>CAMTDV010000022.1:7467767-8667767 GCA_947069175.1 Scalesia atractyloides
GCTGGTCTCATCTATCCTATCTCCGATTTCGCATGGGTAAGCCCCACTCAGGTCATTCCCAAGAAGGGGGGAATGACAGTGGTTATGAACGAAAAGAAGGAGCTTATCCAATCGCGAACAGTCACGGGCTGGCGGGTGTGCATAGACTATCGTAAATTAAACGACGCCACCCGCAAGGACCACTTCCCGCTCCCGTTCATAGATCAGATGTTGGAGCGACTCGCGGGACAACAATTTTATTGCTTTCTTGACGGATTCTCAGGTTATCAGATCCGATTGCTCCCGAGGATCAAGAAAAGACAACCTTTACATGCCCGTATGGTACTTATGCGTATCGCCGCATGCCATTCGGGCTATGTAACGCTCCGGCTACTTTCCAGCGATGCATGGTAGCTATCTTTCAGGACATGATCGAGACCTCCATGGAGGTTTTCATGGACGACTTCTCTGTCTATGGAAACAACTTTGATCAATGTCTTACTCAATTAGACGCGATGATGAAACGGTGTGTCGAGACGAGACTGATGCTCAACTGGGAGAAATGTCACTTTATGGTGACAGAGGGCATAGCGCTAGGGCACAAGATCTCGCGAGCAGGTATAGAGGTCGATCGGGCGAAGATAGATACTATCAGCAGACTCCCCCACCGACTAGCGTCAAGTCTATCCGCAGCTTTCTCGGTCATGCGGGCTTCTACCGACGGTTTATTCGAGATTTTTCAAAGATTACCCGCCCCATGACTCGACTTATGAGAAAGATGTACCCTTCGTCTTCGATGACGACTGCTTGAAAGCTTTCACGATCCTTAAGGAGAAACTAGTGAGTGCTCCTATCCTCATCTCACCCGACTGGAGCTTGCCCTTCGAGCTCATGTGTGATGCGAGCGATTATGCTGTAGGCGCCGTTTTGGGTCAGCGATGGGACAAACATTTCCACCCTATTTACTACGCTAGTAAAACCCTCAATGACGCACAGGAGAACTACACCACTACAGAGAAGGAGCTTTTAGTAGTGGTATTCGCGTTTGATAAATTCCGCTCCTACCTTGTCCTGTCCAAGACCATCGTCTTTACGGACCATACGGCTCTGCGTTCCTTTCCCAAAAGAAGGATGCAAAGCCTCGACTCATTCGGTGGATTCTCTTGCTTTCCGAGTTCGACATAGAGATTAGAGATAAGAAGGGAGCAGAGAATGTGTCCGCTGACCATCTATCTCGACTAGAGGATCCTAGTAGAGAAGAAATTAGGGAAGAAGAGATCGGTGATAGATTTCCCCACGAGTCAGTAGAGTTTGTGACAGCGGAGAGGGAGGGAATGCCGTGGGTTTCCGACTTCGTGAACTATCTAGTGAATGGAGTGGTACTGAAGGGGATGATCACGCAACAGAAGAAGAAATTCTTTTGCGATGTCAGGCATTATATCTGGGACAACCCATTTCTATCTCGGGTAGGGGGAGATCGAATTCTGAGGCACTACGTGAGTAGAGAAGAGGGGGTGGAGATTTTTAGGCACGTGCACAAGGGACTGACAGGAGGTCACCATGGTCTGCACGTCACCGCATAGAAGGTTTTCGATTGCGGTTGTTATTGGCCACCAGTTGTCAAAGACGCTCTAGAGTTTGTGAAGACGTGTGATCGTTGCCAGCGCACCGGCAACATCTCATCCTAGGACGAGATGCCCCAACATCCGATCCAGATTCTTGAAGTTTTTGATGTTTGGGGGATTGACTTCATGGGAACGTTTCCCATCTCTAGCGGAAACCGGTACATCCTCGTGGCTATTGATTATGTTTCTAAGTGGGTTGAAGCTCAAGCTTTACCCACAAATGATGCCCGAGTGGTGGTGAGATTCTTGGAGAAATTGTTCACCCGTTTTGGTACCCCACGAGCTATTATCAGTGACCATGGCATGCACTTCTGCAATGCCGTCATGGAAAAGGCATTGGCGCGCTACGGTGTCACTCACAGCCTCTCCACCGCTTATCATCCTTAGACTAGCGGCCAAGTGGAGAACACGAACAGGGGGGTAAAACGGATCCTTGAGTAGACGGTAGGCAAAAGTCAAAAGAACTGGTCCGATAAGTTGGACGATGCTTTATGGGCGTTTCGCACCGCCTATAATACACCGCTAGGCACCACGCCCTTCATGATCGTTCACGGTAAAGCCTGCCATCTTCCAGTCGAATTAGAGCGTAGGACATTATGGGCATTGAAGACCGTGAATCTAGACCTCACCAAAGCGGGCAAGCAATGTTTCTTTCAAATTCACGAGTTGGAGGCACTTCGGGACGCGGCATATGAGCGGTCATGGAGCTTGAAGGAGAAAACCAATGCGCTGCATGATAGGAGATTAAAGAATGTGAAAGAGTATCAAATCGGCGACAAAGTGCTTCTATTTATAATTCGTGATTGAAACTGTTTGCGGGCAAACTGAAATCAAAATGGTCCGTACCGTACGTGGTAAATAAGGTATTCCCATATGGAACTATCGAGCTGAAAGATGAAGCGGACGGAGGGACATGGAAGGTCAACGGTCATCGCTTAAAACATTACTTAGGAGGACCGCTAGATCCCACCGAGATGGAGGAAACTCCTCTCGAAGTTCCACCTCACACCGCGTAGGTTCTCGGGTTTCGACTCGAGTGTAGAGTTTGTACAGTCTGGTAGTTAATTGCATTTTGTGTTTTTATTTATTTCATGTCTCGTATTTGTGTGTGTTTGTGTGTGGATCGGTTCAGTTGGTTTTTGCAGGTCATATCACGCATCATTTGTGGAGCGCGAAAAATTGCAGGTACGTTTGATAAATCTGGTAAAACGAGGGTGATTCCGTAAGCTAAAAAGCCAACATTATAGTTTCAACAAAACAAAAATTGTCTAAGGCATGAAACTGAAAAAACAAAGAAACTTTCTGTGAAAACAGGTCTCTCGCGGGGCGCGAGAGGCACAAGCCTCCTCGGTCGCGGCCTGCGAGAGACCATCTAACTCTGGAATCACACCTCCCTCGCGGGGCGCGAGAGACTTAGCAGTCTCTCTCGCGGCCCGCGAGGGCCCTATCTTCACATAAAAAACCCTAGCCTCCATTTAACACCCATTTTACCACTTCCTTCACCATTTTCATACGGCTATAACCCTCTTTTCACCAAAAAATCGCCATTTCTAGCCCAAATTCACTGAAATTGCCCACATCAATCCTCACTCATCTTTAAGTGATTCAACCCGGTTTTCCCCTTTAACCTACATTTCACCGGTGTTTCAAAGTTTCAATTTTGGGCACTAGTTCATACAGATCTACACCAAGGTATGTTGTTTTCGCAACTTTTATGCTTACATTCTTTATCATATATCTCGTTGTTGCGTTCATTTTGATGTTTGATACTTTGCTAGTTGCTTGTTCGGTTAAGTGCGGGTTGGGTTCAACTGGGTTTGACTTGAGTTTTGATAGTGGTACTGGTTACATTTTGTGGGTAGATTAAGTACATGCAGGTTGTCCTTAGCGGGTTTGGTGCGGTCCAACATTGAGTGTGGGGATGAGGGTTGGCTAACTTTGTTCCTAAAAATCCGATTTTTAAGATCATTAACCGTTATTTCTGCCATGATTCAAACTGTTTTATCTTTAACTGTACACTCAATGTGGGCTCGTGTCTCGGCACTTCGGTTTAATTGAGGATAATTAAAGTGCCGAGAGGGGGGTAGTTGTTTGGTTTTTGATACGTTTTTCGGGGGGTTAGTAACATCTGAATGGTCATGCATATAAGATTCGGTCTCGCCCGTGCTCAATCTCCATTCGGGCGAGATTCGGTTTTCATTAAATTAACAATGTTACACCCTTTTCAAATGTATCTTAAATTATGTGGTGAATTGTTTATCTGTTGCAGCCATGACCGCGAATGAAATGCTATACGGTCATTTGTTTTATGTGGTTTCTTTCTTTCTAATGCCGTGATTGTCATACTTGTGCTTTATACAGATGTCAGGAGAGGGTAGTTCGAGCAGGGCTGGAAGGAAGAGAAGGGGACCAACGCCTCGTTAGAGAGGTGACCCCGCCGATGCGCCACAACAACCTTCATACTTTGGCAGATGCAGAATTAGATACCGGGGAGACGGTGTTCCCCACGGGCAAAGTACGCGAATTGTGGACAATCCTCTTTTGAAGTTTGATCTAGACTCCCACGAGTGGGAGAGGCTTTCAAATCTGGTCACTCTTGAGTTGCTACCATACAGGAGAATTGGTTGGGATTTTATTGATAATTTGGGTCAGAGGGGTCGAATTGAACAGTTACTAGGGGATAAGTTTCGAAGGGTGCTAGACTGCTGGGCGAGACAATACAAAGAGATCACTTATGAGTTTCACTCCATATTCGAATACCAACAGGGGAAGTTCAACGAGAATGATGTTGTCTCGTTTGCCTTGGGGAGACAAGTTTATGAGATGACAATCCCACAGTTTGCGGTGGCCTCGCCAAATATACTCGGAAGAGGAGGTTCAGGCACCAGACTTCGCCACGAGCCTTCAGGGGGTCTTCAAAAGGAGACACCTCCATAGTGTCCAGACAGACGAGATCGCCAGATTTTGGGGTGCCATCTCTTCTGCTCCGTACTCAAACAACATGGTGGCGAGTGATATTACTGATCCCATTCACCGGTTTCTCCATAAGATTCTTGCCGCTACGCTGGTTGGAAGAGGGCAGGGGGACAATAAGGTTAACCAGGTGAGTTTTGTTTTGTCTGATGTGTATGGTAGAGGGACGGCCGGCAAACCTGGCCACAATATTTGCATGGTCGATGAAGCGACTGTGGAGGGGGGCCCGGGGCAAGGGTTTATTGCAGGCCCTTGATTACATGTCTGGCTGAGAGCCTAGGGGTATTGACAGATACCCCCAGGATAGAATGAGAGAAGGCCCGCCCCCTGTGTCATGAGCATCAGAGACCTCCAGGCTGCCGGAATTCTGACAACCCAAGAGCCTGTTAACTGGATACCAGTCGGCCAGGGACCTCAAGTGCAACCGCCTCCCGGATCCGAAGCTGCATCTTCTATGCAGGCGGGCATCCCTACTCGATATCAGCGGCCGGTTACGTGCCAGGAACTGCCAGGACGACAGTATCCTCTTCGGGAGCCTCGTCCGGACCCACTGACTTTAGATTCTCTTTATGACAGGATGGAGACTGGGTTCGGGGATTTGCGAGGTTATGTGGACCAGCAGTTTGGCGGGGTTCGCCAGACCATGTTAGAGAGTAGGCGCATGCACGAGGCTAGCCAGAGGAGGCTAGAAGATGGGATGCAATACATGATGCAAAATCTGAATATGGGAATCCCGTCTTACTTTCAGCATCCAGGCGGTCAGGCAGGTTCAAGCCAGTTTGCGGGGATGGAGGACGTGCAGCCGTACCAGGTATTTGAGGCGTCTGAAGAGTCTGAAGAGGATGATTGAAGGAGCCGAGGATCTTTATCTTTATTTTTTCTTTTCTGCTGTTTTAATTTATTGATGGTCTGTACTTTTAAACAATTTACTTTGGGGTTGGTGTTGGTTGGTTTGGATATGTGTTGAACAATCTTGCAAAACAATTTATTTATCTTGCATTATCTTTATTATGTTTTTGTAAGTGCATGATGCTAGGTCGGTGTTGTATGTTGTTCCGTTCACATGAGAGCTTTAAGAGTGGTACATTAAGCGCGTTGGGTTTGGAGAGCACGAGTGGTTTGACTGGCACATGACAGTCTTGCACTCCCAGCTTAGCCGCCCCCCTTTTTGTATTTTTCCTTTCTTTCTTTATTTAGTTTGGTCTTATTTTGAGTAGTAGTTGTCTCGTCCTTGCATTGGGGACAATGCAAAAATTTAAGTGTGGGGATGGGATAGAAGAGTAGTTAAAATTTTTTTTTCGAAAATGTCTTTTGAAAAAGAAGTTTGCATGAATTTAAAAGGAAAATGATAGAAAAATTGAATTTTTATTCGGTTTTGAATAATAATACTATGAGAAAAAAGGGGTGAGTTTGTGTCTAATTTGGGATATGTGAGTAGGCTCGATTCGGGTTCTTATTTTCTTTGAGCTTAATATACCTTAATTGTCGGTCTACTAGTGGGTACTCATCTAGGAGAAATGGAAAACTGAAACCGCCAAAAATAGTATAAGGAATGTCGTTATAAGCTAAAATATTTAGAATTTTTAATCATGTAAAAAGAAGAAAAAAATAGAAAAATGAGCTTGATTGAAAAGTAGACGAGACCTATGGAATCTCCATTGGGGATGGTGACTCTGATCGAGAATCCCTCTAGGATTAGTTGAAATTTGAAGTATCGAAGCCCACGTAGTCGCTCTCGGGGATGGTGACTCTGGTTGAGACAGCCTCTAGGTTAGATATGCAAAAAGAAATCAAATGCTCAAATGAAAAAAAAAATGAAAGAAAAGAGAAAAAGAAAATTGTTTGGTTTTAAATTCTTTATATTTTGGTATAAAACGGTTAGGAAAGGGTTTAAATAATTCATTCCTTTTGTTTCATAAGCTTGAGGTGGGATTAGGGATACTGTGGACTCTAGTGTGAGACCCTAGGTGGATTGACCGCACTTAAATTAAATTTACATGATAAGAGGTTTGAACCAAATTTTGAGTTTAAGTGGATCCAATACTTGCAATCACGGTTAACATAAATCTTGTTCCCTAATGAAGATAATCGTAATTTTTGAAATCGAGTAATTGTATGGTTATGATTCCGTTTATGCACAATTCTTTTTCGAGGGCGAAAAAGAGTAAGTATGGGAATATTTGATGTATTGAATAATACATCCATTTGTCTTGTAGAGTTTGTATAATTTTAGCGCGTTTTCGTTTCAGTTTGTCAAGAACTTATCTACTTTTAATCCAAACGCATTTTGTAGGTCTTGGTTCGTGAAAACGGTTGGAAGGATGAGAAAAACGAGCGAAAATGGTGAAAAGAACCGAGCCGAGATGTGAGTGGATCGGAAACGAGGAAACGAAACGCAAAACAGGATTTTCAACCCGGTCACGGGGCGACCGGCACACCTCAACTCTCTCGCGGCCCGCGAGAGAGTCATAGTTATCTTCCGGATCACAACTCGGTCGCGGGGCGCGACCGACAGCTTCAACTCTCTCGCGGCCCGCGAGAGAGCCTTTTATCCAAAAATTTTCGAAACCATAAGAAATTGGGACTTGGTTGTTTTAAAAAGACTCATATTCAAAGTTAAACTCATATTGGAACAATCTTGGACGAACTAGGGCATATTGAGAGCACTTTTATGGAGATTTGGAGCTAGAAGGAGAGGATCTAAGCTGCAAGGATTGTGGTGGTGATCAAGGGAGTTCCAGGCAGGAGTTTGTCACGGTTTTATCATACAAATCTTCACCTTTGATTTCTTTGTTTTGCTTGATCATGACTATTTGTTATAAACTTTGTTTACATTGCTATGCTTTCAGGCTAGATCTTATTCAGTTGCCTAGGTTTTGGATGATGGATATGAAACTTTGATTTGATTTAATTTAATTTATGGTTTGAAGGTTTAATTGGTAAAGGTCACAACTTTAATGATCTAGTTTAGAGTATTTGCATGATTTTGCTTGTTTTGTGATTGTTTGATTGTTTTGCATGAACTTAGATGGATGTCTTCCATAGATTAGATTTATGTTACTTTTCGTGTTCTTAGGAATTCGTGAAGTTGTCGGTAAAATTGGCCAATAAAATCAGGGAAACAATTGAATTAACCATAAAATCAAACTTGTCATTATACCTAACTTGTTTATTGAGAAATTACAATTAGTTGGCTGAATTGATTTAATAAATTGTTAGGTTAGGGTTTTGAGAAATTCCCAAATCTAGTTTCCTTTTCATAATTAAATCAGTTAATCTAAACTAGAAATTGTAGTTGGTCTAAGTTGATTATTGAGAGGTAATTAATAATTAGACCCTTTACTGATTTAAAAAGATAACTGAAAAGAAATCTTTAGGACCGGTAAACAAACAAAAAGGATAGGTTATTGTATGTGTCTTCCTGCGAAGGGTCGGGGTCTTGTTTGATAAACTTAGACTTTAATATGTCAAGATCCCGGTAAAATATTCAACCTGATTAATTATTATTATATTGAAGGAGTAGTAGTCTAAAAATCCAACCTAGGTAACTAGTTCATTATCTTTTGATTAAAATCGTAAAAAGTCTCTAGAAGTTCATAGTTTGGTCATTCCAATTTAGTAGTTTTAGTTAAATTGATAACTTAGATTTATTAGCAAACCCCCTTTAAAATATACATAAAGTGTAATCGAGTCTAAATTAGTAGTCATAGTAATTAGAGAGTCATGTGGGTTCGATAATCCGGACTTGCTTAATGCTATTCTACAATTGATCGGTCCTCTTGCCGGTTAGTAGTTTAGTATAGTTTAGGAGTCTAGAGTATAATTTGAGTCTAGAATTAGGATAATTTGATGTGTTTTTAATTAACTACTTTTAGAACATCAGAGCCATACCCTCATAATGAACATATCACAAGAATAACCTTGCGCGTAATGCGCAACGATGTGCCATTCTTGAAACCAACAGGTTGCATAACAAACCTTGCGCGCAACGCACAACGGTACTGCAACCTTGATACTATCAGGTCACACAATGAACCTTGCGCACACTACGCAACGGCAAGTTAGACATGGAAGTGCAGGTCACACAACAAACCTTGCACACACTTCGAAACGACAAGTTAGACTTGGAAGCGCAGGTCCATTGACCCTGCGCGGATCAGACAACCCTCTAGCCGCGAAGTCCTAAAACCTTGCACAAGGTCAAAACCAACATGAGAGCAACTCATAGTCTTGAGAACACAAGGACTTAATCCCTACAACTACGCGCTTGCTAGAAAGCACTGAAAGCCACGCAGAAGGGAGAAACGCAAAGAGGCGTTGACTACATACAAGGGTACAAAGGGGCAGAGCTGTGACCCAATAGCCACTCGGCAGGCTGTGTCAGACTGCGTCGTATGAACAGTAATGTAGATGGCAGACTGCACACTACCCAAACTCACGCTAGTGACTGTCACACAATCTCCACTTTCGGGTGATGACAGGTCTGACACCAGGGACAACTGTCATGACACGTGGCTCCATTCATCATGTGACAAAGCGAACCTCCTGCCAGAAACCATTAATGGTCGATGCAGAGGAGACAGAATGGATATCCTTGGTCGTCTGGGCCGGGCCCAAGGCCCATCACCCCATCTCCTACACACCTATCTTCGACTATAAAATAAGGATCGTACCACAAGGTAAAATCTATCTACAGATGTTAACCTACAATCATAATATAATTGCATGCTATTATGAGCTTACTTGTTTATTACTTGCAATCACAAATACTTATTCTCACGCCGAAGTGTGGTCACGGAGAAAACCCTCCCCCTGGTGTAGAACAATTTTCGACATGTGTAGGATAAATTTTAGTATGTGTAGGATAAATTTTTAAATGTGTAGGGTAAATTTACATGTGTGTAGGTTAATTTCCGGTAAACGTAAGACATATGTAGGATAAATTTTGAAATGTGTAGGATAAAATGTTTTTGCTTTATTAACGAGAAATAACATAATTAATGAGAGAAGTTATAAACTATTTAATGTTTTACCATTATGCTCTTTCTTCTTTTTCTTCTTACATTAAATTTATTCTCAAATGAACATTCCCCTATATATATAGTATTTTAATTCAAATGATGATTGTATATATAGAGGAGGATTATCTTGAGAACGCTAAATATTGCAGGAACCATAAGAACGAATGAGAAAACCAATCAAAACTATTTTTTTTAATACAATGAGCATTTTAATTAAAATACAAAATAAAAAAATTGCAAAATCAAATAATTCATTTCTCCTAGAAATGACTGTAACATTTGTATTTTAGTTGATCAAAATAATTAAACATTAGGTTTTACGAAATGGCCAACATATGTAAAAGTCAAAGCTGTTTCTTTGTAGAAAGAGGCTTGGAATAAATCAAAAGAACACCGTTTTGTTTTATTATTGAACGGAACATCGCTTCATTTTAGATCTAAACGCAGCCTTTATATAGCAATTATACAACCCTTCAGCTTATATAAACGGTAACTGTTTCTAAAGGACAACTTTTAAACCAAGAGTTACAAACCTAAGTTAGTAACCGTATATATATAATATAAGTTCAATTCAATGATAAACATATATGCTACTAGTTATATACTCATTTTTTGTCTGGTTGAAACATCTGTTTGTAGGTTATAATACTTGGAGGACTAATGTTGCAGTTTAAGAATAGTACGTGTGTTGTTTTGTATTCTGTTGGGGAGTCAAGGGCTGAGTGAATCTTGTTGATATATGTGTGTATCTTGTTCGTTTTGAGTCCAAGTTGTTGTATAGATTAGGGTTCTTGTATTGTTTGTGTTAATCAAGTGTATGTTGCTGTGTTTGTTAATTCTCTCAATTTTGTGAGAAGATTGTTTTGTATTTGACGTATTGTATTATAGGGTTCTCAATGAAATGGTTTAGGTAAATCGTCTTATGTTCAAGTTACATTCATGGTTCTTGACAACAATGTTTAACCTAAGCTAGATTGGTTTCAACCCGCACCGGCTTGGGCCCAAAACCCAATTTGTGCACCTCAAAATGTGATATTAAACTCTTGACTTTAATAATTATATAGTTTCTAATATATATATATACCAAAAACTTAGCACGAATAAGAAAGGAAGATATATATTTCAAAATTTTAAACTTAGTTATATTCTTGTGTATAAGTAGTTTCGTTAATTATTAGTGTTTGCATAACTAAAGAAAGTATGGGAATGACATCTAACCCTTGTAAGGTCTTACTTGTTCCAGGAAGAAGCCCCTGATTATCACCTTTTTCAAGGTATTGATATCCCTTATGATGGCCTGTGATTGTACTTAACATGAAGTTTTCTAGTTTTTTAATGAACACACTTGAAAGCCAAAAATCTATGAATTTATCGTTTGAAGGGAGTATCACTTTAGTTAAGTTGATGCTAGGGAGTAATCCTCTCTATTACGTTGCCTTATTCAAAGCATCCCAAACAGGTGTTTGACGAAGATTTCTTCGGATAGAAGACGAAGATAAAGGGATAATTCAGTGGGTGCTTGGAACTCTACTATTCATTCAAGAAAGAAAGGGGCATTGGTATTGTGCGTCTCAAAAATCTAATGCTAGTGGAGAATTGAAGTAGTAGAGGATGGTATATGGACGAGTTGTATTAGTTTGGGTCCCACGGATGGCGCCATGAAGGGGATGTTCTCAAAAACTCTGCGCCTGCGCAAGGGATCATACCCTCAACAACATACTACAAGAATAACCTTGCGCGCAATGTGCAATAGTGCGTCATTCTTGGAACCAATAGGTTGCCTAACAAACCTTGCGTGCAACGCGCAACGGTATTGCAACCTTGACACTAATAGGTCATACAACGAACCTTGCACACTCAGCGTAACGGCAAGTTAGACCAACACATGCAGGTCACACAACGAACCTTGCGCACTTAGCAACGACAAGTTAGACCAACACATACAAGTCACACAACGAACCTTGTGTACTTGGCGCAACGACAAGTTAGACTTAGAAGTGCAGGTCCCTTGACCTTGCGCGGATCAAACAACCCTCCAGCCGCGAAGTCTTAAAACCTTGCACAAGGACAAGACAAACATGAGAGCAACTCATAGTCTTGGGAACAAAAGGACTTAACCCCTACAACTCTGCGCTTGCCAGAAAGCACTGAAAGCCACGCGGATGGGAAAAGCGCAGAGAGACGTTAACTATATACAAGGGTACAAAGTGGTAGAGCTGTGACCCAATGGTCGCTTGGCAGGTTGTGTCAGATTGCATCGCATGAACAGTACTGTAGAGTCCAGACTGTGCACCAACCATACTCACGCCAGTGACTGTCATACATTCTCCACTTTCGGCTGATGACAGGTCTGACACCAGGGACAGCTGCCACGACACGTGGCACCATTCAACATCCGACAAAGCACACCTCCTGCCAAAGATCACTAATGATCGATGCAGAGGGACAGAACGGATATCCGTGGTCGTTTTAGCCGGGCCCAAGGCCCATCAGCCCATCTCCTAACACACCTATCTTCGGCTATAAATAAAGGGTTGCATCACAAGGTAAAAGGTATGCTTTCCCAGCTCACTCACTACTACCACCACCACTACTACGACCACCACGACTACTACCACCACATACTACCACTACCACTACCACTACACTACCACTTCTACTACGACTACCACCACCACCACCACCACCCCCTTGCAATACCAAATACTTATTCTCACGCTGGAGTGTGGTCATGGAGAAAAACCCTCCCCTTTTCTCCCGTGACGAGGCTAACGGTGTTGCTAGTTTTGCAGATTTGTCCAGAGTGAGATCATCCAGAAGAACGAACGAGGGACAACCTTTTATGCAGACAAAACTAGGCTGTGACTAAGATATATCCGGATATTGGCGTTTGTGTTTCTTTAGATAATTCAGTGGGTGGCTTGGAACTCTACTATCCGTTCAAAGAAAGAAAGGGGCATTGGTATTGGGCATCTCAACTCGTTGAATCTAATGCTGGTGGAGAATTGAAGTAGTAGAGGATGGTATATGGACGAGTTGTATTAGTTCTATTCAATATTCATAATTTACTGCTTATAGACGGGATGCCTCTAGCCAAAAAGGTATCCATTCGTTTGCTTTAATATCTCCATGATCAGTGGTGGATCTAGTATTTTTCCAATTGGTTCCTTTTGATAGATTCTCACTAAATGATACAAGGTTCTCACTAATTTTTTTTCCATTTTTAAAACGGCATGGGTTCCTAGGGGCCCATAAAATGTGGCTGAATTCACCACCGTCCATGATTCATCTAGATTTCAATCAGTTGGGCCTTTTATTATAAATAGTTTTATGAAAAGGAAGATGGGTACGGGGAACCCAACTTTCTTTTGAAATGATATATGGAACGATAATGTCTCTCTTAAACATTAACTCCCTCATCAATATGCATTTTAAACTGATAAAAGATTGTTAAGTGTCTCTCCATATTTCTATTATTGAGAATGAAGACTTGAAGAAACACCAAGTTAATACATAGATTAGCTTGTGGTTTTTGTCTCGTCCAAATGAGGTTAATCTTCTTTCGTTCTCGACAAACAGCTGCGATGATCTTGCAAAACAATCAACACACCATGAAGCTCGTTACAAGGAGGAGAATGGGGGGGGGTTCTTCTTGTAACCAACCTTCAGCGTGAGAATAAGAACTTGCTTTGAGGATAAAAGTGTGTATTAAGTGAGAGATCAAGAGAGCGATCATTAAACCCGTATCCAAAGTTCTCTATTTATAGCCGAAGTGAGTTGTTAAGGAGATGGACTGATGGGCCTTGGGCCTGAGACTGACAACAAGGAATATCCGGTTTGCCTCCCTTGTCACGACCGTTAGTGTTTACAGGCGAGGGTATAGTTGGCGTACGCTGAATGGATCCACATGTCCTGACGATTGTCCTTATTGTCTAGTCTGGCATGAGCAGTTAAGTGGAGATCATGGAGCAGTGGTCGACGCATGCTGATTGGTGCCACGTACATGTCCTTGTGTACTTCTTGTCTGCTGCATAATTGCTCATCATCCAACATGATAGAGTACAGCTTATCGTGCGCTCATTGGTCCACTGCTCTGTCGATCATACCTTCTGTACTGTCCAACAACTGACTTGCCGGCGTAGATGTCTTTGCTCTCCTTGGTATTGCGTCAATCATTTATAGAAAGAACTAAGTGTTGGATTTGAACTACTCTTGATATGGTCTCACGCACAACCTGAGGTTGATTCGTGTAGTAGGCGCAAGATTAGGGACACCAATTCATTTGTAGAAATAACTTAATGTTGGATTTGATCTATTCGTGTAGTCGGTGCGAGATTAGCAACCATCACATTCTGTGTATGCTGCCTAAAACACCCATTCTCATACACAGATAAGACATCGTCTGACGATATCCGTGCACTCGTAGTCCATGACTAGATCGTTTTCCGTCTTGGCAACTCTTCCGCTTTTATGACTTCGTACGTCATTTATGCGTCGGTTTGTCTCACACTTTCCGTTACCCAGTTTGCGCTTACATTTCTTTATAACCCATTATATTGATTTAACGCTCATGTTACCCGATTTACGTTTTTGTTTATATCTATTCATGTCCCATTACTCGGGCTCGTTATTTTAATGCTTAAACGCTCCCGTTATCTGGTTTG
Source organism: Scalesia atractyloides (assembly GCA_947069175.1). Taxonomy (NCBI): domain Eukaryota; kingdom Viridiplantae; phylum Streptophyta; class Magnoliopsida; order Asterales; family Asteraceae; genus Scalesia; species Scalesia atractyloides. The sequence continues at coordinate 7,482,030 of CAMTDV010000022.1, forward strand.
CGTTTCATTTCTTATCTAATATTATACCTCATTTGACTCGTTTGACCCGTTCGTATGAAATTAATCACTTATGAACAATCAAACCTTATTCTTTATTTAACCCATTTGACTTGTTCGCGTGAAATCCATCACCTATGAACAATCAAACCTCATTCCTCATTTGACCCGTTTGACTTGTTCATGTGAAATCCATCACTTATGAACAGTCAAACCTTATTTCTTATTTGACCCGTTTAACTTGTTCGTGTGAAATCCATCACTTATGAACAGTCAAACCTTATTCCTTATTTGACCCATTTAACTTGTTCGTGTGAAATCCATCACTTATAAAAAGTCAAACCTTATTCCTTTTTTTTACCCGTAGGACTCATTTTTAACTCATCCCATTAGCCTTGTCTTTACTACATTGGTCGTATATGTGCTCATTATAAGAAGTTCATGGTATCATGTGTTTATTACTTACTTGGCCAGAGTAAGCGATCAACACATGATATGCGTGACGTTATTATAACTATCACATTACTTCCCATGTAAATAATCCTTGGTTCATGTCCATATCCCGATTTTATTTTTGTATAACCTCTTTTTATCGTCCTTTAACAGCTTTTAGGTTTACCATTTTTTTGTCTTAAAACATGTGAAATGTTTTATTTTATAAACTTTTATACAATCACATTCTTTAATGTGATCGTTATTTTTTCTCAATACGATATTATTGAGAATGCCTACTTGGATGGTCACCCATTCAAGTTGTTAAATTTGAAATATTTTATTGTTTTGTTATTCATGATTTGTGAATAACGTGTATTTCCCACCCAATTTCTCTTGGAAACTTCATCCTGGATAGGTATTCTATCCAGGTTTCCAAGTTTTATATTTCCATATGCAACTATCATTCATTATTTAAATGTTGTATAACATGTTCATATAATAATATATTGTGTGCACCTGGGTGATACTCGCCCTGATAAGTTTTCATTGTCGTTCGACCTTTATTTGGTATCCTCTTTTGGTTTAGGTCCTTGATAAGCATTCCCTACTTGTCATAGTTCGGAACATTCTATCATCATAACAATAAATCATTAAACTCTCGCCATCCCTATTTGGGGTAACGTGCGTTCACACGATATCCGGGTTAAGGATTTCGGGTTAAATATGTAAGAAAACATTTTACAGACATTTAGAAACAAGTTTCAATTGAAACGGATGAAAATTAAATAAGTTACGGAAGTTTTCATAACATAAATGGTAAACTTGAAAAAGGCTGTAGCAGCCTACGTAAGCTACGGTGGCCTACCGTAGCTTACGACAAGTAGCTGCTGATGGAGACAAGACTTTTATGCCGTAAGTTATATGCACAAAAGGATAATCATTCGTGTTTTACAACAGTCAAAAACCATAAAAATAAATACCAATAGCAAATCTGATAATACAAATACTGGTATTGATGTTGTGTGATCGATTTCAGTTCAGTTTCTTACATTACCGATAGTTTGTATAGTTTACAATACAAAAAAAATAGAATGGCTTCATTACACAATAGTTGTCTTATGTAACCCAAAACATAAAATCGCATTTTACATTGATTGAAAAAGTCTAAAACTGAATTCCGATACCGATTATGCCAATGTTATTTCACAGGCATTGGTTCAGTTAATCATGGTATCGACGCAGTACTCGTACTCGGTATAACTTATAATACAAAAAAAACTCTATTTTGGATACAACTTCGTTGTTAACAAAAGTTATATTGAGATGTCAAGAAAAAAATTAAGCAGAGCTACATAAAATGTTTTTTTAATTAATGACTGAAAGTTATTATAGAAAGTTAAAATTAAAAAATAAAAATAAATGGGTTAAATGTACATATCATGTATAGTAGGTGAAATTTCTAACATTAGGAACCATTTTTTTTTGTTTTTTTAATTTTGTCTTTGGTGTATTTTATTTTATTTTTTTTTTCATAGTAAATTTTAGGGTTTTTTTTTAATTTTGTAACATAACTTTTTATATAGTTTTGGTACAAAAGTTAAATGAGTTTTGTTTTTTTTATTACTTTTTTGTTTATTTTTTTTCTGGATTTGGTCGTCATTTGGTTGCTATTTAGCACGATATTTGTTGGTTACATTCTGTCCTTGTGTTTTTTTACCCTCTCAACTTTCTAAAGTGTCGAATTTGTCTACTTTTTAAGTTACGTGAGTCATTTGATATTGAAAATTCTTGTTTTTATATGCCTTTTCCCAGTTTTGGTTGTTCGGTTGCTACTTAGTACGGTTTTACGGTCTAGCCCAACATCCTAACTTCATTTAACACCCATACTGCGCAAGGGTACAGTTAAGCTTAAGTTAGGAGAATCTATCAAAACTCCAAAGTCTTGTACACAGATATCTTCGCGCGTAGGTAATACAGAGCTAGGCTAAAGGAATCTTTTCTGTTACAACCAATCGGACACGTGGCAATAGATCAAGGATCCAAAGTAGTGGATATTCTAGAAGCATTAAATGGTAATCGTGCAGGCCTCTATTCGATTGTAACCGAATGTGACGTGGCAGCATCTGAGACGTCCATCTTACACGTGATGAAAGCACGTCTCCATAAAGGCCCAAAGAACCACTTTCCACGTGGCTTCTCCCCTGCCGTCGATTGTTTTCCAATCCGTGTGCATGGATGGAAATGTAACCTAAACGGTGGGTAAAGATTCTATTATATCTCTGATTAATTCTTGGCGCCCAAATTTTTGGCTATAAATAGAAGACTTGAGGTACAAGCTATTCATTCACTCTCTATTACTTACACTTATACTTCATCTTCTTCGAGTCACTGTACTTATTCTGACGCCGGAAGGTGGTCACATGTCGCACCCCGGATTTCCAACCCCGAAATCCAAACACCGGTGGGCCCGAGTGGGGAGTATCGTGACAACAGTTGATAACGTCATAGTCAATTAAACACGACACAACGGAAGTCTTGGAGTAAAATTACTATTACAAACCAAATGTTCGAAAATACAAAATAATATACAAGCTTGTAATAGAAGATCCACAGGCGGATCATAAATTGTACATGGAAAGAATACAAAACAGAATTTGGGCAGATTTAGGATTTGCAAGATCCTCTATCACTACCGAGCACTTCCGGCCTATTTTCGTATTGTACCTGCAGATTAGTCTTTTGAAAATACGTCAGCTTTCGCTGATAAATACACCCAACTGACTCATTTTGAAAACATTTCAAAATGTTTTAGGTGCGTATCAGCACAAAAATCTTTTTATAACTAGGGTTAATTGACCGTCCAACCTTGTTAATAGATTTACATGTTTGTCATACATACGGGGCTCGACACGAAAACCTAGACACAATTAACGTACACACCACTTTGGACTCACGAAGGTGTCAATTCCTCCCAACCTTGTGGGAATGCATAATTGAGCGTCTATCGGTGTATGCCTACACCCGCGCTAAGGTCGTGGCCATTTCGATTGTAATGAGCCGAGGATATCCAGGACACGGTAGTTAACCCCCGATGTTTAAATTATCAAACAAAACTGATTAAAACAGAATATGCAGATTTCTATTCCGAACCGGCGTTCGATTAATCCCATTTCCGACCAAGCGGTAATAATTTACCGTAACCCAAGCCCGTATAGGGGAAATAAGTCGAGAGTATTTACCTGAGCTAGTCTTCTTTAATTTTTAATAACTCAGCCGTACACAAAAAGGACTAAGTACAGATAGCATTTACCGGCAAGTCTCTAGTCTGGATTATGGCATAAACTAACCAATTAAATACTAACGGTCTTATTTAAGTCACAGACATAGACCGACTAGCGTATTTGATCAAAACGTATGACGCTAGATTAAACGATGATTGGATAGAATGTAGTTTAATCCCAACAAGTACCTTGAATTGTTTAATATGGGTAAACTATTAACATTCTAGATTTTGAGATTTAAATGACAAGGTTAAACCCGTTTCGGTTAAGTTCCGTAAATAGTTACATATACGTAACTGTGCGCGTAATAGCGATATCGGGTAACCGGATAAGTCATGGACAATTTCTATATGCCATTATACTTTAAATAAGTTAAGATATCAGCAGGATATCAACTTATATGCCTGTTGAGGTTTTAAAACGAAACTATGCCTCATAAGGGAATTTTGGTAATTTTATACCGTAATAAAGGAACTTGAATATAATTTAATGTTATAGTCATAAGTATTCTGGAAAAATACTTTATTTATGATATAATATCAATAGTATGTCAATTATATGTGTAAATTATCCTTTATGACCAAACTATGCACCGAAGGGGCATTTTGGTCATTTTACACATAGTTTATAATTTATTTGGGATTATGAATTTATAACATGCACCTACTGTAAATATGTTTAAAATAAGTTTTAAAATCAGTAGGTAACAAGTCTTGGTCAATAATATGGTTTAAAACAATACTATGCGCCGAAACGGCGCTTATGTCGTAAAATGACGTTTTTAAGTGATGTTTACGAAAACTGATATTAAGGTTAGATTAAAATGTTTAAAACATGTTATTAATATAACATATTAGTAGGTAAATGATTTACCTTGAAAATATTTGATTAAAACCATTTTATAAGCCACAAGGGCTAAAACATCATTTATCAACATAGTTTAAGGACCTGCTTGAAAACTCAGTTTATACTTGGTTTAACATCCCAAATAATCCTACATATAATATTACATCAGTATAAATCTCATTTTCAAGTTCATTACCATTTAAAAACCTTGTTTTATGCAAAAATGACATTTTGGTCATAGATGGCATAATTATGGAACTTGCGCATAAACTTAGTTCTGATTATGATCATGTAATATAACCTTAGAACGTTATGCTATATTATATTATGATCATAATGCAACTTTAGATCAGTAGGTAACTAATCTAAATCGGGTCAGAATTGAAAGTCAAAGCAGAAGTCAAACTTCACGACTTTCGGTTGCGAACCGACCCTAGAATTGAAATTGACGAGCCGAACATGTTCTTACATGTTCTAATAATTATTACCAACTTGTTTAAGTGTCAAAACAGGTTTCATAACGTATATAAGATCATTTTATGATTTTTTTCTGAAAAATGGCCTGTTTGACTTTTTAATATCATAACTTTGACCCGTCAATTGGTCTAGCAAACGTGATCTTCAGGAGGTGCCCTTTATAGGGACTAACACCTACCTTATTACGATCACTTAGCCATGTTCATTCGAACAATGGCTGGACCATAATGGTCTTAACCGAAAGTCAAAGCGTTTTATGAAAACACTTGACTTTTGGCTATAAAAGCCTATAAACAAAAATGCAAGAGCAAGGAACACTTACAAGAGGTTCGTACAATTCAAGAGAACTAAGTTGGATGCTCCTTTCAACTAAGAACTTCCAGAGGAGGGAGAAGAGTTATGCTTTAGAAAGGTGCAAGTTGGAATGAAGCACTTGAACACCTATTTATAGTTAGAGAACTCAAAGGAGGTGAAGCCGGGTGTTTAGTGGTGTAAGAAGAAGCTTACAAATGTCCTAAAACGTGGCATAGTAGTTTAGAGAAGCCATGGTTTCGAATTAATGGTTTTGGAGTTTTGCTTGGTCTCCAAACAAAACTTTCTGCTGCAGAGCCTTTCTCGCGCCCTGCTAGAGACCCAGGTCTGGTCTCTCGCGGCCCGCGACCGCCCCACGACCAGTTTCAAAATTTGACACTTTTAACCCCTTAACTTATTAAAGCTTATAAAAACCTATTTAAACACCTTTTTTGGCACTTTTAGCCCTCCGTAGCCAATACTTGGTATACCGGGGATTATGCCTGGACATTGTTGAGCTCTCGGTTCGTTAAAAGGTCACTCAGAGGTATAAATTAATATGTTGACACTTTTAATCCCTCCATTATCCAACTTTCACATATTTACAAAATTGAACCCTCTCGTCCAACAAATGGCACGTATGAGAGTTTAGGACTTCACAAAGGATCACTCAGAGGCTTATGATAAGCATGTTGATTTCCGATGTCACTCAGAGGCTGGGCATGTTGACATATTAGTCACTCAGAGGCCAAATTTCAAGCATGTTGACATATCAGTCACTCAGAGGCTGTTATTTATGCATGTTGACATCGGACCGTCACTCAGAGGCTCAGATTGAGCATGTTGACGCCTTTAGTCCTTATTGTTCTATAATAGACTATATATAAAAATATAACACGTGTCACTATATTATTGGACACGATTTTACAGGGTGTTACATCACAGAGAGAACCCCCATTCTCCCCATGGCGAGGCTAACAGTGGTTTTCTGTTTTGCAGTGATTTTCGATGAAGTTCTTTCCATCGACGATCAAACAGGAGATTAACCCTTGCATGCAGAAACCATGTCCCCGGATCTAGATCTATTTCGATAGTTCTCGGTTTTGTGTTTCTTCAACACGGGTAGCACGGATTTGCATCCCCGGCCCCGCAAACCAGGGGACTTAAGACTAGTTGAAAGTAAAATATGTAACACCATGATGTAACACTTTATCCCGTTTATACCGAATATCTTAGATATTCAGACGATTAGGTCCCGGATTTTTTTATAGAGAACTTAAAAGCCTGGGTTAACTGATAACCCAGATAAACAGATATGATGGATTATTATACAAATGTATTACAGTCCAAAAACAATAAGAGTTTAGACTCAAAAACTATGTCATATATGCTTACGCTTTAACTTTCATGAAAAGATGTTTCCAAGGAGATGGATGTTTAGGAGTGTTTAGTTCTTCGCGTGCTTGATCATCCTATCAACCCTTTTATATACATGTCAAAAACACTAAAAACGATCAGTGTTTATATTTCTTTTGTGATAACAGATCGAAAAATGATAAAAGAAAGTGTTTTAATCAACTGGGGTGCTGTCGCGTATCGTGACAGAAACGCCTTCAGACGTCTCGTGCTCCGACGACTAATATGTGCACGTAGCTAATAAGTGTACTTTGCTGAAGTATATACGTTGCTGAGATGTGCACTTTGCTGATGTGTGCACTTGATGATGTGTGCACTTGTTGAAGGGTGCCCTTTACTAAAGTGTGTACTTTGCTGAAACATGCACTTTGCTAACTTTTCCTTTTAAGCCTCGAACCTCATATCCACAATTTGGACCCAGATTCTTAAATTTCCATTTCTTTTGTTCGATTTAGCATAACCTACCCGTTAAGAAGGCATTGAGCACTTCTTGCTCAAGCCTTCTATACTTCTTATCATTATATACCCCATTAACCCCCAACCGTAACTGACATTTTGGTTGGTTTCATTGAGCAATGCCTTAGCATTCTAAAGTTGTCTTTCGGTTTGGCATCCTACCCAAACTTTTTTTCCAAACCGGAGGACTTTATAAGTTTAAATGAAAACTAATGAACATGTTTAGCTTGGTATCCCATTAAGATTAATTATGTCCTTGAGGACTTAAAGATCTCTAATGTTCTCTTACTTCAAGACTCATTTTAGCCATGTTTCATACCATAGGCGTATTTTGGGCCCTAAGGACCATTTCACGTATCTACTAATGATACCACTCATGAGTTACCCGAGGTTAGCTCAACCACCTTTCGTCGTTTTATAAGCCTTTACCCATAGGTATGACCCGTTACAAATACCTGGTGGGGTCAAAGTAATGACCCATTACCAATACCTTGCGAATTCTCTTTGTTAACTCGTGGCAATGCATGCCCTTACAGTCATGCTAACATGTAGGTATAACACTCAACAAGAGAAGCATTAAATACCAAGTTCAAATGGTGATAACATCATGATTTGACCCATATGATCCGTTTGTCCATTTGTCCCATTCTTGGTGGAGGGGTATGGTCCCAAAAGCCCTGCGCCTACGCAAAGAACCATACCCTGAACAACATAACTACAAGGATAACCTTGCGCGCAATGTACAATGGTGTGCCTTCCTTGGAACCAATAGGTCATACAATGAACCTTGCGCACTCATCACAACGGTAATTAGACCAACACCAATAGGTCATACAATGAACATAGCGCACTCAGCAAAACGGTAAATTAGACCAACACATGTAGGTCACACAACGAGCCTTGCGCACTCAGCGCAACGGCAAGTTAGACCAAACAATATAAGTCACACAACGAACCTTGTGTACCTGGCACAACGGCAAGTTAGAGTTAGACGTGCAGGTTACTTGACCCTCCGCGGAACAAACAACCCTCTAGTCACGAATCCTAAAACCTTGCAAGGCCAAGACAAACATGAGAGCACCTCATAGTCCGGTGGACAAAAGGATTTATCCCTGCCACTCTGCGCTGGCCGAAAGCACTGACAGCCTCGCAGAAGGGATAAGCACTAAGAGGTGTTGACCATATTCAAGGGTACGGAGTGGCAGAGTTGTGACCAATGGTTGCTCGGAAGGTTGTGTCTAGCAGCGTCGCATGAACAGTAATGAAGGCGTCAGACTGTGCACCAACCATACTTACGTTAGTGATTGTTCCACCTTCTCCACTTTCGGCTGATAGCAGTTCTGACGCAAGAGACAGCTGCCTTTACACGTGAAACCATTCAGCATCCGACAAAGCACACCTCCTGACAGAAGACATTAATTCTCCTGTAGGGAACATTTAAGGTCTGAGGTAGAGGGACAAAACGAATGTCTGTGGTTGTCTGGGCCAGGCTCAAGGCCATCAGCCTATCTCCCGAGCCCACATACTTTCGGCTATTAAATAAGTATCGGATCACCAGGTAAACCATACACAACCACATTCATAAATACTCTAACTTGTTGCTTGCTACTTTAAGCTTACCTTCTTATTACTTGCAATCACCAAATACTTATTCTCACGCTGGAGTGTGGTCACGGAGAAAACCCACCCTCCTTTTCCCCGTGACGAGACTAACGGCGCCGCTAGTTTTGCAGATCAGTCTGAGTGAAATCACCGTGAAGAACGAGCGAAGAGACAACCCTTTTATGTAGAAATCCCTCAGTTGTAACTAATATATCCCCAGATATCCCTAGGTTCAACCGGTGTTTCTTCATTGGCGTCACCGCTATTTACTCTCTCTGTCTCATCAGTTCCTTCGTGTCGTTTTTCACAAACCTTACGTCCAAATGGCTGATTTTCCATCCAACACTCCACGAGGTCCTCGAGCTGAAGGCAAGAACCCAGTTCATGCCTCTCGGCTTGACGGACTAGTGGAAGAAGCTTCTTTCGGGAATGCCGGAACGCACCACGACTCTGGTCGTGTGAACATTCTGGTTACCCCTGGAGCTCAAGTGGAGACTCCTTTCGTACCAATCACATCGGTCATGCCCCCGGGTGAGACCCCGATTTTTTGGTACATCAAGTCTTAGACGGCTTTGAACGCCGTTTACGCGTAACTCTGCGCACAAACAAACACTTATGCTGCCCCAGTGCAGCCCACTGCTCAAGTGCATGCTTCACCTGCACCAAGAATACTGAGCTACGACTCGCCAGCTGGGCCAAGCGTACCATCTGAACTTCGTACCCAAGAGACTAAGTACACTCAATCGCCGCCTAAAACTGAGTCTCATACTCAGAGGCGAGCGTCCGTCCACTCCCGGTTGGACCCGCGCCCCATGGGGCAGCGGTACACCCAATGTGAGGAGGATAAGACATATGGCGAGGGTGATAGCACCAGTGTGTTTCACCGGTTGCCGAAGGATCATGCTACTTACAAATCTGCACCATGGACTGGTTACAACCCGGAGGGGAGTATAACTATAATTTGATATAGAGGCTGGCTGAAGCAGCCGAACACTCAAAATTTATCAAGGAGATCGCGTTCGCACCGCAGGAGCGCGCAAAACTTCCCTCCAATGTTGGGAAGTATAATGGGTTGACAAACCCAGATGACCACCTACGCCTCTTCACTGGCGCAGGACTGATCGGAGGCTGGACGCTACCTATGTGGTGTCACCTGTTTGTCCAAACTCTCACAGACGCTGCACGCCTATGGTTTGACAACTTACCCACAGCCAACCTCGCGTCATGGAACGATTTGAAAGACAAGTTCCTGACGCACTTCAGCCAACAACGGCGTTACCTCAGAGACACTTCTAACGTAATGAACATCTGGTGGCGTGACGATGAATGTCTTGAAGACTTCATCACCCGCTATAATAAAGAGGTGCTGGAGATAGGGGATGTGCACAAAGCCCTGATTCGTGCACAGTTCAAATGCGTTGTACGCTGCGACGAGATGATCAACGTTTTGTTAGGAACTACAAGCCTCCCAAAGAGTTGGGAGAAGCTCATGGCAGCAGCAAAGGTCTATGCGCAGACGGAGCGCAACCTCAATAACAGTAGACCTCCCCAACCTCACCACCGTCCCCAAGACATGGGCAAAAGTTTTGTGAAGAAGAATAAAACTTGGAGGGAGCATGGCCAAAACCCTCCCTACTCACCGGTCGATGCACGAGCGACCATTAATAAACTCGCTACCCAGCCAGCAATAAAGTAAGATAATCGCAATCGTCAGTGGACCCCACTGACGAAAACACCAGCAGAGGTCCTCAACACTGAAGACCATCAGTTCAAGCAGCCTTCGCCGATGCGCAATGAGAAAGGTCAAGACCTCAACCTTTTCTGCGATTATCACAAGGATACGAGGCACACAACTGATAACTGCATCTCCTTGCACATGGAGATCGAGAAAACGCTCAAGAGTGGGAACCCACTTACTGCAAAACGTTCGTAATGAGGTGCGCCAAACCACTCGAGGCGGCGTGGGCCCGAGTAATAAAAAGATGAAGTCTGTTCATATGATCCAGGGTGGCCCGTTGCGCAAGTGCAGCCACCAGAAGAGTTGCACACCTCACTAGCGCGAGCAACAGGTCATCTTCCTCGTAGTTCCTGGGGTCCACAAGAGGACCCACCGTTCGTGATAACTGGCATCTTCAGCCATTATTGCACAGATTATATGTTCATAGACCCTGGGAGCTCTATGGACATCATCTATGAACAGTGCTTCCAGCAGTTTGACCCAGAGGACAAGACGCGCCTAGAGCCGGTGGATTTCCCACTCACTGGTTTCTGCAACGAGGTCGTCTTCCCTCTGGGCCAAATTTCTTTTCCGGTGACTCTTTCCGACGGGCGACACTCTCGTACGGTCTCGGTTAATTTCATGGTCATGCCCGCAACCTCACGCCATGACGTATTACTGGGTCGGCATGCTCAACGAGAGTTCAACACGATCACTTCCACTCCTCATGCGGCCTGCGGTTTTCCCACAGAAACCGGGGTGGCCATTATGTACGCTAGGAAGGAAGTCATGTCTGTTGAAGAGGAACCACCAACGAAGCAACCAAAGTCATCATCCAATGGTGAACCAGAAAAGTGGGTACTAAACAACAAGTACCTGGAGCAAACAGTACTACTAGGACCCGCCATGACTCCTGCAATCAAGGCGCGGTTAAAACAACTGTTGTTCCGTAATGTAGATATTTTTGCATGGTCACCGGCGGATATGACCGGAGTGCCAAGGGACATTGCTGAGCACGCGCTGTACACATTCCCTTCAGTTCAGCCCATCGTTCAGAAGAAGCACAACTTTGGTCCTGAAAAGACCCGCGCACTGAACGAGCAAGTTTCAGAGCTTCTCCAAGCAGGAATCATCCAAGAGGTACGCTATCAGACATGGGTAGCCAACCTAGTCATGGTCCAAAAGTCCAACGGTAGTTGGCGCATGTGCGTTGATTTCAAGGATCTCAACAAGGCATGTCCCAAAGACTGCTACTCTTTACCTGAAATCGACAAAAAGGAGGACGCTCTCGCTTCATTTAGGTGGAAATGCTTCCTTGATTGCTACAAAGGCTACCACCAAATCCAAATGAAGAAAGAGGATGAAGACAGTACCGCTTTCCGAACCGACAAGGGGATTTTTTGTTACACAAAAATGCCTTTCGGATTGCGCAATGCAGGAGCCACCTACCAACGTTTAATGGATCATGTCTTCGGGGACGACATTAGCAAAACCGTAGAAGTGTACATCGATGACCTCGTCATCATGAGCTCGGATGAGGAGAAGATGCTGGCAAACATTCAAAAGACATTTGCATCCTTGTGCAAGGCAAACCTGAAGCTGAACCCCAGCAAGTACTCATTTGGAATGGAAGAAGGCAAATTTCTTGCATTTATCGTCACGCACGATGGTTTCAAAGTTAATCCTGATAAATTGGAAGCAATTCAGCCTATGCCTTCCCTCTCAACTATCAAAGAAATATAACAATTAGCGGGGAGATTGGCTGCGCTAAACAGGTTCTTGGCCAACCTGCAATGAATTCCTTCCCATTCATCAACACTTCGCGGAACTGAGTTAAGCAAAACAGGTTTCAGTGGACTCCAGATGCGTAGAAAGCCTTCACTCAAATGAAGGAGTGCTTAATTCAACTGCCCCAACGCTTACGGCACCGCAAAAGAACGAGCCACTGATACTTTACCTTTCCGCATCAGATATTGCTCTGGGAGCAGTCCTGCTAGTAGAGCGCGTAGGAGTCCAAACTCCGATCTACTACGTCAGCAAGATGCTGACAGACCCAGAGACACGATATCCTATGATGGAAAAGCTTGCTCTAGCCTTGGTCCACGCATCCCGTCGGTTGCGTCGGTATTTTTCCTGCCATGTGATAAAAGTTTTCTCGAACTATCACTTAGGCCAAATTTTGTCGAAATCGGACATCTCTGGCCGACTAGCAAAATGGGCAAATGAGCTTGGTGGACACAACATTGTGTACAAACAACGCCTAACAATAAAATGCTAGATATCAGTTGATTTCATTGCGGAAATACCACAGAATAAAGCGCAAGAGTGTGAAGGTGTACATAACCCAACGCCGGTTATAGGAAACCGCGCATAGATACTTCACACAGACGGCGCATCCAATGATGATGGCGCAGGGGTAGGTCTTCGCCTAATAAACCCGACAATCAGGAGTTCACCTATGCCATCAGGTTGGATTTCAAAAGCACCAATAATGAAGCTGAGTATGAAGCTTTCCTCGCAGGCCTTCGGTAAGCAATCAAAATGGGCGCACAAAATTTGGAAGCAAACATCGACTCCCTTTTAGTCGCAGGACAGGTCAACGGCCTATATACTACGCAAAAGGCAAAACGATGGTTTTGTACCTGAAACAGGCACAAGCCTTAATAACCAAATTCCAACATTTCAAACACCCATTTCAACCGAAGCGAGAATAAACATGCCGACACGCTCAGCAAATTAGCCGCTACAAGCTTCAAGCACCTCGCGCGTGAAGTGCGCATATAGGTACTCAGGAACCCTTCTGTTCGTTTGCGTCAAGTCAACATCATTGAAATGGGGAATCCCTCCTCGATGTCCCCCATAATCATGCTCTTGCAACACGGATCCTCCCCGAAAACAAAATGGAAGCAAGGAAGGTCCAGAACAAGGCACTCAATTACGAAATGGCAGACGGTATCCTATAACGAAAGTCATACCTTGGACCGCTCCTCCGCTGTGTTGATCCACAAGATGCGCAATACTTGATCCGCGAAATATATGAAGGGTTATATGGAATTCACGCCGTTCCGCGCATGGTCGTAGCCAAGATCATGAACGCCGGTTACTATTGGCCTAGCATGCACCTAGATGCGGTCGAAACACTACGGAAGTGCGCATCATGCCAGCGCCATGCTCCGAAGGCATTGTGCCCTAAGAATCCTTTGATCCCTGTGACAATAGCATAGCCTTTCCAATAATGGCCAATCGATATGGTGGGATCTTTCCCAGATGCCCCAGGCACGATGAAGTTCATAATCGTTGCAGCAAATTACTTCACCAAATGGGTCGAAGCCAAACCCCTTGCATCCACCACAGCAACTGTAGTTCGGAAATTCATTTGGGAGTACATCATATGTCGGTTTGGGTTACCCTTGCGCATAGTCAGTGACAATGGCCCCAATTTCACAGTAGATGAACTACAACAATAGAAGGAGCAAATGCATATCGAGCATGTCTTCACTTCGGTCGCGCATCCCCAAGGAAACGGCCAAGTGGAGAGCATAAATAAGAGCACCATCGAAGGGATTAAGACAAGATTGGGTACAATGCAGAGAGGCTGGGTAGATGAGTTGCCAATCATCCTTTGGGCTCATCGAGCCATGCCAAAGACCAGCACAGGCGAAACTCCTTTCAGCCTTGTGTATGGGACGGAGGTAGTAATTCCTGCAGAGATATACCTCCCATCACCGCGCATGCTAGCTGTGCAAAGCCAAAACAATGAAGATGAGCGCATACTTGACTTGGACTTATTAAAAGAAAGGCGTGAAAACGCCGCTATCAACGAAGCAAAATACAAGTCCAAGCTTGAGAAATACTACAACGAGCAAGTCCGTATATGTACCTTCTTACCATGCGACTTTGTTCTACGCGACAATGAAGCGTCTAACGCTGAGTGTCCTGGAAAACTCGCACCTAAGTGGGAAGGTCCTTACATTATCCACGAAGTCCTGGGAAAAGGCGCTTACACCCTTAAACGTCTAAACGGTACAAACATTCCTAGGACATGGGATGCGCAGCAGCTAAGACGGTGCTACATGTAAATTAGCAAGTTCATTATCTTTTTGTCTACCTTGTACATGGCTCCTACGCTCTATTCATTAACAAAGACAAGGGTTGCATGAAGTATTTTATCTAAAATGTTTCGTTACAAATGCGAGAAGCCACTTTGGGTCTATGCGTAAACACCTCGGTATACAATGACTCTTGAACCAAAATTCACTACCTTTTGCATGCGCATGGGAGCGGATGTTCATATACGAGTTCATTACCAGTTTTATTCGCTATACCTACACAAATATGGTCCTTTTTCACGCAAATGTTGTAACAAAGAAGAAACATTTCATTCAAGATAAAAAAAATATTTACTAACTTGCGTAGTGCGCAGTACATTCAGAGATCCTACAAAGATATTACAATAAGGACCCTACACTAATCCTCATCCGCAGCGGCCTCAGCTTCTTCCGGAAATAAGTCTTTTAAGCGATCCATGAAGTCGTCTTGTGTGAGCGCCTTGTTCACCAATTCCATAGCCGGGATATTGAGACGGTTGTACTCCTGCTGAGCCCGGTAGAAAGCAGCTCCGGTATCAACACTATGAGTGGCAGCGCAGCTGTTGTCCCATGGAATGTCCATTGCATGAGTAACGTGTTGGTTACACTTAGCATAGCCCTGCGCGTACCCTTCGTGGCGCGCAGTGACCACCAACTTGGCCACTACGCCTTCCAGCTACGAGGAATTCAGGATGGAGGTTTGCGATTTGCAAGTTTAAGGAAAGGGTTGGAGTCAACACAAATTGACTAAAAAACAAATGGAGTACTTACATTGACAAGTCCATGCTGTTGCATCCACAACATGTTGTTGGTCAGCGACTCCACCAACGACTCAGAGATGGTGTAGGTGTCTTCAGAATTTTCCAGTTTCTTCTCGCCCGCGTCCACCTTGGCCTCCTCCAATCGCAGCCGCTCCTTATCTGCCAGGTGCCTACGCTAAATTTCAGCCTTTTCCACCAAGGCCAACTGAAGATCTTTCCGCGCGCTTTAGAGATCTTGTTGCGCACCCTGAACATCTTTCTTTGCATTCTCCACAGTGACAATAGCAGCAATCTTGTCATACACATAAGGTTAGTATGCCATTCCTGCAGAACATGAAAGTAAAAGGAAAAATAGTGAGGCAAGCTTGTACCTCTCTCTGCTCACTACACTCGTGGTCTGCACTGGCCTCTGCGGCCGCAACAATTGCTGCCTCCTCTGCGCACTACCTCTGTACGCAACCGAGCCAATTCATTCCTTAATGATTTTTTCTCATTATTATCTCTTTCACATGCCTCTTTCCATAACTTGCGCTCCTTCGCAAGTAGGGCATCGGAGGCTTCGGCCCTCTTCTTCCACCCTAGCGCAGCCCACTCTTCAACCCGCTGGCGGTCGCCATAGGCGGTTTCCTTAGCCGCCACCTCAGCTTCTCGCGCAGCCACTTGGGCTTGCTCCTTGTTCAGGTCCACTTGGGCAGCTTTAAAATCTTTCTTTCCGTTAAGTAGGCCCCGCCACTCACGAACAATCTTGTATGTAACCGAGGCGGAGTTTGCAGCTGCCTGGAGGTATGTGCGATACGTGGTTTCTTGTTCATGTTCAACAAGTGCATGCACCTCCGCTGGAGGGAAGGCTCCCTTAAACCACTCACGGCACGCCGACCAGTGAGAGAAGTCATCACCCTTCTTCAATTTTCACACAGGGGTGTGGATCTCTTCATCATGAGCCGCGGAGTAAGACCTGTAATAATAATCACCCGGGGTCTCGTCCGGGCGGATTGGAGATCCTTCGACGGAAGGACTTCTACTAGATCCCCTAGCATCGCCCACGGGTGTTGGCTCCTCTACATACACCCAATGTGGAGCATCAGTCTGGGCACCCTCGACGCCAGCCGTCACAACCAGCTCTGTCTCCTCAACACCACCCCCACCATCAACCGGCACGGGTTCTTCCACCACCACCACGGGTTCTTCCAGCACCATCCGTGGTTCCTCCACTTCCTACACGTGTTCTTCCACCACCACGTGCGGATCCTCCACCACAAAGGGCCCACATTAATATCCTCCACGGGATCTTCCACCAACACGTGAGGCTCTTCCACCACCGCCTCATGTTCCGCCGCCCCAGCAGCAGACTCCCCACCCTGTATGCTGGATGCTTGAGCGCCTTCACTTACGGGCGGGGGCATGGGAGTATCCTTGGGCACGGCTGATGTACTGGATTCCAAAAAAAGGGCTCATCCCCACCTACGAAATGACAAACAGTCACACTCGACAAAAATGTGGTATGATTATTACAAGTTAAAAAGTTACCCAGGGAAATCTTGGCGGTGAGGGTCTCTAGAGTTCCTCTCTTCCCTATCGCTTTCCGCGCAACCTTTTTGGGGGGTTGACGCCTCTTCCGCTTGAGAGGCACCTCCAGGCTGGACTCGACCTCCACCGGTCAGCAGGTTTGGCGGTCGGGACAACCACCAGCTTCGGCACGGGCTTCTTCACATCTACAAGATCAAGACCCTCCCACGAGTCAGACACTACTACATAAGCTTTCCAACGGTCAAACACAATGCGCTTACCTTTGGGAGGGACCACCTCAGGTTGAGTCACATCCTTCTCAACTGCCGCGCCCGGCCTTGCGCGTCGTTTCGTCTTATGATCTGGGCCAATACCCAAGTTTTTCAAAGCGCTTGCACAATGGCGCAACTGCAAAGACATCAACAATCAACAATATGAAGACTTGCCAGTTGGAGGCGCGGGGGCAACTAGATCCGCATTCCTTGGAAGTGCAAAATTCTCCAGGACCCGCGCATACCAGGTGGGCTCATCTCGGCCCACAGCGACCTTCTCAATCCGCCCTTCCTTCCTCTGGAAGGCGGCCAAGAATAGAGGTGCCCCTGCAAAAGAAAACACATGGTCAGCCTACACAAGGCAAAATCAAGAAATATAACGGCAATGTACTTACTCCTATCCCCTTCCATGTAAACCAGTTTCTCTCGCCGGCCGGGATTCTAGACCAGGCTCGTCCCGGACCCCACCAAGATCCTCTCCGGCTATTAGACTGCCAGGATCTCCTTCAAATTTGTATACCAGGGATCCAACACTGGTATAGGGAGGGTCTCCGCCGGAATCTCCTCTGCCCCCCGGAAATGTATCTCGAGGGGAATGACACCGGACTTCACATAAAAAAATTTTGTCTTCCAATCGTGGAAGGACTTGGGGGGAGAGAGCAAAATGGTGCTGAAAAGAATAAAACTCCATGGAACAATGGAGTTGATAAAAGAATACGAAAACGGTCGACGGTTGGGACAGACCCCGTCGACCGGCACAAAAACTTAAAGTGTTTAATCCTCACCATCCCCATCGGATTCAACTGGGAGAGGTGGAAGCCGTAAAAATGCAAAATTTCAAGCAAAAATTTTGTAACTCGTAACCGAAAGTTACCGTCAGAGATAAAATCTTGAAAAACGGTGAGGTAGCCGGCCGGAGCATCGGCGGCTGTCTCACCGTCCACTAGAAACCGGGCATCCCTGCTCTTGGCGAACCTGTAGCTGGAAACCATGCGGTCAAAAATGGTCCAGCTCATCTTGCATGCCGGCAAAGAGGTCGAAGCCTCTGCGGAAGAGGCGATCTCCGGACCCCTGGACGCCATTTAAATAAGAGAAAAGAAAAAGAGAAGTTTTGAAGAACAAGGAAACTCAAGAACATAGAGAATTTGAAACAATGTGAAGGAATGAAGAAACCCTAAGCGGTTACATCTATTTATACTGATAGCATTTAATGCGTTTGGGAATCTTGACGCACGTGAGAAAATAACTGCCTATTAGCGCAAGACACGTGGCAGGCAAGTTGCCACTGAAAGTTAGCATGCGCGCGTGGCCGTCACTCTCTCTGCCATTCATTAATGAATGTGAGGCGGTATGACTGACAACACGCAACAGCTGTCAAATGTCCTCTCCAGGACCCTTTTTTTCTCACCAACCCACCTGCAACGTCAATGTGGTAGAGATTCAAATTTGAAAATCATGATTACAAAGCGTTTCCTTCACGCAAATGTTTCCTCCAACCCTTCTTGAATTTTTGCGGTTGAAATAAGCGCGCATACAATAATTATTTAGTCCAGCACTCCTCCTACTTACCAACATGTGCATAGGAGCAGCACTAGACTGGGGGGACTTAGAGGGGTATGGTCCTAAAATCCCTGCGTCTACGCAAGGAACTATACCCTCAACAGCATAACTACAAGGATAACCTTGCGCGCAATGTGCAATGGTGCGCCTTCCTTGGAACCAATAGGTCATACAATGAACCTTGCGCACTCAGCGCAACGGTAAATTAGACCAACACCAATAGGTCATATAATGAACATTGCACACTTAGCGCAACGGTAAATTAGACCTACACATGTAGGTCATACAACGAGCCTTGCGCACTCAGCGCAATGACAAGTTAGACCAAACAATATAAGTCACACAACGAACCTTGTGTACCTGGCACAACGACAAGTTAGACATAGACGCACAGGCTACTTGACCCTGCGCGGAACAAACATCCTTCTAGTCACAAATCCTAAAACCTTGCATGGCCAAGACAAACATGAGAGTATCTCATAGTCTTGTGGACAAAAGGATTTATCCCCGCCACTCTGTGCTGGCCGGAAACCATTGACAGCCTCGCAGAAGGGATAAGTACTAAGAGGTGTTGACCATATTCAAGGGTACGGAGTGGCAGAGTTGTGACCAATGGTTGCTCGGCAGGTTGCGTCTGGTAGCGTCGCATGAACAGTAATGCAAACGTCAGACTGTGCACCAACCATACTTACGCCAATGACTGTTCCACCTTCTCCACTTTCGGCTGATAGCAGGTCTGACGCCAAAGACAATTGCCTTTACACTTGGCACCATTCAGCATCCGACAAAGCACACCTCATAACAGAAGACAATAATTCTCCTGCAGGGAACATTTAATGTCTGACGTAGAGGGACAAAACGGATGTCTCTGGTCGTCTGGGTCAGGCCCAAGGCCATCAGCCTATCTCCCGAGCCCACATACTTTCGGCTATAAAATAAGTATCGGATCACCAGGTAAACCATACACAACCACATTCACAATTACTCGAACTTTTTGCTTGCTACTTTAAGCTTACCTTCTTATACTTGCAATTACCAAATACTTATTCTCACGCCAGAAAGTGGTCACGGAGAAAACCCACCCTTTTCCCCGTGACGAGACTAACGGCGCTGCTAGTTTTGCAGATCAGTCTGAGTGAGATCACCCTAAAGAACAAGCGAAGAGATAACCCTTTTATGAAGAAATCCCTCGGTTGTAACTAATACATCCCCGGATATCCCTAGGTTCAATCGGTGTTTCTTCACTTGGGTTACCCTTTAGGAGTTTTAACCTTACCATTTATCATTTATCACCAAAAGTGATTCAACACAATTTTTATCCATTTGACTCGTATGGTTTACACTATAGGGTCTTATCTCTACATTTCTGTATTTGATCACCAACATATGATTTACTTACCATTTTACCCATTTGACCTATTATGACTTACACCATAAGGTCTTATTTTAAGATCATTTTTTTATCACCAACTTGTGATTTACTTACCACATTACCCATTTGACCTGTTATGCTGATTTTAAAATCCTTTGTTTAATTAACAACATATGATTTACTTACCATTTTACCCGTTATAGTTTATGCCATAAGGTCTCATCTAATTGAGCTTCCTCATGCATTTGACTCGTTTTACTCATTCCTTTCCAAGCTTCCACCTAGCTTGTCAAGAGTCAAACTATCACATTATACCCACAAGATGATTAGATTAGTCATTTAATACCATGACCATTATCCTTACGGATACTTCATTTATCATTCCATTCTACTTTAGGCGAGTTTTTAAAAAGTCAAACTGTCAATTGGCATACATAGATACACTAACAATTCGAAAAAACTTAGGCATTTTATCGATCGCTTGGTGAGCATCATTTTTAGGCCATTATATTAGCTAAATTTTCCAAACAAAATCACCATGTATCTTTCAACTCGACAAGTTCATACATTACTTAACATCTGAATAACCTAGATTCTTCATTTATCAATTTAAATCATACAAGAGTTTGGGTTTCATATCTAGGTTTAAACCCACTTCATAGCATGTATGAACACTTACTTGAATCTCTAAAGTATTCAAGTATATTACATAAACAAGCAAGTATGATGATCATAAACATTAACCCAACATCCACATTCATTTTTAGGGTTACTATTTCACCAGGTCTTCTTATTTCATTGATTCTTCTAAACAAGCAAAACTCACCAAAAGTGAAATTGTAACATACCTTAGGTTTAGATGATATTGTGTTATTTAAACCTTCAATTATGCAAGAAAACCCCTTTGATTTCACCTTCAATTTTACAGATTTTTAGTTTGAAATTTTTAGGAGGTTCTTTCGCTATCTCTATCTCTCTAAACACGGCACACACACATACTCTATGTGTGTGAGTTTTTTTTTTCCTTTTTATACTTAACACTTTCATTTGTGTTCCATTTTAGTCCACATAGTTTAGTTGGTTACTAAGTAAGTCACCGCCTACCTATTATACTTAACAAATAACATATTTTAACTAAGTTAAATATTCCTAGTTGTTACACTTTATGTTACTCATTACAATAACATAAAAAACGAAATTCATAATTTTGGGGGTGTTACACATGAATAGTAAAATTTGAGTGTGTACCAACTTTCCTAAGGTTATGCGTGATGGGCATTATAGGGGTTTGAATGAGCTTGGTAACCACCCCCCCCCCCCCCCACACACACACACGCACACCGCCTCTTGGACATTATTGCGGTATGAAAAGGGAGAAGCGTTTCTACTATAACACCAAATGAAGAGAAAAAATGGAAAAAAATGATTGAAAAGGCACTAAGAGTCGTTAACCATTACACATTCTTAAAGAGGCGTTATAATATTGATATGACGAAAAATACCTTTTATGGGCATTAACCATTACGGATGATCTAATTATTTATATATATATATATATATATATATATTAATTAGCTCTATTTTTCATTAATTGCTATAGAATAATAATAACAAACAATAATCCCAAGAAAAAAAATTCACAACCCATAATTTTCGATCATTAGGTCAAAAGACTAGACCAAGAAATGAAACCTAAATTATCATTGTTGAGAGAAGAAGAATCTTTACCTTTTATATAAATACAATCAAATCTTGTACTTTCTATATATTTATAAATTGCATTAGGAAACATCCCTAATTTTTATTAGGATTTAGCCACTTCCCATACAATTAAAAAGAGATTAAAAGAGACTTTAAAGAAACAATTTCTGCACCCGTTTGATTGCAACTGATCATCTCTATTTCTAATTAATGATAATAATTTAATTATTTTCAGAACATATATTTAGCAGAAGGCCAAGTCTTCAATGCTAATCATATGTCTTGTTTGAAAGTCGTATCATTCCAACACAACTTACTCTATTTTTCCTCATATAATTATCACTATATTTGCACATATATTTAGCTAAGTTTTAACCTGCACATGTTTCTAATGTATCAGGGTGGGTGAAATAATAGCCCAGGAAGAACTTGAACTACAAAAAGCAATTGCCTTTGAAGGATTAGAGGGCCCTAATATGTTACAGTCACTTCCAGCTGCAAAAGTTAACGAACTTACTCTCAAGAGGCTAGCAAAGTTTGTATTTGGACTGCAAAAAACTGAAAAATCAGTTGTTACATTTAGATGTTACAAAACATCCCGATATCTAATATCCTAAACATCCCGTTCAATACTCTTTGGTGGTGGAGTATGTTATGAAGACGGTTAAGAGAAAGATGATGGGTATGTGATGAAGACCAATTCAGGATAAATTATAAAAAAGGATTTTTATAGGCATGAAAGTTGAAAAGTTTTAAACTGATATTTCTGAAAAAGTAACATGAAAAATAAAAATAAAAATAAAAATAAACGTGCATTTAACCCACCCCAACTTGTTATCGCTATCTAAAGTAAGTTTCTATGTGGAACCAATGTTGAAATGATGATCTAAAATAACAAGTGTCTTTTCTTCGTCTTTACGTTTGATGACGAAGTACTTTAAATGAATATTTTTTTTCTCTCTTCAACTGAAACCATAAGTCTTCTTACTGTTTCGTTTTCTCACATCACTATCCATCTATGTGCATCACCCTTAATTTTGGACAGTAATTAAATCTTTAGGAATTTCATTTAAAACTATAATTTGATTGGATATTACTCATAAACTATTATGTTATGCAACAAACTAATATAATATGTTACAGTTCCCTAGGGACAGAATGATATGTTATGATATAATGTATTTATTTATTTATAGTATGTGTATCATCATGGTATTCTATTATTGGCATGTAAATATTTAAAACACATATAAAAAAAGAGCAAAATGACAAGTATACACTAATCAGAGTATTTGTACACGTATAAAACACTTTGCGTCTCAGGAGATCACACGCCGCCAAGTGCACAACGTTCTAGGAAGATCCAAATTGGTTGTTTTGGATGCATTCATGTTTGGTCCAACAAATCATCGCTTGCCACGTAAAAGTATCTATTACTTGTCATTAAAGAACACCCATAAAGCTGGAGTTTAAAACATCACTGTTGACGTCATCACTTACACTTGGAACTTGCCTGATTTTCTTTTTATCTCCGGTTTATACGACTTTGACACCCAAAAAGAATTGAATGCTACGTCTACATACAACCTTCAATTATTATCTATATGAGTCACTATAATTAAAATTTTGTTGGTATTATAAGATTGTATATTATGAAGTGACGTTTCATGCCATCTTATTTAAAACCTTAATCAAACACTATGACGGGCTAGTTAAGGAGAGGCGTCAAGAGGGGGGACATTATCTCTTTTACAGGTGTGAGGAAATATGAGATGGGGTTCACACACTTTATTCTCATTAGTGCACTTTTTAGAACGGCGAAACTTCTATATACTAATATAGAAACCAGGTCAGCAAGTAACTGGAACTCAAAAGATTACAACAAAATGTCACGAATATTAAACTCTGACCATTTCGACCATATGATATTACAATACCTCAATCTAGACGTAATCAAAAGGAAAGAGTTTTCTTTGATAGTGTTCTTCGTTCTATTTAAGTGAACATGGTAGTCGTTGAAAGTCATCTCGTTTCTCGCCTTCCATATCTTTCACATTGTGACCATTATAATTTCCCCCACCATTTTCTTCCAATCTTTAGAACCTCTATATTTTGCCACCATCCCAAGAAGTTGCTAAACCGAAACATCACCGACGATGAATAGGATTTTGAGCCAAACTAAAATGGCCCACCATATAGATTTGGCAAATCTAACAATCCCACATAATATGGTGAACCGTTTCCTCATGTAACCCACATCAAGAAACCATTTGATCGCAGAATAACTCCTCTAAAAGCAAGATTCTCCTTTGATGGGATGCGATACAAAAATACCCGCCAATTGAAAACATTCTTCAATTTTTTGTTTTGAATTCTATTGTAAGAAACAACTAATCTTATATTTGTAACATTTTTATTTACTTTTTATGTTTTTAAAATTGAAAAAATAGATAGATAATTTTGTTCTGCGTGTTCTCGCAATGTTTAGTTTTTGTATAAAACCTTTCCCATAGACCTTATTAGCAATACATATACCCACACTTAATTTAAAATTTATAATCAACAATTAAAAAAATAAAAGAAAAAACCGGTTACATGTTTGCATAGATTTTAAAAATCCAGTTTCTTACTAACCTAAGTTTTTATTATTTCAACAGAAGTTTCGCGGTTTAAAGAAAAACATAAAATGCAAATACCCTGCATTAAGACATAGATTGGGTGCCATATGTCGTGACATTATTGGTTGAAAGAAAAATATAGGTAAAGAGAAGTGAAAAGTCAAAAGGGAAATAAGAAGTAGAAGAGTGAACGAAATCATAAATAAATATGCGGAAGAAAAGGGCATAAGAAAATATTAAAAAAGTTGCTACGTGTCGACACATGGTGACTCCTCTTGGCACTCCCTTTCCCCGCCTTTTTGACAAAATTCTCGCCTAACTTCTACTTACACCACGTGTCTGCCTACATCCCACGTGTTTATATTTAAAAAAAATGTTTTTTTTTTTAATTTTTATAAGAACATACGTATATGTACACGTTAGTTTCACACTTTCATTGGTTTATACCATGGGATATAAATATTCGTTTGTTTTACAATATAATTCACAAGTTATTATGCTAGGTTTGACCACGAATGGAGATTAAAGCCAAAATGAGAGGTGCAAGAAACCTATGGCAATGTAATATTCCATCTAATTATTAATTAAGGTTTACATTGAAAAAATATAAATAATATAGTTTATATGTCAACGGTAATCCCTAGTCAATACAATAAATCAATACATAAAATAACAATAACAAAAATATCATTTCATGATTTCATCACCCGGGTTGAAATTGGTTCAAACACTATCAATTGACATAGATAAATTGTTTCAAAAGTTAATGAACTTTACCTAACTATATTATCTGTAACAAAGTTTTAAACTTTCTTCTAATATATAACTAAGTTACATGCGTTACATTTTGTTTTAAACTAACTGTTGCAGCAACATGTGAAGTGTTGATGTGGCTCATTTTCTCAGACAAGCACATTATAACCTAGTGGCATCTTAGGGTATGATAAGGCTTTCATTAGGTCTTGTGTTCGATTTTCAAAAGGGGGGAGAGGTTTCCAGATTTATTAGGTTTCTTCTGAATTGGTGTATACACATTATTGACTAGTGGAAATTGATATAATTGGATGGTTCCGCCGATAACACGATTATACTACAGTAGTTCGTTAACGAACCTAATTTATCGTTCAAAACAAAAGGAATAATTTATCCTAACATACCATCTTATCAAAGCCAAACCTAAACAAAAAGGGTACTGACAGAACATCCTTTTGTTTATACATTATTCATTCAATCAACTATTAATGGCTTTTAGAAAAATATTTAATAAGCCCAAAACCTCATATAATACACACAAAACAAATAAAACAGCGTATTTTGTCCGTTTATGTATCACTCATCATATACTTCATTATTCTAGAACCCACACGTGTACGGCGGAGATGCCATCTACCTCAATGACTCACTTCCCTATTTTGTCATGTAGCGCCAATGGGTTCATGCACTTGAAGCATTAAACTTTAGATAAGATCGATGCCCAAAACCACGTGTCGACTTCTGAACCGTTGATGGCCCTACCATACCACAGTAAGAAAAGGGCGACCGTACTTATCTCTCTGTAACACCCCCTTATAAATACCCATCAAATTTCCCATTTCTTGAAAAAAAAAAAGAAATTCATAACTCTTGAATTCTTTAATAATCTTCTTCATCTCTTTTCTAAGAAAAAAACAAACGTGAAAAAATGGGCTTACACGTTACCGATCCGATGACCCAGTTAAGCTTACCCCCCGGTTTCCGGTTTTATCCAACCGATGAAGAACTTCTTGTTCAATATCTTTGCCGGAAAGTTGCCGGTCATGATTTTTTTCTTCAGATTATTGCTGATATTGATTTGTACAAGTTTGATCCATGGCAGCTTCCAAGTAAGTTTTTATCTTTAAATTTTAAATTTTTTATTATTATTATTATTTTTTTTTGGTAACTAATGGTGTAATGTTTTGATGTAGGTAAGGCGATGTTTGGGGAGAAAGAGTGGTATTTTTTTAGCCCGAGAGATCGGAAGTATCCGAATGGGTCTAGACCGAATAGAGTAGCCGGGTCGGGTTACTGGAAGGCTACCGGAACTGATAAGGTGATCACGACCGGAGGACGAAGGGTTGGGGTCAAGAAAGCTTTGGTGTTTTATGTTGGTAAAGCTCCTAAAGGAAACAAAACTAATTGGATCATGCATGAGTATAGGTTATCCGATCCCCAGAGGAAAACCGGTAGCTCTAGGGTAAGTAGTCACCATTCCATCATTCAAACAGAGTAATAATAAGGTTGCTGCCATACAACCTAATAAGGTTGTGTCATATGACCTGGGTGAGAGGCTCATACCTGACCCTGTGCATTCGGGCTTGCCTTTATAATATGTTAATCTTAATTTCTTTTGAAAAAAAAAGGTTAAATGTGTTTTTTATGTTTTGCAGTTGGATGAATGGGTGCTATGTCGAATTTACAAGAAGAACTCAAGTGCACAAAAAACCCTCTCCGGCGGTCAAACAACCGAACAGAGCCACGGCTCACCGTCATCATCCTCTCAATTCGACAACCTTATTGAGTCATTACCCGAGATAGAAGACCGGTGCTTCAACTTACCAAGGGTTAACTCCATAAAAACCTTCCAACAAGAAGACCAAAAGCTAAATCTCCAAAAGTTCGATTCGGGTAACTATGACTGGGCCAGCATCGCCTCATTCGGGTTGCCCGAACCCGTTGTTCAAGATCCACTACCACAACCCACAATGAATGGTGGTTCCTCAATGGCACCAATATACACTATGGACACCAAGTTTGGAAGATCAGTAGAAGATGAAGTTCAAAGTGGAATAAGAAGCCAACGGGTGGACCATCCGGGCTACTTTCAATCAAACTTGAGCCCGTTTGGTCATAGCCAGAGTATCTCGAACACGATCGACCCGTTTGGTATTAGGTACCCGACCCAACAAGGGGTTTTGGGCTTCAGACAGTGAAATGCTAGGGTGGCGTGTAAATATATGATTCTGTAGGGGGCTAGTTGTAGAGTCAAGGATTGTATGAGGGGTGAGAACAATATTGATTTTAGATTCAACATGCTATGAAAATGAAATGAAATGGCGTATTCAACGCAATTTTGTGTTTGATCTTTGACCCGATGTTATTTTTACGAAAAGTCATTTTACATTTAACATGTTATGTAATTGCAAAATAATGTATATGAACTAGTTTGGTTTTAATTTTATGTCGTAGAATACACAGAATACGCTTTTAATACAATACTAATTAGTTTTGAGTTAATACGATAATGCATTGAGTATATTATAAATTTTAATAGATATTTAACTATATATTTATAGATTATTAGAATTTGAAAATAGATTCTATTTTAGTATATTGTCAAAAATTCCAATCTTAGTATAACGAGTTGATATTAAAATTTAGAAGAAATTATTTATAGTATATGTTCAATTTAATATTCCATATAACTTTATATATATATATATATATATATATGAGTATATTTGATTTAAATAACTCTAATTTTCACTAATTGCCCGATAATACTCTCAACTTTCAATTTGTACACTAGTATTCCAAACTTTCAACTTATTGACTGAAAAGTTGGGAGTGTTATCGGCCAATTGATAAATATATATATATATATATATATATATACTGGAGAGTTCAAATGAAAAGAAAATTTTTGTAAGAATAAAAAGAATAACTTTTAAACCAACAGAAATTCTTCATTTACTTCATTTAATGTGTGTATTTAATTTATGAAAATGAGTATATAGGTAAATCTGTAATTGTCATTAATTAGCTAATTAATTAAACTTGTAACTCATTTTTTTAATATACTCTTTCAAGATAAAATAATTAAAAGAACAATTTTTGACATGTGTAGGATAAATTTTAGTATGCGTAGGATAAATTTTCAAATGTGTAGGGTAAATTTACATATATGTAGAGTAAATTCCGATAAGTGTAAGACATATGTAGAATAAATTTTGAAATGTGTAGGATAAAATGTTTTTAATTTATTAATTAAAGATAACATAATTAATGATAGGAGTTATAAACTATTTAATGATTTACCATTATGCACTTTCTTCTTTTTGTTCTCATATTAAATTTATTTTCAAATGAACCGTATATATATATATATATATATATATATTTGTAAAAGTGTAAATTTAAATATGATATTATAAGGTTAAAAACATTTCTTATGCTTCATTTTCCTCTCAAAGTATTGGAACACATCTTTATATAATCGTATAATAAAAAGTAGTCATAATCTTATCATTTTCTAATTAGATCAATTAGAAGCTTGTATTCCAATTTAATTGGACTACAAATATACTTAACACCCTCATGTTTAATAAGCATGATGTAATAATGATGTAATAATGTGAATAACAAAAATATCTGAAACATCGCTCATATTAATATATACATACACCTTGTTTTAAGTATTACTTATACTTTTTAAAATAAAAAAAACTTATTTAATTTTTTTATAAAAACTTAATAATATTACAATTGTGTAAAATCAAAATAAAATATTTTGGTACATGTTTATAATATAAAACATGTTAACATGTTATGTAAAACCTTTCTACAATCTAATCTAAATATTATATATTACTATCATTCATAACTTATAAACCATAAACCAAATATGGATATAAATTACGATACAATTACAATTTTATATCATAAAATAAAAGTAAGTAGATAAACATTGATATGTTAGCAATAATAGGTTCTTAGATTGTTGTTTTGATAAACATTGATATGTTAGCAACAATAGGTTTTTAGATTGTTGTTTGGCATACAAGTCCACATTAAATTAAATATCTGAAGGTTTACTTTTAATTTTGCATCGAGTCTCTCTTGATAAGAATATGAATGCTAGGATTACACGTGATGTAAAGATAGACGTTACATAAGACAACCATCATCTCCCCACGTTTGGACGTTTAGTTGCTCTTTAGCGGCGCCAGCTAAAATTATAAACTAATTTTACATCCTTATAGTTTGATAAAATTACAAAACTAATCTCTTTTCAAATGTGTCAACATGCTAATATGCTAATATTAAAAAACTAATATCTTTTTTTAACTAAATTCTATAGGCTGTTTGTTTAGCTCTGAATGAGCCTTTTAATAGTTTAGACCTCTTACTGAATAAATACTTAATGATTCAGACAGCATGTTTCGCGAGCAAATGTCTGAATGGTTCAAACATTTGAATCTGAATGGTCAAGCATTATACTGAGTCTAAATGATTAAGATCTCTAATTTGAATTTGTTAGGCATATGCCTCTGAACAATTAAGAATTATATTGGTTTTTAATGGTTCAGACCTCCTTTTAGTTCAACACTTAATGTTTCAGACCACTTACTGGTTCAACGCTTCAGAAGTTGCCAAACAACCCCATAATCAACAAAACACGTCAAACATCATTATAAATGCATAATGAAAGTTTTTAAAATCTAATCTATATAAAATCGGTATATACTGTTTTTCCTTTTTTTGAATTATTCATAACTCATAAGCATTCGTTGTTTTAATCCATGGAGAGGGGCAACACCCTACTAACATGGAAGGCGGGGTGATGTTTGGGGCGTGGAAGGGTTTGCCCTCCCCCTCTCCCCGCCCTACACGTGTAGTCTAAGGGTAAAGGGCCAAAGCTTATGGTCACTGGACTAATAAGTTTCAAACCAATTTGTGTCTAAATTACAATGGATTTAAGTTTAAATATTTGGATTATGGAAATTGTATAAGTTATATTGATCATTAGTGTTTGTATTAAATTTATACTTAAAAATTTGTAAATTCATGATTTTTTTTTCTTAAAGGTCGGTGCGATTGCAAACTTTTATGGAGCATTCAAGATTTTCGCGTATCTATAAAATGAAAAACAAAAATTACAGAGGCTCCCTTCCTCCCCGTCCCTGATCATACAATATGTGTATCCTTGGTTGTGTATCCACTTTTGCTCAAATCACTAATTTGTATGTTATGTCTGGGGTGGCTCAACATTTTTGGTGACCTAAAATGAAATGAAATTTTACAACGTTTTTTGTATTTAATTGTTGTAAATAGGGCTGTAAACGAATCGAACAGACACGAACAAGGTCTTGTTCGTGTTCGTTCGTTAAGGAAATAAATGTATTCACGAACGGTTCATAAACATTTACTGAAAGAGATTATATGTTTGTGTTCATTCATTAAGGAAATGAGCGTGTTCACGGGCGGTTCACGAACACAAATAAATTTGGCGAACGCAACGAAAGCTAAAGGTGGATGGCCTAGAGAGTAGCATTGGAACTTGAATCTCTAATTGTTGAACGGAGGTTGATCGTATTCGTCGATGTAAATAATGAGAAAGAGAATGAGAATGGTACATAAACAAGGTGGAAATAGGGTTTTCTTGTTTAATTGTTAGGGTAATAAAATAAATAAAAATTAAATAATATAAAAAGTATAGACAATATATACGAAGGTACAAAAAATCTTTAATTAAAACACAAACAAACATAAACGAATGCAAATGAACGAATGTTCACGAATACGTTCACGAACACCGTACAGAACCTTCACGAACATAGTTGAACGAACGAGACCTCTATTCATGTTCGTTCATCTAACTAATCGAACGAAATTTCTTGTTCATATTCGTTCGTTTATTAAATGAATGAACATAAAAGAACTTCCTGCCGAAGGATTCACGAATTGTTCGCTTAACTTTCGGTTTATTTACAGTTCTAGTTGTAAACTCTCATTTATTTGGGCTTGAGAACAATAATAATAAACCAAAAAATTTATAGTTAACTCACTAGTAGAAATAATGTTCCTTTCCTACGAAAATTCCCGACGCATTTCCTATGAACTAAAATGCCGACACTTTTTCCATGAAATTTAGACGAACAAGAAAGGTGCTTTTTGTGATAACAAAAGTGACAAATTGGTCTGTGTAGGAAAAGTCATAAATTTCTGACGGAATTCTGACAATTCATTTTCATTTTAACCATTAGTCGAGGTAAATAATAAAATTTAACAGTTCCGTAGGAATCCAATTAATCACAGAAAAAAATATCCATAATAAATAAAATTAATGATACTAACATATAAAGTTTTATCATTTATAAAAATGTATGTTATTTTTAAATTAATTTATTACTATCCGTAGGAAGTGTATCGGAAATTCCGACAAATTATTAACGGAATGGATAAAAAATATTATGTAAAACACGCAGACACATATACTATTTTTAAACAAATTTATTAATATCCACAGGAAGTGTATCGGAAATTCTGACAAATAGAAAAAATATTATGTAAACATACATGTGTTATTTTTAAAACAAATTTATTAATATCTGTAGGAAATATATGTGGCAAATTCTGTCAGATTTCCAACTATCTGTAGTAAATGCATAGGAAATACCGACATAATTCTGACAGAATACATTTTCATTTTAACAATTCGTCAGAAGTTCGTAGGTTAAATATTCCTAGTTATAAAGTTTCATTTTATATATCATAATAACATGATAGTCGGATTAAGATTTTGGGGGTGTTAAATAAATGTGTAGTAAAAAGATTAAAAGGGTTTCTTTGGAAATGTGTAGAAATTGTGTTGGGAAAAAATATAATTTCATAGGAACTGTGTAGAAAAAAGAATACATTTGGCTGGAGCTGTGTAGGAAAAAAAATAATTTGGTAAGAAGTGTGTAGTAAAAAAGAATACATTCCGTTGGAATTGTGTAGGGAAAAAAACTAATATTGTAAGCAATGCGTAGGAAAAAAGAATACATTCAGTGGGAAAAAATTAATTTCGTAGAAACCGAGTAAGATGATTAAAATTATATTATAGTTATACAATAAATATAATTGATTTAGACATAAAATTCTAAAAATTAATGTTATGTGGGAAATACTTTCAGAAGTTAGAAAATTAAATTCGACAAGAATGAGTAAGAGAATACCAACGAAACAATTGTGTGAGAAATGAGTAGGAAAATCTGTCGAATTCCTATAACCCGTCTACGTAGGAAATCCGCCGTTAACTACTATCCTAGAATTTATGACAAAAAATGAAATAGAAATAGTAGAGACTGAGTTAAAAATATTTATTAGTCGTAATAATCGAGTAGGTATTGATACATCTATTTGTAGTTTATCAACTTATAGTTTATACAGAAAACCTGCAAAGCATCCCTATATTTGGTTTGTTGTTCCAATAGAGAATACGTAAACTAAAAGCTGTGACCAATCTATGTCCTTTTGAGAGAGTGTCTGGGATTGCTTATTTAATTTAAAAGTGCTTTTTGTTTATCGTGTTTATTAACTTATGTGTTTTTTAAAATAAGATTTTAAAAAAGTGTTTGGATTACATTTTATAGTGGGAAAAGTAAAATGATATGAAAATTTTCATGTTTAATTACTATTTTAAAGGGTGAGGTAAGATTGGTAATTTTACGATTAAATAGCCAAAGTCATTTAAAAAGCCAAGTTTTTCCCATATTTATTTATTTATTTGCCTATGGCTTTATAGCCTTGTGGCATCTTGGGATCCGATAGGGCTCTGGGAACAATAGATCTTGGGTTCAATTCCCACAAGCGGGGTTTTTCTCATATTTATTGGGTTTCCTCCTGAATTGGTGTATATGCAGTATTCCTAGTGGAGATGGATATGATCGGATGGTTACACTTGGGGCACGATGATACTCCAGGTCTCCAGTGGCCCGTCAGTGATCAAAATTTGCCGTTAAAAAAAGCCAAGTTTTTGTGGCTTTTGAAAAAAAACATTTTATTGCTTTTCAAAAAATCAAAATGAAAAGCATTTTTATCATTGCCAAACACTTTTTTAACTTATTAGCTTTTTGAAAAAAAAAACAATAAGTCAATAAGTTATTTCGAAACTCAACCCCATACACCCTCATATAATAATTCAACAACGTATTCTAGTTAAGAGTCGATACGTATTCGCAAAGTGAAGAGGTATGAATTAAATTCACTTCCATATCCAATGGGCTTGGGTTAAGTAGACTCGAATTTAGGAATGAGGTAACTGATCACTACTGTAATAACTCTAAAAAACAGAAATCGTTGGCTTCACAACATGAAGAGGGGTCTCCCTGACTACATGTGACTACCCTCCGTTGTGAAATTAAGTATTTCCTATTTGAGAGAAAGTTGCAACAAGTAAAGTTCAAGTAGAGTAATTGTGAACGAATATATTACCTCATTATGAAGTATTTATATTGGGTAAATTAGTATTTGATTTCACTATCGTATGATGGTGGGTTTAGAAAAAGATAATGATAACAACATATTTATTCTTACCGATATGTGATAATTTCTTTTGTCATGTACCTTCTTGCCAAGTAAACTTTAGTGAATTTGGGTATACTTAACTAGGAGCCATTGGATATAGATATAAATTTAGGTCACACCTCTTCATAAAACCCATGGAGAGTAGATGGCAGGGTGTAACACTCATATATATATATATATATATATATATATATATATATATATATATATATATATGTGTGATTATATTAAATAAGAATGCATGTAAATAACATTTTGTTAGAATGGTAATGAGGATCATGAACCTAGTTAAAGTTGGTAATATTTTTAATTTAAAAGGGATGGGTTGAGCCATAAAGTATAAAACACAATACTTAAATGACTAAACTTGGATAAGTAGGAAAGTGAATTAATAAAACATAAAATTAAAACACAAACACACATACATCAGATGTGTGTGTCGATGAGAGTTAGAGAAGAAGGAAAACACCCTTGTCATCACAAAATCAACCAAATTGAATGGAAACTAAAGCTTGAGTTAATGCATGGACTAAGATTTATGATTATCTAAGTATTTTTATCATCAAGTTAAATTTCATGTTTTAGTGATTTTGATGAAATGGTTTATGTATAATCCGTGAATGTTAAATGAAATTGAGCATGAATGCTAGATAATATCAACATGTAGAGTTTGTATTGTGCTTAATTTTGATCATATTGATAATTTGGGGCAAAACCCACTTGTAATGTAGAATGATGGAGTTTGGAGAAGATTATATGTAAACTAGTGTAGTGTTAATGCTTGAAGTTACATATGGTAGGTAATTTTTGTTGGTTAATTTGATATAAAACAAAAGATACATGGTTATGATGAGGAGTTGTGAAGATTGAATGATTATGTTAATCTATGCATGAACTAGGAAAAATGTGCTTAAATCACTTGAACATTATGCTTTATTGATGGTATGCACACAACATGTTCGATGAAATGCCTTGATTGAATTAGTTGTGTTTTGACACGAATACTTGATGAATCGATATGGTTGAATAAGATCATAATAAGTAGGGAAGTATGCATATGTGATGAATTGTATGGAAGCTAAAACCATGATGTTGTGAAACACCTCGTAAAATCGTGTCTAATAGTATAGTGACACGTGCCATTACTTTTATAATAAGTCCATTTAAGGACTATTAAGGACTAAAGGTGTCAACATGCTCAAACTAAGCCTCTGAGTGACCCTCTAGTGTTAACATGCATAAACTGAGCCTCTAGGTGACCATTAGTGTCAACATGCTTAAAGTGAGCCTCTGAGTGACCATTAGTGTCAACATGCTTAAACTTAGCCTCTGAGTGACCATTTGTGTCAACATGCTTAGCCTCTGAGTGACCATCAGAGTCAACATGCTTATACTGAGCCTCTGAGTGATCCTTTACGAAGTCCTAACTCTTATATGAGCCACTTGTTGGACGAGAAGGATTCATTATGTAAATATGTAAAAGTTGGACAATAGAGGGGCTAAAAGTGTCAACATGTTAATTTATACCTCTGAGCGACCTTTTAACGAACCAAGAGCTTGACAATGTCAGGGCATACTCCCGAGTACGCCAAATGTTGGCTACGGAGGGCTAATTATGCGTATAAAGGTGTTTAAGAGGTTTAATAAGTTGAGGGGCTAAATGTGGCAAGTTTTGAAAGTTCCCAGGAGGCGCTCGCGGGGCGCGAGAGACACTGGCCTGGTCTCTCGCGGGGCATATCAGCGATATCGGGTAACCGGATAAGTTATGGACAAGTTCTATATGCCATTATAATTTAAATAAGTTGTAATATCAGTAAGATACCAATTTTCATGCCCGTTAAGCTTTTAAAATGAAACTATGCTTCATAAGGGCATTTTGGTAATTTCATACCGTATAAAAGGAACTCGAATATAATTTATTGTTATGACCATAAGTATTCTGGAAAAATAACTTATTTATGATATAATATCAGTAGGATATTGATTATATGTGAAATTTATCTTTTATGACCAAACTATGCACCGAAGGGGCATTTTGGTCATTTTACACATAGTTTTATAAATTATTTGAGAATCTGAGTTTATATTATGTATATACTGTAAAATATTTAAAATAAGTTTTGAAATCAGTAGGTACCAAGTCTTGGATGATTAATATGGTTTAAAATCATGCTATGTGCCGAAACGGCGCTTATATCGTAAAATGACGATTTATTCAATGTTTAATGTAAACTGATGTTAAGGTCAAGTTATCATGTCTTAGATATGTTATTTAATATAACATATCAGTAGGTAAAAGATTTACTTTGAAAAGATATGGTTAAAACCATTTTATAAGCCACAAGGGCTTTATATTCATAATACAAGGACTTGTTTATAAACTCAGTCTATAATCTGGTTTGACATCCAGAATAATCCTACTTATAATATTACATCAGTAGGAAACTCATTTTCAAGTTCATTATCATTTAAACCTCATTTTATGTAAAAATGGCATTTTAGTCAAAATGACATAATTACGGAACTTGTGCATAAACTCAGATTCTGATTATGATCATGTAATATAACCTCTCGGGGTTATGCTACATTATATTACAATCATAATGCAACCTTAGATCAGTAGCTAACTAATCTAAATCGGGTCAGAATCGAAAGTCAAAGCAGAAGTAAAACTTCACGACTTTCAGTTGCGAACTGACCCTAGAACTGAAATTGACGAGCCGAACATGTTCTTACATGTTCTAATAATTATTACCAACTTGTTTACGTAGTCCCAACTCTCATATGAGCCACTAGTTGGACGAGAGGGATTAATTTTGAAAATACGCTAATGTTGGACAATGGAGGGATTATGTATTACCTCGTAAAATTCGTGTTCGGTAATCTACCAACACGTATACATACCCTCGGATCATACCTTATTAAGTTAACCACTCAATATAACTTAAAACATGTTAAAATATACAAAATTTCACAAAACTAACCGTAACCTACGGTTGAGAACCGTAGCCTACGGTTTGAAGCTGCTGGATCAAATTTTCTTCTGACCGTAAGCTACGGTCTAGTGACCGTAGCCTACAGCGAGGCTTGAGAACCTCTATATTTCTGTATTTTAACTTTCAGAAAATTACCCAGAGGTTACTAGACTTTATTGTTTTCATATTACTTGTTTAAACAAGTTGTTTCTAAACCCGAACGTCTCTCGATTGAGATGATATATTTTTATTTACCATCCTCGAGCATTCCGCTCTTTTACCAAACCTCTAACTTTACTAGTTTGGGTAATTTAATCTATGAAACCATAAGTATCATATCTTTTACGTTTAAGCTAGTAAACACTTTTAAGTCGTAAAGACCCGTTAACGTTTGGTTATTCATACTTTTCTTCAATACATCTCGTGTTGAACGAAAAAAAACTAGTTGTGTCATTATGTCATGGAATACAAGTCAAGGGACAATTCATGACATTTAATAAAACTATATTTGAGGGACTAAATGTTTTAAAAAACCCAAATCTTTGTGAGGAAGCCACCTAGCCTGCAAATTGCCACACTCCACCAGCTCTGAACACCTAAGTGGACACATGTAATGATCCTACAACACACCTAACACATGCTCCATCTCCTTGCACTTCTTATACTATAAATAACACACTAGTTTACCTCACTCTTTGCTCATTCACTTCTTTTCCTCTCTATTACACTCTTGGAAGTTCTTGACCATTTGGGAGCTTCCCTTTGAGTTCTAAGTTTCCCTTGGATCACTTGTAAGTGCTCCATCTCTGCTCTTTTCTTTTTATAGGCTTTTAATAGCCAAAAGTCAAGCATTTTCGACAAATGCCTCGACTTTCGGTTAAGACCATTATGGTCCCTCCATTGTTCAAAATGAACATGGCTAAGTGATCGTAATTAGGAAGGTTTTAACCCCTTAAAGGGGCACCTCCTAAAGATCACGTTTACTAGGCCAATTGACGGGTCAAAGTTTAAGTTTTAAAAAGTCAAACGGGTCAGATTTCATAAATATTATAATCCGAGTTTATATATGTTATAAACATGTTTTTGACACTTAAACAAGTTAGTAATAATTATTAGAACATGTGGGAACATGTTCGATCCGTCAATTTCAGTCCTAGAGTCGGTTCGCAACCGAAAGTCGCGGAGTTTGACTTCTGCTTTGACTTTCAATTCTGACCCGACTTAGATTAGTTAACTTCAGAAATAAGGTCACATTATGATCATAATGCAATGTAGCATAACCCTCTGAGGTTATATTACATGATCATAATCATAATCTGAGTTTATGCACAAGTTCTGTAAAATGTCAAAATTTGACTAAAATGCACTTTTTACATAAAACATGATTTTAATCAACAATGAACTTGCAAATGAAGTACCTACTGATATGTTAATGTAATTAACATATTATGATGTTAATATTCTGATCATAAACTAATTTTAGTGTAATATCGTAAACTATACTTTTAAATGACCAAAATGCCCTTTTGGTGCATAGTTTGGTCCTAAACCATAAACCACACTTATGTGTGCTATCTTACTGATATTACATCACAAATTAAGTATTTTTCCAGAATTTTTATGATCATAACATGTCACACCCCGGATTTCCAACCCGAAATCCAAACACCGGTGGGCCCGGGTGGGGAGTATCGTGACGTAAGTTGATAACATCATTGTCAATTAAACATAGCACAACGGAAGTCTTGGAGTAAAATTACTATTACAAACCGAAATATTCGAAATTTAAAATAATATACAGGCTCGTAATAGAAGATCCACAGGCGGATCGTAAAATGTACATAGAAAGAATACAAAACAGACTTTAGGCAGATCTAAGGATTTACAAGATCCTCTTATTCTTTACCGAGCTGCTTCCGGCCTATTTCGTATTATACCTCCATATTAGCCTTTGGAAGATACGTCAGCTTACGCTGGTAAATACACCCCACAGACTCATTTTGAAAACATTAAAAATGATTTTAAGTGCAAACGGCACAAAATCTTTTATTAACTTAGGAAGGTTAACCTTGCAATGGACCATGCAATAATAATTTACCGTATCCCAAGCCCTTATAGGGAAAATAAGTCGAGAGTATTTACCTGAGCTTGTCTTCTTCTTTCATTTTTGAATAACTCAGCCGTATATAAAAGTACCAAGTGCAGATAGCATTTACCGAGAAGGCTCTAGTCTGGATTATGGCATAAGCTAGCCAATTAAATACTAACGGTCTTATAAACCGAATAGTGTACATGATCATTACGTATAACGCTTGATTAAACGATGATCGGATAGAATGTAGTTTAAACCCGACAAGTACCTTGACTTGTATAAAATGGGTAAACTATAAACATTCTGGATTTTGAACTTAAAATGACAAGGTTAAACCCGTTTCGGTTAATTTCTGAAAAATGGTTACATATACGTAACCTTGCGCATAATAGCGATATCGGGTAACCGGATAAGTTATGGATAAGTTCTATATGCCATTATATTAAAATATCAGTAGGATATCAACTTAGATGCCCGTTAAGGTTTTAAAACGAAATTATGCCCCATAAGGGCAATTTGGTAATTTTACACATATAAAAAGAACTTGAATATAATTTAATGTTATAATCATAAGTATTCTGGAAAAATACTTTATTTGTGACATAATATTAGTAGGATGTCAATTATATGTGTAAATTATCTTTTATGACCAAACTATGCACCGAAGGGGCATTTTGGTCATTTTACACATAGTTTATAAATTATTTGGGATTCTGAGTTTATAATAAGTACCTACTGTAAATATGTTTAAAATAAGTTTTAAAATCAGTAGGTAATAAGTCTTGGTCCATTAATATGGTTTAAAACCATACTATGCGCCGAAACGGCGCTTATGTCGTAATATGACGTCTTTAAGCGATGTTTATGAAAACTGACATTTTGATCAGATTAAAATGTTTAAAATATGTTATTTAATATAACATATCACCTTGAAAAGATTTGATTAAAACTATTTTATAAGCCACGGGGGCTAAAATCGTCATTTATCGACATAGTTTAAGGACTTGTTTAAAAACTCAGTTTATAACTTGGTTTAACATCCCATATAATCCTACTTATAATATTACATCAGTAGAAATTCATTTTCAAGTTCATTACCATTTAAAACCTTGTTTTATGCAAAAACGGCATTTTGGTCAAAGATGGCATAATTATGGAACTTGCGCATAAACTTGGATTATGATTATGATCATGTAATATAACCTCAGAGGGTTATGCTACAATATATTATGATCATAATGCAACTTTAGATCAGTAAGTAGCTAATCTAAATCGGGTCAGAATCGAAAGTCAAAGCAGAAGTCAAACTTTACGACTTTCGGTTGCGAACCGACCCTAGAACTGAAATTGACGAGCCGAACATATTTATACATGTTCTAATATTATTACCAACTTGTTTAAGTGTCAAAACAGGTTTCATAACATATATAAGATCAATTTATGATTTTTCCGAAAAATGGCCTGTTTGACTTTTTAATATCATAACTTTGACCCGTCCATTGGTCTAGCAAACGTGATCTTCAGGAGGTGCCCTTTAAAGGGATTAACACCTACCTTATTACATTCACTTAGCCATGTTCATTTTGAACAATGGCTGGACCATAATGGTCTTAACCGAAAGTCAAAGCGTTTTACGAAAACGCTTGACTTTTGGCTATAAAAGCCTATAAATGAAAATGAACAAAGAAGGAACACTTACCAGTGATTCCTAGATGCAAAATAACTATGTTGGATTGCTCTTTTTATTTAGGAACTTCCAGAGGAGGGAGAAGAGTGAATGAGAAAAGTGCAAGTTGAAATGGTGAACTTAAGCACCTATTTATAGTTGGAGAGCTCAAAGGAGGTGAAGCCAGGTGTTTAGGGGAGTAAGAAGAAGCTTACAAGTGTCCCAAAACGTGGCATAGCAGTTTAGAGAAGCCATGGTTTTGGATTAAATGGTTTTGGAGTTTTGCTTGGAGACCAAATAAACTTTATGCAGCAGAGCCTGTCTCGCGGGGCGCGAGAGACACAGGCCGGGTCTCTCGCGGCCCGCAACCGCCCCTAATTCAGTTTCAAAATTTGACACTTTGACTCCTGAACTATATAAAGCTTATAAAAACCATTTTAAACACCTTTTTGGCATTTTTAGTCCTCCGTAGCCATAACTTGGCATATCCGGGATTATGCCCGGACATTGTCGAGCTCTCGGTTCGTTAAAAGGTCACTCAGAGGTATAAATTAACATGTTGACACTTTTAATCCCTCCATTATCCAACTTTCACATATTTACAAAATTGAACCCTCTCGTCCAACAAATGGCACGTATGAGAGTTAGGACTTCACAAAGGATCACTCAGAGGCTTATTGCAAGCATGTTGATTCCGATGTCACTCAGAGGCTGGGCATGTTGTCATACCAGTCACTCAGAGGCCAAGTTTCAAGTATGTTGACGTATCAGTCACTCAGAGGCTATGATTTAAGCATGTTGACATATCAGTCACTCAGAGGCTATTATTTATGCATGTTGACATCGGTTCGTCACACAGAGGGTCAACTTGAGCATGTTGTCGCCTTTAGTCCTTATTGGTCTTTAATAGACTATATTAAAATACAACACGTGTCACTATACTATTGGACACGATTTTACAGGGTGTTACATCCTCACCCCCTTAAAAGAAATCTCGACCTCGAGATTTTATTCTAAAATATGGGGGTATTTTTGTCGCATAGTGGACTCAACCTCCCATGTATACTCAGGACCTCTAAAAGCGTCCCATTTAACCTTTACTATAGGTATCATCTTTCTTCGGAGCTTCTTAACCTGTCGATCCTCGATCAAAATTGGTTTCTTAATGAACCTCAGGTTTTCATCAATTTGCACCACATTGTGCGACATTGCTAGCGACTCATCGGCTAGACATTTCTTAAGATTAGATATGTGGAATACATCACGGATTCCATTAAGCTCCTCTGGCAACCTGAGCTTTTAAGCTACAGTGCCGACACATTCGATTATCTCGAATGGTCCTATATATCTTGGGCTTAACTTGCCCTTCTTTTCAAAACGCATCACTCCTTTCCAGGGTGATACTTTTAGCATAACTTTATCCCTTATTTGGAAATGAAGAGGTTTACGCCTCTTGTCAGCATAGCTTTTCTGCCTATCCCTGGCAGCTTTCATACGATCACGGATTTGCACAATCTTTTCCGTGGTCTTCAGGACAATCTCAGGTCCTGATAGTTGGGCTTCCCCAACTTCTGCCCAGCACACGGGCGTTCTACATTTTCTCCCATACAAGGCCTCAAAAGGAGCAGCGTTGATGCTTGCATGATAACTGTTATTGTAGGAGAATTCTATTAAGGGTAAGTGGTCATCTGAACTTCCACCTAAATCAATCACACATGTCCTAAGCATGTCTTCCAGTGTTTGGATGGTACGCTCACTCTGACCATCAGTCTGCGGATGGTAAGCCGTACTAAAATTTAATAGTGTGCCTAAGGATTGTTGGAAACTTTTCCAAAGTGAGATGTGTATCTAGTATCTCTATCGGATACAATAGTTACTGGCACACCGTGTAGGGACACTATTTTGTCCACATACAACTTAGCCAATTTATCTGAATTATACATCTCTTTAATTGGCAAGAAGTGAGCTGACTTAGTCAGCCTATTCACTATGACCCAAATAGTGTCATTACCACTTTTGGTCTTAGGTAACCTGGTAATCAAATCCATAGTTACCATTTCCCATTTCCAAGTGGGAATTTCAAGTTGTTGTAGAAGTCATGACGGTTTCTGATGTTCGGCCTTAACTTGCGAACACGTCAGACACTTAGCTACGTATGTGGCTATGGATTTCTTCAAACCCATCCACCAATAATTTTTCTTCAAATCTTGATACATCTTGTCACCACCCGGGTGAACAGAGTATCTTGAATTATGCGCTTCCTGGAGGATTAGATCTCTAAGTCCTCCAAAGATCGGAACCCAAATTCTATCATTAAATC
Source organism: Scalesia atractyloides (assembly GCA_947069175.1). Taxonomy (NCBI): domain Eukaryota; kingdom Viridiplantae; phylum Streptophyta; class Magnoliopsida; order Asterales; family Asteraceae; genus Scalesia; species Scalesia atractyloides. The sequence continues at coordinate 7,524,788 of CAMTDV010000022.1, forward strand.
TTAGGATTCCATCATTTCCAGGCGTTAACTGATCCACAATTCCGCCTAATCCCTCATTACGGATATTAGCCTCTAACTAGGCTTGCTTCTGCGCATCTAATAGCTTCTCACTTAAGCTATTTCTGAGCTCAATGCTCTTAGCGTTAATCCTTATAGGTTTCACCTTTTCCTTGCGACTTAAGGCATCGGCAACTACATTTGCCTTGCCTGGATGGTAGCGAATCTCACAATCATAATCGTTAAGTGTTTCCATCCACCGACGTTGTCGCATGTTCAATTCTTTCTGATTGAACATGTGTTGGAGACTTTTATGGTTTGTGTATATAACACACTTTGTGCCATACAAGTAATGGCTCCACAGTTTTAGTGCAAATACAACAGCACCCTGTTCCAAATCATGGGTGGTGTAATTCCTTTCGTGCACTTTTAGTTGTCCTGATGCATAGGCAATTACCTTACCATTTTGCATTAGTACACAACCCATGCCAGTGTGCGAAGCATCACAATAGACAACAAAGTTCTCAATACCCTCAGGTAGAGATAACACAGGAGCGTTGCTCAGCTTGTGTTTAAGAATCTCAAAAGATTCTTGTTGCTTTAGACCCCAATTATGCTTAATATTCTTACGAGTCAAAGAAGTTAAAGGAGTGACTATTCTTGAAAAGTTCTCAATGAACCTCCTATAATAACCAGCCTATCCCAAGAATCTACGAACCTCCGTTGGGGTCTTGGGCACTTCCCAATTCATTATGGCCTTAATTCTGGCGGGATCCACTTGGATACCACGCTCACTTACCATGTGTCCAAGAAATTGGACTTTTCTAAGCCAAAATTCGCATTTAGAGAACTTTGCATAAAGTTTCTCCTGCCTTAATAATTTTAAGATGCACTGAAGATGTTTCTCGTGATCAGCTTGATTACGAGAATAGATAAGTATGTCGTCTATGAAGACAATGACAAACTTATCCAAATACGGTTTGCAGACTCTATTCATGAGATCCATGAACGCTGCTGGTGCATTTGAGCCCAAAAGGCATCACCAAAAATTCAAAATGACCATAGCGGGTCCTGAAGGCTGTTTTAGGAACATCTTCACTTCTAACCTTCAGTTGATGATATCCTGATCTTAAATCTATCTTAGAAAAATAACTAGCCCCTTGAAGTTGGTTGAATAAATCATCGATACTGGGCAGAGGATATCTATTCTTAATGGTTAGCTTGTTTAGCTCCCAATAGTCGATGCACATTCGCATCGAACCGTCTTTCTTCTTCACAAAAAGGATAGGAGCTCCCTAAGGCGAGGAACTAGGCTGAATAAAGCCTTTCTCTAAGAGTTCGTCTAGTTGAACTCTTAGCTCATTCATTTTGGTTGGAGCTACCCTATATGGGGCTCTTGCTGCGGGTGCTGCTCCTGGTATGATATCTATTCTGAACTCCACTTGCCTATCTGGGGGTAGGCCTGGTAATTCTTCAGGGAAAACATCAGGATACTCCGAGATAACTGGTAAGTCTTCAATGCTTGGTTTAGGCTCATTGATGGTTACTTGTGCCATGTAGACGACACAGCCTCTCAAACACTTGGATGCCTTAAATAACGACATTTTGTCTGGCAGTCCATAGTGTGAGTCGCCAAAGATGGTGATCATTTCACCAGATGGGGTCTTAATCTCGATGAGCTTTTTATCGCATGCAATGCTGGCTTGGTTATGAGATAACCAATCCATGCCTAAGACAACATCAAACCCCGCCAATTTCATTGGCAAAAGAGAGATATGGATGGAATGATTCTTAATGGATATGGAACATCCATCAAGAATAGAAGAAGCAGTTTCTAAGGTTCCATCGGGAAGTTCTATCTCATAAGTCTCATCTAGAGTTCTTACGCGTAGATTTAATAGTACTAAACTTATGATCAACAAATGATTTATATGCACCCGAATCAAATAACACTAGCAAAATTAGCATTAATGGGGAAAGTACCTGTTATGACGTTATTGTCATTAACAACTTCCTTAGCAGTTAGCCAAAAGGCGCGTCCATTCCCCTTCTTGGCCTCTCCAGGCTTCGGATTATTATTCCTTGAATTCTTAGGGCAGCTAGTTGCAATGTGCCCTTTTTCATTGCAAATATAACATACAACATCCTTAAGAACCTTACAATCTAGGGTCTTATGCCCCCTTCTTTTACATATGCCACAAGGTCTAGCTTGTGGGTCAGGATTACACTGTCCCCAGTGTCTTCGGTTGCAAGTCTTACAGAATGGCATCACAGCCGACTTGCTTTGGTTCCCTTTGAACCCGAACCTCCCTTTATTTTTCTTATTAAATCTATGGGAGTTGTCTTCCTCTCTCTTCCTTTTCTAGTCAGTTTCAGGCTTGACTGACTTCTGCCTCACTATATCAAGGGTGAGGGAGAGAGATAGGTCAACATCAGACTTATAGGTACTAGGCTGAGCAGCCTTTACCATGCCCTTAATCTCGGGCGCTAATCCATTTATAAAACGCGCAATGCATTTGTATTCAGGGGTGATAAGATAGGAAACTAACCTAGATAAGGAATTAAAATCGGAAACGTACTTCCGAGAGTCTAGGTTTTTCATGGAAAGAGACAAGAAGTTTGTCTCTATTTTCTCCACCTCATGGATTGGGCAATAAGTTTCCTTTATTAATTCAACAAACTTGGACCATCCTAAGTTGTACAGCTGTACCTTACCTGTTGATTGAATCATGGCCTTCCACCATGTTAGGGCATCGCCCTTGAAGGATTGTGATACGTACTTGACCACATCCCTTTCAGCACAGCTGCTGATGTCTACAATGGTCTCCATTTCGTCCAGCCACTTTAGGGCTTCTACGGCTCCTTTTCCCCCATTAAAGTCTCGGGGCTTATAGGAGACAAAATATTTGTAGGTACATCCGTCCTTGGAAGAACGGGACCTATCAGCATAGTCTATCCTCTTAGGTTCACTCTTCGCATTTGATGAGTGAATAGAGCTCTCCTTATGAGCTGAGGATGGTGGAATTGATAATGGCTTAGAGCGAGTAGCACTCGACTCTCTTAATTTCTCTATGGCCTTACCCATGGCCTTTTCTACAGCCGCATCAATGCGAGCTTGGAAATCATTATTATCTATGGCTATATTTTTGGCGTTTTTGACGTTCTGATGGCTACTTTGTGCCTCATTAGAATTAGCCATTCTTCAAAGCTTTGGTGTCACACCCCGACCCGCAGCGGAATAAGAGTCGGGGCATAATTGGGTTATCACCAAAGCTCATGATGTTTACTAATATGTTTCATATTTATTAAATTCAAAATTACATTCTCAATATTCCAAACAAGTTCATTCAATTACAAAGAAAAATAACCAACTAAACAATCCAAAGTCTAAACCGGTTTATTCTTCTAAGCCATCCTATATGTTTCTTGCTGCATCTGGATCACCTGTATCATGTGTAAAAAATGGGGGTTTTTGGGTCAACATAAGTTGGCGAGTGAACCTTGTTAGAAAACATTTATTATTGATTTCTTGTTATATTTATTATGGAAAATTGTGCAATAATCATATGTGAGCAAACGTAAATAAACATACAATAACAATAACAAACAATAACATACAATAACAAAACACCTTGCATGAATATATAACATGAATGATACTGTATATGTTGGCAACGTCACGTTCACGCTCATAGGTAATGGGGAACGGATGGCCTATGATAAATGTATGTGCGATCAAGGCTCAATCAAACGGAGCCGATCGTATGTTGGCAACGCCTCATTCACGCTCATAGGTAATGGGGAACAGCTCAACGCTCATAGGTAATGGGGAGCGGCGGCCTATGATAATGTATGTACTGAAAATGATAAATTTAATCTAAACATTAACCACACAAACAGGTGATACATATTGAATACACATTTGATCATGGATATGATGGATGCACAATTGTTTAAATGTAATAAATAATAAGACACATGATACACCCCAAAAACGTGATTAAAACGGGGAATTTGTAGAGATTCACTCACATTGGGTGCGTTCGGTTGAAGATGTTGAATGCGCACGAGTTTAGAGGGTTGATTGACGAAGATTAACTAACCTAAATAATAACGAAAAGGTATGGTAAATGAGTGGATTTTATTAATAATTTTAATAGGATTTTTAGATATATTTTTGTGAGTTTAAGGCTATTTTCTAACTTTAAAAACATTATTTTTAAGTATTTTTAATTGATTTTTAAATTAAATAAATAAACAAAAATATAAAAAAAAATGTTGACTTTTTGGGTTTGACCGTTGACCATTGACTTTGACTTGTTGACCGGTTCGGTCGTGTATATTGTTTGCACTGAGTGAGGTTCGAACTCGTGACCTCCCGTACGCGTGCACGCAGCTCTACCAACTGAGCTACGTGTCTAACCCGAAATATTTCTGTTTTTAATTATATTTATACACTAATTAATTTATTCCAAAATTCATTTCTTAAAAAGGATTTAAATTCTATCGAACCGGTGTGCGTATCAGGTCTCGAACCCGGGACCTGTTGATTAACGTTGCACACAGTCCACCGCTGGACTGTGTGTCTAACCTGGTTAAAACACTTGTTTTTATTTCTCTTATATACTAACTGGAAGTTTTCATATTTGGGTTTTATAAAAAGTCTGAGTATTGTGACGAAACGGAACAAGGACGTCTTCTTCATGTACTCTGAGTTGATGATAACCAGAACGAAGGTCGATTTTTGAAAAACAGCTGGCGCCTTGAAGTTGGTCAAGAAGATCATCGATGCGAGGTAATGGGTAGCGGTTCTTGACCGTAAACTTGTTGAGTTCTCTGTAGTCGATGCACATGCGAAACGTTCCATCTTTCTTCTTCACAAAAAAGGACAGGTGCACCTCAAGGCGAGGAGCTAGGACGTATGAATCCTTTGTCAGTCAGCTCTTGCAGTTGACTGGCTAGCTCTTGCATTTCGGATGGGGCTAACCTATAAGGAGATTTTGCAATAGGTGTAGCTCCAGGTATAAGATCAATGCGGAATTCGACTTCTCTCACGGGAGGAAGTCCTGAAATGTCGTCAGGAAAAACTTGCGGAAAATCTTTTACTACTGGGATGTCTTCAAGGTTCTTCTCCTTGGTTCCATTTTTGACGACATGAGTTAGAAATGCGACATAATTCTTGCGGAGATATTTTCGGGCTTGAAGACAGGACATTAATTTGAGCCCTTTCGAAGGGGTTTCTCCAAAGATTCATAGAGTCTGACCGTTTGTAAGAGGAATGCGTATAAACTTTTCGCGGCATACAACTCCAGCATGATGTTGGCTGAGCCAGTCCATACCAATTATAATGTCGAAACTTCCCAACTTCATAGGTATGAGGTCAACTGGAAAATCGTGATCGTTTAGAGTGACAGTACAATTGCGTAAAATAGAGTTTAAGGAGACCGGTTTTCCGTCAGCAACTTCTATGGTTATGGATTCCATGAGTTTATCACGAGTTTGGTTTAGGGTGGGTTCAAATTCTAAGGACACAAAACTTTTATCCGCGCCAGTATCAAATAACATGGATGCATAACTACCATTTATGAGAAACGTACCGTTAGCCACATTGTTGTCAGCCCTAGCTTGATTGGCGTTGATGTTAAAAGCTTTTCCTCTTGCAGGTGGAGGAGCTTGATTAGCCTGGTTTACTGGATTAGCTTGAGCTTGGGCATGGATAATATTCACTAGGCGTGGACAGGTGTTTCTGAAATGGTTCGGGTCTCCACAGTTGTAACAAGCCCGCATAGGTTGCACCATGGGATAGTTGGGTTGGTAGTAGGATTGGGCTACATGTTGGGTAGGTGGTAGTAGTAGAGGTTGTTGGGCTTGACCCACTATCTGATGGTGGGTTTGGGTTGAGGGCTGATGGCGGTTCGTTCGCTGAGGTACGCGACAGGTTTGAATGGTGTGACCTGCGCGACCACAGCCGGTGCAACGTTGGCAGGGATGATCAGGAAAATGATGGTATTGGAAACGGTTGCACTTTGGGTTGGGCCGGAGTATGGCCTTTTATATGGTGCAGGTGAGGGGGCAACTTGGGTAATGGGTGCAGCAGGGATGGGGAAATTTGTTTGTGTGACAGCAAAGTTTCTGGTGTTTCGTTTCCTCTTGTTAGCAAACTTTGAGGAGGAGGTGGAATGGTTTGAAGTTTGGCCCTCAACGGGGGCTTTCTTTTTCTCATCTTTAAATTTGCCGTTGCGAATACGATTCTCGGTAAGCTCGGTAGCTAGTTCCATAGCAGCTTCGAGTGTTGCAGGCGAAGTGCTGAGAACTGAGTCTTGAATTTTTGAGGTGAAGGGCCTCGAGGCATTTATTAAGTTTGTTGACTAAGCGGTAAACTGGGTGAACAGTTAGGGACATTTGTTCAACTCTAAAACCGTTTGTTTAGATGTGATCTCCTCCTTTGCTTCACGAATGAAATTCATCCTCTAACTTTTTGATCTCACTTCTTGACAAAGCGTCTCGTCATGATTTCCTTAACTCCTCCCATGTTAGGCCCATTGCATCTTCGACTCCTCTCTTCCCCTTTTCAGTATTCCACAGTAAGAGCTATCCCAAATAGCCTCCCGGTTGCGTAACGTACCTTGCGATCCTCAGGACAATCGCAGTTGAGGAAGGTGTTTTCCATTTCCTCAAACCAGTGGAGGCGAGCAGTGACACCTTCGGTCCCTTCAAATTTCGGGGGATCGCAAGACTTGAAATGTTTATATGATCACTTTTGGAAGGAGGGTTGCCGATGTTCTGGTCTTCTTGCTGGGGAGGATTGATGGGATTTACGGCAAGAGCTTGTTGGACTTGAACTACGATGTCAGGAAGCACCGCGGACATTTGTTTTGCGATGTGGGTGGCCAAGCGTTCGTTTGACCTTCCTGACCTTCTACCCCCACGTTGTTGCCTAGCCGACATCTACAGGAATATACATAAGAAGATTGTGAGTTTATGGAGTCTTATTAGGTGTCATGTGTCTTTAAAAAAAATAAAATAACACAAACATCAATAATGCAACTACATCCATAGGATGTCTTGGGTTTGCTCATGTTTGGGCCTCAAATGTCCCCCATACCTTCACCTGTATAGTCATGTGGGCCCCCATGACTATTGGCTTGGTAGGATTCACATTGGTATTGGCGGTTTTAACACTCGCATCACCCGAATGAAAACCATGAAATATGCTTGCGAGATGTATGGTCGGAGGGTGTCCAGGTGTAGACACAATGACAACTCAAAGTGGGGTTAGCTCACACGACGTTTGGTATAGCATGCTTTGGCCTAATAGGTCCTTCGTACTCTCATCGTTAGTCCCCAGGTAGGCAAACTGGTCCTTTATTTTGGATTTATACGAATGCCAAGCCAAGACAGGACGTTCCGACTACCGGTACTTGTACCCTTCCAGTTACTACATGCGCGTCATGTGAACTCACTTTGATGTGATTTGAAAATACAAAAATCGTTGCAAAAGTCATGCAAATTGTGTGGTGTGTGCTCTCATGGATATGATATGTTATGAGAATATGATTCATGATAGGCATTGTATAATAATATGTACTTATGAACATGCTTGCATAACATTGAATGTAACAATAAACATAAAGCATATAAACATCATGAATTTTGCATGTAACACACAAACAATTTAAAAATTCTAATCAACTATAGTATAGGCTCTAAGGGTCTAATAACCTATCCTATATCCCTATAACCTGGCTCTGATACCAATCTGTCACACCCCGACTCGCAGCGGAATAAGAGTCGGGGCATAATTGGGTTATCACCAAAGCTCATGATGTTTACTAATATGTTTCATATTTATTAAATTCAAAATTACATCCTCAATATTCCAAACAAGTTCATTCAATTACAAAGAAAAATAACCAACTAAACAATCCAAAGTCTAAACCGGTTTATTCTTCTAAGCCATCCTATATGTTTCTTGCTGCATCTGGATCATGTGTAAAAAATGGGGGTTTTTGGGTCAACATAAGTTGGCGAGTGAACCTTGTTAGAAAACATTTATTATTGATTTCTTGTTATATTTATTATGGAAAATTGTGCAATAATCATATGTGAGCAAACGTAAATAAACATACAATAACAATAACATACAATAACAAAACACCTTGCATGAATATATAACATGAATGATACTGTATATGTTTGCAATGTCACGTTCACGCTCATAGGTAATGGGGAACGGACGGCCTATGATAAATGTATGTGCGATCAAGGCTCAATCAAACGGAGCCGATCGTATGTTGGAAACGCCTCGTTCACGCTAATAGGTAATGGGGAACAGCTCAACGCTCATAGGTGATGGGGAGCAGCGGCCTATAATAATGTATGTACTGAAAATGATAAATTTAATCTAAACATTAACCGCACAAACAGTTGATACATATTGAATACACATTTGATCATGGATATGATGGATGCACAATTGTTTAAATGTAATAAATAATAAGACACATGATACACCCCAAAAACGTTATTAAAACGGGGAATTTGTAGAGATTCACTCACATTGGGTGCGTTCGGTTGAAGATGTTGAATGCGCACGAGTTTAGAGGGTTGATCGACGAGGATTAACTAACCTAAATAATAACGAAAAGGTATGGTAAATGAGTGGATTTTATTAATAATTTTAATAGGATTTATAGATATATTTTTGTGAGTTTAAGGCTATTTTCTAACTTTAAAAACATTATTTTTAAGTATTTTTAATTGATTTTTAAATTAAATAAATAAACAAAAATATAAAAAAAATGATGACTTTTTTGGTTTGACCGTTGACCATTGACTTTGACTTGTTGACCGGTTCGGTCGTGTATATTGTTTGCACTGAGTGAGGTTCGAACTCGTGACCTCCCGTACGCGTGCACGCAGCTCTACCAACTGAGCTACGTGTCTTACCCGAAATATTTCTGTTTTTAATTATATTTATACACTAATTAATATATTCCAAAATTCATTTCTTAAAAAGGATTTAAATTCTATCGAACCGGTGTGCGTTTCAGGTCTCGAACCCGGGACCTGTTGATTAACGTTGCACACAGTCCACCGCTGGACTGTGTGTCTAAGCTGGTTAAAACACTTGTTTTTATTTCTCTTATATACTAACTGGAAGTTTTCATATATGGGTTTTATAAAAAGTCTGAGTATTGTGACGAAACGGAACAAGGACGGACTCGAACCCGGTATCGCTGTGTTTCAATTGCACACAGTCCACCGCTGGACTGTGTGTCTAACCGAGTTATAATCCAATTTATTTTAAATTTATATACAGACTCACTTCATCTTCTTCGTTATAATAACCCAGACAACGATTACTCTACTGAACTTGTTCAATTCAATTAACAGGCGTATGAATGATTAAAATGCAACGGATAGGAAAGGTTTTGGGAATGAACATACCGGAATGATGACTTTTCTCAGAACTCCGGCAATGTTGTCGGCTCTGTTTTTATGAACTCCGTCTGAGCGGACCAATTAACAGTTTTTGATTAACTAATTGTGGAACTGAAGGACTAAACAAGTGTTATCAGAAGGTTTGAATGATTATACCGTTTCACAGCGTAATCTAGGAATTTTCAGAAAACTTCCGGCGAGTGTTGATTATCTGATATCGTCGTCTGGGATTGATTCTGATTGAAAGGTTTGAGTCAGCAAAAGCCTAACAACTGATAGAAGATGAAAGAATTGAGAAACTTACCGTTTTGATGAAAGACACGGTTTTCCAGCGAAAGTCCGACGAGTTCAGAAAGCTTTTCCGACGAACTGAAAATAGAGCAAAAGTGAAATTGAGAGATCTGTGGATGATTTTGAGTCGCGAGATACTGATATTGTTGGAGTAATTCAGAAAGTGAATGATTTCGGTTATTAAACCCGAACATCATACGAATTCAAGTTCATTAAAGGCCGAATTGATTAAGAACGTCGGTTTATCGGTTATTTTCAGGAATCCGCGATCACTCAAAAGTCCCTGGACGTTTGGAAGCCGATATCGGTTTCAGTTTGGCGCAAACAGGTTGATTCACGGTTGAACTTATGTTTTAATTGTTTCCTAGAATTCACAAAGACATCAAGTGGCGGAGTGGTTATGTGTTTGGTGTTTAAAGTTTCTAGCTGACCCGGGTTCGAAACCCGGCAGCCCTTTTTCATTTTTAATTGTTTTAGTTTTAGTTTTTAACAATTTTAATTTCCATAATCTAAAATGTTTATTAGTTATGTATTGTTTAAAATTAAAATAAGCATTAAATGAGCAACAAAAATTAAAACTGATTATTCGATTAATAAACGAAGCGGGTTTTGAAAACCCGTTTTTCGACAAATGTTACATTTGGTTCTATATACCAAATAAAATTTCTCTTAGCCATGGTATAATAACCATATCGGCTTTTTAAACATTGGATATAAGAAAATCCATTGCCTATGCTAGTGTGAATAAGATCACAACTCTTAGGCTTAATATAACTATATTTGGCCTAGGTCTTAATAGGACCATCATAGGCAAAGTACAATTTGGACGGAATCCATTTATTATTAGACAGGCGATCGCAGTGTCACAACTGTCATAACCATTATATAGCACATAGGCTTGCCACCAAGGACATCTTAATATATGGCACATAGGCCTGTCACTAATGGACATAGGATATGGCACTTAGGCCTGTCACTAATGGACATATAATAGGGCACATAGGCACAATATTGCTAATGGATGTTTAATTATCATCGCACTAAAGATAATAGCCGGGATCAAATAGATCACATGGGCTTTATAGAATAGATCATAACCCGAAAGGGCAATACATCACTAATGGATGTTTAATCACCGCACTGGTGATACTAGTAGGGATCACACAGATCACAAAGGCTATTTAACCGGGATCAAATAGATCACAAGGGTTATATAAGATACATCTCTAATGGATGTTCAATCACCGCACTGGTGATACTAGCCGGGATCACACAGATCACAAGGGCTTTTTAGTCGGGATTAAATAGATCACAAAGGATATATAACCGGGATCAAGTAGATCACAATGGTTATATAAAATACATCTCTAATGGATGTTCAATCACCGCACTGGTGATACTAGCCGGGATCACACAGATCACAAGGGCTTTTTAGCCGGGATCAAATAGATCACAAAGGCTATATAACCGGGATGAAATAGATCACAAGGGTTATATATAATACATCTCTAATGGATGTTCATCACCGCACTGGTGATATTAGCCGGGATCACACAGGTCACAAGGGCTTTTTAGCCGGGATCAGATAGATCACAAAGGGTATATAATCGGGATCAAATAGATCACAAGGGTTATATAAAATACATCTCTAATGGATGTTCAATCACCGCACTGGTGATATTAGCCGGGATCACACAGATCACAAGGGCTTTTTAGCCGGGATCAAATAGATCACAAAGGCTATATAACCGGGATCAAATAGATCACAAGGGTTATATATAATACATCTCTAATGGATGTTCAATCACCGCAATGGTGATATTAGCCGGGATCACACAGATCACAAGGGCTTTTTAGCCGGGATCAAATAGATCACAAGGGCTATATAACCGGGATCAAATTGTTCACAAGGGTTATATATAATACATCTCTAATGGATGTTCAATCACCGCACTGGTTATATTCGCCGGGATCACATAGATCACAAAGGCTTTTAAGGTTAGGACATAGTACATTACCTTGAAGTCTAGCGTGATTCCTCAAGTCACACTACCAAGAGTATGCACATTACTTGAATGTTAACATAAGTGGATCTTAATGGTTGATTATAAGTCCCGGTCGCATTGACCTTAATGACTTGGAGGCTTGAACTTAGTCCACCACCTCTAGATAGAAGGATAACTTCCCTTAACTATCATATATATATATATATATATATATATATATTTGGCTAAATATGTGGTCTGTGCCACTTGGCAAATCAAAACCATTAAGATCTTTTTGGAATTATATTGCAGAGCATAGATTCGAGGAAAATCGAGACGCTCGTTTTTAAGAGGATGAATATATATATATATATATAATTCCAAAGTACTTCATTAAATTTGCATAAGAAATTACAATACTTGAAATAAATAAATGAAATTGATTGTCCATGCAAGGACTAAAAGAAACAAAATGTCCACGCAGGGACTAAAGAAATAACAATGTCCATGCAGGGACTACATAAAATAGAAGTGACTTCACTCGTCCTTCTTTCCTTTCACCAGTTTGGAGAGTCTCTTGAAAAATTTGTTCGTTTTCTTCTCCGTTTTCTCCCCCTGCTACTGCATTTCTTTCATTCTTTCTAAGGCCTCATTAATGGCCTCTAGTGGTGGCAGAGGTTGTGGTTGAGGTTGTGGCAGTGGCACGACCGGATACTGGTACCCATAAGTTGGATATCCAGTCGGTGGAAAGGAGTATTTGCAAAAGTAAATTGACCCCAGCATTGGTCCCACTCATTAGGACCTTGATAAAGTGATCCAGGATAAGAGTTGGAATTACTTGAAATTTCAATAGGATGCGCATTCGATCCTGATGGCGGCATCTCCGGGTCGGAGTCCACATCTGCAGGGTTAGGCTGAGTCAACTGGTTCTGATCAGTTGGAGGGGTATATAGGTATTGGTTTGGGTTGAACTTATCATGGTAAGAATGATAAGAACTTTGAGTATGTGTAGGTGAGTGTTGGGCAAATGGCCATGAATCTCCCGAATCTTTATAAGGGTTCGGGTGATGTGGATGTGAAGGGATATGGCCGGATGGTCCTCCCCTCATGGGTCCTTTTCCGCGTCCTCGAACTCTTGGCGGCATTTCTTGTTAAAATCAATTCAAAAACATACTATAACTTAATAATGAGATGAGTAATCCTAGGTCAATGCCTAGACTCGGAAGTCTAAAGAATGTGCTCGTGTAAGTTTGAGACTAAACACAAAAGGCTAGTGTTTAATTCTCTCAAATGTTGGCTCTGATACCAACCCTGTCACACCCCAGATTTCCAACCCGAAATCCAAACACCGGTGGGCCCGGGTGGGGAGTATCATGACGTAAGTTGATAACATCATTGTCAATTAAACATAGCACAACGGAAGTCTTGGAGTAAAATTACTATTACAAACCGAAATATTCGAAATTTAAAATTATATACAGGCTCGTAATAGAAGATCCACAGGCGGATCGTAAAATGTACATAGAAAGAATACAAAACAGACTTTAGGCAGATCTAAGGATTTACAAGATCCTCTTATTCTTTACCGAGCTGCTTCCGGCCTATTTCGTATTATACCTCCATATTAGCCTTTGGAAGATACGTCAGCTTACGCTGGTAAATACACCCCACAGACTCATTTTGAAAACATTAAAAATGATTTTAAGTGCAAACGGCACAAAATCTTTTATTAACTTAGGAAGGTTAACCTTGCAATGGACCATGCAATAATAATTTACCGTATCCCAAGCCCTTATAGGGAAAATAAGTCGAGAGTATTTACCTGAGCTTGTCTTCTTCTTTCATTTTTGAATAACTCAGCCGTATATAAAAGTACCAAGTGCAGATAGCATTTACCGAGAAGGCTCTAGTCTGTATTATGGCATAAGCTAGCCAATTAAATACTAACGGTCTTATAAACCGAATAGTGTACATGATCATTACGTATAACGCTTGATTAAACGATGATCGGATAGAATGTAGTTTAAACCCGACAAGTACCTTGACTTGTATAAAATGGGTAAACTATAAACATTCTGGATTTTGAACTTAAAATGACAAGGTTAAACCCGTTTCGGTTAATTTCTGAAAAATGGTTACATATACGTAACCTTGCGCATAATAGCGATATCGGGTAACCGGATAAGTTATGGATAAGTTCTATATGCCATTATATTAAGATATCAGTAGGATATCAACTTAGATGCCCGTTAAGGTTTTAAAACGAAATTATGCCCCATAAGGGCAATTTGGTAATTTTACACATATAAAAAGAACTTGAATATAATTTAATGTTATAATCATAAGTATTCTGGAAAAATACTTTATTTGTGACATAATATTAGTAGGATGTCAATTATATGTGTAAATTATCTTTTATGACCAAACTATGCACCGAAGGGGCATTTTGGTCATTTTACACATAGTTTATAAATTATTTGGGATTCTGAGTTTATAATAAGTACCTACTGTAAATATGTTTAAAATAAGTTTTAAAATCAGTAGGTAATAAGTCTTGGTCCATTAATATGGTTTAAAACCATACTATGCGCCGAAACGGCGCTTATGTCGTAATATGACGTCTTTAAGCGATGTTTATGAAAACTAACATTTTGATCAGATTAAAATGTTTAAAATATGTTATTTAATATAACATATCAGTAGGTAAGTGATTTACCTTGAAAAGATTTGATTAAAACTATTTTATAAGCCACGGGGGCTAAAATCGTCATTTATCGACATAGTTTAAGGACTTGTTTAAAAACTCAGTTTATAACTTGGTTTAACATCCCATATAATCCTACTTATAATATTACATCAGTAGAAATTCATTTTCAAGCTCATTACCATTTAAAACCTTGTTTTATGCAAAAAGGCATTTTGGTCAAAGATGGCATAATATGGAACTGGCGCATAAACTTGGATTATGATTATGATCATGTAATATAACCTCAGAGGGTTATGCTACATTATATTATGATCATAATACAACTTTAGATCAGTAAGTAGCTAATCTAAATCACTCAGAGGCCAAGTTTCAAGCATGTTGACGTATCAGTCACTCAGAGGCTAATGATTTAAGCATGTTGACATATCAGTCACTCAGAGGCTATTATTTATGCATGTTGACATCGGCTCGTCACTCAGAGGCTCAACTTGAGCATGTTGACGCCTTTAGTCCTTATTGGTCTTTAATAGACTATATTAAAATACAACATGTGTCACTATACTATTGGACACGATTTTTACACGGTGTTACATAACATCATAATACACGCAAGTTCTTTTTATACGACATATAATGACCGAAACGCCCTTATGAGGCATAATTTCATTTCAAAACCTTTTCGGGCATATAAATTGATATCCTACTGATATTACAACTTATTTAAAGTATAATGACATATAGAACTTGTTCATGACAACATCCGGTTACCCGATATCGCTTATATGCATACGGTTAAGTATATGTAACTAGTTTACGAAAATTAACAGAAACGGGTTTAACCTTATCATTTTAATCTCAAATTCTAGAATGTTAATTGTTTACCCATATTATACAAGTCTTAAGTACTTGTTGGGTTTAAACTACATTTTATGCGGTCGTCGCTTAATCTAGCGTATCGTACCGTTTTTGATCCAATGCGCTAGTCGGTCTAAGTCTATGACTTAAATTAAGACCGTTAGCATTTTAATTGGTTAGCTTATGCCATAATATAGACTAGAGCCTTCCAGTAAATGCTATATGCACTTATTTCGTTTTGAATACGGCTGAGAATATTAAATCTTGCATTATTAATCAAGACTAGCTCAAGTAAATACTCATGACTTATTTTCCCTATACGGGCTTGGGATACGGTAAATTGTTACCGCTTGGTCGGAAATGGGATCAATCGAATGCCGATTAGTGGCTAGTAAATCCGCATATTCTGTTTTTATCAGTTTTGTTTAATAACTTAAACATCGGGAGTTAACTACCATGTCCTGGATATCCTCGGCTCATTACATTAGATAATGGCCACGACCTTAGCGCGGGTGTAGGCATACACCTGACAGACGCTCAAATACAATTACCTACACTTGTTGGGGATAACTCCTTCGTGAGTTCATAAGTGGTGTGTACGTTAATCATGTCTCAGTTTTTGTACTGGGCCCTGTATGTCTGGACAAACATGTGAATCTGTTAACAAGGTTGCAAGCTCAACTTTCCCAAGTTATAAAAGATTTTGTGCCTGGTGCACTTTAAATCATTTTCAAATGTTTTCAAAATGAGTCAGTCGGGTGTATTTACCAGCGAAAGCTGACGTATTTTCAAAAGACTAAGTTGCAGGTACAATACGAAATAGGCTGGAAGCTGCTTGGTAGAGATATAAGAGGATCTTGAAATCCTTAGATCTGCCCAAAGTCTGTTATACATTTTTGTACATTTTACGATCCGCCTGTGGATCTTTCTTTACAAGCCGTCTGTATATTATTTTTCCTACTTTGAACATTTGTTTTGTAATAGGAATTTAACTCCAAGACTTCCGCTGTGCTGTGTTTAATTGACTATGATGATATCAACTTACGTCACGATATTCCCCACCCGGGCCCACTGGTGTTTAGTTGGAATATACGGGGTGTGACAGGTTGGTATCAGAGCCAACGTTTGAGAGAATTAAACACTAGCCTTCTTGTGTTTAATCTCAAACTTACACAAGCACATTCCGTAGATTTCCGAGTCTAGGCTTTGACCTAGGATTAATCATCTCATTATTAAGTTATTAGTATTGTTTTAAATTTGATTTTTAACAGGAAAAACCGCCAAGAGTAAGAGGACAAAGTGGAAGAGGAAAAGGTCCAATGAGGGGAGGACCATCGGGGCGCATCCCTTCACAACCTCACAACTCAGATTCCTACCAAGAATCAGGACATTCGTCTCCTTGGCAACCAGCAAGACACTCTGTCTCTCATAGACACTCGCCCCCACATTCCCAAAATTCTTACCACTCTCACCACTCCTATCATTCACACCATTCTCACCATTCTCATCATTCCCATTCACACTCTTACCATGAAGAATTTAACCCTAATTACTATTTTAACACACCTCCAGCTGACCAAAATAAGTTGGACCAACCGAACCCAATGGACGAAGACTCCGACTCGGAAATGTCACCGTCAGGAGCAAACACACATCCTATTGAAATCTCGAGTGATTCCAACTCCTATGCCGGATCGCCATATCAAGGTCCTAATGAGTGGGACCAATATTGGAGTCAATTTGCCTTTGCTAATTCTCCTTCCCATCACTCTCAACCACCTCTCATACAGGAAGATGTCCACATGGAACCCGTGGACCAACCCCAACCTCCCCCTGAGCCACCAAGGAGAAAAAGAGGAGCACGTATGTCGCTACGTGCGGATCAACGGTCGGGATCGCTGCCACCTTTACCCAAACCTTACCCAACCATTCAAGAGGATCCACAAATGGGTGGCCCTCCAATGCTTCACCTGTGGTGGAACCGACACCACCACCAGTGGTTCAACTACCACCATCATATTTTAAAAACCCTATTCCTACATATTCGGATATAACTGGATATGATCCTTTTTACCCATCTACGCCGGTAGACTATCAAGCACTTTCGCATGACCCTTATATGCAAGCGGTCATGCATAACGCACTTTACCCATCTCCTTTCCCACCTGCTTATCCACCTACTGGATATCCAACTTATGGATACCAATATCCTATGATTCCACAACCACAACCACAACCTCCGCCGCAACTCAAGGCCATTAACGAGGCCTTAGAACGAATGAAGGAAATGCAACAACAAGCGGAGAAGACGGTGAAGAAGACGAATAAGTTCTTCAAGAAGCTCTCCAAGTTGGTTAAGGGAAAGAAGGACGAGTGAAGTCTTTTCTTTTATTATATTTAGTCCCTACGTGGACATTGTTATTTCTTTAGTCCCTGCGTGGACAAGTTATTTCTTTTAGTCCTTGCATGGACAATTAGTTTCATTTATTTATTTCAAGTATTGTACTTTCTATTATCATTTAATGAAGTATTTTGGAATTATATATATGTATTCATCCTTTTCAAAAGAGCGTCTCGATTTTACTCGAAATTTATGCTCTGCGATATAATTCCAAAAAGATCTTAATGGTTTTGATTAGCCAAGTGGCACAGACCACACATTTGGCCAATTTATAAATGATAGTTAAGTACGAAGGGGTCTTCTATCATGATAGTTAAGGGAAGTTATCCTTCTATCCAGAGGTGGTGGACTTAAGTTCAAGCCTCCAAGTCATTAAGGTCAATGCGACCGAGACTATTAATCAACCATTAAGGTACTCTTATGTTAACATTCAAGAATGTTCATACTCTTGGTAGTGTGACTTGAGGAATCACACTAGCCTTCTAGATAATGGACTATGTCCTAACCTTATATAGCCTGTGTGATCAAATTTGATCCCGGCTAATATCATCAGTGCGATGACTAAACATCATTAGTGATGTATTGCCCTTGGGGCTATAATTAAACATCCATTAGTGATGTATTGCCCTTGGGGCTATGATTAAACATCCATTAGTGATGTAGTGCCAATGTTGGTGCATATTGGTGACAACAGCTTAATAGTTTAATTGTTTAGTCTTTGGATATTTTGTATTGGGCTTAGAATTTGTGTTTAGATTGTTTAGAGTTGTAATGGGCTTGGAGAATGGCCTAGCCCAGTAGAAAGCCTAGTATGCAGACATGTAGTATATATACATGTTGTGCATTAGGGTTTTAGGTTAGACACAGGGTAAGACAAGGGGAGACAGTTGGTTGGAAGAAATCTACAGAGAGTGGCTGAGAGATTTCTAGAGAGTCTTGAATTAATTGTAAACACATAGTGTTGGATTATCAATAGAAGACTGTTTGAAAGGAATTCGTGTTCTTGTGTTTTCTGTGAAATCTGATCTAGGGGATTCCGCACTCTAGATTATATAGACGATTCTGTCAAGATCCATAAGGACTAGGGGACCTACAATTGGTATCAGAGCTTTCGGCTCTTGATTATTGCTCGGTTCAGAATCGTAACAGTAGAAAAATCTACGTTTTTGGAGTTTTGGAGGTTGTTTTGGAGTGTTTGACGGCTGAATTAGGGTTTTCAGTAGGTATTTCGGATTAACAGCAGGCATTTTGGATCAGAAGTGAAGCATTTCGGATTGAAGACTTGCATTCCGGATCAAAAAGCACAGTATTCCGGATTGAGGACTTGAATTTCGGATCAGAAACCTGCATTTCGGATCATCAGACTTGCAATTCGGATCAGAAAAGGCCATTTCGGATTCCATTTCGGACTGAAATTCGGATCGATAGCTATTTCGGATTGAATTTCGAATCAGAAGTGCATTCCGGATTGCATCTCGGATAAGGACTTTTCCGATTCCATCTCGGATCAGTGTAGTCTATTCCGGATTTTCATTTTGATCAGAATAGTGCATTCTGGATTTCATCTCGGATCACTATTCCGGATCACCATTTCGGATTGTCAACTCGGATTACTGTTCCGTATTTTCATCTCGGATTGTTAATCAGACTCTCCATTTTGGATTTTACACTGTTCCGAGTTACACAGAAAAAGGTGGAAAGTTAACCAGCTCATGTAACCAGAGTTAAACGTTTTCGAACATAGAAGTTGATCCGTAAACTATCTTAACAAACCGACTCCACGGTTAGTCTCGTGAAGGCATGGAAAATCCTAAAATCACTATCGGACAATATATATCATTGGATTCATATCGTCGAGACGAGTTTAATGATACAAGTTGGTAACCACACTTTTCGAAAAAAATTTTGAACGTTTTTTTTAACGGTACGATTACGGTAAAACACGAAGAAGGACCAGAAGAGAGGTTAGATTTAGGTTTGATACAGGTATACCAAAATCCATTTAAACTGATACTCTGCGTGGTAAAGATGGTCAGAATGAAGAGTAGCAGTGAGTGTCTTAATAACTACCCGAAGTTGATGAATGCTGAACAATATGTAGTCTGGAAAGAGAAGTTTGAGGCATTTGTTCAATGTGAAGACTCTAAGATGTTGAGTTGTATGATTGATGGGTATATTGCTCCCACACGTCGGGTGAATGGAAGAATTATGGTTCTCTCATATGAGAAGGTGGAAGATTCTGAGAAACGTATATATGATGCGGAGAAGAAGGCTTTCGCAGCGATAAAGATGTCCTTGCCAGTTGATATGAAAAACATTTGTAATAGGTATGGATCGTCTAGAGAGCTGTGGGAAGCTTTAGAAAAATGTTATCAGAATACTACAAGACAAAGTACATGTGTGACTGAGACTGCAGCTTTGAAGATTGATGAAGGAGCTGCTAAGAAAGAAGGGAAGAAGGAAGCTGAGAAGGAGAGAATGGAACTCAAGGATGCAAAAGCTACGGTGTGCATGGATGATACAGATAAGCTTACAGCAAAGGTACAGGTATAATTTCAATCTGTAAGTCATACTTGTCATAATTGCACTGAACTACAGGGTAAAGTTGACAAATTATCGGAGCAAAACAAAATTCTGTTAGTTGAATTAAAAAACCTGAAAGAGTCAAATGTTCTTTTGAGTAAAAGGGAGTCAAATTTGTTAAATACACTCAATTCAAATGAACAAGAAATCACCAGTTTGACCAGCAAAGTCAATGAACTGTTACAGATCATTAATTTGGCTCGTGAAACTGTGAAGGATAAGACTAACGAGCTTTTTGAAAAGTGCACAGAATTGGCTAGTGCACAGGCCAAAATTGTGAACTTCATAGAAAGTTAGACAAATTTGGAGAATCCTCGGTAGTCAGGACTCAAATTCAGAAAAGTTTGAAAAGGAGTAGTGATAAATAGGAGTGGGGTTTAGTAAAGTTTCATCTTCTGAGGATCAAGATTACTCCTTTTTACCAAATGAAAATGAGCTAACAGATTTTGTTCCTACTATACCAGCTATAGTGGATCCGATAACAGTTGACATACCTGATATCCAGGCTCTTTGAAAGAATCTGTTCGGTCAAATAGTACACCTCATAAAGTGGATGAGGATACTAAAGATAAAACAGTCAAATCATTTAAAAAGGGATCTAACAGAAAGAAAATTTTTAAGAAGAGATCCTGTTTTAAATGTCACAACAAAGGGCATGTGGCTAGTTGTTGTCCTTTTAAAAAAGGTAAGAAAGCAGAGGCTGAAGTTGAGATTAAGGATGGAAATCATGTTGGTTCAAGTAAAAATGTTAAATCCAGTTTTCAGACATATCAACCGAGATTTAAACCTAAACCTTCAACATCAAGAAGATTTGTTGGTTCAAGAAACTCTTCTCCTAAATCATGTCACAATAAGGGTCAAACAAATTCTTTTCAAAGTAAAAATTTTGGATATGGAAATCGATACCAAACTTCTGGTAATCGAAAGTTTCAAAGAAGAAATGAATATAGTGGTTTTAGTAACTCGAATGTTCAACATAATCCAAAAAAATTTCAAAGATCAGATTATAATAATGGGAGAAGAAGGTTTCGAGATAATAATTTTCAAAGGTCGAAAAATCCAAGAGTTTATTGGAATTCTTGTGATCAAAGGTCCCGTGGAAATTATAAATCTTGTTCCACAGCTAGGAAGACTTCCAAGACACCGGTAGGGTGTGATGGATATTGGATTGATGTTCTAGTGGTTGCTGAATCTGGACGACCCAAGACCTTTAAGGCTTGGGTCCCCCAGTCTAACTAAGTTGTTGAGTGTGTGCAGGATGACCAAGAAGGACTGTTGATGTGTTCAACAGTGGTTATTCCTGTAAATCATCTGAGGTGAATAGTAAGTTACCCATGGTAACGAATTATTTACTTCTTTGATAGAAAATGTTTACTAAAAGTGAAAAACCTACTTGTCAGGTAAAGTGGGAGTTTGTTTTGTGTTAAAATTTCTGTTTTCAAAACTTTACCCCATAAAAACAAAAATTTAGGGGGAGAAATTTCCCTAAGCCAAAAAGAGTGTTAGTTAGTGCGTGAGTTTAGGGGGAGTAAGTAGAAAAGTTTAAAGTTTGTTCAAAAATAAAAAAAATGAGTTTTCACTGTGTGAAAAAGAAGAAATGATAGTACATCAGCAAGTTAGACTGTCACACTTAAATTAAAAGAAAATTGCTTAAGTGTGATGGCAGCTTCATCATATGATGTACCAGTAGGCAAAAGGCATGAAATAATCAACTTACCTTTGTGATACAAATATAATAAACTGTTTATGAGTGGGTAACATATCAGTGGCGTATGGTTTTATAACCTTAAATCTTGCATTGATTGATTGCAAAAATCTGAGTTTAGGTCTTTATATCATTATTTCATCTGGGGTATCAAGGTTGTCCTTCTGCTGCATCCAGATATATGCTGACCTAGGCACAACCAGGATATCTTAAAAGAGCTAAATGCCAAATCCCTAAAAATGAAGAAGCTCTCCTAGAGAGTTATTCAAATGTGCAAATTGCATTATTCATACAAAAAATTGGTATTTTTGTCCTAACCTTCGTTGGATATTTGGTCTCTTTGCTGTACGGAAGTACTGACCTGATCACCAATTATCTAATGTTGAAAATTCAAAAGGATGAATTTCGATATACTCACCTACTACGATGAATTTTTGTGCATACCTTGATCGCGGGGGTATGTCCTGAAGTGGGACACACTAGTATACCAGTATATCTTATCTAAACAGATCACGAGGTAATGGTACTTGAAATGTTCATGGATTTTGTTTAAGTGGATAAACAATACTGGTAATCATCTTGAACTGCTATTCATGAATATGGCATATAAAATAATCAGATAGTGTGAAAACAGTTTGATAGTGCTGATATGATCTTCTTAACGGTGATTCTCACAAAAAAAGAGTGTTTATTTTCTTGTTAGTTATTTGTTTTCAGAAAATATAAAAATACAAAAAGATTTGTTTTAAAGTCTCCCAGTTTGAACTGATAAGTTGTTTGTTTTTGCATGATAAGATAAAATATTGGTTTATCTTTAATGTAGAAAAGGACTAATTGTTTTTCGAGTTACTTGCTTGTGTTTCTAAACAGATTGATGCAGTTATCAAAATGAAGTGCAGAACTAAAGTAAAGTACATTTTAAGAATGGAGTGCATAATGTGTGAAGATGCGTGGTAGGATCCTTCTACTACATTGCAAAGGGAGATATAGAGGAATTTGGTGACATGAGCTTAACCAGAGAATGCTAGCTCACTAATCTACAAAGAATGGAAGATTTGGTGATTGGGTGCATCAGCTTAGGGGGAGTCTGTTAATGTCAGAATCTGTGTGTAGCTGAAGTTATCCAAATACCAAAAGACCACAAGATGTTTGAAGACAAAGTTACACTATGAAGCTATTGTCAAGGGGGAGTCTGTTGGTGCATATTGGTGACAACAACTTAATAGTTTAATTGTTTAGTCTTTGGATATTTTGTATTGGGCTTAGCATTTGTGTTTAGCTTGTTTAGAGTTGTAATGGGCTTGGAGAATGGCCTAGCCAATAGAAAGCCTAGTATGCAGACATGTAGTATATATACATGTTGTGCATTAGGGTTTTAGGTTAGACACAGGGTAAGACAAGTGGAGACAGTTGGTTGGAAGAAATCTACAGAGAGTGGCTGAGAGATTTCTAGAGAGTCTTGAATTAATTGTAAACACATCATGTTGGATAATCAATAGAAGACTGTTTGAAAGGAATTCGTGTTCTTGTGTTTCTGTGAAATATGATCCAGGGGATTCCGCACTCTAGATTAGATAGACGATTCTGTCAAGATCCATAAGGACTAGGGGACCTACAGCCAATGTGCCATATTTTATGTCCATTAGTGATAGGCCAATGTGCCATATTTTATGTCCATTAGTGAGAGACCAATGTGCCATATTTTTATGTCCATTAGTGACAGGCCAATGTGCCATATTTTATGTCCATTAGTGACATGCCAATGTGCCATAATTAATGTCCATTAGTGATAGGCCTGTGTGCCACAATCATATGTCCATTAGTGACAGGCCAATGTGCCATAATTAATGTCCATTAGTGACAGGCCTGTGTGCCATAATCAAATGTCCTTTGTGACAAGCCTATGTGCTATATACAATTGTCCAAGTGACAATGACAGTTGTGACATTACGATCCACTGTCTAATAATATATGGACTATGTCCAAATTGTGATTTGCCTTTGATGGTCCTTTTGAGACCTAGGCCAAATATAGATAACATTCCATGCACACTAGTTCAAATAGGCAATGGATTTATATATCCAAACTTTATAGCCTATATGGTTATTAATACCATGGCTAATATAAAATTTAATTTGGTATATAGTAGCCAAACATCAGAGATGGCTAACTCAGATGAGGCACAAAGTAGTCGTTGTAATAATAGTGCTGACAAAGCTGAAAATATAGCCATCAATAATGATGATTTCCAAGCTCGCATTGATGCAGCTGTCGGAAAAGCCATGGAAAAAGCCATGGAGAAATTTAAGGAAGTGAGCGCTACTCGCTCCAAACCTTTATCTATTCCACCATCATCAGCTCGAAAGGAGAGCTCTGTGCACTCTTCAAATGCGAAGAGTGAACCAAAGAAACTAGAATTCAATGATAAGTCCCGTTCTTCTAAAGACGGATGTACCTATAAATACTTTGTCTCCTACAAGCCCTGAGATTTTAATGGAGAAAGGGGAGCAGTAGAAGCCTTGAGATGGCTTGATGAGATGGAAACTATTGTAGATATCAGCGGATGTGCTGATAAAGATGTAGTGAAGTTTGTATCCCAATCCTTCAAGGGCGATGCCCTAATATGGTGGAAGGCTATGGTCCAGTCAACAGGAAAATACACCTGTATAACTTGGAATGGACCAAATTTATGGACCTTGTTAAGGAAACGTACTGCCTACCTCATGAGGTGGAGAAATTAGAGACAAAATTTTTGTCTCTTTCAATGAAAAACCTAGATTGTCGAAAGTACGTCTCCGATTTCAATTCCCTATCTAGGTTAGTTCCCTATTTAATCACCCCTGAGACCAAACGCATTGCGCGTTTTATTAATGGGTTAGCGCCCAAGATTAAGGGCATGGTAAGGCTGCTCAACCTAGTACCTATACGTCTGTTGTTGACCTATCTCTCTCCCTCACCCTTGATCTAGTGAGGCAAAAGTCAGTCAAGTCTAAGACTGACGGGAAAAGAAAGCGGGAGGATGATAACTCCCAAAGGTTTAAAAACAAAGGAAATTTTGGGTTCAAGAAGAACCAACACAGGTCTGATGATAGACCTTTGTGCAAAACCTGTAATCGCAGGCATTGGGGGTAATGCAATACCGACCCCCAGATTAAACCCTGTGGTATTTGCAAAAGGAAAGGGCGTAAGACCCACGAGTGCAAAAATCTTAAAGATGACGTTTGTTTTGGCTGTAATGAGAAAGGACATATTAAGCCTAATTGCCCAAAGAATCCCAGAACTAATGAGGCAAAGCCTGGAGAAGCCAAGAAAGGAAATGCTCGTGCCTTCCAGATGAATGCTAAGGAGGCCGTTAATGACAATAATGTCATAACATGTACTTTCCTCATTAATGACATATTTTCTAGAGTTCTTTTCGATTCCGGTGTGATAAGTCATTTGTGGACTATAAGTTTAGCAAACTATTAAACTTACCCATAAGAACTCTAGATATAACTTATGAAGTAGAACTTGCTGACGGAACCTTAGAAACAACATCTTCCATTTTTGATTGATGTTTTATATCCATTAAGAATCATTCAATTCCTATCTCTTTTCTGCCAATGAAATTGGCGGGGTTCGATGTAGTCTTATGCATGGATTGGTTATCCCATAACCAAGCCCGCATTGCCTATGATAAGAAACTCATCAAAATTAAAACCCCATCTGGTGAAATGCTCACCATCTTTGGAGATTCACACTATGGATTGCCAGACAAAGTGTTAATATTTAAAGCATCCAAGTGTCTAGGGAAAGGTTGTGTCATTTACATGGCACAAGTCATTATAAATGAGCCTAAGCCAAATATTGAAGACGTACCAGGTATCTCGGAGTATCCCGATGTATTCCCAGAAGAATTACCAGGCCTACCTCCAGACAGGCAAGTGGAGTTCAGGATTGATATTATACCAGGGTCAGCACCCGTAGCTAGAGCTCCATATAGGCTAGCACCAACCGATATGAATGAATTAAGAGTTCAATTGGATGAACTCTTGGAGAAGGGCTTTATTCAGCCTAGTTCCTCGCCTTGGGGAGCTCCTATCCCTTTTGTTAAAAAGAAAGACGGTTCATTGCGAATGTGCATCGACTACCGAGAGCTGAACAAGTTAACAATCAAGAATAGATATCCTCTGCCCAGGATGGACGATTTATTTGACCAACTTCAAGGGGCTAGTTACTTCTCCAAGATCGACTTAAGATCAGGATATCATCAATTGAAGGTTAGAAGTGAGGATGTCCCGAAGACTGCCTTCAGGACTCGTTATGGTCATTACGAATTTCTGGTGATGCCTTTTGGGCTCACAAATGCACCTGCAACATTCATGGATCTCATGAATAGAGTCTGCAAGCCGGACCTAGATAAGTTTGTCATTGTCTTCATAGACGATATACTTATCTACTCTCGTAATCAAGTTGATCACGAGAAACATCTTCAGTGCATTCTAGAATTGCTAAGGCAAGAAAAGCTTTATGCTAAATTCTCTAAGTGCGAGTTTTGGCTTAGAGAAGTCCAATTTCTTGGACATGTTGTAAGTGAGCGTGGTATCCAAGTGGATCCCGCTAAGATTGAAGCCATAATGAATTGGGAAGTACCCAAAACTCCATCGGAGATTCGTAGTTTCTTAGGATTGGCGGTTATTATAGGAGGTTCATTGAGAACTTTTCGAGGATAGCCACTCCTTTAACTACCTTGACCCGTAAGAATGTCAAGTTTAACTGGGGTCCAAAACAACAAGAATCTTTTGAGATTCTAAAACACAAGTTGAGCAATGCTCTTGCGTTATCTCTACCTGAAGGTATAGAGGACTTTGTAGTCTACTGTGATGCTTCACACACTGGCATGGGTTGTGGGCTAATGCAAAAGGGCAAAGTGATTGCCTATGCATCACGACAACTAAAGGTGCACGAAAGAAATTACACCACCCATGATTTGGAATTGGGTGTCGTTGTATTTGCACTAAAGTTGTGGAGACATTACTTGTATGGCACAAAGTGTATTATATGTAACATCCGTCAAAAACCGGGTTAACCAAACCCGCTTCGTTTATTAACCGAACATCCAGTTAAAAATTTCGTTTGCATATTTAATGCTCAAATTAATTTTAAACGATACATAATTATTAAGTATATTAGAATATAAAATTTTATTTGAAAATTTATTAAAAATAATGAAATAAAAATTAAATGCTGATGCCGGGTTTCGAACCTGGGTCAGCCGGGTAACCTCAAAGACTTAACACACAAACATTCCACCACTCCGCCACTTGTGATTCTTGTTGAATTATTGAAACAATTAATACATATAATAAAACTGGAAATCGAATTCAATTACTCAGCGCGCCCAAATCCGCAGACGGCAGAAAATCCGACGATTTCGCCAATTATCGTCGGTTACTTTTGACTTAACGTACGTATTAACGACGCCATCGGTTATAACCGATGTCCAGTCCCGCGACATCAGTCATAACCGCCGGAGAACAATTGACCAACGAATCAAGACAGAAATCGGACCCAATTCATCGATATTCTTTCCTATAAATGCACACCCTAACCTCTGGTAATTTTTTTCGCTCAAAATCGCACCGATTCTCGAATCAATTTCACTCGCCGGAATTTTCTGCAAGTCGCCGGAAAACCGAGACTTTCATCAACACGGTAAATACCTCGACTCCTTCTGTTTCATTCCATTGTTAGACCAATTCTAACATCACTCCATCACCCAGAATCAATTCCAGACGACGTTGCCGGATATTCTGTACTCGCCGGAAAATCGCTGGAATTTCCGAACTCACGCTGTTAATCGGTATGATTAACTAAAACCTCCTGTTAATCATGATTTAGTAACTCAATTTCATATCTAATCAATAAAAATTGTTAATTGATCCGGACAGACGAAGCTCACAAAACAGAGCCGACGACTCCTTGCCGGAGTTCTGAGAAAGACACCTGTTCGGTACATTCTTTCCTCAAAACCTTTCTGTTCAATACCTTTCAATTGCTTATAATATTCGTTAACCGAATCAAACAAGAAACAGTTGGTTTAAAAGTTGTCTGTGTTTTGAACGAAGAAGATGAAGTCAAGTATGATTATAAGATTAATTAAAATCGGTATTGTAAACGGGTTAGACACACAGTCCAGCGGGGGACTGTGTGCAAACGATTAACACACGTCCCGAGTTCGATCCTTGACACAAGCACATTCTCTGTAACAAAAATGTTCCTTTTTAAACTGAACCGGATCCACTCGCAGTTAGCTGTTAAGTATAATAAAAACCGGAATATTTACCAAGTTAGACACACAGTCCAGCGGTGGACTGTGTGCCAAACTAAACCACAGGTCCCGGGTTCGAGACCTGTGGAGATCACCGATTCGATACAACTAAATACTTTTAAATAAATGATTTTCGGATTAACTTAAATAGTGAATAAATATAATTAAAAACAGAAATATTTCGGGTTAGACACGTAGCTCAGTTGGTAGAGCTGCGTGCACGCGTACGAGAGGTCACCGGTTCGAATCTCACTCAGTGCAACAATATAACCGACCGAACCGGTCAACGGTCAACAGTCATGGTCAACGGTCAACGGTCAAAGTCAACATTTTTTTTATATTTTTATTTATTTATTTAATTTAAAAATCAATTAAAAATACTTAAAAATAAACGTTTTTAAAGTTAGAAAATAGCCTTAAACTCACAAAAATATATCAAAAAATTCTATTAAAATTGATTAATAAAATCTGCTTATTTACCGAACCGTTATATTATTATCTAGGTTAGTTTCTCTCGTTGTTAAATCCAAATTCGTGCGCATTCATCATCAATCCAAGAAACGCAACCACTGTGAGTGAATTCTTACAAATTTCCCTTTTTATTCATGTTTTGGGGTGTATCATGTGTCGCTTAAACTAATTCGTTTATTCAAACTCGTGCTATACCATATTATGATCTAAACTTAGAATGTAAATATTGTTTGTTGTTATGTATTACATATTGTCAAGTTGTATGCAAATTATTTGTTAGGCCCATCAGTTCCTCGTGGGAGACAAGTTGAACAACGCGTGCCTTAAAACTCATTCATTAGGCCCATCAGTTCGTAGAACAACGCGTGCCTCAAAACTCATTCATTAGGCCCATCAGTTCCTCGTGGGAGACGAGTTGAATAATGCGTGCCTCAAAACAATCTATTATTGTATGTGTGTGCATTATTTAATATTAAGTGTTTTGTGAATAAATTTACATCTACATTTACTTATATGTGGTTATGCACTTTATTTTATAATCAATTCAATTAACTTGTTTAAATGTTTTTCATAGGATTCACTCGCCAACTTTTTGTTGATCCAAAAACCATTTTTTACACATGATACAGGTGGACAGGATGAAGCAAGGAACACATAGGAAAATGCCTTAGAAGAAAATAATGAAGTCTAGAAAGATGTATAGAACATGTTGTAATTATGATTGTATGATCTCCTTTAAATTGTAATAATAAATATGAAACATTATAATAAATGTCATGAGCTTTGATGAAAACCCAATCATGCCCCGATCACCTTTTCCGCTGCGGGTCGGGGTGTGGACAGATTGGTATCAGAGCTTTTGACTATAGGGATATAGGATAGGTTATTAGACGCTTAGAGCCTATACTATAGTTGATTAGATTTTAATTGTTTATGTGGTTACATGTAAACTCATGATGTTAATTTCTTTCATATTTATTACATACACAAATACATGCAAACACTTCCAATATTACATTTTGTGATACATAGTGAATTATACTTACAGTCAAACATACATACCTACATACATATTCATCATACATATTTCAATGTTCACATATTCAAATCATCTTCATACTTCCGTTATTCAAGATTTTGTCGCATTTTTCATTTTTTTCAAATCTCATCAGAGTGAGTTCTGCGACGGGCATGTAGTAACTGTAAGGGTACAAATACCGGTAGTCGGAACGTCCTGTCTAGGTTGGCATTCGTATAAATCCAATATAACGGACCAGTTTGCCTACCTGGGGACTAACGATGAGAGTACGAAGGACCTATTAGGCCAAAAGATGCCACACCAAACGTCGTTCGAACTAACCCCACTTTGAGGTGTCACCGTGTCCACACCTGGATACATTCCGAATATCATACATTACATACCTATTTCTCAATTTTCTCCGGGTTTTAGTGTACGTAATCAGGCTAACACATGCGAACCATATGAAAAACCCGGTAATCATGGGGGCCCACATGATTACGAAGGTGAAGTATGGCGGCATGCAAGGCCCAATTATGAGCAAAGCCCAAGACATCCTATGGATGTAGTAGATTTATTATTCTATATTTATTTTATGAATGTTGATTCCTAAATACGACACATGATCCCTAAAAAATCCAACTCATACTCTTGATATGTATTCCTTGTAGATGCTTTCTAGTCTCGCTCGTAGGAAGATGAGAGCAGGAAAAGCCCGCGATCACATGGCTGCCCTAATCGCTCAACAAATGGCTGCCGTAATACCCAACATTGTAGTTCAAGTCCAACAAGCCCATACCGCTAATCCCGTCAATCAAGAAGATCAAAACATTGTCAATCCTCCCCCAAAAACCACTAAATGCACCTACAAGCATTTCAAATCCTGCGACCCTCCAAAATACGAAGGGACTGAAGGTGTCACCGCTCTCCTCCATTGGTTTGAAGAAATGGAAAACACTTTTCCAAATTGCGATTGCCCTGATGATCGCAAAGTGCGATATGCTACTGGTCGTTTACTTGGAATAGCACTTACATGGTGGAATACAGAGAAGGCCAAACGAGGTGTTGAAGATGCTATGACTTTGACTTGGGTAGAGTTGAAGGAAATCATGACAAGACGGTTTTGCCCAAGAAGCGAAATCAAGAAATTGGAGGATGAGTTCTATTCTTTGAAACAAAAGGAAGGCGACCACACTACGTACAACAAGAGATTCCTTGAGTTAAATCAAATGGTCCCCAACTTGTTCACTCCCCTCTACCGTTTGATCAAGCACTACATTCGAGGTCTTCCTTCAAAAATTCAAGACTCTGTAATAAGTACCACACCTGCAACCTTGGAAGCAGCAATGGAGTTAGCTACAGAGCTCACCGAGAACCGCATACGGAATAAAGACTTCAAGGAGGAGAAGAAGAAGGATAAAGCATCAACGGAAACCTCAAACTCCACCCAAGCCGTACCCCTCCAAGCTATCCCAATCACTCAAGTAGCACCCAACTCAACTTACCCAAATAAGAAACCTTACCTTGGACCTCACCCTCAATGTGACACCTATTTTTATCACCATCCATCTACCTTACCTTGTCGACTATGTGCAAATTGTGGACGCTATGGTCATTTGAGCAAGGCTTGCCGCACCTCTCAAAACCAAATCTCACCCCTACTCAAAACATGATCCAAACATATCAACAACCCCAATACCCCATGTTTTGTTTTAATTGTGGCGACCCTACCCATTTTAGAAACACGTGCCCTCGATTGGTTAACATCATAAATGCCCAAGCTCAAGCAAACCCAGTTAACCAAGCAAATCAAGAAAACCCAACCATTAGGCCACCAGCAAGAGGAAGAGTTTTCAACATCAACTCCAATCCTATTGAAGATAATGACGGCCCAAACGAAACACCCAACTAGTCTCCTTCACAAAAAAAAATCAAGATTCAACTCCAACCGCTTAGTTTTTATGTTTTTCCTTTATGTTATCTCAATTTTCGCATATCTCAGTTACAAATTGGAAATTTATCCAGGAATCTTAATACGAATTACTATTTCAGTTTTGTATACTCATTGATTGAACATTCATATCATCATACCTCACGATGTATCTCAGTCTCATCATTTAGAGAAGTTGGCTTGTGCCTCACTTCTACATAGACTAACCTCTCCATCATGACAAACGAGAGAGGTACTGTCATCATTCAAACATGAATACTATCAGAATTAAGACTCAAGCTTTGGTTGTTGTGTTTGTCTATGTTTTAGAGTCACATAGGACTAATCATAACTTACTGATAAAACCAATGAAAATTTGACAAGAATATGGTGGATACGCCGCTGGTACTTCCTATATATAAGTATTCTTGTCAAAAGATCAGAGGCATTGTCAGGCGGTTATGAGAAGTTCCATGTAGGATTTAGTAATGTCATGATTGAAGTTTGTTTTATACTCACTGATTTAGCATCCAAATCATCTCGTCATTTAAAGAAATTGATTTGTGTTCCATTTCTACATAGACTAACCTCTACATCATATCAAACGAGAGAGGTACTGTCACCATTCAAACATGTATACTATCAGAATTAGGACTCAGGCTTTGGTTGTTGTGTTTGTTTATGTTCTAGAGACATATCATAGAACCAATCATGACTTACTGATAAAACCAATGAAAATTTGACAAGAATATGGTGGATACGCCGCTGGTACTTCCTATATATAAGTATTCTTGTCAAAGGATCAGAGGCATTGTCAGGCGGTGATGAGAGGTTCCATGTAGGTTTTAGTAATAGAAGTTTTGTTTTATGATATAACCTTATCTTTCCAAACATATCAAAACTCTTGCGCATGAAATCATACTTAGTGAATCAACTCTGTTTAATCAATATTCTTTACCGTAGGCAACAAAAAGCGATTCCTGTAGCAGGGCATTCAACCCTTACAAGGAACGTTACCGTCTCAAACAAAAATTTAAACTCTTACTCCCTTCTAAGTATG
Source organism: Scalesia atractyloides (assembly GCA_947069175.1). NCBI lineage: Eukaryota > Viridiplantae > Streptophyta > Magnoliopsida > Asterales > Asteraceae > Scalesia > Scalesia atractyloides. Next base: position 7,557,545 of record CAMTDV010000022.1, read on the forward strand.
TAATTGTCAAATTAAAACACCATCCTTTTGAGTCAAACATGCCACTACTTAAATTTCGGGACGAAATTTCTAAAAGTAGGGGATACTGTAACATCCGTCAAAAACCGGGTTAACCAAACCCGCTTCGTTTATTAACGAACATCCAGTTAAAAATTTCGTTGCATATTTAATGCTCAAATTAATTTTAAACGATACATAATTATTAAGTATATTAGAATATAAAATTTATATTTGAAAATTTATTAAAAATAATGAAATAAAAATTAAATGCTGATGCCGGGTTTCGAACCCGGGTCAGCCGGGTAACCTCAAAGACTTAACACACAAACATTCCACCACTCCGCCACTTGTGATTCTTGTTGAGTTATTGAAACAATTAATACATATAATAAAACTGGAAATCGAATTCAATTACTCAGCGCGCCCAAATCCGTAGACGCCGGAAAATCCGACGATTTCGCCAATTATCGTTGGTTACTTTTGACTTAACGTACGTATTAACGACGCCATCGGTTATAACCGATGTCCAGTCCCGCGACATCAGTCATAACCGCCGGAGAACAATTGACCAACGAATCAAGACAGAAATCGGACCCAATTCATCGATATTCTTTCCTATAAATGCACACCCTAACCTCTGGTAATTTTTTCGCTCAAAATCGCACCGATTCTCGAATCAATTTCACTCGCCGGAATTTTCTGCAAGTTGCCGGAAAACCGAGACTTTCATCAACACGGTAAATACCTCGACTCCTTCTGTTTCATTCCATTGTTAGACCAATTCTAACATCACTCCATCACCCAGAATCAATTCCAGACGACGTTGCCGGATATTCTGTACTCGCCGGAAAATCGTTGGAATTTCCGAACTCACGCTGTTAATCGGTATGATTAACTAAAACCTCCTGTTAATCATGATTTAGTAACTCAATTTCATATCTAATTAATAAAAATTGTTAATTGATCCGGACAGACGAAGCTCACAAAACAGAGCCGACGAATCCTTGCCGGAGTTCTGAGAAAGACACCTGTTCGGTACATTCTTTCCTCAAAACCTTTCTGTTCAATACCTTTCAATTGCTTATAATATTCGTTAACCGAATTAAACAAGAAACAGTTGGTTTAACAGTTGTCTGTGTTTTGAACGAAGAAGATGAAGTCAAGTATGATTATAAGATTAATTAAAATCGGTATTATAAACGGGTTAGACACACAGTCCAGCGGTGGACTGTGTGCAAACGATTAACACATGTCCCGAGTTCGATCCTTGACACAAGCACATTCTCTGTAACAAAAATGTTCCTTTTTAAACTGAACCGGATCCACTCGCAGTTAGCTGTTAAGTATAATAAAAACCGGAATATTTACCAAGTTAGACACACAGTCCAGCGGTGGACTGTGTGCCAAACTAAACCACAGGTCCCGGGTTCGAGACTTGTGGAGATCACCGATTGGATACAATTAAATACTTTTAAATAAATGATTTTCGGATTAACTTAAATAGTATATAAATATAATTAAAAACAGAAATATTTCGGGTTAGACACGTAGCTCAGTTGGTAGAGCTGCATGCACGCGTACGAGAGGTCACCGGTTCGAATCTCACTCAGTGCAACAATATAACCGACCGAACCGGTCAACAGTCAACAGTCATGGTCAACGGTCAACGGTCAAAGTCAACATTTTTTTATATTTTTATTTATTTATTTAATTTAAAAATCAATTAAAAATACTTAAAAATAAACGTTTTTAAAGTTAGAAAATAGCCTTAAACTCACAAAAATATATCCAAAAATTCTATTAAAATTGATTAATAAAATCCGCTTATTTACCGAACCGTTATGTTATTATCTAGGTTAGTTTCTCTCGTGGTTAAATCCAAATTCGTGCGCATTCATCATCAATCCAAGAAACGCAACCACTGTGAGTGAATTCTTACAAATTCCCCTTTTTATTCATGTTTTGGGGTGTATCATGTGTCGCTTAAACTAATTCGTTTATTCAAACTCGTGCTATACCATATTATGATCTAAACTTAGAATGTAAATATTGTTTGTTGTTATGTATTACATATTGTCAAGTTGTATACAAATTATTTGTTAGGCCCATCAGTTCCTCGTGGGAGACGAGTTGAACAACGCGTGCCTCAAAACAATCTATTATTGTATGTGTGTGCATTATTTAATATTAAGTGTTTTGTGAATAAATTTACATCTACATTTACTCATATGTGGTTATGCACTTTATTTTATATTCAATTCAATAAACTTGTTTAAATGTTTTTCATATGATTCACTCGCCAACTTTTTTTTGATCCAAAAACCATTTTTTTACACATGATACAGGTGGAAAGGATGAAGCAAGGAACACATAGGAAAATGCCTTAGAATAAAATAATAAAGTCTAGAAAGATGTATAGAACATGTTGTAATTATGATTGTATGATCTCCTTTAAATTGTAATAATAAATATGAAACATTATAATAAATGTCATGAGCTTTGATGAAAACCCAATCATGCCCCGATCACCTTTTCCACTGCGGGTCGGGGTGTGACATTATATACACAGACCATAAAAGTCTCCAACACATGTTCAATCAGAAGGAATTGAACATGTGACAACGCCGTCCCGGCAAGGCAAATGTAGTTGCCAACGCCTTAAGTCGCAAAGAAAAAGTTAAACCTATTAGGATTAACGCCAAGAGCATTGAGCTCAGAAATAGCTTAAGTGAAAAGCTATTAGATGCGCAAAAGCAAGCCTTGTTAGAGGTTAATATTCCAAATGAGGGATTAGGCGAAACTGTTGATCAGTTAACGCCTGGAAAGGATGGAATCCTAAGATTTGATGATAAAATTTGGGTTCCAATCTTCGGAGGACTTAGAGAGCTAATCCTCCAAGAAGCACATAATTCGAGATACTCAGTTCACCCAGGTGGTGACAAAATGTATCAATATTTGACAAAGAATTATTAGTGGATGGGCTTGAAGAAATCCATAGCCACTTATGTAGCTAAATGTCTGACGTGTTCACAAGTTAAAGCCGAACATCCGAAACCATCAGGACTCTTACAACAGCTTGAGATTCCCATCTGGAAATGGGAAATGGTAACTATGGATTTAGTTACCAAGTTACCTAAGACCAAACGTGGCAATGACACGATTTGGGTCATTGTGGACAGGCTGACTAAGTCAGCACATTTCTTGCCAATTAAAGAGACTTATAATTCTGATAAGTTGGCAAAGCTATATGTGGACAAGATTGTGTCCCTACACGGTGTGCTGGTATCTATTATATCTGATAGAGATACTAGATACACGTCTCACTTTTGGAAAAGTTTCCAACAATCATTAGGCACACGATTAAAATTTAGTACGGTTTACCATCCACAGACTGATGGTCAGAGTGAGCGTACTATCCAGACATTGGAAGACATGCTTAAGGCATGTGTGATTGATTTAGGTGGAAGCTGGGATGACCACTTACCCCTAATAGAATTCTCCTACAATAACAGTTATTATACACGCATCAAGGCTGCTCCTTTTGAGGCCTTATATGGGAGAAAGTGTCGAACGCCCATGTGCTGGGTAGAAGTTGGGGAGGCCCAACTATCAGGACCAGAAATTGTCCTGGAGACCACGAAAAAGATTGCGCAAAGCCGTGATCATCTCAAAGCTGCCAGAGACAGGCAGAAGAGCTATGCTGACAAGAGGCGTAAACCTCTCGAGTTCCAAGTAGGGGACAAAGTCATGCTGAAAGTATCACCCTGGAAAGGTGTGATGCGTTTTGGAAAGAAGGGCAAGTTGAGCCCAAGATATATATCGAGATAATCGAACGTGTCGGCACTGTAGCTTATAAGCTCAGGTTGGCTGAGGAGCTTAGTGGAATCCATGATATATTCCACATATCTAACCTTAAGAAATGTATAGCCGATGAGTCGCTAGCAATATCGCACAAGGATGTGCAAATTGATGAAAATCTGAGGTTCATCGAGAAACCAATTTCGATCAAGGATTGACAGGTTAAGAAGCTCCGAAGAAAGATGATACCTATAGTAAAGGTTAAGTGGGACGCTTTTAGAGGTCCCGAGTATACATGGGAGGTTGAGTCCACTATGCGACAAAAGTACCCCCATCTTTTTGAATAAAATCTTGAGTTCGAGATTTCTTTTAAGGGGGGTTAGGATGTAACACCCTGTAAAAATCGTGTCCAATAATATAGTGACACGTATTGTATTTTAACTATAGTCTATTAAAGACCAATGAGGACTAAAGGCGTCAAAATGCCTAATCTGAGCCTCTGAGTGACAGTCCGATGTCAACATGCATAAACCTAGCCTCTGAACGACCATTAGTGTCGTTATGCTTAAACTCGGCCTCTGAGTGACCGTTGTGTCAACATGCCTAGCATCTGAGTGACATCGGAATCAACATGCTTATAATAAGCCTCTGAGTGATCCTTTACATAGTCCCAACTCTCATATGAGCCACTAGTTGGACGAGAGGGATTAATTTTGAAAATACGCTAATGTTGGACAATGGAGGGATTATGTATTACCTCGTAAAATTCGTGTTCGGTAATCTACCAACACGTGTACATACCCTCGGATCATACCTTATTAAGTTAACCACTCAATCTAACTTAAAACATGTTAAAATATACAAAATTTCACAAAACTAACCGTAACCTACGATTGAGAACAGTAGCCTACGGTTGAGAACCGTAGCCAACGGTTTGAAGCTGCTGGATCAAATTTTCTTCTGACCATAAGCAACGGTCTAGTGACTGTAGCCTACGACGAGGCTTGAGCACCTAGTGTGACACCCGTTAACATTTGGTTATTCATACTTTTCTTCAATACATCTCGTGTTGAACGAAAAAAACTAGTTGTGTCATTATGTCATGGAATATAAGTCAAGGGACAATCCATGACATTTAATAAAACTATATTTGAGGGACTAAATGTGTTAAAAACCCCAAATCTTTGTGAGGAATCCACCTAGCCTGCAAATTACCACACTCCACCAACTCTTGACACCTAGGTGGACACATGTAATGATCCTACAACACACCTAACACATGCTCCATCTCCTTGCACTTCTTACACTATAAATAACACACTAGTTCACCCCATTCTTTGCTCATTCACTTCTTCTTCTCTCTATTACACTCTTGGAAGTTCCTGACCATTTGGGAGCTTCCCTTTGAGTTCTAAGTTTCCCTTGGATCAATTGTAAGTGCTCCATCTCTGCTCTTTTCTTTTTATAGGCTTTTAATAGCCAAAAGTCAAGCATTTTCGACAAATGCCTTGACTTTCGGTTAAGACCATTATGGTCCAGCCATTGTTTGAAATGAACATGGCTAAATGATCGTAATAAGGAAGGTATTAATCCCTTAAAGGGGCACCTCCTAAAGATCACGTTTACTAGGCCAATTGACGGGTCAAAGTTTAAGTTTTAAAAAGTCAAACGGGTTAGATTTCATAAATATTATAATTTGAGTTTATATATGTTATAAACATGTTTTTGACACTTAAACAAGTTGGTAATAATTATTAGAACATGTGGGAACATGTTCGATCCGTCAATTTCAGTCCTAGAGTCGGTTCGCAACCGAAAGTCGCGGAGTTTGACTTTCAATTTTGACCCAACTCAGATTAGTTAACTTCTGAATTAAGGTCACATTATGATCGTAATGCAATGTAGCATAACCCTCTGAGGTTATATTACATGATCATAATCATAATCTGAGTTTATGCACAAGTTCCGTAAATGTCAAAATTTGACTAAAATGCCCTTTTTACATAAAACATGATTTTAATCAACAATGAACTTGCAATGAAGTATCTACTGATATGTTAATGTAATTAACATATTATGATGTTAATATTCTGATCATAAAATAATTTACTATAATATCGTAAACTGTACTTTTAAATGACCAAAATGCCATTTCGGTGCATAGTTTGGTCTTAAACCATAAACCACACTTATGTGTGCTATCTTACTGATATTATATCACAAATTAAGTATTTTTCCAGAATTTTTATGATCATAACATCAGAATACACGCAAGTTCCTTTTATACGACATATAATTACCAAAACGCCCTTATGAGGCATAATTTCGTTTCAAAACCTTTCCGGGCATATAAATTGATATCCTACTGCTATTACAACTTATTTAAAGTATAATGATATTTAGAACTTGTTCACGACTCATCCGGTTACCCGATATCGCTCATATGCATACGGTTAAGTATATGTAACTAGTTTACGAAAATTAACCGAAACGGGTTTAACCTTATCATTTTAATCTCAAATTCTAGAATGTTATTTGTTTACCCATATTATACAAGTATTAAGTACTTGTTGGGTTTAAACTACATTCTATCCGGTCATCGCTTAATCTAGCGTATCGTACCGGTTTTGATCCAATACGCTAGTCGGTCTAAGTCTATGACTTAAATTAAGACCGTTAGCATTTTAATTGGTTAGCTTATGCCATAATCCAGACTAGAGCCTTCCAGTAAATGCTATCTTCAATTATATCATTTTGAATATGGCTGAGAATATTAAATCTTGCATTATTAATCAAGACTAGCTCAAGTAAATACTCTTGACTTATTTTCCCTATACTGGCTTGGATACGGTAAATTATTACCGCTTGGTCGGAAATGGGATCAATCGAATGCCGATTAGTGGCTAGTAAATCCGCGTATTCTGTTTTAATCAGTTTTGTTTGATAACTTAAACATCGGGGGTTAACTACTGTGTCCTGGATATCCTCGGCTCATTACATTAGATAATGGCCACGACCTTAGCGCAGGGTGTAGGCATACACCTGACAGATGCTCAAATGCAATTACCCACACTTGTTGGAGATAACTCCTTCATGAGTTCATAATTGATGTGTACGTTAATCATGTCTCGGTTTTTGTACTGGGCCCTGTATGTATGGACAAACATGTGAATATGTTAACAAGGTTGCAAGGTCAACTTTCCCAAGTTATAAAAGATTTTGTGCCTTGTGCACTTAAAATCATTTTCAAATGTTTTCAAAATGAGTCAGTCGGGTGTATTTACCAGCGAAAGCTGACGTATTTTCAAAAGACTAAGTTGCAGGTACAATACGAAATAGGCTGGAAGCTGCTCGGTAGAGATATAAGAGGATCTTGCAAATCCTTAGATCTGCCCAAAGTCTATTATACATTTTTGTACATTTTACGATCTGCCTGTGGATCTTTCTTTACAAGCCGTCTGTATATTATTTTTTCGTACTTTGAACATTTGGTTTGTAATAGTAATTTAACTTCAAGACTTCCGTTGCTGTGTTTAATTGACTATGATGATATCAACTTACGTCACGATATTCCCCACCCGGGCCCACCGGTGTGTGGTTGGAAAATACGGGGTGTGACAATGGTCTTAACCGAAAGTCAAGGCGTTTTCCGTAAAATGCTTGACTTTTGGCTATAAATGGCTATAAACGAAAATGCAAGAGAAAAGAACACTTACAAGTGATCCTTAGCATGCAATAGAACTAAGTTGGATGCTCTTTTCAGTTAGGAACTTTTAGAGGAGGGAGATAGAGTGATAAATGAGAATGCTACAAGTTCAAATGGTGAAGCATTGCACCTATTTATAGTTGGAGAGCTTGAAGGAGGTGATGCCAGGTGTTAGGGGGTGTTAGAGGGAGTTTACAAGTGTCCTAAAATGTGGCATAGCTGTTTGAAAGTCCATAGTTTCGTAACAACGGTTTTTGACAACATGTGTGGAGGCCAAGAAAAATATCTGCAGACACAGGCCTCTCGGCCCCCGCGAGAGGCCAGGGCCTTGCCTCTTGCGCCCCGCGAGCGCCCCGTGGTCAGTTTCAAGTTTTGACACATTTAGTCCCTCAACTTATAAAATCTCCTAAAACACCTTTATAGCATATTTAGCCCTCCGTAACCAATATTTGGCGTACTCGGGAGTATGGCTGGACATTGTCGAGCTCTCGGTTCATTAAAAGGTCAATCAGAGGTATATATTAACATATTGAAACTTTTAACCCCTCCATCATCCAACTTCCACATATTTATAGAGTTAACCCCTCTCATCCGACAAGTGGCACGTATGAGAGTTAGGACTTCGTAAAGGATCACTCAGAGACTCATTATAAGCATGTTGACTCCGATGTCACTTAGAGGTTGGGCATGTTGACCTACCAGTCATTCAGATACCAAGTTTAAGAATGTTGACATATCAGTCACACAGAGGCTATGTTTAAGCATGTTGACATATCAGTCACTCAGTGGCTAATGTTTATGCATGTTGACATCAGAAAGTCACTCAGAGGCTCAGTTTGAGCATGTTGACATCTTTAGTCGTTATTAGTCTTTAATAGACTAAAATAAAAATACAGCACGTGTCACTATACTATTGGACACGATTTTACGAGGGGTTACATCCTCACCCCCTTAAAGAAATCTCGTCCTCGAGATTTTATTCAAAAAGATGGGGGTACTTTTGTTGCCTAGTGGACTCAACCTCCCATGTATACTCGGGACCTCTAAGGGCATCCCACTTAACCTTAACTATATGTATCAATATTCTTCGGAGCTTCTTAACCTGTCGATCCTCGAACGAAATTGGTTTCTCAACGAACCTCAGGTTTTCATCTATCTGCACATCATGATGTGACATTACTAGTGACTTATTGATGTTCTAAAAGTAGTTAATTAAAAACGAAACAAATTACCCTCATTCTAGACTCAAATTATACTCTAGACTCTTGAAATATACTAAACTACTAACCGGCAAGTGGACCGATCAACTGTAGAATAGTACTAATCAAGTCCGGATTATCGAACCCACAGGACTCTCTAATTGCTAAGACTATTAATTTAGACTCAATTATACACTATGTATATTTTAAAGGGGGTTTTTGCTAATAAATATAAATTATCAACTAAACTAAAACTACTAAATTGGAATGACTAAACTATGAACTTCTAGGGACTTATTAGGATTTTTATCAAGAGATAATGAACTAGTTACCTAGGTTAGATTTTTAGACTACTACTCCTTTAGTTTAATAATAATAATTAATCTAGTTGAATATTTTACCAGGATCTTGACGTATCAAAGATTAGGTTTATCAAACAGGACCCCCGACCCTTCTCAGGAAGACACCTACAATAACCTATCCTTTTTATTCGTTTACTGGTCCTAAAGATTCCTTTTCAGTTATCTTTTCAAATTAGTAAAGTGTCTAATTGTTAATTACCTCTCAATAATTAACCTAGACCAACTACAATTTCTGGTTTAGATTAACTGATTCAATTATGACAAGGAAATTAGACTCGGGAATTTCTCAAAACCCTAACCTAACAATTTACCATATTAATTCAGCCAACTAATTGCAATTTCTCAATTAACAAGTTAGGTATAATGACAAGTTTAATTTTATGGTTAATTTAATTGTTTCCTCAGTTTTTATTGGCCAATTTTACCGACAACTTCACGAATTCCTAAGAACACGAAAATTAACATAAACCTATTCTATGGAAGACATCCATCTAAGTTCATGCAAAACAACCAAACAATCATCAAACAAACAAGATCATCCAAATACCCTAAACTAGATCATTAAAGTTGTGACCTTTACCAATTAAACATTCAAACCATAAATTAAATTAAAACAAATTAAAGTTTCATAAATCCATCATCCAAAACCTAGGTAACTGAATAAGATCTAGCCTAAAAACATGTTTGAAAAGTAATTAAAACAAAGTTGATAACAAGGTAGCATGATTGATCAAAACAAGGAAATCAAAGTGAGGATTGGTATGATAAAACCGTGACAAGCTCCTGCATTGAACTCCCTTGATCACCACCATAATCCCTGCAGCTTAGATCCGCTCCTTGTAGCTTCAAATCTCCAGAAAGTTGCTCCAATTATGCCCTAGTTCGTCCAAGGTTGCTCAATATCAGTTTAACAATGATTATAAGTCTTTTTAAAACAAATCCTTCTCTGATTTCGAAACTTTCTGGATAAAAGGCTCTCTCGCGCCCCGCGAGAGAGTTTGGGTAAGCCGGTTGCGCCCCGCGGCCGAGGTAGAATCCGGTTGATAACTATCACTCTCTCACCGGTTGCGAGAGAGAGTCTATGTGTGTCGGTCGCGCCCCGCGACCGGGTTCTAACTCCTGTTTTGCGTTTCGTTTTCACGTTTTCGATCCACTCGCGTCCCGGCTCGGTTCTTTTCACCATTTTCGCTTGTTTTTCCCCTCCTTCCAACCGTATTCACGAACCAAGACCTGCAAAACGTGTTTGGATCAAAAGTAGATAAATTCTTGACAAACCGAACCGAAAATGCGCTAAAATTATACAAACCCTACAAGATAAATGGATGTATTATCCAATACATCACTTATCGGCTAGACATTTCTTTAGATTGCTGATGTGGAACACATCATGAATCCCACTAAGCTCCTTTGGCAGCTTAAGCTTATAAGCTACAGTGCCGACACATTCAATTATCTCAAATGGTCCTATATATCTTGGGCTTAGCTTGCCCTTCTTTCCAAATCTCATTACACCTTTCCAAGGTGATACTTTCAGCATGACTTTGTCCCCTACTTGGAACTTAAGAGGTTTACGTCTCTTGTCAGCATAGCTCTTCTGCCTATAACGGTCAGCTTTGAGACGATCACTGATTTGCACAATCTTATCCGTGGTCTCCAGGACAATCTCCGGTCCTGATAGTTGGGCTTCCCCAACTTCTACCCAATATACGGGCGTTCGAAATTTTCTCTCATACAAGGCCTCATAAGGAGCAGCCTTGATGCTCGTATGATAACTATTATTTTAGGAGAATTCTATTAGGGGTAAGTGGTCATCCCAACTTCCACCTAAATCAATCACACATGCTCTAACCATGTCTTCCAAGGTCTGAATAGCATGCTCACTTTAACCATCTGTCTGTGGGTGGTAAGCCGTACTAAAATTTAATCTTGTGCCCAAGGATTGTTGGAAGCTTTTCCAGAAATGAGATGTATATCTAGTATCTCTGTCAGATACAATAGATACCGGCACACCGTGTAGCGACACAATCTTGTCCGCATATACTTAGCTAATTTGTCAGAGTTATGCGTTTCTTTAATTGGCAAGAAATGTGCTGACTTAGTCAGCCTATCCACAATGACCCAAATCGTGTCATTACCACGTTTGGTCTTTGGTAACTTGGTAATCAAGTCCATGGTTACCATTTCCCATTTCCAAGTGGGAATCTCAAGTTGTTGTAGAAGTCCTGACGGTTTCTGATGTTCAACTTTAACTTGCGAACACGTCAGACACTTAGCTACATAAGTGGCTCTGGATTTCTTCAAACTCATCCACCAATAATTCCTTTTCAAATCCTGATACCTCTTTTCACCACCCGGGTGAACTGAGTATCTTGATTTTTGTGCTTTCTGGAGGATTAGATATCTAAGTCCCCCAAAGATTGGAACCCAAGTTCTTTCATAAATCTAAGGATTCCATCCTTTCTAGGCATTAACTGATCAATAGTCCCGCCTAATCCCTCATTAGGAATATTAGCCTCTAACAGGGCTTGTGTTTTAGAGATAATACAGGATCATTGCTCAACTTGTGTTTTAGAATCTAAAAGGATTCTTTATTATTTTGGACCCCAAACAAACTTAAAATTCTTACGGGTCAAGGTAGTTAAAGGAGTGGGTATCCTCAAAAAGTTCTCAATGAACCTCCTATAATAACCAGCCAATCCTAAGAAGTTACGAATCTCTGATGGAGTTTTGGGCACTTCCCAATTCATTATAGCTTCTATTTTGGCGTGATCCAATTGGATACCACGCTTACTTACAACATGTCCAAGAAATTGGACTTTTCTAAGCCAAAATTCACACTTAGAAAATTTAGCATAAAGCTTCTCTTGCCTTAGTAGTTCTAGGATGCACCAAAGGTGTTTCTCATGACTTGATTACGAGAATAGATAAGTATATCGTCTATGAAGACAATGACAAACTTATACAAATACGGTTTGCAGACTCTATTCATGAGATCCATGAATGCTGCAGGTGCATTTGCGAGCCTAAAAGGCATCACCAAGAATTCATAATAACCATATCGGGTCCTAAAGGTAGTCTTAGGAACATCCTCGTTCCTAACCTTCAGCTGATGATATCCTGATATCTTAGAGAAGTAGCTAGCACCTTGAATTTGATCGAACAAGTTGTCGATCCTAGGCAAGGGATATCGGTTCTTGATTGTAAACTTCTTAATCAGTGCACATTCGCATTGAACCGTCCTTCTTTATAACGAAAAGAATAAAAGCTCCCCAAGGTGAGGAACTAGGTTGAATAAAGCCTTTCTCTAGAAGTTCATCTAATTGTGTCCTTAATTCCTTCATTTCCGTCGGTGCTAATCGATATGGAGCCCTAGCTACAAGTGTTGATCCAGATAGGATATCAATTTTAAATTCCACTTGCCTATCTGGAGGTAGGCCTGGTAATTATTCTGGGAAAACATTGGAATATTCCAAAATAACTGGAAGGTTTTTAATATCTAGTTTAGGTTCATTGATAGTTACTTGTGTCATGTAAATGACACAACCTCTTCTCAGAAACCTGGATGCCTTGCGTAACGATACCTTTTTTGGCAATCCATAGTGTGAATCTCCAGGGATGGTGATCGTTTCACCAGATGGGGTTTTAATATCGATGAGTTTCTTATCGCAGGCAATGCGGGCTTGGTTATGGGATAACCAATCCATGCCTAAGACTACATCGAACCCCTCCAACTTCATTGGCAAAAGAGAGATAGGGATAGAATGATTCTTAATGGATATAGAACATCCATCAAGAATGGAACCATCAGCGAGTTCTACCTCATAGTTTATGTCTAGAGTATTATGGACAAGTTTAATAGTTTACTAAACTTATGGTCAACAAAAGATTTATCTACACCCGAATAAAAAAGAACTCTAGCATATATCTCATTGATGAGGATTGTACCTGTTATGACGTTGTTGTCATTAACGGCCTCCCTGGCATTCATTTGGAAGACACGAGCATTCCCTTTCTTAGCCTCTCTAGGCTTCCATCATTACTGTAACGCCTCGCTTTTTTGTACTTTCCTTAATTAGAAAGTGTAACCGTATTTCTATTTATGGAAACTTGTATTCGTATCGCATTCGTATTTCATTTCCCAATCTTATAATCCGAGACTTTGATCATAATAAAATTCATACCTGATACATACTTGTCTTACATGCATTTAATTGTTAAATACGTGTTTACATACAAACCGATACTTGTTATATGTGCAAATGATCATACATTCATACTTGATACCTAAAATATACTTACATATACTTTATACACTTGAAAACAAGAAAAAATATCAAGTTTTACCATGAAATGTAAGATAAACTAATTTCAAGGACTAAAAATAGCATAATCCGGAGAAAGTGGTTTCTTGCCCATGGATTGGTCCATTTTGTGTTTGTTGGATTGTTTTTCTTGCATTTATTACTCACCTAACTCAACCCGCAACCACCACCAACTTTATTAATTACCTAAACCCTAATTCCCATTATAAATAGAAGCCTCCTCCCACACTCATTTCACACCTCAATCATCTCTTCTCTTCTCTCTAAAAGCTCTAAGAGCTCTCTTCTTCTAAAGATTCAAGGTTTCAAAAGATAATTCGGTGTTCCTCCAAGCCCTTCATGGAAGTAACAAGGGAAGCTTTCGCAAAACTATGAGTATACATGACCCCTTTTGCTTTTACACTTTTGGGTGCAATACGTTATACTATTAAACACACGCAATCACTTATACTTTATGCAAACACAAACAAGCCAATCATACATACTTAAATACGTGATACTTGATTTGTATTCTTGGAACATTCTTATGTGATTTACTTGTCATTAACTTTGTTTAAAGCCTCCCTTAACATGTATAGCGCAATAGGAGTAACGCACCGCCCGTATTCTTGGGGTCATGTTAAGTCATTCAATCATTACGGTCTTATCATTGCGACGATAAGATAACGCTAGCGGTATACTTTGGGTTAACTAGTATAATTGCATGCCTTGGTACATTAATCTAGTTAACTATTTTTGTCATGTGGATTATTCAAACCTTCTTTACATTTATGCTAGTACTCAAACTTGTATGCTCGCCAATGCTTTTGTATTGAACTATACTTTAAACCGTATTTGAAGGATTTTGACGATCATGATGCACGGAACCTAGTAGGATGCCTAGAAACGCACCTTAAACTTTAATACTTGTTGTATCTTATTTTGATCCAAACTTGTTGTAATTTCATTTCAAACAATGTACTTGATATTAGCAATAAAATGAAATTTTATTATTTAAATACTTGTCACTTATTAGCATTATGAAGTCTCGAGCAATCTATTTCGTCTCACTCCGATGTTTCCATCATCGGTTGGGGTGTGACAGATTGGTATCAGAGCCATAACTATAGGGAATTAGGTAGAATTGCCATGATTCGACCTACTCTATAGTTCTAAGTACCCATTTTGACCATTCTTGTTATGCTTAAAACTTTATGCTTCCTACTTTGCTTCTCCTCTTTTCTTTTGGTCTTAATACATATACATGATGCCTTGCCTAAGACATTTTTAGACAATACGTACTTTGAAGATTTGAAGACACTCATAACACAAACGAGACGAGTTCACTAAAATAGGCGTGAAACCCACAATTTGGTGAATGACTCCCATTCCGCTATTCTTATTCTTTTTGTAAGAAATATCGCCATCAAGTTAGGAGTGAAATCCACATCTTGATGTAAAAATTTCCAATTCAAACTTTAGTGGACCCTTACCAATGAATCGGAATTTGCTCTTCGTTTGGTAAGTACCAACCATACTTAGGGTATGAAATCGTCAAGCTAGGGGTGAAACCCACACCTTGTCGATTAAGTCCCATTCCTTGATTTCCGCTCTCGCCAAAGTTTCGATTTTTCCAATCGATTAGAGACGTGTAATAACTGGAAGGGTAAAATACCGTTAATCGCTTCTCGACAAGAGCATTTTACCTATAGGCCAAAGCACGTTCCTCTAATTTGAAAGGATCTTCAATTCACTTTGGAAGAGTCGACGCTTCTCAACCCAAAACACTCCAATATTTTACTAAGCCTATCTTTTATGCTATATCAATTTCTATGTGTTTTAATACTTATCACCTCGTTCATTTCAAACCCGATGCACAATTCGCACATCTTTCGCAATCAAAAACAATAATAATTCTTGCAAACCGACTAAATTCATACTCCTTACGCAATCATATGTGTTAATACTATTGAATACTTGTTATGCTTATGTCACCTATGTGAACTCATACATATTATACAATACTTACATGCTCATACGTGATTTTTATTGTCGATCACCTAGATGTCTTTTTTCGCAAAACTCAAGTTGGAGAAATGAGTCAAAGTCCAACTCCAACTCGGCTATTTTCATAACAATCACTATATCAAAACTTTTACCTAAACCTTTTATCGTTGTTTCATTTTTTCTCATTTATCATAAACCTCGAATTTTACTATTTTATCCAAACGATTTCTCACCCTACAACATAGTTACGTAAATTACATAAACGAAACCCCTAATGACACTTTAAACGTTTCTTTCACAATTTTTCAAAAACTTTATGAAATGCTACCTATCAACTTAGTTGGTCAAACGAACCTCTTGCCCTCGATTTTCAAAACTCGTCCAAAACACGCTCACTTTATACTACCATTCTAAGGACATTTTATTTCCAACAAGAAACCAACGAAAACTTTCTCTCACATACGTATAAGTACTTTGCTAAAATACTTTTCAAAATTCAAGTTTTACACGAAAATTTTCAAAATACAACTTTTCTAGCATCAATAAAATAAAATAAAGCAACTCACTATTTTACAACCTTTTCAAAAATCGTTAATACGCAAATCTAAGTCTGAACACATGGGCAAGAAAATTTCATATGCGAATACAAATTTTAAAACAAAAATAGCATTTCTTTTTAAAAACCACATCTGACATAAAAAAGATAACATTTTTCTCAATATTCACCCGACATTCACAATTTTGGTCCTTTATTCCCGACAAACCCGACTTATTTTAATTTAACCAACTCAATGTTTTAACTCAAACAACCATACACATGCATTTCATCAAACACGATCCAATTTATGCAATCAATATTTCATAGCAATCCTACATGTATCCTTATTACCCTTTTTATTTATACACTCAAACTATATACTAGACTTATATGTGCTTAACGCCATGTAAATTTCAACTTATACGTTCTATACTACATGCTAATTTTATACGTACTTGTCATCAATCATACTCAAAACTCATACATTCGCACCACTTGGTAGCCATACTTGAAACCTATAAGTGGGCATAACCCGAGTGGTTTCGCCTACGTTAAACATACTCACACATACATACAATCATGCTTACATACTTAATTTTTATACGCTATCTTACATCCCCTTTGCTTACTAGATGTAACTTGACCCGTACACTACTAGTACAAACTATGCGGATCATGCACAAACCAAAATAATTGCGGGTGCACACGGGATTATATTGGAAGGTGCATGAAAACCATAGTGGGTTCTAATGTGTATCGCAACACGAAATGTAACATGACACCGAATAGCGAAACGACGTAACATGGTGTGAACATGGTGGATACGCCGCTGGTACTTCCTATATATAAGTGTCTCTACCATGTTAACAAACTTTCGTAAAACGTGTCATGAGAAATTCAGTGATTTTCCAGACCTTGTTAAATACATTTGATTCATAACAAACTTTGGTGACCCCACTTCGTAATGATTAGTACTCGATTACCCATGACAAAGCTTCATTCTCAAAATCGTTGTCTTTAACCGCCACATTCCAGGTCGCATTTTATCCGATATTCATACCATTTTACCCCTCACATACACCTACCGAATCATTCACTACCATACCATGATTCTTCCCTTAACCTTTCATCCAAACTTTATT
Organism: Scalesia atractyloides; assembly: GCA_947069175.1. Classification (NCBI taxonomy): domain Eukaryota; kingdom Viridiplantae; phylum Streptophyta; class Magnoliopsida; order Asterales; family Asteraceae; genus Scalesia; species Scalesia atractyloides. The sequence continues at coordinate 7,574,598 of CAMTDV010000022.1, forward strand.
TACAACAAATCAGCCTAAAATGTTCAATCCATTTTTATAAACGTCCCCACCGGCTCAATCTTGTCAAAATGTTCCTTTTCTTTTAAAACTATCTTCTAATCTTGTCAAAATGTTCCTTTTCTTTTAAAACTATCTTCCAATCTTGTCAAAATGTTCCTTTTCTTTTAAAACTATCTTCCAATCTTGTCAAAATGTTCCTTTTCTTTTAAAACTATCTTTCATTCTTATCTATGTGCAAACTTCAACTAGTCGGTCTATTAATGCAAAACCTTTTAGAAAACCGTAAATACTTACCATCCTAGTTCTCTCCAATAAATATTTTCTACAACAAGTGATTTTACTAATACGCCTTAGAACTGCAAAACTTTTCTTACAGCTTTCGGTACGGACCGCTCAATTTAATCAAAATACATCCTTAGTCATACTAAAACCTTTCTCTTAGGTCGCACTCTTTTAAAATATTCTTTCCAATGTGTTGTCCTGGCCAATTCAAACTCACTTGCTTACACACATACATACATGTTTTTACTTATCCTTATACACGTTTACGATTAGTGTCTCAAAAACACCTTAGTCAAACAAATTACTTTCACGGAACCTACTATTTTATCCTTCAAGATTTCGATACATATTGACACACTTATACATGAACTCCGCAAAAACTTTAAACTTCAAAATCTTGGTTTTGGCCAAACATTTCACCAAAATGACATCTTTTCCAAAGTCTTCCTCTTGAATAAATTTCGGGACGAAATTTCCTAAAGGAGAGGAAACTGTAACGCCTCGTTTTTTTGTACTTTCCTTAACTGGAAAGTGTAATCTTATTTCTATTTATGGAAACTTGCATTCGTATCACATTCATTTCATTTCCCAATCTTATAATTTGAGACGTTGATCGTAATAAAATTCATACCTGATACATACTTATCTTACATGCATTTAATTGTTAAATACGTGTTTACATACAAACCGATACTTGTTATACGTGCAAATGCTCATACATTGATACCTAAAATATATTTACATATACTTTATACACTTGAAAACATGAAAAATATCAAGTTTTACCATGAAATAAAAGATAAACTAAGTTCAAGGACTAAAAATAGCATAATCCGGAGAAAGTGGTTTCTTACCCATGGATTGGTCGATTTTGTGTTAGTTGGATTGTGTTTCTTGCATTTAATATTCACCTAACTCAACCCCCAACCACCACCAACTTCATTAATTACCTAAACCCTAATTCCCATTATAAATAGAAGCTTCCTCCCACACTCATTTCACACCTCAATCATCTCTTCTCTTCTCTCTAAAAGCTCTAAGAGCTCTCTTCTTCTAAAGATTCAAGGTTTCAAAAGATAATTCGGTGTTCCTCCAAGCCCTTCACGGAAGTAACAAGGGAATCTTTCGCAAAACTATGAGTATACATGACCCCTTTTGCTTTTACACTTTTTGGTGCAATACGTTATACTATTAAACACACGCAATCACTTATACTTTATGCAAACACAAACAATCCAATCATACATGCTTAAATACGTGATACTTGATTTGTATTCTTGGAACATTCTTATGTGATTTACTTGTCATTAACTTTGTTTAAAGCCTCCCTTAACATGTATAGCGCTATAGGAGTAACGCACCGCCCGTATTCTTGGGGTCATGTTAAGTCATTCAATCATTACGGTCTTATCGTTGCGACGATAAGATAACACTAGCGGTACACTTTTGGTTAACTAGTACAATTGCATGCCTTGGTACAATAATCTAGTTAACTATTTTTATCATGTGGATTGTTCAAACCTTCTTTAGATATATGCTAGTACTCAAACTTGTATGCTCGCCAATGCTTTTGTATTGAACTATACTTTAAACCGTATTTGCAGGATTTTGACGATGATGATGCACGGAACCTAGTAGGATGCCTAGAAACGCACCTTAAACTTTAATACTTGTTGTATCTTATTTTGATCCAAACTTGTTGTTATTTCATTTTCAAACAATGTACTTGATATTAGCAATAAAATGAAATTTTATTATTTAAATACTTGTCACTTATTAGCGTTATGAAGTCTCGAGCAATCTATTTCGTCTCACTATGATGTTTCCGCCATTGGTTGGGGTGTGACAGATTGGTATCAGAGCCATAATTATAGGGAATTAGGTAGAATTGCCATGATTCGACCTAGTCTATAGTTCTAAGTACCCATTTTGACCATTTTTGTTATGCTTAAAACTTTATGCTTCCTACTTTGCTTCTCCTCTTTTCTTTTGGTCTTAATACATATACATGATGCCTTTCCTAAGACATTTTTATACAATACGCACTTTGAAGATTTGAAGACACTCGTAACACAAACGAGACGAGTTCACTAAAATAGGCGTGAAACCCACAATTTGGTGAACGACTCTCATTCCGCTATTCTTATTCTTTTTGCACGAAATATCGCCATCAAGTTATGAGTGAAATCCACATCTTGATGTAAAAATTTCCAATTCAAACTCTAGTGGACCCTTACCAACGAATCAGATTTGCTCTTCGTTTGGTAAGTACCAACCATACTTAGGGTATGAAATCGTCAAGTTAGGGGTGAAACGCTCACCTTGTCGATTAAGTCCCATTCCTTGATTTCCGCTCTCGCCAAAGTTTCGATTTTTCCAATCGATTAGAGATGTGTAATAACTGGAAGGGTAAAATGCCGTTAATCGCTTCTCGACGAGAGCATTTTACCTATAGGCCAAAGCACGTTCCTCTAATTTGAAAGAGTCTTCAATTCACTTTGGAATAGTCGATGCTTCTCAACCCAAAACACTCCAATATTTTACTAAGCCTATCTTTTATGCTATCTTAATTTCTATGTGTTTTAATACTTATCACCTCGTTCATTTCAAACCCGATGCACAATTCGCACATCTTTCGCAATCAGAAACAATAATAATTCTTGCAAACCAACTAAATTCATACTCCTTACGTAATCATACGTGTTTATACTATTGAATACTTGTTATGCTTATGTCACCTATGTGAACTCATACATATTATACAATACTTACATGCTCATACGTGATTTTTATTGTCGATCACCTAGATGTCTTTTTTCACTAATCTTAAGTTGGAGAAATGAGTCGAAGTCCAACTCCAACTCGACTATTTTCATAACAATCACTATATCAAAACTTATACCTAAACCTTTTATCATTGTTTCAGTTTTTCTCATTTATGCATAAACCTCGAACCTTACTATTTTATCCAAACGATTTCTCACCCTACAACATAGTTACGTAAATTACATAAACGAAACCCCTAATGACACTTTAACGTTTCTTTCACAATTTTTCAAAAACTTTATAAAATGCTACCTATCAACTTAGTCGGTCAAACGAACCTCTTGCCCTCGATTTTCATAACTCGTCCAAAACACGCTCACTTTATACTAACATTCTAAAGACATTTTATTTCCAACAAGAAACCAACGAAAACTTTCTCTCACATACGTATAAGTACTTTGCTAAAATACTTTTCAAAATTCAAGTTTTCATGAAAATTTTCAAAACACAACTTTTCTTGCATCAATAAAATTAAATAAAATAAAGCAACTCACGATTTTACAACCTTTTCAAAAATCGTTAATACGCAAATCTAAGTCTGAACACATGGGCAAGACCATATGCGAATACAAATTTTAAAACAAAAATAGCATTTCTTTTTACAAACCACATCTTACATAAAAAAATTAATATTTTTCTCAATATTCACTCGACATTCACAATTTTGGTCATTCATTCCCGAATTTAACCAACTCAATGTTTTGACTCAAGCAACCATACACATGCATTTCATCAAACACGATCCAATTTATGCAGTCAATATTTCATAGCAATCCTACATGTATCATTGTTACCCTTTTTATTTATACACTCAAACTATATACTAGAATTATATGTGCATAACGCCATGTAAATTTCAACTAATACGTTCTATACTACATGCTAATTTTATACGTATTTGTCATCAATCATACTCAAAACTCATACATTCGCACTACTTGGTAGTCATACTTGAAATCTATAAGTGGGCATAACCCGAGTGGTTTCGCCTACGTTAGACATACTCACACATACATACAATCATGCTTACATACTTAATTTTTATACGCTATCTTACATCCCCTTTGCTTACTAGATGTAACTTGACCCGTACACTACTAGTACAAACTATGCGGATCATGCACAAACCAAAATAATCGCCGGTGCACACGGGGATTATATTGGTAGGTGCATGAAAACCATAGTGGGTTCTACTGTGTATCGCAACACGGAACGTAACATGACACCGAATAGCGAAACGACGTAACATGGTGTGAACATGGTGGATACGCCGCTGGTACTTCCTATATATAAGTGTCTCTACCATGTTAACAAACTTTCGTAAAACGTGTCATGAGAAATTCAGTGATTTTCCAGACCTTGTTAAATACATTTGATTCATAACAAACTTTGGTGACCCCACTTCGTAATGATTAGTACTCGATTACCCATGACAAAGCTTCATTCTCAAAATCGTTGTCTTTAACCGCCACATTCCAGGTCGCATTTTATCCGATATTCATACCATTTTACCCCTCACATACACCTACCGAATCATTCACTACCATACCACGATTCTTTCCTTAACATTTCATCCAAACTTTATTTACAACAAATCAGCCAAGAATGTTCAATCCATTTTTATAAACATCCCAACCGGCTCAATCTTGTCAAAATGTTCCTTTTCTTTTAAAACTATCTTCCAATCTTGTCAAAATATGGGTAATCATTGATCGTCTTACAAAATCAGCTCACTTCATTCCGATTCGCGAGGACTTTAAGAATGAGAAGCTAGCTCGTATCTACATCAGCGAAATCGTAAGCCGTCATGGTGTACCGTTAAGCATTATTTCAGATCGTGATAGTCGTTTCACTTCACGAACATGGCAAGCCGTACAAGCCGCTTTGGGTACACGTTTAGACCTCAGTACCGCTTATCATCCTCAAACTGATGGACAATCTGAACGCACCATTCAAACTCTTGAAGACATGCTTCGAGCATGTGTCATAGACTTTAAAGGGAATTGGGACGCTCATCTACCATTAGTTGAATTTTCGTACAACAACAGCTATCATTCAAGTATCGGTATGGCACCTTTCGAAGCGTTATATGGTCGTAAATGCCGATCACCAATATGTTGGCACGAAATTGGAGAAGCTCAAATCACCGGTCCAGAATTAATACAAGAAACAACAGACAAGATTCATCAAATCCGAAACAACCTTCTAGCGGCACAAAGTCGTCAAAAGAGTTATGCAGACAAACGACGAAAGCCCTTAGAATTTAACATTGGTGACCAAGTACTTTTAAAAGTATCGCCGTGGAAGGGAGTAGTTCGTTTCGGCCAAAAAGGCAAGCTAGCACCACGCTACGTAGGACCTTTCAAGATACTCGAAAGAGTAGGACCTGTAGCATACAAGCTTGACCTACCAGAGGAACTCAACAGAATTCATCCCACATTCCACATATCGAACTTGAAGAAGTGCCTCGCTGATGAAAACCTCCATATTCCTCTAGAAGACATTCAAGTCGATGAATCTATGCATTTCATTGAAAAACCAGTAGAAATTATGGACTTCGGAGAGAAACGTTTAAGGCGAAGCCGCATTCCAATTGTCAGGGTACGCTGGGAGTCAAAACGAGGCCCTGAGTTTACTTGGGAACGTGAAGACTCAATGCGCGAGAAATACCCACATCTATTTCCTGTAACTACTACTACTTAAATTTCGGGACGAAATTTCTAAAAGTAGGGGATGCTGTAACATCCATCTAAAAACGGGTTTTTCAAAACCCGCTTCGTTTATTTAATCGAACAATCAGTTTTATATTTTTGTTGTTATTTATGAAATATTTTAATTTTAAACGATACATAATTAATAAACAAATTAGAAGTTATAAATTATAATTGTTAAAAAGTAAAACTAAATTAATTAAAAAGAAAAACCGGCTGCCGGGAGTCGAACCCGGGTCAGCCGGGAACCGTAAAGCCTTAACTCTCATTCACCAAACCACTCCGCCACTTGTGTTCTTTAGTAATGTATCAAAACAATTAATTTAAATATCCAAATCTCGATTTCAAATCAGGAAACTGACGCGCCCAATTCGCAGTCGTCGGAAATCCCGACGATTTCGCCCTACACTGTCGGTTTCTTGTGACTTAACGCGTATAATAACTATTACATCGGTTATAACCGATGTCCAGTCCGCGACATCAGTCATAACCGCCGGAAAAATTATTGACCGACGAATCAAGACGGTAATCAGACCCAATTCATCGATGTCCTTCCCTATAAATACACCCACAAGTCTCTGGTAGCCTTTTCACTCAAAATCGCACTTTTTCTCGAAGAAATTTCACTCGTCGGAAATAACCTGCCATCACCGGACTTTCGCCAGAAAACCGAGACTCACCTCAAAACGGTAAATACCTCGACTCTTTCTGTTTCAATCCGTTGTTAGAATGTTACTAACTTCAATCAAACCATCAGAATCAATCCCAGACGACGTAGCCGGAATATTCAGCTCTCGCCGGAAAACCTCTGAAATTTCTGATCTCACGCTGTGAATCGGTATAACCCTTCAAACTTCTGTTAATCCTTGTTTAAGTACCTCAATTTCATAACTAATCGAACAGAACTGTTAATTGATTCTAACAGCCGAAGTTCACAAACAGAGCCGACGAATCTTGCCGGAGTTCTGTGAAAGACACTGATCGGTACATCCTTTCCCCAAACTCTCTCCGTTCATTACTTTTCAATTCCTTACAATGCTTGTTAATCGAATTAGACATGAAACAGTTGAATTGTCATTTTTTGTGTTCTTGAGCGAAGAAGACGAAGTGCAGTTATATTATAAGATTAATTAAAATTAGTATATTGAACGGGTTAGACACACAGTCCAGCGGTGGACTGTGTGCAAACAAGTGCAAACAATTACATACACGACGCGAGTTCGATTCCTATCACAACCTTAACCTCTGTAATAAAAATGTTTTTTTTTAAACCGAACCGGGTTAACTCAGTAAGATGTTAAGTATAATAAAAACCGGAATATTAACCAAGTTAGACACACAGTCCAGCGGTGGACTGTGTGCAACACTAACTCGCACGTCCCGGGTTCGAGACTGGTTAACGGCACCGGTTCAATGCAATTAAAATCCTTTTTAAAAATAAATGATTTTCGGATTAAGTTAAATAGTATATAAATATAATTAAAAACAGAAATATTTCGGGTTAGACACGTAGCTCAGTTGGTAGAGCTGCGTGCACGCATACGGGAGGTCACGGGTTCGAGTCTCACCCAGCGCACATATATAAGCGACCGGACCGGTCAACAGTCATGGTCAACGGTCAAAAGTCAATATTTTTTTATTATTTTATTTATTTATTTAATTTAAAAATCAATTAAAAATACTTAAAAATAACGTTTTAAAGTTAGAAAATAGCCTTAAACTCACAAAAATATATCCAAAAATCTTATTAAAATAGTTAATAAAATCCACATACTTACCGTACCTTTTCGTTATTAATTAGGTTAGTTATTCCTCGTCGAACAATCCTCTAAACTCGTGCGCATTCAACATCTTCAAGCAAACGCACCCAATGTGAGTGAATCTCTACCAATTCCCCGTTTTAATCACATTTTGGGTGTATCATGTGTCGCTATTTATTTATTATAATTAAACACTTGTGCATCCATCATGTTCATGATCAAATGTGTTGCCAATATATATATCTATTGTTGTGTGGTTAATGTTTAAATTAAAGTTATCATTTTCAGTACATACATTCCATAGGCCGCCGCTCCCCATTACCTATGAGCGTGAGCTGTTCCCCATTACCTATGAGCGTGAACCAGGCGTTGCCAAGATAAGATCGGCTCCGTTTGATTGAGCCTTGATCTCACATACATTAGCATAGGCCGTCCGTTCCCCATTACCTATGAGCGTGAACGGGACGTTGCCAACATATACATTGTCATTCTTATTATATACTTAAGCAAGTTGGTTTGTGGTCGTTATGTTTACATACATTTGTTCATATATGATTATTGCACAATTTTCCTATATTAATTACAATAATGAATTAATAACAAATGTTTTTAACAAGGTTCACTCGCTAACTTTTGTTGACCCAAAATTTCCCATTTTTACACATGATACAGGTGATCAAGTTGAAGCAAGAAACATATAGGGCGGCCTAGAAGAATAAACCAGTTTAGATTTTGGATTGTTTTAGTTAATTTTTCATTTCCTTGTATTGTATGAATTTGACTTGACACTTTGAGATGTAATTTGATTTTAATAAATATGAAACATAATAGTAAACATCATGAGCTTTGGTGATAACCCAATTATGCCCCGACTCTTATTCCGCTGCGGGTCGGGGTGTGACACTTACACACATACATACACGTTTTTACTTATCCTTATACACGTTTACGATTAGTGTCTCAAAAACACCTTAGTCAAACAAATTACTTTCACGAAACCTACCATTTTATCCTTCAAGATTTCGATACATATTGACACACTTATACATGAACTCGCAAAAACTTTAAACTTCAAAATCATGGTTTTGGCCAAACATTTTCACCAAAATGACATCTTTTCCAAAGTCTTCCTCTTGAATAAATTTCGGGACGAAATTTCCTAAAGGAGAGGAGACTGTAACGCCTCGCTTTTTTGTAGTTTCCTTAATTAGAAAGTGTAATCGTATTTCTATTTATGGAAACTTGTATTCGTATCGCATTCGTATTTCATTTCCCAATCTTATAATCCAAGACATTGATCGTATTAAAATTCATACATGATACATACTTGTCTTACATGCATTTAAATGTTAAATACGTGTTTACATACAAACCGATACTTGTTATACGTGTAAATGCTCATACATTCATACTTGATACCTAAAATATACTTACATATACTTTATACACTTGAAAACGTGAAAAAATATCAAGTTTTACCATGAAATGTAAGATAAACTAAGTTCAAGGACTAAAAATAGCATAATCCGGAGAAAGTGGTTTCTTGCCCATGGATTGGTCGATTTTGTGTTTGTTGGATTGTGTTTCTTGCATTTAGTACTCACCTAACTCAACCCCCAACCACCACCAACTTCATTAATTACCTAAACCCTAATACCCATTATAAATAGAAGCCTCCTCCCACACTCATTTCACACCTCAATCATCTCTTCTCTTCTCTCTAAAAGCTCTAAGAGCTCTCTTCTTCTAAAGATTCAAGGTTTCAAAAGATAATTCGGTGTTGTTCCAAGCCCTTCATGGAAGTAACAAGGGAAGCTTTCGCAAAACTGTGAGTATACAAGACCCCTTTTGCGTTTACACTTTTGGGTGCAATACGTTATACTATTAAACACACGCAATCACTTATACTTTATGCAATAACAAACAATCCAATCATACATGCTTAAATACGTGATACTTGATTTGTATCCTTGGAACATTCTTATGTGATTTACTTGTCATTAACATTGTTAAAGCCTCCTTAACATGTATAGCGCTATAAGAGTAACGCATCGTCCGTATTCTTGGGGTCATGTTAAGTCATTCAATCATTACGGTCTTATCGTTGCGACGATAAGATAACGCTAGCGGTACACTTTGGGTTAACTAGTACAATTGCATGCCTTGGTACATTTATCTAGTTAACTATTTTTGTCATGTGGATTGTTCAAACCTTCTTTACATATATGCTAGTACTCAAACTTGTATGCTCGCCAATGCTTTTGTATTGAACTATACTTTAAACCGTATTTGCAGGATTTTCACGATGATGATGCACGGAACCTAGTAGGATGCCTAGAAACGCACCTTAAACTTTAATACTTGTTGTATCTTATTTTGATCCAAACTTGTTGTAATTTCATTTTCAAACAATGTACTTGATATTAGCAATAAAATGAAATTTTATTATTTAAATACTTGTCACTTATTAGCGTTATGAAGTCTCGAGCAATCTATTTCATCTCACTCCGATGTTTCCATCATCGGTTGGGGTGTGACAGATTGGTATCAGAGCCATAACTATAGGGAATTAGGTAATTGCCATGATTCGACCTAGTCTATAGTTCTAAGTACCCATTTTGACCATTCTTGTTATGCTTAAAACTTTATGCTTCCTACTTTGCTTCTCCTCTTTTCTTTTGGTCTTAATACATATACATGATGCCTTTCCTAAGACATTTTTACACAATACACACTTTGAGGATTTGAAAACACTCGTAACACAAACGAGACGAGTTCACTAAAATAGGCGTGAAACCCACAATTTGGTGAACGACTCTCATTCGCTATTCTTATTCTTTTTGCACGAAATATCGCCATCAAGTTAGGAGTGAAATCCACATCTTGATGTAAAAATTTCCAATTCAAACTCTAGTGGACCCTTACCAACGAATAGGAATTTGCTCTTCGTTTGATAAGTGCCAACCATACTTAGGGTATGAAATCATCAAGATAGGAGTGAAACCCGCACCTTGTCGATTAAGTCCCATTCCTTGATTTCCGCTCTCGCCAAAGTTTTGATTTTTCCAATCGATTAGAGACGTTTAATAACTGGAAGGGTAAAATGCCGTTAATCGCTTCTCGACGAGAGCATTTTACCTATAGTCCAAAGCACGTTCCTCTAATTTGAAAGGATCTTCAATTCACTTTGGAATAGTCGACGCTTCTCAACCCAAAACACTCCAATATTTTACTAAGTCTATCTTTTATGCTATCTTAATTTCTTTGTGTTTTAATACTTATCACCTCGTTCACTTCAAACTCGATGCACAATTCGCACATCTTTCGCAATCAAAAACAATAATCATTCTTGCAAACCAACTAAATTCATACTCCTTACGCAATCATACGTGTTTATACTATTGAATACTTGTTGTGCTTATGTCACCTATGTGAACTCATACATATTATACAATACTTACATGCTCATACGTGATTTTTATTGTCGATCACCAAGATGTCTTTTTTCACAAAACTTAAGTTGGAGAAATGAGTCGAAGTCCAACTCCAACTCGACTATTTTCATAACAATCACTATATCAAAACTTATACCTAAACCTTTTATCATTGTTTCACTTTTTCTCATTTATGCATAAACCTCGAACCTTACTATTTTATCCAAACGATTTCTCACCCTACAACATAGTTACGTAAATTACATAAACGAAACCCCTAATGACACTTTAAACGTTTCTTTCACAATTTTTCAAAAACTTTATGAAATGCTACCTATCAACTTAGTCGGTCAAACGAACCTCTTGCCCTCGATTTTCATAACTCGTCCAAAACACGCTCACTTTATACTACCATTCTAAAGACATTTTATTTCCAACAAGAAACCAACGAAAACTTTCTCTCACATACGTATAAGTACTTTGCTAAAATACTTTTCAAAATTCAAGTTTTACATGAAAATTTTCAAAACACAACTTTTCTTGCATCAATAAAATTAAATAAAATAAAGCAACTCAAAATTTTACAACCTTTTCAAAAATAGTTAATACGCAAATCTAAGTCTGAACACATGGGCAAGAAAATTTCATATGCGAATACAAATTTTAAAACAAAAATAGCATTTCTTTTTACAAACCACATCTTACATAAAAAAATAATATTTTTCTCAATATTCACCCGACATTCACAATTTTGGTCCTTCATTCCCGACAAACCAGACTTATTTTAATTTAACCAACTCAATGTTTTGACTCAAGCAACCATACACATGCATTTCATCAAACACGATCCAATTTATGCACTCAATATTTCATAGCAATCCTACATGTATCATTGTTACCCTTTTTATTTATACACTCAAACTATATACTAGAATTATATGTGCTTAACGCCATGTAAATTTCAACTTATACGTTCTATACTACATGCTAATTTTATACGTATTTGTCATCAATCATACTCAAAACTCATACATTCGCACTACTTGGTAGTCATACTTGAAACCTATAAGTGGGCATAACCCGAGTGGTTTCGCCTACGTTAGACATACTCACACATACATAATCATGCTTACATACTTATTTTTTATACGCTATCTTACATCCCCTTTGCTTACTAGATGTAACTTGACCCGTACACTACTAGTACAAACTATGCGGATCATGCACAAACCAAAATAATCACGGGTGCAAACGGGATTATATTTGTAGGTGCATGAAAACCATAGTGGGTTCTACTGTGTATCGCAACACGGAACGTAACATGACACCGAATAGCGAAACGATGTAACATGGTGGATACGCCGCTGGTACTTCCTATATATAAGTGTCTCTACCATGTTACCAAACTTTCGTAAAATGTGTCATGAGAAATTCAGTGATTTTCCAGACCTTGTTAAATACATTTGATTCCTAACAAACTTTGGTGACCCCACTTCGTAATGATAATACTCGATTACCCATGACAAAGCTTCATTCTCAAAATCGTTGTCTTTAACCGCCACATTCTAGGTCGCATTTTATCCGATATTCATACCATTTTACCCCTCACATACACCTACCGAATCATTCACTACCATACCATGATTCTTCCCTTAACCTTTCATCCAAACTTTATTTACAACAAATCAGCCTAAAATGTTCAATCCATTTTTATAAACGTCCCCACCGGCTCAATCTTGCCAAAATGTTCCTTTTCTTTTAAAACTATCTTCCAATCTTGTCAAAATGTTCCTTTTCTTTTAAAACTATCTTCCAATATTGTCAAAATGTTCCTTTTCTTTTAAAACTATCTTCCAATCTTGTCAAAATGTTCCTTTTCTTTTAAAACTATCTTCCAATCTTGTCAAAATGTTCCTTTTTTTTAAAACTATCATTCACTCTTACCTACGTGCAAACTTCAACTAGTCGGTCTATTAATGCCAAAACCTTTTAGAAACCGTAAATACTTACCATCCTAGTTCTCCCCCAATAAATATTTTATACAATAAGTGATTTTACTAATACACCTTAGAACTGCAAAACTTTTCTTACAGCTTTCGGTACGGACCGCTCATTTAATCAAATTACATCCTTAGTCATACTAAAACCTTTCTCTTAGGTTGCACTCTTTTAAAATATTCCTTCCAATGTGTTGTCCTGACCCAATCAAACTCACGTGCTTACACACATACATACTCGTTTTTACTTATCCTTATACACGTTTATGATTAGTGTCTCAAAAACACCTTAGTCAAACAAATTACTTTCACGGAACCTACCATTTTATCCTTCAAGATTTCGATACATATTGACACACTTATACATGAACTCCGCAAAAACTTTAAACTTCAAAATCTTGGTTTTGGCCAAATATATTCACCAAAATGCCATCTTTTCCAAAGTCTTCCTCTTGAATAAATTTCGGGATGAAATTTCCTAAAGGAGAGGAGACTGTAACGCCTTGCTTTTTTGTAGTTTACTTAATTAGAAAGTGTAATCGTATTTCTATTTATGGAAACTTGTATTCGTATCGCATTCGTATTTCATTTCCCAATCTTATAATCCAAGACTTTGATCGTATTAAAATTCATACCTGATACATACTTGTCTTACATGCATTTAAATGTTAAATACGTGTTTACATACAAACCGATACTTGTTATACGTGTAAATGCTCATACATTCATACTTGATACCTAAAATATACTTACATATACTTTATACACTTGAAAACATGAAAAATATCAAGTTTTACCATGAAATGTAAGATAAACTAAGTTCAAGAACTAAAAATATCATAATCCAGAGAAAGTGGTTTCTTGCCCATGGATTGGTCCATTTTATGTTTGTTGGATTGTGTTTCTTGCATTTAATACTCACCTAACTTAACCCCCAACCACCACCAACTTCATTAATTACCTAAACCCTAATTATTATTAAAAATAGAAGCCTCCTCCCACACTCATTACACCACCTCAATCATCTCTTCTCTTCTATCTAAAAGCTCTAATAGCTCTCTTCTTCTAAAGATTCAAGGTTTCAAAAGATAATTCGGTGTTGTTCCAAGCCCTTCATGGAAGTAACAAGGGAAGCTTTCGCAAAACTGTGAGTATACAAGACCCCTTTTGCTTTTACACTTTTGGGTGCAATACGTTATACTATTAAACACACGCATCACTTATACTTTATGCAATAACAAACAATCCAATCATACATGCTTAAATACGTGATACTTGATTTGTATCCTTGGAACATTCTTATGTGATTTACTTGTCATTAACATTGTTAAAGCCTCCCTTAACATGTATAGCGCTATAAGAGTAACGCATCGCCCGTATTCTTGGGGTCATGTTAAGTCATTCAATCATTACGGTCTTATCGTTGCGACGATAAGATAACGCTAGCGGTACACTTTGGGTTAACTAGTACAATTGCATGCCTTGGTACATTAATCTAGTTAACTATTTTTGTCATGTGGATTGTTCAAACCTTCTTTACATATATGCTAGTACTCAAACTTGTATTCTCGCCAATGCTTTTGTATTGAACTATACTTTAAACCGTATTTGCAGGATTTTCACGATGATGATGCACGGAACCTAGTAGGATGCCTAGAAACACACCTTAAACTTTAATACTTGTTGTATCTTATTTTGATCCAAACTTGTTGTAATTTCATTTTCAAACAATGTACTTGATATTAGCAATAAAATGAAATTTTATTATTTAAATACTTGTCACTTATTTGCGTTATGAAGTCTCGAGCAATCTATTTCGTCTCACTCTGATGTTTCCGCCATCGGTTGGGGTGTGACAATTACCTTTGGGGTTCTTGGGGCAATTGAACTTAATATGCCCTTTTTCATTATAGTTGTAGCAGACAAAATTCTTAAGATCCTTGCACTCTAGGGTCTTATGCCCATTTTTCTTACAGATACCACAAGGTTTAATCTGTGGATTAACACTACACTGTCCCCAATGTCTGTAGTTACAATTCTTGCATAGAGGTTTGTCATTAGACGTGTGCTGGTTCTTTTTGAACCCGAAATTTCTTTTCTTTTTGAACCTTTGGGAGTTATCATCCTCCCGTTTCCTTTTTCCGTCAGTTTCAGTCCTAACTGACTTTTGCCTCACTAAATCTAAGGTGAGGGAGAGAGATAGGTCTACAGCGAACTATAGGTACTAGGCTGAGCAGCCTTTACCGTACCCTTTATCTCGGGCGCTAACCTATTAATGAAACGCGCAATGCATTTAGATTCAGGGTTGATTAAGTAGGAAACTAACCTAGACAGGGAATTGAAGTCAGAAACATACTTCCGACAATCTAGGTTCTTCATTGAAAGAGTCAGAAAGTCTGTCTCTAATTTCTCCACCTCATGAGGTGAGCAGTATGTTTCCTTGACTAAATCGACAAACTTAGACCATCCTAAGTTGTACAGGTGTACTTTACCTGTAGATTGGACCATAGCTTTCCACCAAATTAGGGCATCGCCCTTGAAGGACTGTGATACATATTTTACCACATCCTTATCAGCACATCCGTTGATATCTACTATCGTTTCCATTTCATCAAGCCATTTCAAGGCTTATACTGCTAGTTTTTCCCCATTAAAGTCTCGGGGCTTGCAGGAGACGAAATATTTGTAGGCACACCCGTCTTTAGAAGAACGTGACCTATCAGCAAATTCTAATTTTCTTGGTTCACTCTTTGCATTTGAAGAGTGAACTAAGCTCTCCTTATGAGCTGAGGATGGTGGGATTGATAATGGTCTGGAGCAAGTAGCACTCGACTCCCTAAGTTTTTCTATGGCCTTTTCCATAGCCTTTCCAACAGCTGCATCTATGCGAGCTTGGAACTCATCGTTAGTAATGGCTATGTTTTCGGTGTTATTAGAGTTAACATCCCGGTGGCTACTTTGTACCTCGTCCGAGTTAGCCATTCTGAAGCTTTGGTTTTAAACACCAAATGAAATTTCTCTTAACCATGGTATTAAAAACCACTTGGCTTTAAACATTGAGCATTTAATTCTATCCTCAAATCAACTAGTGTGAATAACATCATAACTCTTAGGCTTATCATATCTATATTTGGCCTAGGTCTCAAAAGGACCATCAAAGGCAAATTATAATTTGGATGTAGTCCATATATTATTAGAAAGTGGATCGTAATGTTACAACTGTCATTGTCATTTAGACAATTACATAAAGCTCATAGGCTTGTCACCAATGGACATAATAATACAGCACATTGGCATGTCACTAATGGACAAATAATATGGCACGTTGGCCTGTCACTTTGGACATAACATATGGCACGTTGGCCTGTCAGTTTGGACATAACATGTGGCATGTTGGCAGGTCACTTTGGACAGAAATATGGCACGTTGGCCTGTCACTTTGGACATAACATATGGCACGTTGGCTTGTCACTTTGGACATAACATATGGCACGTTGGCCTGTCACCTTGGACAAATTATGGCACATTGGCCTGTCACCTTGGACAAATTATGGCACCTTGGCATGTCACCTTGGACAAATTATGGAACATTGGCCTAGATGGCTAGTGTGGTTCCTCAAGTCACACCACCAGGAGTATGAACATTCCTTATGTTAGCATAAGAGTACCTTAATGTTTGATTAATAGTCCCGGTCACTTTGGACCTTAACGACTTTGGAGGCTTGAACCTAGTCCACCACCTCTGGATAGAAGGATAACTTCCCTTAACTATCCTAGTAGAAGGCCTTTTATCCTTAACTATCATTTCTTGGCCAATATGTGGTTTGTGCCACTTGGCATAATCAAATCCATTAAGGTCTTTTGGAATTATATAGCAAAACATAAATTTCGAGTAAAAATCGAGACGTTCGCTTGAAGAGGATGAATACATATATATAATTCAAAAGTAATTCATTAAATGCCAAACAAGAAATTACAATACTAGAAAGAAATGAATGAAACAAACTGTCCATGCAAGGACTTAAAAGAAATGAAAATGTCCACGCAGGGACTAAAGAAATAACAATGTCCTCGCACGGACTGACATATATTATTAGAAGAGACTTCACTCGTCATTCTTTCCCTTAACCAACTTGGAGAGTTTCTTTAAGAACTTGTTTGTCTTTTTCTCCGTTTTCTCCGCCTGTTGTTGCATTTTCTTCATTCGTTCCAAGGCCTCATTGATGGCCTCGAGTGGTGGCGGAGGTTATGGTTGTGGTTGTGGCATAATAGGATACTGGTACCCATAACTTGGATATCCAGTAGGTGGATAAACAGGTGGGAAGGGAGACGGGTAAAGTGCGTTATGCATGACCGCTTGCATGTAAAGGTCATGCGACAATGCTTGATAATTAACAGGTGTAGATGGGTTAAAAGGATCATATCCAGATGTATCCAGATATGTTGGGATAGGGTTATTATAACCCGAGGGTGGTGGTTGAACCACTAGTGGTGGTGTCGGTTCCACCACAAGTGAAGCATTAGAGGGTCCACCCATTTGTGGGTCCTCGTGAATGGTTGGGTAAGGTTTGGGCAAAGGTGGCAGCGATCCCGACCGTTGGCCGCACGTACCGACATACGTGCTCCTCTTTTTCTCCTTGACGGTTCAGGTGGTGATTGGGGTTGTTCCACCGGTTCCATGTGGACATCTTCTTGTATAGGAGGTATTGGGGAGTGATGGGAAGGAGTGTTAGCGAAAGTAAATTGGTTCCAATACTGGTCCCATTCATTAGGACCTTGGTATGGCGATCCAGCGTAGGAGTTCGAATCGCTTGATATTTTGATGGGATGTGTGTGTGTGATCTCGACGGCGGCATTTCTGGATCGGAGTCCTCATCCATTGGATTGGGTTGATCTAACTGATTCTGATCAGCTGGGGGTGTGTTAAAGTATTGGTTCGGGTTAAACTCATCATGATAAGAATGATGAAAGTGGTGGGAGTGGTGTGAATGATGTGAATGATATGAGTGGTACGAATTTTGGGTATGAGAAGGTGAATGTTGCGATAACGGCCATGAATCCCCCGAATCCTCATAGGGGTTCGGGTGATGGGGATGTGAGGGAATATGTCCAGAAGGTCCTCCCCTCATTGGTCCTTTACCTCTTCCTCTTACTCTTGGTGGCATTTTCCTATTAAAAATCAAATCAAAAACATTACTAATAACTTAATAATGAAATGAGTAATCCTAGGTCAATGCCTAGACTCGGAAGTCTAAGGAATGTGCTTGTGTAAGTTTGAGATTAAACACAAGAAGATTAGTGTTTAATTCTCTCAAACGTTGGCTCTGATACGAACCTGTCACACCCCGGCTTTCACAGCCAAATCCAAACATCGATGGGCCCAGGTGGGGAATATCGTGACGTAAGTTGATATCATCATAGTCAATTAAACACAGTACAACGGAAGTCTTGGAGTTTAAAATTACTATTACAAACCAAATTTTCAAAATACAAAATAATATACAGACGGCTCGTAATAGAAGATCCACGGGCGGATCATAAAATGTACAAAAATGTGTATTACAAACTTTGGGCAGATCAAGGACTTGCAAGATCCCCTTATCACTACCGAGCACTTCCAGGTTATTTCGTATTGTACCTGCAAGCTTAGTCTTTTGAAAATACGTCAGCTTTCGCTGGTAAATACACCCAACTAACTCATTATGAAAACATTTAAAAACGTTTTAAGTGCACATTGGCACAAAATCTTTTATAACTTGGGAAAGTTGACCTTGCAACCTTGTTAACAGATTCACATGTCTGTCCATACATATAGGGCCCGGTACGGAGACCGAGACATGATTAACGTACTCACCACTTTGAACTTACGAAGGAGTTATTTCCCCCAACCTTGTGGGTAATGCACTTTGAGCGTCTATCGGGTGTATGCCTACACCCGCGCTAAGGTCGTGACCATTATCTAATGTAATGAGCCGAGGATATCCAAGACACGGAAGTTAACCCCCGATGTTTAAGTTATCAAACAAAACTGACTAAAACGGAATATGCGGATTTACTAGCCACAATCCGGCATTCGATTGATCCCATTTCCGACCAAGCGGTAATAATTTACCATAACTCAAGCCCGTATAGGGGAAATAAGTCAAGAGTATTTACCGAGCTAGTCTTCGTTTAAACGCAAGATTTAATAACTCAGCCGTACACAAAGATACTAAGTGCAGATAGCATTTACCGACAAGTCTCTAGTCTGGATTATGGCATAAGCTAACCAATTAAATACTATCGGTCTTATTTAAGTCACAGACTTAGACCGACTATCGTACATGATCAAAACGTATAACGCTAGATTAAATGATGATTGGATAAAATGTAGTTTAATCCCAACAAGTACTTTGACTTGTATAATATGGATAAACTACAAACACTCTGGATTTTGAGACTTAAATGACAAGTTTAGACTCGTTTCGGTTAATTTTTGTAAATTAGTTACATATACTTAACCGTACGCATATCAGCGATATCGGGTAACCGGATAAGTCATGGACAAGTTCTATATGCCGTTATAATTTAAATAAGTTGTAATATCAGTAAGATATCAACTTTCATGCCCGTTAAGGTTTTAAAATAAAACTATGCCTCATAAGGGCATTTTGGTAATTTCTTATCGTATAAAGGAACTCGAATATAATTTAAGGTTATGACCATAAGTAATCTAGAAAAATAACTTACTTATGATATAATATCAGTAGGATAGATATTGATTATATGTGAAATTTATCTTTTATGACCAAACTATGCACCGAATGGGCATTTTGGTCATTTTACACATACTTTTATAAATTATTTGGTATTCTGAGTTTATATTATGTATCTACTGTAAAATATTTAAAATAAGCTTTTAAACAGTAGGTAACAAGTCTGGTTGATTAATATGGTTTAAAATCATGTTATGCGCCGAAACGGCGTTTATGTCGTAAAATGATGATTTATTCGATGTTTAATGTAAACTGATGTTAATGTCAAGTTAGCATGTCTTAGATATGTTATTTAATATAACATATCAGTAGGTAAAAGATTTACTATGAAAAGATATGGTTAAAACCATTTTATAAGCCACAAGGGCTTTATCGTCATAATACAAGGACTTGTTTATAAACTCAGTTTATAATCTGGTTTGACATCCCGAATAATCCTACTTATAATATTACGTCAGTAGGAAACTCATTTTCAAGTTCATTATCATTTAAACCTCATTTTATATAAAAAGGGCATTTTAGTCAAAATGGCATAATTACGAAACTTTTGCATAAACTCAGATTCTGATTATGATCATGTAATATAGCCTCAGGGGGTTATGCTACATTATATTATGATCATAATGCAACCTTAGATCAGTAGCTACTAATCTAAATTGGGTCAGAATCGAAAGTCAAACTTCGCAACTTTCGGTTGCGAACCGACCCTAGAACTGAAATTGACAAGCCGAACATGTTCTTACATGTTCTAATAATTATTACCAACTTGTTTAAGTGTCAAAAAATGTTTCATAACATACATAATCTCAGATTATAACATTTCCGAAAATGGCCTGTTTGACTTTTTAATATAATAACTTTGACCCGTCACTAGTCTAGCAAACGTGATCTTCAGGAGGTGCCCTTTATATGGATTAATACCTACTTTATTACGATCACTTAGCCATGTTCATTACGACAATGGCTGGACGATAATGGTCTTAACTGAAAGTCAAGGCGTTTTCTAACAAACGCTTGACTTTTGGCTACAAAAGCCTATAAACGAAAATGCAAGTGAAAGGAACTCTTACAAGTGATCCTTATGATGCGATAGAACTAAGTTGGATGCTCCTTTCAGTTAGGAACTTCCAGAGGAGGGAGATAGAGTGATAAATGAGAATGGTGCAAGTTCGAATGGTGAAGCATTGCACCTATTTATAGTTGGAAAGCTTGAAAGAGGTGATGGCGGGCGTTAAGGGGTGTTAGAAGGAGCTTACAAGTGTCCTAAAACGTGGCATAGCTGTTTGAAAGTCCATAGTTTCGAAACAATGGTTTTTGGCAACATGTTTGGAGGCCAAGCAAAAAATCTGCAGACACAGGCCTCTCGCGCCCCGCGAGTGCCTCGTGGTCAGTTTCAAGTTTTGACATATTTAGCCCCTCAACTTATAAAACCTCCTAAAACATCTTTATAGCATATTTGGCCCTCCGTAACCAATATTTAGCGTACTCGGGAGTATGCTCGGACATTGTCGAGCTCTCGGTTCGTTAAAAGGTCACTCAGAGGTATAAATTAACATGTTGACACCTTTAACCCCTCTATCATCCAACTTCCACATATTAACAGAATTAACCCCTCTCGTCCGACAAGTGGCATATATGAGAGTTAGCACTTCATAGAGGATCACTCAGAGGCTCATTATAAGCATGTTGACTACGATGTCACTCAGAGGCTGGGCATGTTGACATATCAGTCATTCAGAGGCCAAGTTTAAGTATGTTGACATATCAGTCACTCAGAGGCTATGTTTAAGCATGTTAACATATCAGTCACTCAAAGGCTAATGTTTATGCATGTTGACATCAGAAAGTCACTCAGAGGCTCAGTTTGAGCATGTTGACACCTTTAGCCCCTATTAGTCTTTAATAGACTAAAATAAAAATACAGCACGTGTCACTATACTATTGGACACGGTTTTACGAGGTGTTACGTGCACCTTTCTCATTTATCACTCTATATCTCTCCTCTAGAAGTTCCTAACTGAAAGGAGCATCCAACTTAGTTCTATTTCATCCTAGGAATCACTTGTAAGTGTTCCTTTCTCTTGCATTGTCGTTTATAGGCTTTTATTGCCAAAAGTCAAGCGTTTTACGGAAAACGCCTTGACTTTCGGTTAATACCATTATGGGCCAGCCATTGTTTGTAACGGACATGCTAGGTGATTGTAATAAGGTAGGTGTTAATCCCTATTAAGGGCACCTCCTGAAGATCACGTTTGCTAGGCCAATTGACGGTCAAAGTTTTATTATTAAAAAGTCAAACAGGCCAGTTTTTTGAAAATATTATAATCTGAGCTTATATATGTTACAAAACATGTTTTAACACTTAAACAAGTTGGTAATAATTATTAGAACATGTGAGAACATGTTCGACTCGTCAATTTTAGTTCTAGGGTCGATTCGCAACCGAAAGACGCGAAGTTTGACTTCTTCTTTGACTTTCGTTCTGACTCGATTTAGATTAGTTAGCTACTTCTAAGGTTGCATTATGATCGTAATATAATGTAGCATAGCCCCCTGAGGTTATACTACATGATCATAATCAGAATCTGAGTTTATGCACAAGTTCAATTATTATGCCTATTTTGACTAAAATGCCCTTTTTATATAAAACGAGGTTTTAATCGATAACGAACTTGTAAATGAACTTCCAACTGATATAATATCATAATTAAGATTATTTGGGATGTCAAGTCAATTTATAAACTGAGTTTACATACAAGGCCTTGTATTGTGTCGACAAATGGCAATAAAGCCCTTATGGTGCACAAAATGGTTTTAATCATACTTTTTATACTGATGTGTTATATTAAATAACATATTTAAAACATACAAACCTGATCTTAGCATCAGTTTTCATTAAATATCGCACAAATCGTCTTTTTCGACATAGGCGTCGTTTCGGCGCATAGTATGGTTTTGAACCATATTTATCAACCAAGACTTGTTACCTACTTATTTTAAAACTTATTTAAAATATTTTTACAGTAGCTACATAATATACACTCAGAATCCCAATAAATTATTAAACTATGTGTAAATGACTAAAATGCCCCTACGGTGTATAGTTTAGTCATAAATGATAAATTAGACATATAATCAATATCTTACTGATATTATATCATAAATTCAATATTTTTTCAGAATACTTATGATCATAACATTAAAATATATTCAAGTTCCTTTTATATGATATATCATTACTAAAATGCCCTTATGAGGCATAATACATTTTAAAAACCTTAACGGGCATGTAAGTTGATATCCTACTGATATTACAACTTATTTAAAGTATAATGGCATATAGAACTTGTTCATGACTTATCCAGTTACCCGATATCACTTTTATGCGCACGGTTAAGTATATGTAACTAGTTTACGAAAATTAACCGAAACGGGTTTAACCTTATCATTTTAGTCTCAAAATCCAGAAAGATTATGGTTTATCCATATTATACAAGTCATAGTACTTGTTGGGTTTAAACTACATTCTATTCGATCATCGCTTAATCTAGCGTGTTATACCGTTTTGATCCTGTACGCTAGTCGATCTAAGTCTATGACTTAATTAAGACGTTAGCATTATACTTGGTTAGCTTATGCCATAATCCAGACTAGAGCCTTCCAGTAAATGCTATCTGCACTTATTTCATTTTGGATACGGCAGAGATATTAAATCTTACATTTTTAAATCAAGACTAGCTCAAGTAAATACTCTTGACTTATTTTCCCTATACGGGCTTGGGTTACGGTAGACTACTATCGCTTGGTCGGAAATGGGATCAATCAAATGTCAGACTGTGGCTAGCAAAGCCGCATTTTCCATTTTAATCAGTTTTTGATAACTTAAACATTAGGGGGTTAACGACCGTGTCCTGGATAACCTCGGCTCATTACGTTAATCATCAATCGGTCTCTGTGCTGAGCCCCATACGTATGGACAAACATGTAAAGCTGTTAAAAAGGTTACAAGTGTAACACCCTGTAAAATCGTGTCCAATAGTATATTGACACGTGTTGTATTTTAAATATAGTCTATTAAACACAAATAAGGACTAAAGGTGTCAACATGCTCAAACTGAGCCTCTGAGTGATGGTCTGATGTCAACATGCATAAATAACAGCCTCTGAGTGACTGATACGTCAACATGCTTGAATCATTAGCCTCTGAGTGACTTATATGTCAACATGCTAAAAACTTGGCCTCTAAGTGACTGATATGTCAACATGCCCAGCCTCTTAATGACATCGGAATCAACATGCTTATAATAAGCCTCTGAGTGATCCTTTACGAAGTCCTAACTCTCATACATGTCATTTGTTGGACGAGAGGGTTCAATTTTGTAAATATGAGAAAGTTGGATAATGGAGGGATTAAAAGTGTCAACATGTTAATTTATACCTCTGAGTGACCTTTTAACAAACCGAGAGCTCGACAATGTCCGGGCATAATCCCGGGTATGCCAAGTTATAAAAGATTTTGTGCCCTGTGCACTTAAAGTCATTTTAAAATGTTTTCAAAATGAGTCAGTTGGGTGTATTTACCAGCGAAAGCTAACGTATCGTCCAAAGGCTAAATTGCAGGTACAATACAAAATAGGCCGAAAGCTGCTCGGTAGTGATTAAGAGGATCTTGCAAATCCTTAAATCTACCCTAAAGTCTGTTTTATATTCTTTCTTTGTACATTTTATGATCCGCCTGTGGATCTTCTATTACGAGCCTGTATATTATTTTGTATTTCCGAACATTTGGTTTGCAATAGTAATTTTACTCCAAGACTTCCGCTGTGCCGTGTTTAATTGACTATGATGTTATCAACTGACGTCATAATACTCCCCACCCGGGCCCACCGGTGTATGGATTTGGGTTGGAAAATCTGGGGTGTGACAGGTTGGTATCAGAGCCAACGTTTGAGAGAATTAAACACTAGCCTTTTGTGTTTAATCTCAAACTTACACGAGCACATTCCTTAGACTTCCGAGTCTAGGCATTGACCTAGGATTTAATCATTTCATTATTAAGTTACTAGTATTGTTTTTAAATTGATTTTTAACAGGAAAATGCTGCCACGTGTGAGAGGACGAAGTGTAAGAGGAAAAGGTCCAATGAGGGGAGGACCATCGGGGCGCATCCCTCCTCAACCTCATAACTCAGATGCCTACCAAGAATCAAGAGATTCGTCTCCTTGGCAACCAGCGAGACCTTCTGTCTATCATAGACACTCGCCCCCACATTCCCAAAATTCTTACCACTCTCACCACTCCTATCATTCACACGATCCTCACCATTCCCATTCACACTCTTATCATGAAGAATTTAACCCTAACTACTACTTTAACACGCCTCCAGCCGATCAAAATCAGTTGGACCAGCCAAACCCTACGGACGAGAACTCCGACCCGGAGATGCCACCGTCAGGATCGAATACGCATCCTATAGAAATTTCAAGTGATTCAAACTCTTATGCTGGATCGCCTTACCAAGGTCCTAATGAGTGGGATCAATAGTGGAACCAATTCACCTTCGCCCACACTCCTTCTCATCACTCTCAACCACCCCCAATACAAGAAGATGTCCACATGGAACCGGTGGACCAACCGCAACCACCACCCGAACCACCAAGGAGGAAGTGTGGAGCACTGATGTCGGTACGTGCAGGAAAAAGGTTAGGATCACTGCCACCTTTGCCCAATTCCTACCCCACAATTCAAGAGGACCCATAATTGGGTGGACCCTCTAACGTTTCACCTGTAGTGGAACCAACACCAACACCTGTTGTTCAACCACCACCATCGGGTTATACTAGCCCAACCCCTACATACCCAGACACGTCTGGATATGATCCTTTTAGACCGTCTACACCGGTAGACTATCAAGCATGGTCGCAAGATCCCTATATGCAACCAGTTATGCACAATGCACTTTACCCATCCCCTTCCCCACCTACTTATCCACCGACTGGATATCCAACTTATCGGTACCAATATCCGGTTATGCCCCAACCACAACCTCCGCCACCACTTGAGGCCATTAATGAGGCCTTGGAACGGATGAAAGAAATGCAGCAGCAAGCGGAGAAAACGGAGAAGAAGACAAACAAATTCTTCAAGAAACTCTCCAAGTTGGTCAAGGGAAAGAAGGACGAGTAAAGTCTATTCTAATTATATGTAGTACCTGCGAGGACATTGTTATTTCTTAAGTCCCTTCGTGGACATTTTTATTTCTTTAAAAGTCCTTGCATGGACAGTTTATTTCATTTTTCTAGGATTGTAATTTCTAAATTGGAATGTAATGGAGTACTTTTGGAATTATATAGATATGTATTCATCCTCTTCAAACGAGCGTCTCGATTTTACTCAAAATTTATGCTCTACGATATAATTCCAAAAATATCTTAATGGTTTTGATTTGCCAAGTGGCACAAACCACACATTTGGCCAAATTATAAATGATAGTTAAGTACGAATGGGTCTTCTATCAGGATAGTTAAGGGAAGTTATCCTTCTATCCAGGGTGGTGGACTTAAAGTTCAAACCTCCAAGTCGTTAAGGTCAGTGCGGCCAGGACTATTAATCAACCATTAAGGTACTCTTATGTTAACATTCAAGAATGTTCATACTCCTGGTAGTGTGGCTTGAGGAACCACACAAGCCTTCAAGGTAATGGACTATGTCCTAACCTTATATAACCTATGTGATCAAAATTGATCCTGGCTAATATCATCAGTGCGATGATTAAACATCCATTAGTGGTGTATTGCCCTTGGGGCTATGATTAAAACATCCATTAGTGATGTATTGCCCTTGGGGCTATGATTAAACATCCATTAGTGATGTATTGCCCTTGGGGCTATGATTAAAACATTCATTAGTGATGTATTGCCCTTGGGGCTATGATTAAAACATTCATTAGTGATGTATTGCTCTTGGGGCTATGATTGAACATCCATTAGTGATGTATTTCCCTTGAGGCTATGATTAAAACATCCGTTAGTAATGTAGTGCCTACGGGCCATATTCATGTCCATTAGTGACAGGCCTATGTGCCATATTCATGTCTATTAGTGACAGGCCTATGTGCCATATTTTATGTCCATTAGTGACAGGCCTATGTTCCATATTTTATGTCCACTAGTGACAGGCCTATGTGCCCTATTTTATGTCCTTCGAGACAAGCCTATGAGCTAAATATAATTGTCGAATATGACAATGACAGTTGTGACAATGTGATCCACTGTCCAATATTATATATGGACTATGTCCAGATTGTAATTTGCCTTTGATGGTCCTATTAAGACCTAGGCCAAATATAGTTATGTTAAGCCTAAGAGTTGTAATGTTATTCACACTAGAATAGGAAATGGATTATGGTTGACATACCATGGCTAAGTGAAACTTATTTGGTGTATAGAACCCAAGATTTAAAGATCGCTAACTCAAATGAAGCACAAAGTAGCCACCGGGATATTGGCGCTAATAATGCTGAAAACAGAGCCATTAATAATGACGACTTCCAAGCTCGCATTGACGCAGCTGTTGAAAAGGCCATGGGAAAGGCCATAGAAAAGCTTAGAGAGTCAAGTGCTACTCGCTCTAGACCCTTATCTATTCCACCATCTTCAGCTCATAAGGAGAGCACAGTTCACTCTTCAAATGCGAAGAGTGAACCAAAGAAAATAGATTTGCTGAAAAGTTCCGTTCTGTTAAAGATGGATGTACCTATAAGTATTTCGTCTCCTGCAAGCCCCGAGACTTTAACGGGGAGAAAGGAGCTGTGGAAGCCCTAAAGTGGCTAGACGAAATGGAAACAATTGTAGATATCAGCAACTGTGCTGATAAGGATGTGGTCAAGTATGTATCACAGTCCTTTAAGGGCGATGCCCTAATCTGGTGGAAAGCCATGATTCAGTCTACAGGTAAAGTACACCTGTATAATTTGGGATGGTCCAAATTTGTGAACATTGTTAAGGAAACCTACTGCCCACCCCATGAGGTGGAGAAATTAGAGAGAGACTTTTGTCTCTTTCCATGAAAAACCTAGATTGTCGAAAATATCTTTCCGATTTCAATTCTCTATCTAGGTTAGTTTCCTATTTAATTACCCCGGAACCCAAACGCATTAGCGCCCGAGATAAAGGGCATGGTAAAGGCTGCTCAGCCTACTACCTATAGGTCTGTTGTTGACCTATCTCTCTCCCTCACCCTTGATCTAGTGAGACAAAAGTCAGTTAAGTCTGAAACTGACGGAAAAAGGAAGAGGGAAGATGACAACTCCCATTGGTTTAATAAGAAAAATAAAGGGAGATTTGGGTTCAAAGGGAACCAAGGCAAGACGACTGTAATGCCAACATGTAAAACATGCAACCGCAGACACTGGGGACAGTGTAATTTTGGTTCACAGGCCAAACCCTGTGGCATCTGTAAGAGAAAGGGGCATAAGACCCTAGAATGTAAGGATCTAAAGGATGCCGTCTGCTATGTCTGCAATGTAAAAGGGCATATTAAGACTAACTGCCCAAAGGTTCTTAAGAATAATAATGCAAAGCCTGGAGAGGCCAAAAAGGGGAATGCCCGTGCCTTCCAATTAACTGCAAGAGAGGCTGTTAATGACGACAATGTCATAACAGGTACATTCCTCATTAACAATATTTATGCTAGAGTTCTTTTTTATTCAGGTGCAGATAGATCTTTTGTTGATCATAAGTTCAGTAAATTATTAAACCTATCCTTAAGAACTCTAGATAAAACTTATGAGATAGAACTTGCTGATGGAAGTTTAGAAACAGCATCTTCCATTCTTGATGGATGCTCTATATCCATTAAAAATCATTCTATCCCTATCTCTCTTCTGCCAATGAAATTGGCGGGGTTGGATATTGTCTTAGGCATGGATTGGTTATCTCATAACCAAGCCCGCATAGCCTGTGATAAGAAACTCATCGAAATTAAAACCCCATCTGGTGAAACGATCACCATCCTCGGAGACTCACACTATGGACTGCCAGACAAGCTATCATTATTTAAGGCATCCAAGTGTTTGAGAAAACCTTGTGTCATCTACATGGCACAAGTAACTATAAATGAGCCAAAGCCAATTATGGAAGACCTCCCAGTCATTACAGAGTATCCCGATGTATTTCCAGAAGAATTACCAGGCCTACCTCCAGACAGGCAAGTGGAGTTCAGAATTGATATAATACCAGGGGCAGTACCCGTAGCTAGAGTTCCATATAGGCTAGCACCAACAGAAATGAAGGAATTGAGGACGCAGCTAGACGAACTCTTGGAGAAAGACTTTATTCAGCCTAGTTCCTCGCCTTGGGAAGCTCCTATTCTGTTTGTAAAGAAGAAAGATGGTTCAATGTGAATGTGCATCGACTACCGAGAGTTAAACAAGTTAACAATCAGGAATAGATATCCTCTGCCCAGGATCGATGACTTATTTGACCAACTTCAAGGGGCTAGTTACTTCTCCAAGATCGATTTGAGATCCGAATATCATCAGTTGAAGGTTAGGAATGAGGATGTTCCCAAAACAGCCTTCAGACCAACTATGGTCACTTTGAATTTTTAGTGATGCCTTTTGGGCTCACAAATGCACCTGCAGCATTCATGGATCTCATGAATAGAGTCTGCAAGCCATATTTGGATAAGTTTGTCATTGTCTTTATAGACGACATACTTATCTACTCTCGTAGTCAAGCTGATCACGAGAAACATCTTAGGTGCATCTTAGAATTGCTAAGGCAAGAAAAGCTTTATGCTAAATTCTCTAAGTGTGAGTTTTGGCTTAGAGAGGTCCAATTTCTTGGACATATGGTAAGCGAGCGTGGTATCCAAGTGGATCCCACCAAAATTGAGGCCATAATGAATTGGGAAGTACCCAAGACCCCAACAAAAATTCGTAGTTTCCTAGGATTGGCTGGATACTACAGGAGGTTCATTGAGAACTTTTCAAGAATAGCCACTCCTTTAACTACCTTGACCCGTAAGAATGTTAAGTATAATTGGGGTACAAAGCAACAAGAATCTTTTGAGATTCTTAAACACAAGTTGAGCAATGCTCCTGTGTTATCCCTACCAGAGGGTGTTGAAGATTTTGTAGTCTACTGTGATGCATCGCACACTGGCATGGGCTGTGTGCTACTACAAAAAGGCAAAGTAATTGCCTATGCATCACGACAGTTAAAGGTGCACGAAAGGAATTACACCACCCACGATTTAGAACTATGTGTCGTTGTATTTGCACTAAAACTGTGGAGACATTACTTGTATGGCACAAAGTGTATTATATACACTGACCATAAAAGTATCTAGCATCTGTTCAATTAGAAAGAATTGAACATGCGACAGCGTCGTTGGATGAAAAGGCTTAATGATTATGATTGCGAGATTCGCTACCATCCCGGCAAGGCAAATGTCATTGCCAACGCCTTAAGTCGCAAGGAAAGAAGTAAGCCCATTAGGATTAATGCGAAGAGCATTGAGCTCAAAAATAGCTTGAATGAGAAGCTATTAGATGCGCAAAAGGAAGCCCTGTCAGAGGCTAATATTCCTAATGAGGGATTAGGCGGAACTGTTGATCAGTTAGCGCCTGGGAAAGATGGAATCCTTAGATTTAATGAAAGAAGCTGGGTTCCAATCATTGGAGGACTTAGAGATCTACTCCACCAAGAAGCGCACAACACAAGATACTCAGTTCACCCATGTAGTGAAAAATGTATCAAGATCTGAAGAAGAATTATTGGTGGATGGGTTTGAAGAAATCCATAGCCACTTATGTAGCTAATTGTCTGATGTGTTCGCAAGTTAAAGCCGAACATCAAAAGCCGTCAGGACTCCTACAACAACTTGAAATTCCCACTTGGAAATGGGAAATGGTAACTATGGATTTGATTACCAAGTTACCTAAAACCAAAAGTGGAAATGACACTATTTGGGTCATAGTGGATAGACTGACTAAGTCAGCGCATTTCTTGCCAATTAAGGAAACCTATAATTCAGATAAATTGGCTAAGTTGTATGTGGACAAGATTGTGTCCCTACACGGTGTGCCGTATCTATTGTGTCTGATAGAGATACTAGATACACATCTCATTTTTGGAAAAGTTTCCAACAATCTTTAGGCACACGATTGAACTTCAGTACGGCTTACCATCCGCAGACTGATGGTCAGAGTGAGCGTACTATTCAGATATTTTAGGGCATGTGTGATTGATTTAGGTGGAAGTTGAGATGACCACTTACCACTAATAGAATTCTCCTACAATAATAGTTATCATACGAGCATCAAGCCTGCTCCTTTTGAGGCCTTGTATGGGAGAAAATGTAGAACGCCCGTGTGTTGGGCAGAAATTAGGGAAGCCCAACTATCAGGACCAAAGATTGTCCTGGAGACCACGGAAAAGATTGTGCACATCCGCGATCGTCTCAAAGCTGCCAAGGATAGGCAGAAGAGCTCTGCTGACAAAAGGCGTAAACCTCTTAAGTTCTAAATAGGGGACAAAGTCATGTTGAAAGTATCACCATGGAAAGGTGTGATGCGTTTTGGAAAGAAGGGAAAAATAAGCCCAAGATACATTGGACCATTCGAGATAGTCAAATGCGTCGGCACTGTAGCTTATAAGCTCAGATTGCCAAAGAGCTAAGTGGAATTCATGATGTATTCCACATCAGTAACCTTAAGAAATGTCTAGCCGATGAATCGCTAGCAATGTTGCACAAAGACGTGCAAATAGATGAAAACCTGAGGTTCGTTGAGAAACCAATTTCGATCCAGGATCGACAGGTTAAGAAGCTCCGAAGGAAAAATGATACCTATAGTAAAGTTTAAGTGGGATGCTTTTAGAAGTCCTGAGTATACATGGGAGGTTGAGTCCACTATGTGACAAAAATACCCCCATATTTTTTAATAAAATCTCGAGGTCGAGATTTCTTTTAAGGGGGTGAGGATGTAACACCATGTAAAATCGTGTCCAATAGTATAGTGACATGTGTTGTATTTTAAATATAGTCTATTAAAGACCTATAAGGACTAAAGGCGTCAACATGCTCAAGCTGAGCCTCCGAGTGATGCTCCGATGTCAACATGCATAAATAACAGCCTCTGAGTGACTAATACGTCAACATGCTTGAAGCATTAGCCTCTGAGTGACCGATATGTCAACATGCTAAAAACTTGGCCTCTGAGTGACTGATATGTCAACATGCCCAGCCTCTCAGTGACATCGGAATCAACATGCTTATAATAAGCCTTTGAGTGATCCTTTACCAAGTCCTAACTCTTATACGTGCCATTTGTTGGACGAGAGGGTTCAATTTTGTAAATATGAGAAAGTTGGATAATAGAGGTATTAAAAGTGTCAACATGTTAATTTATACCTCTGAGTGACCTTTTAACAAACTGAGAGCTCGACAATGTCCGGGCATAATCCCGGGTATGCCAAGTATTGGCTACGGAGGGCTAAAAGTGCCAAAAAGGTGTATAGAAAAGTTTTTAGAAGCTTTAGAAAGTTAAGGGGGTTAAAGTGTCAATTTTTGAAACTGGCCAAGGCGGTCGCGGGCAGCGAGAGACCTGACATGGGTCTCTCGCGGGGCCCGAGAGAGGCTCTGCTGCAGAAAGTTTTCTTGGCTTCCAAACAAAAATGCCAAAAACCATTAAATTGAAACCATGGCTTCCCAAACTGCTATGCCACGTTTTGAGACACTTGTAAGCTTCCTCTTACACCCCTAAACACCTGGCTTCACCTCCTTTGGGTTCTCCAACTATAAATAGGTGATCAACTTCACCATTCCAACTTGCACCTTTCTCATTAATTCACTCTTCTCTCTCCTCTGGAAGTTCCTAGCTGAAAGAAGCATCCAACTTAGTTCTTTTGCACCCTAGGAATCACTGGTAAGTGTTCCTTCTTTGTGCATTTTCGTTTATAGGCTTTTATAGCCAAAAGTCAAGCGTTTTACGGAAAACGCTTTGACTTTCGGTTAAGACCATTATGGTCCAGCCATTGTTCATAATGAACATGGCTAAGTGATCGTAATAAGGTAGATGTTAATCCCTTTAAAGGGCACATCCTGAAGATCACGTTTGCTAGACCAATTGACGGGTCAAAATTATGTTACTAAAAAGTCAAACAGGCCATTTTTCGGAAAAATCATAAAATGATCTTATATATGTTATAAAACCTGTTTTGACATATTAACAAGTTGTTAATAATTATTAGAACATGTAAGAACATGTTCGGCTCGTCAATTTCAGTTCTAGGGTCGGTTCGCAACCGAAAGTCGCGAAGTTTGACTTCTCCTTTGACTTTCGATCTGACCCGATTTAAATTAGTTACCTACTGATCTAAAGTTGCATTATGATCATAATATAACTTAGCATAACCCTCTGAGGTCATATTACATGATCATAGTCAGAATCCAAGTTTATACGCAAGTTCCATAATTATGTCATCTTTGACCAAAATGACCTTTTTGCTTAAAACAAGGTTTTAATGATAATGAACTTGAAAATAAGTTTCTTACTGATATAATATTATAAGTAGGATTATTTGGGATGTTTAACCAAGTTATAAACTGAGTTTTCAAACAAGTCCTCAAACTATGCCGATAAATGACGATTTTAGCCCCTGTGGCTCATAAAATAGTTTTAATCAAATCTTTTTAAGGTAAATCTTTTACCTACTGATATGTTATGTTAAATAACATATCTAAGACCTTTTAATCTGACCATAATGTCAGTTTTCATTAAACATCGCATAAAACGTCATTTTACGACATAAGCGTCGTTTCGGCGCATAGTATGGTTTAAAACCATATTAATTGACCAAGACTTGTTACCTACTGAGTTTAAAACTTATTTTAAACTTATTTATAGTAGGTACATGTTATGAACTCAGAATCCTAAGTAAATTGTAAACTATGTGTAAAATGACCAAAATGCCCATGCGGTGCATAGTTTGGTCATAAATGATAATTTACACATATAATTGATATCCTACTGATATTATGTCATAAATAAATTATTTTTCCAGAATACTTATAATTATAACATTAAATTATACTCAAATTTCTTTTATACGGTATGAAATTACCGAAATGCCCTTATGAGGCATAATTTCGTTTTAAAACCTAAACGGGCATATAAGTTGATATCTTACTGATATTTTAACTTATTAAAAATATAATGGCATATAGAACTTGTCCATGACTTATCCGGGTACCCATTATCGCTTATAAACGTACGGTTGGTTATACGTAACTAGATTACGGAATTTAAACAAAACGGGTTTAACCTTATCATTTTAATCTCAAAGTCCAGAATGTTAATTGTTTACCCATATTATGCAAGTTAAATTACTTATCGGGTTTAAACTACATTCTATCCAATAATCATTTAATCAAGCGTTATACGTTTTGATCATGTACACTACTCGGTCTAAGTCTATGACTTAAAAAAGGACCATTAGTATTAACTGGTTAGCTTATGCCATAATCCAGACTAGAGCCTTGCCGGTAAATGCTATCTGCACTTAGTACTTTTGTATAAGGCTGCGTTATTGAAATTAAAAGAAGACTAGCTCAGGTAAATAATCTCGACTTATTTTCCCTATACGCGCTTGGGATACGGTAAACTATTACCGCTTGGTCAGAAATGGGATCAATCGAATGCCGAATTGTGGCTAGTAAATCCGCATATTCTGTTTTAATCAGTTTTGTTTGATAACTTAAACATCGGGGGTTAAATTACCGTGTCTTGGATATCCTTGTCTCATTAGATTAGTTAATGGCCACGACCTTAGCGCGGGGTATAGGCATACACCTGACAAACGCTCAAATGCAAATTATCCAAGACGTTGGGGATAACTCCTCTGTGAGTTCCAAGTGGTGTGTATATTTAATCATGTCTCGGTCTCTGTACTGGGCCCTATATGTATGGACAAACATGTGAATCTGTTAACAAGGTTACAAAGTAACTTTCCCAAGTTATAAAAGATTTTGTACCCTGTGCACTTAAAATCATTTTAAAATGTTTTCAAAATGAGTCAGTTGGGTGTATTTACCAGCAAAAGCTGACGTATCGTCCAAAGGCTAAATTGCAGGTACATTACGAAATAGGCCGGAAGCTGCTCAGTAGTGATTAAGAGGATCTTGCAAATCCTTAAATCTGCCCTAAAGTCTGTTTTATATTCTTTCTTTGTACATTTTATGATCCGCCTGTGGATCTTCTATTACGAGCCTGTATATTATTTTGTATTTCCGAACATTTGGTTTGTAATAGTAATTTTACTACAAGACTTCCGCTGTGCCGTGTTTAATTGACTATATTGTTATCAACTGACGTCACAATACTCCCCACCCGGGCCCACCGGTGTTTGGAATTGGGTTAGAAAATTCGGGGTGTGACAACAAGGCTGACTTTCCCAAGTTATAAAAGATTTTTCGTGCCCTGTGCACTTAAACCCATTTTTGAAATGTTTTCAAAACAAGTCAGTCGGGTGTATTTACCAGCGAAGGCTGACATATTTTCAAAAGACTAAGATGCAAGTACAATACGAAATAGGCTGGAAGCCGCTCAGTAGTGATATAAGAGAATCTTGCAAATCCTTAGACCTGCCGAAAGTCTGTTATACATTTTTGTACATTTTACGATCCGCCTTTGGATCTTTCATTACAAGCTCTGTATATTATTTTTCGTACTTTGAACATTTGGTTTGTAATAGTAATTTAACTCCAAGACTTCCCCTGTGCTATGTTTAATTGACTATGATGATATTAACTTACGTCACAATATTCCCCACCCGGGCCCACCGGTATTTGTTTGGAAATACGGGGTTGACATGTTGTAACCATATAGGAGCAAAGAAGGTAGAAGGCACGAGCCATATCAAGGCGCAAGTAACACAAGATCACGGTAAGTTTATGTGAACTTCTCTTTATCTTAATGTAGATCATGATATTTATCACAAAATATATTGCTACAAAATGTAAATTATAGTTTAGAATATGACATATGCGATGTGTCAAAATATCAAAGAATGTGAAGTATGTATGAAGACGCGTTATGAACGGGTCAAAAAGTATGAATAACAAGGTAAAGAAAGGGATATATATAATGACTTGTAGTAAACGGGTCAAAATGGATGAAGTTCCGAGATGGTGAAACGGTTATATGTTGATCCGTCAAGAACGGGTCGGATGGATTGAAGATGTTGATGATGAAGGAATGGTAAACGCAATATCCATTTTAAATGGAATTTCTAGCATGAAAGGAATGAATGGTAAAAGAATGAATTTTTATTATGACGATGTTAACATGTTAAACAAGAGATAAAATAGTAGTAGTAAAGGTTATGTTTAAAGAAATGTACTAACAAATTTATTCGTGTTATGAATGATAGGTAAATCTCACCTTTGATGATGGCGAGCTTGGATCGAACACACTTTCACCGCCTTCTACGCGCTTCTGGTTTATGTTTATTTTTCAAACGGGTCAAAACACTTTTGGTTTGTAAATATTAAACTAAATGCTTAGGACTTTTGTAAGTAAGTGTAGGGTATGTATCTTGATATGGTAGTTCGGGTTAACACTCGTGAGAATCTTGATGATCGTGTTTGCTTCGAACTACTTCAAGTGTATTTTGGTCAATATCAAAAATATGATATGAAACTTTGAAATTTAACGTTTATCATTGTTGTTTTGACTTTATAATGTAATGGGCGTTACACTTGGTGGATTTAAGAGGGGTTGACATGGTGCACGGGCTACCCTTCAAGCTTTCTTGGCGACAAGTAAACTCTTTTCTTATTCCTTTTATGTATTGTATACCCCTGAGTAAACATCAAGACAGAAAGTGTGTGAGATGAAAAAAGGAAGAGTGAAACTAAGGTGTTGTTTATTTTTTAATAGGTAAAATGTCTGCAGTCTGCGGACCACATCTGTAGAAGAAAAGGTGGAACAAACCTCCACAGTCTGCAAGAAGAAGACTGTTTGTTTTTTAACGTATTTAGATTTCTAAAGTAAACTGGTGGTGGTATACGAATGGTGGTGATGGATGGTGGATGTGGGTGATGGTAAACGGTGGTGGTGGGTGGTGGACGGTGGTGGTGGTGGTGATGGACGGTGGTGGTGGTGGTGATGGACGGTGGACGGTGGTGGTGGTGGTGATGGATGGTGGTGGACGGTGGTGATGGATGGTGGTGTTTAACCTTCTGCAGATGTTAGAATCTATTAGAAGTGGTTGGGTCAAGTCTGCACCAAGAAGAGCTCGCGTAGACATTTTTCAATGAAACGTTTTCGAAAAAAACAAACAGTCTGTAGATGGCAATTTCTGCGCATGGTCTGTGCGACGCAGACTGAAGAGCCTGCGCACATCTTTTTTGAAAAAACAAACAACACCTAAGATAGCAGACTCTTTCATGCAGCCAACTTTGAGCTTCTCGGCTAAAAAGTGGTAACAATAATTTATGAAGAAGTGACTTAATAGGCTTATATCTATCTAGGATGTGTTGGGCCTGTTGTTAAACGTACACAACAGCCAGGCGTTTAAGTAAAAGATTGCGTTTAAGTAAAAGATTGGTACGTTTTTTTCACATTTTTTCTTAGATAGCGTTTGGTATGAAGGAGTAGAAGGTGAAATGGAATGGATCATTCTGATTGAATAAAAAGAAAACATGTTTGATTATCATGTGGTAATGGAATGAAGCATTCTATAAGGAATGTAAACCTTTCAAATATAAAAATTTTCATTCATTGCAAGGTGGTGTTTTTTTCATTACTTCAAGGAATAGAAATAAATACATTATTATTATTATCAATATTTTATTATTATTATTATTATTATTATTATTATTATTATTATTATTATTATTATTATTATTATTATTATTATTATTATTATTATCGTTTTTAATAACCTACAACCGCATTCACCTCCACCGTCACACGACACCACCTCCGCCATAACCCACGGGCGACACCACTACAGCCGCCTCCGTGACTACTGCCGTCGCCACCCAACGCCGTCGTCACTCACTTTCGCCGCCATCACCACCACCCACCTCCACCACATCAGTCACCCGCCACCACCGATCACTGCCACCACCCACCTCCGCCCCTGTTGTCACCCACCTCAGCCCCCGCCGTCACCCGCCACCACTTCCGACACCTATCACAAGCCATTACCACTGACTGCCGTCACTCACCACCGAGTTTATTCATTTGTCTATTCTTTCCTATCAAACAACACAAATTAATAATTTATTTCATTCTCACATGGTAAATAAACTAGGCATGGAATGGTAATGATCCATTCTATAACCTCGTCAATTCCATTACTTAATTGATTCCATTCAGTCGTCCATTCCATTACGCCATATCAAATAGACCCTTAAAATTGAAAGAATAGTTAGAAAGTAAAAATAATAAAAAGCGTTGAAACATTAGTATAAATTAGTGAGTATAAATTTATTTTCAGTAGTCAAAAAATTGCTTTTACCATTTATTTCTTTATTAATATATTTTAACTCTCTTCTTTATTAATTTATTTTAACTCAATACAAAAAAACAAGTTAGCAATTTTGTTTTATATTATGTGTAGTTAATGTGTATATCGTTTTATCTTTTTTAAACAGCTAATACATTATACACTCTTATCTACTACTCTAAAATTACATCTTGCCTATAGTTAAAACCCGTGTCTTCCTTAAAGATGCTTTGTCTCTTACCACTGGGCTACAATCCAAGTGGTGTTTATCGTTTTACTTTATTGCTTTTGGTTTCTTTTGAATATATAAGTAACAATATTGTACAAAGATATCACGTCTAACAGGCAGTCTCACGATCGGGCATGAGTTTCCGAAAGTTGTCACTGTATACTCCCGTGGGTCGGAAGGCGGCCGGGTTTCTAACTTTTTTTTTATAAAAGAAAAACTAAAATATTGTTCATCAAATCCTCCTTTAAGTACCAACTACCAACTTCAGTTATGTTAAAAAGAAGTCTGACAATAGTTCTAGTGTTATTGTAGATTGATTGTTAAAAAAATTATTAAAAAATATGAATGTAAGTATAAAAACCAAATTTCATTCGGACCCTTCACTTAAATTTTTTTAGTTTCACCACTAGTTAAGATACCCCTTAAGTTTAGTTTTTTTAAGTACCTTTGAATTTTTCTTTTAGATTCACCGGTGGATCTAATGTAACTAATATATTAAAAAGAAACAAATTAATGAGACGCTACCATTAAAGATATGTATGTCACCATCATTTTTTAAAGGGAAAATAATAAGAATAGCCATTGAATGGTCAACTTTTCAAAAATAGCCATTTGAAACATCTCCACGAACTGTTTCAAACAGCTGAAACGGCTTAACAAAATCCTTTCAAGTTCCACCAACTATTGATTGCCACGTGTCCGACAAAACCTGAAACGTCTCTGAGCCGTTTCAGAAGTTGTCAATCGTTTGAAAGTTCTCAGCCGAGAACTTTCCACACGACTGGTCCCTTGAGCCGGTAAGTTGATGGCTTGTCATCCTCAGCCGATTGATCTTTCCACACGGCTCAAGCTGTTTCCCATCAGCTCAAACCCCAAGCCATTTATGTAAAAAAACTAAGCCTTTTCAACATAACTTGAGCACTCTCCGTACCAACAAAGCCGTTTCAACATATATTGAGCCAGTACAACTAAACTTGAGCCGTTTTCGTACAGTTCGAAGCCATTGCATGATTTTCTAAGACGTTTCGGAATTATAAATATATATTAACAAAAATTTTGGCCGGCTATAATCAAGAAAATGTTATGCGCATTCAAGTATTTGTTCTTCATTGATATTTATATTTATCTCAAATATAATTTTTCCGAGAAAAGAAATATCTACACATATTCTTATTTGTTACATAATGACGTGTTCTTGAGCTTTAAATTCCGATGTTCAAGTTGGTTAGACCAATCGTCCCGTCGATGAAATTGATTCACATTTCGCTCGTCTCCGTTACAAGATTAATATTTTCCATGCTTTGTTTTTGAATGTACAAAATCCCAACAACGAGCTCTCTGAAGACGAAGTTATTCAAGCGGTACTAGTCGACTACAAGCACCACTACGAAGAGGACTTTGAGCACGTAGCGGTGTGACGCATTCTAGTTTAAATATTTAGGTTATATTTTTTTGTTTATGTAGTTTTATGTACTTAGGTTTTATTTTAATGTAGAATTGTATGCTATGTAATTTTGTATTTTAAATATGAAGTATTATTATGTTTACCTAAATCTCACAACCAAAATCAATCATGGTCAGCAAATATTACAAACATCAACTTTTTAATATTAAATTATATTACTTAAAAATATTAACTTTTTAACTTAATTTGTAATATTAACTTTAAATTGAAAATCTATTAACTACTACTATAAATAACACACACCCTACCAAACCCTTTAGGTTTCCACACAACTTCTGAACGTGCACCGTTTACGATTTCACACCCAAACCTAACTCATTGCCAAGCAATTCGTGGACACAGTAAAATGATCTTGCTCTCTGTGAGTCTTGGTTTGAGGTTGTCTGCACTCCACAACGCCTATCACATGGCGCCTTATGAGTCAGAGCTCTACAAGAATTCTTGGCCCATAGGGTTCCTACAACCGTGTCGTGGACGCTTTATCTTCGCGGGTACGTGTTGATTGTGAAAGATTTGAGCAAATCCACAATGAGGTTGAGTACCTAGGTGGTGACATCGGGAAGGACGACACCTTGCAAGTCGCTCTCAGCAACTATGGCCACGAGGACTGGCAGATCATTAGGATTTTTTTAGATTAAGTGTTTTTTAAGTTTTTTATTATTAAATGTTTAGTATGTGTCTTTTTAAGTTTTTTTTATTATGTAATATTTAGTATGTCTTTTTTATTTTTATTTATGGAAAAGTTTTTTTATTTTTATGTTATGTAATTTTAATAATATATATATATATATATATATTAGTTTAATTTCTGTTAACGACTATATATATTAAAGTTAATTCTATCTCACCAAAATTGTAAAATCATAAAACTAGTAAAGAGTATTTAAAATAACGTTAATAAAAAAATGTTTATTGTTTCACCAAAAATGTAAAACGACAACATTAATAAAAAGTATTAAAAAGGATCCTTATTTGTAAAAAAAAACGTTACATTAATAAAAGTATTAAAAAATGTTAATAGAATATAAAAGGTCATAACAGTATATTAAAACGTCATTTACTACATTATAAAATATAAAAATTGATTATAAAAAAACTTGTCACTTTTAAATATAAATTCCATAAATTTTCTGTCTTGGGCCCCGCATAGAGCTATAAATACCCGGTCCCGAGTTTTAGATAATGTGCACACCTTTATCAATTTTTCAAGAAAGTATACACGTTGCTGTTGTAAAGAAAGAATGACGTGTTTTTCAGCTTTAAATCTAGTTTGTCTATTTATCTCTAAAGGCTTATTATTAAAGAAGAGTTGTG
This sequence comes from Scalesia atractyloides, assembly GCA_947069175.1. NCBI lineage: Eukaryota > Viridiplantae > Streptophyta > Magnoliopsida > Asterales > Asteraceae > Scalesia > Scalesia atractyloides. Next base: position 7,615,892 of record CAMTDV010000022.1, read on the forward strand.
TATTTTGCAACTTTTTTTTAATACAAGGTTACGAATAAACTCTTCTTCTGATTTGTTACCTCTCCGTTTTTTTTGAAAAAAATGTAATTTAATAAAATGTAAAATCACGTTTTCCTCTACTTTAAATTTAGATTTTGCAAGCACCATTAGACGAGGTTACATGAAATGGGAGATGGAGAATGGAAACTTGAAGATGAAAATGTGACAACTCCATTTCCTTTTTATACCAATTTTCTCTCGTGGCAGTTCAATATTCATTCTTTTTAGGAAAGATGAAATTGAAGACTTAAAACATATGTATTCCAAGCTTGTCTTATAATACTAATGTTATTTTTTGTTATTTTAATGTTTTTTTTATTAATCTTAATGTATTCCAAGCTTTTCTTATAATAAATAGATGCTTCATTAAAAGTAGTCTAAACTAAACAATATACATATTATTATATATATAATCTATAAACTTCTCAGCTATTGTGATTTTTGTCTTTTTATAATTTTTGTTTTTTATATTTTTTTCATTTTTCCTTTTTTTATTTTTCTTTTCTATTTTCTAGTTTTTCTTTTTCTCTTTTAACTTTCAATCGAACCTACTCTTGTACATTTAACAAAACGAACGGTCTAATATTGACCGAACAACATCAGTACCGAATTGATATTCGTTTTTATTGTTTCGATCGATGTAAACACATTTCGGTATTTTTTAGTCGTATCATGACTTTTTTTATTCTCTTTCGGTAAGTGTTGGTATTTTAATGAACAGAACCAATATCAAACGAATTCCTACCATTAACGTTATTTTTACTATTGCGTCTACGTTTCCATTAAAATTTAGGTCGCCCCGCCGTAAAGCACGGGTGTAACCCACTAGTTAATTTAAAAATACAATTCCCCTAATCCCAATCACCCAAGAACTTTGGTGGGGGAGAGACAGGCCGATCATTGTCACGACCGTCAGATCTTGGCGAGTACCAACAGGTACGACGTGGGCTCTAGGGTGTTGGGCATCACGTGTCTTCTTCCCACCACCATTCATCGTATTCTTCGCCTGGGTCTGTTTCATAGCCTTCTGCCCTTTGGGGATATCTTCCTGAAGGTCCGTTTCATCGTATTCTTCGCGTGGGTCCCTTTCCTTTTCGCTGATGCTTTACGAGAATGAACATGTGACGACATGGGATCTAAACAAACATCCCGAAGATGGCCGTATGTTTTACACCGGGAACCATATACTTGACTGGGTTATTCCTCGCGTGATAAGATTCGGTTGTTTTCTCAAAGACGACCAACTTAACGTTTTGTAATATGCGGCGGTTGAAAGTTATAAGGCATTCTTGTATCTGTCACACCCCGACCCGCAGCGGAATAAGAGTCGGGGCATAATTGAGTTATCACCAAAGCTCATGATATTTACTAATATGTTTCATATTTATTAAATTCAAAATTTACATCCTCAATATTCCAAACATGTTCATACAATTACAAAGAAAGATAATCAACTAAACATTCCAAAGTCTAAACCGGTTTATTCTTCTAAGCCATCCTATATGTTTCTTGCTGCAGCTGAATCACCTGTATCATGTGTAAAAATGGGGGTTTTTGGGTCAACATAAGTTGGCGAGTGAACCTTGTTAGAAAACATTTATTATTGATTTCTTGTTATATTTATCATGGAAAATTGTGCAATAATCATATGTGAGCAAACGTAACTAATCATACAATAACAATAACAACAACAACAACAATAACATACAATAACAAACCAACTTGCATGAATATATAACATGAATGATACTGTATATGTTGGCAACGTCACGTTCACGCTCATAGGTAATGGGGAACGGACGGCCTATGATAAATGTTTGTGCGATCAAGGCTCAATCAAACGGAGCCGATCGTATGTTGGCAACGCCTAGTTCACGCTCATATGTAATGGGGAACAGCTCAACGCTCATATGTAATGGGGAGCGGCGGCCTATGATAATGTATGTACTGAAAATGATAAATTTAATCTAAACATTAACCACCCAAACAGTTGATACATATTGAATACACATTTGATCATGAATATGATGGATGCACAATAGTTTATATGTAATAAATGATAAAACACATGATACACCCAAAAACGTGATTAAAAACGGGGAATTTGTAGAGATTCACTCACATTTGGTGCGTTCGGTTGAGGATGATGAATGCGCACGAGTTTAGAAGATTGATCGACGAGAATTAACTAACCTAAATAATAACGAAAAGGTACGGGTAAATGAGTGGATTTTATTAATAATTTTAATAAGATTTTAGATATATTTTTTGTGAGTTTAAGGATATTTTCTAACTTTAAAAACATTATTTTTAAGTATTTTTAATTGATTTTTAAATTAAATAAATAAATAAAAATATATAAAAAAATGTTGACTTTTAGTTGACCGTTGACTGTGAATGTTGACTGTTTGACCGTTCGCTGGTGTGCAAGTATGCGCCGGATAAGGCTCGAACCCGAGACCTCCCGTACGCGTGCACGCAGCTCTACCAACTGAGCTACGTGTCTAACCCGAAATATTTCTGTTTTTAATTATATTTATATACTGTTTTAATTTATTCAAAATTCATTTATTGTTAAAAAGGATTTTAATTATCGAACCGGTGCCGTCAACAGGTCTCGAACCCGGGACCTGTGATTTAATGTTGCACACAGTCCACCGCTGGACTGTGTGTCTAACTTGGTAAATATACTGATTTTTATTATACTTAACATCTTCAGTGAGTTAACCCGGTTCGGTTCTTAAAAAAACATTTTTATTTCCGAGAATAGGGTCGTGATAGGAATCGAACTCGAGACGTATGTTTATTGTTTGCACACAATCCACCGCTGGACTGTGTGTCTAACCCTTTTATTATACCGATTTTAATTAATCTTATATTCATAATCGACTTCGTCTTCTTCACTCAAGAACACAGACAAACGATTAATCAACTGAACTTGCTTAATTCGATTAACATGCGTATGAATGATTAAAATGTAACGGATAGGAAAAGGTTTTGGGAATGAACATACCGGAATGACGACTTTTCACAGAACTCCGGCAATGTCGTCGGCTCTGTTTTTATGAACTTCGTCTGGGCGGACCAATTAACAGTTTTGATTAGCTAGTTGTGGAATTGAAGTACAAAACAAGAGTTATCAGAAGGTTTGAATGACTACACCGTTTCACAGCGAAATCTGGGAATTTTCAGAAGTTTTCCGGCGAGAGTTGATTATCCGATAACGTCGCCTGAAACTGATTCTGATTGCAGGGTTTGAGTTAGTAAAAGCCTAACAACTGATAGAAAGTGAAAGAATTGAGAAACTTACCGTTTTGATGATAGACACGGTTTTCCGGCGAAAGTCCGGCGAGTTCAAAAAGCGATTCCGACGATCAGAAATTAGAGTAAACGTGAAATTAGAAGTTCTGGGAATGTAATTGAGTCGCGAGATGAGGATTTTGTTGAAGTAATTCCAGAAGTGAATGTTTTCGGTTATAAAAATCGAACATCACATGAATTCAAGTTCATTAACGACTGAATTGATTAAGAATGTCGGTTTATCGGTTATAATCGAGAATCCGCGATCACTCAAACGTCTTGGACGGTTGGAAGCCGATATCGGTTTCAGTTTGGCGCAACAGGTTGATTCACGGTTGTACACATGTTTTAATTGCTTCCTAGAATCCACAAAGACATCAAGTGGCGGAGTGGTTGGATGTGTGTAAGTTAAGTTGCTAGGCTCACCCGGCTGACCCGGGTTCGAATCCCGGCAGCCAGTTTTCTTTTTTTATTTATTTTATTTTCACATTTTATCAATTATAGTTTTTAAATTCTAATTTGTTTATTAATTATGCATCGTTTAAAATTAAAATAAACATAAATACGCAACGAAAAATTTATAACTTGATATTCGATTTACAAACGAAGCGGGTTTGGAAAACCCGTTTTTTGACAAATGTTACAGTATCCTCTACTTTTATAAATTTCGTCCCGAAATTTAAGTAGTAGTGGTAACAGGAAAAAGATGCGGGTACTTTTCGCGCATTGAGTCTTCACGTTCCCAAGTAAACTCAGGTCCCGTTTCGACTCCCAGCGTACCCTAACTATTGGAATACGACTCCGTCTTAAACGTTTTTCTCCGAAGTCCATGATCTCTACTGGTCTTTCAATGAAATGCATAGATTCATCGATCTGAATATCTTCCAGGGGAATATGGAGGTTTTCATCGGCGAGGCACTTCTTCAAGTTTGATACGTGGAATGTGGGGTGAATTCTGTTGAGTTCTTCTGGTAGATCAAGCTTGTATGCTACAGGTCCTACTCTTTCGAGTATCTTGAAAGGTCCTACGTAGCGTGGTGCTAGCTTGCCCTTCTGGCCAAAACGAACTACTCCCTTCCACGGTGATACTTTTAAAAGTACATGATCACCAATGTTAAACTCCAAAGGCTTTCGTCGTTTATATGCATAACTCTTTTGACGACTTTGAGCCGCTAGAAGATTGTTTCAAATTTGATGGATCTTGTCTGTGGTTTCTTGAATCAATTCTGGACCGGTGATTTGAGCTTCCCCAATTTCGTGCCAACATACTGGAGATCGGCACTTACGACCATATAAAGCTTCGAAAGGTGCCATGCCGATACTTGAATGATAGCTGTTGTTGTACGAAAATTCAACTAATGGTAGATGAGCGTCCCAATTTCCCTTGAAGTCTATGACACATGCTCGAAGCATATCTTCAAGAGTTTGAATGGTGCGTTCAGATTGTCCATCAGTTTGAGGATGATAAGCGGTACTGAGGTCTAATCGTGTACCCAAAGCAGCTTGTACGGCTTGCCATGTTCGTGAAGTGAAACGACCATCACGATCTGAAATAATGCTTAACGGTACACCGTGACGGCTTACGATTTCGCTGATGTAGATACGAGCTAACTTCTCGTTCTTGAAATCTTCGCGGATCGGAATGAAGTGAGCTGATTTTGTAAGACGATCAATGATTACCCATATAGTGTCATACCCACCAGAAGTGCGAGGTAACCCGGTAATGAAGTCCATGGTTATGTTTTCCCACTTCCATACAGGTATTTCAGGTTGGACCAGAAGTCCTGAGGGTCTTTGATGTTCAGCTTTTACCTTGGAACATGTAAGGCACTTGGAAACAAAAACAGCAATATCCTTTTTCATTCCAGGCCACCAGTAGGTGTATCGAAGGTCTTGATACATCTTGTCGGCTCCTAGGTGTATAGAGTATCGTGTTTTGTGTGCCTCATTCATAAGGAATTCACGAAGGTTGTTGTGGTCAGGAATCCATATGCGATCTAGATAGTACAGAATACCGTCGGATTTAGTTTCAATTTTAAGTTCAGCTCCACAGGACAGCTCCTTTCGTACGTCGTCTACCGTTACTGAAACATGTTGGGCTTCTCGAATTTGATCTTTGATGTTGGTTATGATTTGCGAACATAGAAGACGAATGGAGTTCGCATAACCCTTTCGACTGAGTGCATCGGCCACCACGTTTGCCTTGCCAGGATGATACCGAATTTCACAGTCGTAGTCATTAAGAAGTTCAACGCATCTCCGTTGCCTCATGTTTAACTCCTTTTGGTTAAAGATATGTTGAAGACTCTTGTGGTCAGTGTATATTTCACACTTAGTACCGTAGAGATAATGTCTCCATATCTTAAGAGCGAACACAACGGCTCCAAGTTCTAGGTCGTGAGTGGTGTAGTTCTTCTCATGAGTTTTGAGTTGTCTAGAAGCATAAGCTATCACCTTTCCTCTTTGCATTAGAACACAGCCTAGTCCTTGCCCTGACGCGTCGCAATAAACCACGAAGTCATCACAACCTTCAGGAAGAGTGAGTATAGGTGCGCCACAGAGTTTTTGTTTAAAGGTTTGGAAGGCTTCTTCTTGTTTGGGTCCCCATATGAAGGGTTTTCCTTTATGAGTTAAAGCCATGAGTGGTACAGCAATACGAGAGAAATTTTCAATGAAACGGCGATAATAACCAGCCAAACCAAGAAATGATCTTACTTCGGTAGGTGTACGTGGCGCTTGCCATTCTTGTACTGCTTTGATCTTTGAGGGGTCGACATGTATTCCCTTGTCAATGACGACATGTCCAAGGAATTGTACCTCTTTTAACCAGAATTCGCATTTGGAGAATTTAGCGTAGAGCTTCTCATTCCCTAAGAGTGTAAGGATGAGTCGAAGGTGTCGTTCATGATCAGACTTAGACTTTGAGTAAATGAGGATGTCGTCGATGAAGACTATAACAAAGCGATCGAGATAGGGTTTGCAGACTCTGTTCATTAGATCCATGAAGACAGCTGGAGCGTTGGTTAGACCAAATGGCATGACCATGAATTCATAATGACCATAACGAGTTCGGAAGGTGGTCTTTGGGACGTCTTCTTCATGTACTCTGAGTTGATGATAACCAGAACGAAGGTCGATTTTGAAAAACAGGTGGCGCCTTGAAGTTGGTCAAGAAGATCATCAACGCGAGGTAATGGGTAGCGGTTCTTGACCGTTAACTTGTTGAGTTCTCTGTAGTCGATGCACATGCGAAACGTTCCATCTTTCTTCTTCACAAAAAGGACAGGTGCACCCCAAGGCGAGGAGCTAGGACGTATGAATCCTTTGTCAGTCAACTCTTGCAATTGACTGGCTAGCTCTTGCATTTCGGAGGGGGCTAACCTATAAGGAGATTTTGCAACTGGTGTAGCTCCAGGTATAAGATCAATGCGGAATTCGACTTCTCTCACGGGAGGAAGTCCTGAAATGTCGTCAGGAAAAACTTGTGGAAAATCTTTTACTACTGGGATGTCTTCAAGTTTCTTCTCCTTGGTTCCCTTTTTGACGACATGAGTTAGAAATGCGACATAATTCTTGCGGAGATATTTTCGGGCTTGAAGGCAGGACATTAATTTGAGCCCTTTCGATGGGGTTTCTCCAAAGATTCGTAGAGTCTGACCGTTTGTAAGAGGAATGCGTATAAACTTTTCGCGGCATACAACTTCAGCATGGTGATGGCTGAGCCAGTCCATACCAATTATAATGTCAAAGCTTCCCAACTTCATAGGTATAAGGTCAACTGGAAAATCGTGATCGTTTAAGGTGAGAGTACAATTGCGTATAATAGAGTTTAATGAGACTGGTTTTCCGTCAGCAACTTCCACCGTTATGGATTCCATGAGTTTATCACGAGTTTGGTTGAGGATGGGTTCAAATTCTAAAGATACAAAACTTTTATCCGCGCCAGTATCAAATAACATGGTTGCATAACTACCATTGATGAGAAACGTACCATTAACCACATTGTTGTCGGCCCTAGCTTGATTGGCGTTGATGTTGAAAGCTCTTCCTCTAGCAGGTGGAGGAGCTTGGTTAGCTTGATTCACCGGATTTGCTTGAGCTTGAGCATGTATAATGTTCACCAAGCGTGGACAAGTGTTTCTAAAGTGGTTTGGGTCTCCACAATTGTAACAAGCCCGCATAGGTTGCACCATGGGATAGTTGGGTTGATAGTAGGATTGGGCTATATGTTGGGTAGGTGGTAGTAGTAGAGGTTGTTGGGCTTGACCCACTATCTGATGGTGGGTTTGGGTTGAGGGCTGGTGGCGGTTCGTTCGCTGAGGTATGCGACAGGTTTGAATGGTGTGACCTGCGCGACCACAACCGGTACAATGTTGGCAGGGATGATCAGGAAAGTGATGGTAATGGCAACGGTTGCATTTTGGGTATGGGCCGGAGTATGGCCTTTTATATGGTGCAGGTGAGGGGGAAACTTAGGTAATGGGTGCAGTAGGGATAGGGAAATTTGTTTGTGTGACAGCAAAGTTTCTGGTGTTACATTTCCTCTTGTTAGCAAACTTAGAGGAGGAGGTGGAATGGTTTGAAGTTTGGCCCTCAACGGGGGCTTTCTTTTTCTCATCTTTAAATTTACCGTTGCGAATTCGATTCTCGGTAAGCTCAGTAGTTAGTTCCATAGCAGCTTCAAGTGTTGCAGGCGAAGTGTTGAGAACTGAGTCTTGGATTTTCGAGGGGAGACCTCGAATATAGTGTTCGACTAAACGGTAAACTGGGGTGAACAAGTTAGGGACCATTTGGTTCAACTCTAAAAACCTCTTGTTGGAGGAAGTATGATCTCCCTCCTTTTGCTTCAACGAATGAAATTCATCCTCTAACTTTTTGATCTCGCTTCTAGGACAGAAACGTCTCGTCATAATTCCCCTTAACTCCTCCCACGTTAAGGCCATTGCATCTTCGATTCCTCTCTTACCCTTTTCAGTATTCCACCAGGTAAGAGCTACCCCAAATAGCCTCCCGGTTGCGTATCGTACCTTGCGATCCTCGGGACAATCGTAGTTGAGGAAGGTGTTTTCCATTTCCTCAAACCAATGGAGGAGAGCAGTGACACCTTCGGTCCCTTCAAATTTCGGAGGATCGCAAGACTTGAAATGTTTATATTAGCACTTTTTGGTAGGAGGGTTGCCGATGTTCTGGTCTTCTTGCTGGGGAGGATTGATGGGATTTGCGGCGAGAGCTTGTTGAACTTGAACTACAATGTCAGGAAGCACCGCGGCCATTTGTTTCGCGATTTGGGTGGCCAAGCGTTCGTTTGACCTTCCTGATCTTCTACCCCTCGTTGTTGCCTAGCCGACATCTACAGGAATATACATAAGAAGATTGTGAGTTTATGGAGTCTTTTTAGGTGTCATGTGTCTTAAAAAAAATAAAAATAACATAAACATCAATATTGCAACTACATCCATAGGATGTCTTGGGTTTGCTCATGTTGGGCCTCAAATGTCCCCATACTTTCACCTGCATAGTCATGTGGGCCCCCATGACTATTGGCTTAGTAGGATTCACATTAGTATTGGCGGTTTAACACTCGCATCACCCGAATGCAAACCATGAAATATGTTTACGAGATGTATGGTCGGAAGGTGTCCAGGTGTAGACACAAAGACAACTCAAAGTGGGGTTAGCTCACACGACGTTTGGTATAGCATGCTTTGGCCTAATAGGTCCTTCGTACTCTCATCGTTAGTCCCCAGGTAGGCAAACTGGTCCTTTATTTTGGATTTATACGAATGCCAAGCCTAGACAGGACGTTCCGACTACAGGTACTTGTACCCTTCCAGTTACTACATGCCCGTCATGGGAACTCACTTTGATGTGATTTGAAAACACAAAAATCATTGCCAAAAAAAAATCATGGAAGTGATGTGGTGTGTGCTCTCATGGATATAATATGTTATGAGAATATGATTCAAGATAGGCATTGTGTAATAATATATACTTATGAACATGCTTGCATAACATTGAATGTAACATTAAACATAAAACATATAAACATCATGAATTTTGCATGTAACACACAAAAATTTTAAAAAATCTAATCAACTATAGTATAGGCTCTAAGGGTCTAATAACCTATCCTATATCCCTATAGTCATGGCTCTGATACCAATCTGTCACACCCCGACCCGAAGCGGAATAAGAGTCGGGGCATAATTGAGTTATCACCAAAGCTCATGATATTTACTAATATGTTTCATATTTATTAAATTCAAAATTTACATCCTCAATATTACAAACATGTTCATACAATTACAAAGAAAGATAATCAACTAAACATTCCAAAGTCTAAACCGGTTTATTCTTCTAAGCCATCCTATATGTTTCTTGCTGCAGCTGGATCACCTGTATCATGTGTAAAAATGGGGGTTTTTGGGTCAACATAAGTTGGCGAGTGAACCTTGTTAGAAAACATTTATTATTGATTTCTTGTTATATTTATTATGGAAAATTGTGCAATAATCATATGTGAGCAAACGTAACTAATCATACAATAACAATAACAACAACAACAATAACATACAATAACAAACCAACTTGCATGAATATATAACATGAATGATACTGTATATGTTGGCAACGTCACGTTCACGCTCATAGGTAATGGGGAACGGACGGCCTATGATAAATGTTTGTGCGATCAAGGCTCAATCAAACGGAGCCGATCGTATGTTGGCAACGCCTAGTTCACGCTCATATGTAATGGGGAACAGCTCAACGCTCATATGTAATGGGGAGCGGCGGCCTATGATAATGTATGTACTGAAAATGATAAATTTAATCTAAACATTAACCACCCAAACAGTTGATACATATTGAATACACATTTGATCATGAATATGATGGATGCACAATAGTTTATATGTAATAAATGATAAGACACATGATACACCCAAAAACGTGATTAAAAACGGGGAATTTGTAGAGATTCACTCACATTTGGTGCGTTCGGTTGAGGAGGATGAATGCGCACGAGTTTAGAAGATTGATCGACGAGAATTAACTAACCTAAATAATAACGAAAAGGTACGGGTAAATGAGTGGATTTTATTAATAATTTTAATAAGATTTTAGATATATTTTTTGTGAGTTTAAGGCTATTTTCTAACTTTAAAAACATTATTTTTAAGTATTTTTAATTGATTTTTAAATTATATAAATAAATAAAAATATATAAAAAAATGTTGACTTTTAGTTGACCATTGACCGTTGACTGTGAATGTTGACTGTTTGACCGGTTCGCTGGTGTGCAAGTATGCGCCGGATAAGGCTCGAACCCGAGACCTCCCGTACGCGTGCACGCAGCTCTACCAACTGAGCTACGTGTCTAACCCGAAATATTTCTGTTTTTAATTATATTTATATACTGTTTTAATTTATTCAAAATTCATTTATTGTTAAAAAGGATTTTAATTATCGAACCGGTGCCGTCAACAGGTCTCGAACCCGGGACCTGTGATTTAGTGTTGCACACAGTCCACCGCTGGACTGTGTGTCTAACTTGGTAAATATACTGATTTTTATTATACTTAACATCTTCAGTGAGTTAACCCGGTTCGGTTCTTAAAAAAAACATTTTTATTTCCGAGAATAGGGTCGTGATAGGAATCGAACTCAAGACGTATGTTTATTGTTTGCACACAGTCCACCGCTGGACTGTGTGTCTAACCCTTTTATTATACCGATTTTAATTAATCTTATATTCATAATCGACTTTGTCTTCTTCACTCAAGAACACAGACAAACGATTAATCAACTGAACTTTCTTAATTCGATTAACAGGCGTATGAATGATTAAAATGTAACGGATAGGAAAAGGTTTTGGGAATGAACATACCGGAATGACGACTTTTCACAGAACTCCGGCAATGTCGTCGGCTCTGTTTTTATGAACTTCGTCTGGGCGGACCAATTAACAGTTTTGATTAGCTAGTTGTGGAATTGAAGTACAAAACAAGAGTTATCAGAAGGTTTGAATGACTACACCGTTTCACAGCGAAATCTGGGAATTTTCAGAAGTTTTCCGGCGAGAGTTGATTATCCGATAACGTCGCCTGAAACTGATTCTGATTGCAGGGTTTGAGTTAGTAAAAGCCTAACAACTGATAGAAAGTGAAAGAATTGAGAAACTAACCGTTTTGATGATAGACACGGTTTTCCGGCGAAAGTCCGGCGAGTTCAAAAAGCGATTCCGACGATCAGAAATTAGAGTAAACGTGAAATTAGAAGTTCTGGGAATGTAATTGAGTCGCGAGATGAGGATTTTGTTGAAGTAATTCCAGAAGTGAATGTTTTCGGTTATAAAAATCGAACATCACATGAATTCAAGTTCATTAACGACTGAATTGATTAAGAATGTCGGTTTATCGGTTATAATCGAGAATCCGCGATCACTCAAACGTCTTGGACGGTTGGAAGCCGATATCGGTTTCAGTTTGGCGCAACAGGTTGATTCACGGTTGTACACATGTTTTAATTGCTTCCTAGAATCCACAAAGACATCAAGTGGCGGAGTGGTTGGATGTGTGTAAGTTAAGTTGCTAGGCTCACCCGGCTAACCCGGGTTCGAATCCCGGCAGCCGGTTTTCTTTTTTTATTTATTTTATTTTCACTTTTTGTCAATTATAGTTTTTAAATTCTAATTTGTTTATTAATTATGCATCGTTTAAAATTAAAATAAACATAAATACGCAACGAAAAATTTATAACTTGATATTCGATTTACAAACGAAGCGGGTTTGGAAAACCCGTTTTTTGACAAATGTTACAGTATCTCCCCTTTAGACTTATGAGGAAGAGGATTAATCGCTTCTTCATATGTTTTTTTGTATACTTCGTTTGAATAACACGGGAAAGCATAATGACTGCAATCAGTTTCACCTAAAAATCTTGAAATAGCAATCACATGCGCACAAGGTAGACCAGAAACTTGCCAGACACGGCAACTGCATGATCGATTTAGAAAATCAACTAAATCCTTCTTAGTCCCGTCTTCAACATCGAAAGTGTTTACCCCGATGCCTGCAACAGTCCAGGTTCTAGTCCCTTCAATTTTCTTCTGTGCCCACTGAGTAAGTAAGTGTCTCTCCTGAATACCCTACAATCATCGTTCTTAAAACCATTTTTGTACAGATTGCCAGAAGAATTCTATAAGTTGAGTTATCGGCATTTTACATGGGTATCTAGATAAAGAGTTAATAGACTCTGCACTGTTAGATGTCATATAATGATATCGATTGCCGGGACAATGTGCTCTTGCCCATCTACCAAACCCAATACGTGTTAGAACGTGATGTATTCTCGAAATGGCATGACATAGCGCGTTGAACGACTCATTAAAATCAGACATCCGATAAGATTTACATGTCTTCCACCATAGTGTCTCGTATTCTTTTTTTTAGTTGATAGTAAACTTAAGTTCATCATTAAATGAAGACAATAAAACTCGTGATAAACACGTGGAAACACGTTTCTAACACCTTCGTGTATAGAATTCGTCCTATCAGATATGGTCGCCATATCTAGTATTTCACCACCACACTCTCTGAGCTTTGAGAGAAACCATGCCCAAGATTCACCATACTCCGATTTTCCTATTTCATAAACAATTGGTAAAATCTGGTTATTTCCATCCATGCCAACTGCTAAAAAATAACGTTCCTTTAAATTCACCCTTTAAGTGTGTCGCGTCGACGATAACGACCGGTCTTAGATTATACATAAAGCTACGAATCTGAAAATTAATAATTACAAAATAAGGTGAACCTCGATTTAGTTTACCGAAAACAAATATAAAGTAAACTGTATAACTTACCGCAGCACCTATCGCGACAAAAACCATTTCAAAACAACTCTCGTCATCAGTCAAGATGTGAGTAACAGTTCCCGGATTTGCACGCTCCAAATTGTAACAATAAAATGGTAGTTCGCAAAGGAATCTCGGGTTGTTCCTTGTAGAAGTTCTAGTGCATGGCTTTTTCCACGCCAAGCTTGAAGGTTTGTTATCTCAACCTGGAATCTTTGTCTAAAATCTTTGACTATCTCTTTGCAATGACATATTCTACCGCTGTCTTTTAATGGTTCCTTTAAATAGTGACCCAAAACCTTTGGGTTGGCCTGACAAAGATGTGGGTATGTTAGCGTCTTCAAACAGGTGTGTTTATCATTCATATGTTTAACAAAAAAATAAACTACCACTAGGGACACTGTATGCCCTAAACCGCCACCCACAACTATCACCCAGACATGATACTTCATATCGTGTTTTAGACGATCTAGCAACTTTAAACTCAAAATGTTCTAACAAATATATTTTTCTCAACTCAAGCTTCATCTCTTCTTTGTTATTGCATACATGGCCTGGCTCAAACACAATTGATGAAGAACCTGATTGTATTTTAGTTGGTACGTTAGAGGGGATTGATTTTTCAAATAAATTTTCAAAACTGGACCACCCTCGTTTAAAGCATCAGCAGTTTCATTAATAGAAGTATTTAAATCAGGAACTTTGAAATGGTTTAAAGAAGAAAAACTAAATGAACCAACACTAGACTCTTCAATAACATATAATTTATAGAATTCAAAAGGATTCTGCATCGACAAATTAAATAAAAATGTAAGATCACCATCATTAATTATATTGACCGGATCAATAAACGTCGACATCTGATAGGACAACCGTGTAATGTTTGAAATATCACACATCTTAGAAATATAAACTGATGTATGAATGATTTGTTTCAATTTCTAAACCACGTCTAGTTGCACCGACATCAGCAACATACTCTATGCTCCCGTTAATGACCTGCCACTTTCTCCCGCTATAAACAATGAACTTAACCCTCATATTTTAATTTAACTACTACAAAACGTGATTTTACTGATTGCGACAAAGAAACTTATAAATTTAGAATTTATTACTTTGCACTTTGATATAATTCCAACAAATATTTAAAACAGACCCATACATACTCTGAAACGACTTAGAAGTGTACGGAAACGACATAGAAATATATTAAAACGGCTTAGGCTTAAAAGTGTGCATAAATTGCTTAGAAATTTATTGAAAAGTCTTAGAAGTGTATGGAAACGGCTCAACTTCATTGTACTGGCTTGACTTTTCAAGCCAGCTTGAGATGCTTAAACGGCTTGAGCCGTGTGGAAAGTACTTGGCTAAGAACTTTCAACCGGCTAGCAATCCACGGTACCGGCTTAAGGGGCAAGCCAATTGAAAAGGCTCAGCTAAGAACTTTCAATATACTGAACCGTTTCATGAATTGTCAGACACGTGACATACATTGATTGGTGGGTCATTAAGCTGTTTGAAACGGCTCGTGGAGACGTTTCAAATGACTATTTTTGAAAAGTTAACAATTCAATTGCTATTCTTGCTATTTTCTCTTTTTTTAAACATATAATCACCTACGACGACCAAGGCAGTAAAAAAGTCTCGTGAAGGAAAATGATATCTATTTGAATGTCAGAAACCTCAAGCTCCTCTTACGGGAAAGTTATATATTTGCCTTTTATTGTCAAAATTTTAAATTTATAGTTGATGGTTTTCTTTTACTATCAAAACAGGATAATTAAAATTCCCTAATATTTCTTGAAATTCAAATTAGAAGCTCGAGTGGAGATGGATATGAATGATCAAATGGTTTTGTTGTACTCTAGTAATCCGTCAGTAATACAAATATAATAATATATGTATAAATGAATAGACATATATTGGAACTTATTTCCTGACGAATCCTTTGAATTCACTCCATTTTTTTCCTTTTCGAGAATATTTCACTTTTGATTCGGGCAAGTAGCAAGTCTGTTGGTTTTATTGTGGTAAGAATGGAAGTTGACTTCCCATTTCAACTCCATTGACTCACAACATTTATTTTTTTTTTTGATTTGATATGTTCAAGATAATATTATAAGTAAATGAAAAATATCAATTAAATAATGACATGACAATATTAAAATGACAAGTCATCCTTAAATTAAGTACCAGTAGTTGCTGCCAATAGATTATTAATTATCTATAACAAATAACAATTAC
This sequence comes from Scalesia atractyloides, assembly GCA_947069175.1. NCBI lineage: Eukaryota > Viridiplantae > Streptophyta > Magnoliopsida > Asterales > Asteraceae > Scalesia > Scalesia atractyloides. The sequence continues at coordinate 7,631,331 of CAMTDV010000022.1, forward strand.
TGTCCATGACAAAAACACAACATGAGTATCTATAATTCTTAGCACTACATGAGTGGTAATTCTAACACCAAATTGCCAAACTACATTAGAAACATATGATTAGAAGCTAATGCGACAAAATAAAGAAATGGAGCAGAATAGAGCATATCACCCACTTTCAATTTTAAGATAGATGATAATGTACCATACTGACAGGGCCGACCCGTAGGAGGATATCACCCACTTTCTTTAGTGTTTTTAGTTCATTATGTTTTAGAAAAAAAAATATTTTTTTTTTCATTGCGTTTTACGCATCTGGGTTATAAAACTTTTTTTTCAAAAGTATAGCAATAGTGTGCTCGTTTTAAAGATAAAAAACGCTCGTTTTTATGGTGTAATTTTTATTAAAAAAACTTAATGTCATATGAAAACGTTATTAACGTTTTAAAAACAGAGAGAATTAGAAGAGAGAGAGAAACTAGTGACTTGAATGGATTTGAATGCCCTTAAGCAATCCCACGCATATACAATTTTTATTCAATTTAACTAATTTAATATAAACCCTTGAATATTCAATAAATGGTGAAGATTGCTTTCTAACCTTTCTACACTAATATAACTTCCTATTATATCTTTTTTAATCTCCCAGTGTTCTCTTTTTGAACCATCACTTAAACTTACCGTCACGGCGTCACCGATCTGTGCATAAATTAATAAAATGGGCTTAATAGTTAGTCCTTTCACCTTTAGGGCCACTAATTATCCCATCTATTTTTTCTTAGCAGTACATGAATTAACAAAATGGGCTTAATTGTTTAGTTCTATCGTCTTTAGGCCCGCTAATTATCCCATCTTTTTTTTTACTTAGAAGATACTTTCATGCTTCATTATTTCATTAAATCCACATTTTCCTTTGTATTATATGTTATTACTAGGACTAGGATAAGCAAAATTTTGTGTAATCTATCTCCTCTTACCGTAAAGAAGAGATGAGCATGGTATTACGAAGCTAACCATATAGACTATCCAATAATGCTGATCTTATCTCATTATTGCATTATAATCATGTATTTTCAGATTATATTTAATACATTTATATTAATTTTAATCTTAATAATTAAATAAAAGATAATTTAAATTTTAAAAAGACATGGGAATATGTATTATGCATCCCACCCAATCTCATCACAAACATCACGTCCAAATTTCCCTCTTCTCGCTAGCGATTTTTAACCCTAGATTCCAAAAACTCATTTCAAATTTCAAACCCACAGCCACTTTCTTTTTTACTATCTCTCTCCCAAAGTTCAGATCCGGATCTGCTCTCACCTAGCGATTACCATAAGCCACCGTTCCGGACATCTTCCCTCGGACGATTGAGATGGTCAAGTTTACCCCCTCTAAAATAGCTTGCTTTATTTATACATGTAGCTTCAAAACATGTACACATGGTAAAATTACCAAAAGGGTAAAAAAACCCAGTTTACTTAATAAGGTATTATAGATATACGGTTTAGATTTTTTGAACGACCCGTTTTGACCCCAAAATCCATTCTAACCCATTCTGGCCCGAACCCATTCCGACCCAAACCCAAATAACCCTTTTTCTGACTCGACCCGTTCCGACCCGGACCCATTCTGACCCGAATCTGTTTTGACCTATGACCCAACCCAACCCAGTCCAATCCATTTGCCAAGTATAGTCACAACTCTCTCCTACCATAACTCCCACCAATCCTGCAGTGTCACGTCACTCACTCTATTCACTACCTTAAACTTCCTAATTTGGTGACAAAAGTATCCTAAACTACCCTCAATTTTTTTCTTATTAGAAATAAATTAAGATAATATTTAAAGCACAAATATTATCCTTTAGATAATCTATATAGTTACAATTTGAAGATGGATGACTAGTGTCATACTACTGTATGGCAAGTTAGGCTTTTTTTTGTCTTTTAGTATATCTTTTTTAGTATTTACCCTTTAATGTTTAATATTGACACTTATAACCTTTCCCCTCTCTAAAAATTGTATAATCATTTTTACGTGCTTATATTTATATACGTGTCGGTATAAATTAAAGTTGGTTACGTTTGTTTTCAAAATAGGTAGGCTCGGATATAATATTTAACAAGTTGGGTCGAGTATAATATATTTTCATTATACTGTATAAATTCGACTTACTTTACGTTTCGGCGCCATTGCAACACGCAGTATCATTATTAACTTAAAACATAATTTTGTACTTATTTTTATGTACGTGTCAGTATAAGTTCGAGTTGGTGATCTACGTAAAATCCTTTTGCAAATAAGTCGGGTCATATATATTGCATTTTTGTGCTTTTTTATGTACATCCTTAGTTTATCTACGTTTTGACATAATTTTTTTCAGAAACGATACAGGTGTTGACGGTACAAATCCGAGTTACTTTACATTTGGACCCGCCGCAACGCACGAGAAATTTACTAGTTTATTACACTAACTCTAAACTCTTTATAAATAATTTTGATTACCATTTTTTATGTAGTTTTGATTACTATTTTTTAAAACTATGTTTATGTATTTGTTTGTAAGATGAAGTGTGTTATACCGGAGACAATTCAACGCCTATATCTAATGCTATTCAAAGTAATAAAAAATCATTATCCCCTGGTGAAGTTAAACGTAACCTTCGTGAAGTCTATGAGGTAGACAACTCACAAAATTGTTTTAAAAACACAACGTCGGATTGGAGATAAAAAAAAGATGACGCCAAGGCTAATGAACTTTGAAAACTTTTTATTCCAAAGATGGAGAAGTGGTATGTTTAGTTATATTTCATTTTGGATGAAGTGTTTTTTAAGACAAGTTGGTATTACTTGTTTCAAATTGTGGTGTATTTGAATGTTTTCGTTGATTTATTATATTTTTTAACACAATAAAATATTTGTTATAATTTAGGTTATGCGTTTATTGGTGATATTTGATTTTAACATTATTTATATAAATATGTAAATAGATTTATGTTAATAATCAAACCTAACATTTATAATGTGCCACATTTATAATAAATAGTTATGACTTAATTTTAAGTATTTTTATGGAGTCATTTACTATATCAATAAACATTGTTTAATACGTGATTGTTTTACAAATTTGTCAATTAAGTTAAATCTGTCTTAACTACAACCGTTGATACAAAACAAGTATCAAACAATATAACATTTAAAAATATTTCTTTTTATTTTATTTAATGACATAAATTAATTTTTGTTGCCCAAAAAATTTAAATAATTTTTTTATTTTATATTTGTTGTATAAATAAATTTAAATGATAAAACCCCATGAAATTCACATAGAATAACTAGTATTCTTTACAGAGGAAAAGCTTGTTGGGGATAACAAATATTTATGTTGGAAACCTGGTGTCCAAGGGAGAAAATTGAATAAAATTACATTTAATTATGGTGGCATATTAATATTCAGACCTTTAGTTGTGAGTTCGGGAAAGCAAACGGGAAAGGGGGACCCTGACGGAGAACACCGCCCCCTCCCCCCGTTCCAACCTTTGGTGCAAGCGGGGAAAATCCCTCGATCTCGCCTTTGAACTTGTATCTTTATTTTATGCTTTGTTATTGATTTTTTTTATTAAACTTTGTTTTTTGTTAACTTATGTTTTTATTTGTTGCAGGTACAAGAAGATGAAGAAGGAGGTAGAAGATGAAGAAGGGTTTATTTTTTTTTAATTTGCAAACCTTTCAAATTTGTTTTAGTTTTAAATAATACCCCTTACAATTTGATTTTAATTTTAAAAAGCCCCTCAAATTTGTTTTTATATGTTAATGTTTTAAAGTTTAATTCAAATTAAAATATGCCTAGTTATTTTTATTTTAACAAATTAAACGAATAAATAACTTATTTGTAAATAAATACATTAAATAAAAATATAAAAAATGGAAGGGGAAGAGGGAAGGAGAATGAAGGGGAACCACACCCCTACTTGAGGGAAGGATGCTGAGATGGGAGGGGAGGGTGATGTGACACTGAGGTGAACGAAGGAGGAAGAGGAACCACACCCCACAGTCTCATGCACAAGAACAAAAGAGTGTGAAATAGAAAAGCTTTCACATTCATCTATGTCATCGGGTTCTAAAATCCACAAACCCTACTCGTCAGGCCGACTGCGATATACCCGCTTGAGTAACACCTACCCAGAGCCAAATCTGGTAGTGGCCCAATCCCCATCATGTACAAATTATAGTACTTGTAAGATGTTTGAGATGTGTTTGGGATTGCTTATTTTCAACAACTTTTACCTTATTAACCTTTTGAAATTAAAAAGTTATTTGGGATTGCTTATGTTGTAAGAGAAAAAGTTAATAGTTCACAATTTTGACTTGTTAATAGGTTACAACCCAAATTTATAAATTTTTAGTCTATTTGTAATTTGTGTTCAATGTGTATCCAGTATCAAGCAGAACATTTGAGATCTCATTTAGGGGTGCTTGGTAGGAGGCTAAGAGATGGGAGCAAAGGAATAGACAACCCTATGTGGACTAACTTCTAATGTTTAGATTATTTGAGTTAGTTTATAACCCAAATTTATTAATTTTAGTGTATTTGTGTTCAGTTTGTTATATATTTAAAATTTTACTATTTATAATTTGTTAAGCTTGTTAAGTATAAAAACCAAAAGAAAAAAAAACAAAATACCTAACCATGGCACCCCATCCATAATTTGTAGGGGTGCTAAACGGGTCTTGTTCATGGGTTGGCGGGTTCAACCTGACCCAAACCTGAAAATTTTACACATACCCGAACCGACCCAAACCCAAAAATCATATTATACATATGAACCCGAACACGACCCGTTCAACCCGAATTTTTTAGTTTTTTTTTTCAGAATATATTTTAATTTTTCTTTTCAAGTTATAATCATGACATAAAAAACACATCCCATTTAATTTATGATATAAAATATCTTGTAAAAAATATAATATAGTATAAATGTGTTAAACGGGTCAACCCGACCAGGTTGACCCGAACCCGACCCGTTAACATAAACGGGTTCACGGGTTCAACCTGAAACTGACCCGAACCCGTTTAGACTAAACCTAAAACCGCGAATTTCGTGTTAGGTTCGTGTCGAGTTTTCGGGTCGTGTCAGAAATTCACACCCCTAATAATTTGTTCTTCACCACGAACGCTGTCTCTATAGATGGCATTGAATGACGTCGCGCAACGATGACATTCATGACAAACCTCCACCTCATCCACCCGCTACTTCCATAGGGCCTCTATTACTAATGATCAGTCGTCTACGATACCTAATGACTCCTCCGTCACATTTTCACCTCTTCCTTGACTTTAATTTTGATTTTCTTCCTAGAATCTGCTATCTTCTATCTTATTAGTTTTGTGTTTGATTTTACATCCTATTAGTTTTGTGTTTGATTTTATAAACGTTGGATTTTCGTCATCAATTTCAAATCTCATATATAAATATGTGTGTGTTCGATTTGCTAATGTGTTCTATTTTGAGCCCAATAGCATCTTCTATTTCATTTTGCTTTGTTTATGAAATGTTTTCTTAGTGTTCGATTTTGAGCTAGGTCTACTTCCCTTTTTGCTTTGTGATTGTTTTCAAGCTCGGTCTTTTTCCCTATATACGCTAGATTTCTAAACAAACCAAGTCCAAGCTTAATTTTTCAGCTCATTAGAGTATGTCGAGCTGATTAGTGCTTGCTTGTCTATTTTTGAACTCGAGGCCCATGTGAACTTAATTCACTTGTGAACTCCCTTAATATTAGGGTTGTTTTGTCTGAATTTTAGAACTTTTGAGTCTTTTATCCATATCAATTATCAGCTTCGTAATATTTTCACTTGCATTAGTAGAGTGGTGTTTTCTAAACTTGAAAATTTGGTTTTAACTAAAGTACTACACCTAGAGTTTAACAGCAACAATAATAATAAAAGCAAGAGACGATATCATATAAAGCCACATATAATCTTACTTTTTGTCATCTTTCAAAACTTAAGTTCTTGTATTTTTAATAAAACTTAATTTCTAATATCATTTTTCGGGCCTCCCATAGGCATTTGGGCTGTTGTGAACTGTTGGGCTTCATTTTTAAATCTTATTAAGTAAAAACGTTTTTTTTAATTTTTTTAAAATATCTTTTTTTCTTTTAAATATTTTTCCTCACATGGGATATCTTTGTGTCTAAGTGGTATGTTCCACAACTAAAGGACTAGAGGGTACATGTTAAGGTGTATCTATCCTAGAAAATTTAGAAATTAGTGTTAAAAATATCTTTATCCACACTGTTTTCATGTCTTTGAACTTCTCTACCGAACTTGTACATTTTCAGTTATCATTTGACATTCCATTATTATATCTTGTACTTCGTTAAATTGCTCGTATTTTTTTATTGTTTATCCCCTTACTGAGCAATTGGCTCGGGTGTTCTATCGTTTTCTTTAGTGTACGTTAAGTTTTCAAAGTTATTTGTGAAAGTAATGAGATGAATAGCGTTAGTACTTTGTTTAGATTTCTATTTGGGTTTTAAACTTTTGGTTTTATTAATATTTTGGGATGTTTGATGTGTTTATGATTTCCATAATAGTAACAAGTAAACCATGATGGATTGTGGTGTTATACCAACTTTATTATTTTGCATAACTGGTATTAATGGTGGATTTCGATGAATAAAGACTGCTTCAATTTCTTATTTCTAGTGGGATTTTGTGTATTCTTTTAGCCCTAAGCATCCCAACTTCATTTGCTAAGTTGACCTTACAAACTCTTCTTCCAGTGACCACTTATTCATGATTCAGTGAAAAATTCGATTCTTAACAAGTTGAGGGATATGGTGTATTAATTTCTTTAAATGGAACATTTTAAATGAACATGTTATTACCAATTCTCCACCTATAATATTGAATCTCAAGGAAGGATTCATTTTGGAAATAATGTAGATATTTGTAGTGGGTTTTTTGTTTTAAGATCAACAATAAAAACAAAATGAATACTAAATGCACTACCATCAAGATGCAATCGGTGTCAAAAGTTATGATATAATTACTCTACAAGTATAATTATATAATCTTTTATTAGATTTTAGAACTAAGTAATATGATTATTAGACGGAAGACAAAAATTTCAAAAAAGAAATAAAAATAAATAATAATAATAATAAATTCCTTCGCTTTTCACATTTACTATGTTAAAAGACTATTTATATAATAACATTACTCTATATATTTAATCATATCTATATTCGCCTTATTTAAAATAACTATATATGTTCGAGATTAAAACTTAGCTTAAGTAATAACATCTACCTAATTATAAGAAACTAGTATGATGCCTGCGTGCATTGCGCTGCAGGCATAACGTATACCAACCATTTGTGTCTGAAACTTAATACTCAATATATATTGAAAACCCGGTTGATTGTATAACAACTTCATACAAATTATTCTAAGTAAATTGCGGTTTTGGTCCCTATGGTTTATAGCCCATTGCAATAGTTTACAAAATTCAAATATCTTGCAATTTACATACTAAAGTTTTATTTTTATTGCAATTTCGATCCACCAAATTAACTCCGTCCATCTTCAAGCTAAATTCTAATCACATAAGAAGCATATATGGGCAAATACATAATTAACCATCAAAATCGAAGGAAACAAATATTATTAAAGTCCAAAAGAGATTCGTAACATACATTACTAATGTAAACACTACAATTTTGATAATAAAATTAAAAGTCTTATATATATAAATGTTTATAAAGTTCACAATTACAAATTAAACGTTGTACCACAAGAGTTTTGGTTCTACTTTTTAACAAAAAAAAAAAATAGTTAACATACTTTTGATGGTTTGAATAGGATTCTATTTTATCATCTAATTATGATTCACCGGTATGATAATGATTATGATGCAATCTATAAAATGTATAAATAAAAAAGTAAAATCTGGTGACATGCTGATACAACTTGAACTAAGTCAGAATCATACATAAAAATTATTCAGTAAAGTTTGATTTCTATTGTTTACGAAAAAAATTTGAAGGGTAACGAGAACATGGCAAATGATAATAGTTGTTAATTGGTGATATATATAATTTGTAGAATTCTCTGCTCAATTTAACAACAGTTCACTCCATGAAAACCTTGTTGATGCAATCGAGGACAAATTTTAATTAAAAAGAAAACAAACCATATACATCAATATTTTATAGAATTTAAACCGATACACACTTTTGATATTGAATTCAAAAACGATTGTATACATAAAAATTAATATGAATTCATTGCATAGGCTATTTTGGGATGTTGAATTCAGAAAATGATTATATACATAAAAATTAATATGAATTCAGTTCATACACTATTTTGGATAAGTTTAGTTATATAATTTATTTAATTTATTTTGAATGGGTTAAAAACTTGAAGCAGATGCAAATGTAAATTAAAAAAAATATAAGGTTTCTTTCCATTTTGATGGTTAATTACGTATTTGCTAATCACATACCTCTCATGTGACTAAGATGTAACTAGAAGATGGATGGAGTTAATCTAGTGCAGTGAAATTGTAATAAAATAGAAATATCGGTATTTAAATTGCAAAACATATGAATTTTGTAAAATATTGTAATAGGCTATAAACCACAGGGATCAAAACCGCAATTTACTCAATTATTCTACAATGAAAGCTAATCTAATCGTTCGTCCTCAATTTCCACTACATGATACATGAAAGAGTTTCAAAAAGATAATCCTAATATTATAAGAAAACATAAGAACCTCAACGGGGATTTTTCTGTGCCACCAATGTAACGCTCTAAACGCGTTTTGCCCTAAAACGACGCAGCGGAAATATGAATCATAAATTTTTTTCTTATAATTATTCTAACGTACTTTAAACCATTTAAATCGACCTCTTTTAAATTTTTCACATCATTCATTCCTAACCAAGGTAACTATGTTACATATGATTGCAATTATGTGACCACTTCTCCGTACAATCCTTGATCTTCGACTCGATCCTCGTTGATTTGTCCATCATGATAATCCGACTATCTGCAGTCACCATATATAACCAACATGTTAGTAAATGGTGACATTATACAGTTTTAGTAAAAAATATGAAAATGAATTGTCCACATAGCCATCAATCATTGTATAAAAAAACTCCAATAGGATATTCTTCGAATTTATTCCTTATGCCGAGCCTCAAACCTTCGAGAGCCCAACCCTTACTTACCTGCATTCCTAAATTCATCCTCAACAACAAACAGTTAGTAACACATATCCTCTAACATATTGAAGACTCACATTTTCACATAAGCACATAACATTGAACTACATTCATTAGACTACATTACGTATAAACATTGTCATATATACACATACTTACATACATGTTCCATACATATATACACATACTTGCATACATGTTCCATTCATCCTCAACTCATGCTTTGTTTTCTTTTATGTTTGAATCCGTCTATGGACTCAAACCTTCCATTCATACTTTTCGTTCTTTTATGTTTGAATCCGTCAGTAGATTCAAGCCTTTCATTCTTACTTTTCGTTTTTTTATGTTTGAATCAGTCAGTAGATTCAACTTTTCATTCTTTTATGTTTGACTGTACTTACTTACGAATTTAAAGCTTCTTTATCTACTTTGATCCGTACTTACTTACGGATTCAAAGCTTTCATTCGCACATTCCTTTCTTACATGTTTAATCTGTATTCACCTACGGATTTAAACCTTTTATTCTTATAGAATACCCTCGTTTTCTTCTTGAGAGTCTTATGACTTCTTTCACCCGCACGGTCACTTACCTTCCAATTCTACCAAACATACATGTAATGATTATCATGGCGTCACAAGTTTCATATGCTTCTTGCGTACTGGCCAGGTACACAATCCACATACTAGCCTCGTGCTATCATGTTGTCATCACCTTATGCTCGTAGATGTGGGTTTCAGTTCGTGCATCACCTATAAGACCTTACCAAGTCAATATCATTATCTTTCGCTTAAAAACCAAACCCCGTGTTTCAATCTAGATCTAGCTAAAGCAAAATTGGCGGCATTCATTTATCATTAATCCTATCTCGGGTGATCCCTTAACACTGGTACTCATATTTATTAAAATTGTGTACCTGGGATCCGATAGTCCAATCACATGCTTTAACGCTTGTTCAAGATCGCATCCTTGGATCGTCCTTCTTATTTTATCGAAGCTCACCCTTACACATACCACACGATTAGTTCTTTCATATTACTGTAGTACATATACATGTTTTCATTCTCTTTTACCTTCAGGTGTTGATCGAATCTAGGATTGTACGGTTCATATCACAAGAGCACGCAAGTTTGAGTTCAAGTACATACCCATGTGTACTTGATTTCGCTCAAACCAGGGCTCTGATACCAACTTGTAACGCTCTAAACGCATTTTGACCCAAAACGACGCAGCGGAACTATGAACCATAAAAAAAATTTTTCTTATAATTATTCTAATGTACTTTAAACCATTTAAATTGACCTCTTTTAAATCTTTCAAATCATTCGTTCCTAACCAAGGTAACTATGTTACATATGATTGCAATTATGTGACCACTTCTCCGTACAATCCTTGATCTTCGACTCGATCCTCGTTGGTTTGTCCATCATGATAATCCGACTATCTGCGGTCACCATATATACCAACATGTTTTGATTATACAGTAAATGGTGACATCATATAGTTTTGATTAAAAACATGAAAATGAATTGTCCACATAGCCATCAGTCATTGTATAAAAAACTCCAATAGGATATTCTTCGAATTTATTCCTTATGCCGAGCCTCAAACCTTCGAGATCCCAACCCTTATTTACCTGCATTCCTAAATTCATCCTCAACAACAAACAGTTAGCAACACAGTCCTCTAACATATTGAAGACTCACATTTTCACATAAGCACATAACATTGAACTACATTCATTGGACTACATTACGTATAAACATTGTCATATATACACATACTTACATACATGTTCCATACAAACATCTCACAATAACATCGACACCTAACTCTTTCACTCTGCAACTATGTACGTTCATATGTGCGTTCAAGTCATATTCACTTATCCGTATTCAATCGTTGAACCCTAATCATGCCTAATAAGTCACCTATAAGCATACTTATGAACAAGTTTCATCTTCTCATCCAGGAAAGGGTGATCTTGGTTGTAACACCCCAAAAATCAGAATATAAATTTAATAGAATATTTTCAACCCCTGGTTCCATCCGGTTGCAAGCGCACACTTGAGTCTCGGCTAAAGCCCTATTCATGGGATGGCGTTGCCGATGTTTCTTCTTTACACCCATCGGTTGATACAACAAAAAGACACCGACTGTCTTGGAATTGTGTGTAACGCTTCGCATTCTTGTACTTTCCTTATTTAGAAAGTATAATCATATTTCTATATTTGGAAACTTGTATTCGTACCTTGTTCGTATTTCTTTCCAAGCTTGTAATCTGAGACGCTGATCATAATGAACATTTATACCTTATGCAAACGCTTATACTTGTTAATCAAGCAAACATATATTTTAACATACGTTATTCATACATTCATACTCGAGTACTCATGCAATAAATTGTTTAAATACGTGACTTTTATGCAAATCTACATTCGAGATACATATTATGCACACACGATAAATTCCAATGCTTAAAAATGCTCAAAACTGACTAAAATGCGAAAACTTAGCCTCAAACCAAGCTCTTTGTATGAACTGACACGCTTCGTACGAAGTGGACATCCACTTCGCACGAAGTGATACCTTGCACGAACACTCTTGCCAGCTTCCTTCTCCTATAAATCAGACACTTCCCCTCCATTCCAACCTTTCGAAAATTCTCTCTTTACCACTCGAAATTACATATTTTTGGCAGATTATCCTCGCCTTTTAAGTGAGTTCTAGCTCACTTTACTTACAAACTTCTCCAAAATTCTTCATACTTTCTCTGATTTTCTTTCGTACAAACATGTGAGATAACCCAAGTTATAAGTAACTAAGTGTTAAGCTAGTGTGAGAATGTTGGGAGCTAAGGCTTTCCGAATTAAGTTCTTCAACTGTTTGTACATGTTTTACTCCTAAAAACCGATTCGGTCTTCATTAGAGTGCCAAGGCTACGACACGTCCCCAAACACCACTATGTTCGGGATGCATGCACATAGCTCACTCACTCGATTGATAACGTTTTAAACAACTTTGAATTCTGTAATTCATGACCAACCGGGTTAACAAACCTTGTGCTTTGGTGAATCATATAATGAGGTGTTCGCACCCATGCTTGACTTCTATGACAAACTTGACTAAACTATACTTATTTTAATTACGGACTATCCTGCCTTGTATTACGCCCTCGTTCAAGGAAATCAGTGTTGAAATGGGTACAAAACAGGCTAATGTTCTAGGACTATCACCTCGCACGAGGTGTGTAAAACCAATACTTATAACAAGATAAATTTATACAATAATTTGCATAAGTTAGTGTGAAACAAACCAACTAACATACAAAATACTAAAAATTAAAGACTTATTAGTATCTATAACCACTTAAAACATTTTTTTGTTATTACAGACGATGATCAAGGTACCACGGAAGCTTGAATTTTCTAAGTGTTCGGTTCTCCGTATAGCTTGATTAATCATCTATAACGTTACATTAATCACCTACATCACGAAATATGTTAGAAACGTTAGTTATATAACCTATATAACATATTAAACATAACTAATTCTTGAAAACATGACACAACAATCAAAACAAAATTTTGTTTTCGGACCCCGCCGTAAGCTACGGCTAGGTACCGTATCTTATGGTCTTGGGTTCCTGTTTCAAACAGAAGCAGCCTACCGTAAGCTACGGTAGGCTACCGTAGCCTACGGTGGCTTACTGCAGATTTTCTCTTATTGTCGTTTTTGACGCGAAAATCTCCGTATCTTTTAAACCGCTTTTCCGTTTAACCACTCTTTCTTCATACCTGATCGTAATTTGATCCTCCACCTTAATGACTCGAAATCCAAATCCGAATTAACCATATTCTAACTTTAAGCCATCGGCTTATTATTTATTTGCAAAATTTATTGACCCGTTTATATATTTTTATTTAAACAACTCGTTTGATCATCTCTGCTTTTTACAAACATCCTATCTACAAGAGTTCCCTAATACTCGGGATTTTATGAGCGTGATTCAATCATTCATTTTTCCGGTTCACGCACATATTTGAATTCCTACCCATTATCCGGGTATTATGTCGATATCATTACTCATGCATCTCTTCTGGTATGCATTAAGATTTCCTTTAACCCGTTTGGTCGACATAGCGAAATCCATCGCTTTTATTCAACCAAACCTATAATCCTTATGTTGTTTTGACCCGTTTGGTCGACGTAGCGAAATCCATCGCTTTTATTCAACCAAACCTTTAATCCTTATGTCGTTTTGACCCGTTTGGTCGACGTAGCGAAATCCATCGCTTTTATTCGACCAAACCTTTAATCCTTATGTCGTTTTGACCCGTTTGGTCGACGTAGCAAAATCCATCGCTTTTATTCAACCAAACCTTTAATCCTTATGTCGTTTTGACCTGTTTGGTCGATGTAGCGAAATCTATCGCTTTTATTCGACCAAACCTTTATTCATTATGTCATCCTTTCAACTATCATTCATCAAATCAATTTATAATAATATACTATAAACATAAAGCCACGTACCTTAAGCTTTTCTTTCAAGCGAGCGTCCTCTCCAGCTTGTCCACTCGATGCCACACCCAAATTGCCTATAGAGTTCAATTCAATTTACTTTTTAGAACTCATAACACAACTTATGACACATATCTTGTCGAAATTTCAAGTACAAGATCTATATCATGTTTACTTCATAATTTCCACTATTCAAATTTACTTGGGCATTTCATCAAGCGCTTTATGGGCATGAACCTCACACCACTTCTATTAGGTTTAGAGTTCAACTCTTAGCTAAGTATTTGCATCTCATCAAACCATTATGTCTAATATAATCAACTAACATCAAGAATTTAACAATATAACAACAAATGCATCATTTAGATCTATATGTTCTATTCTTAACCATATCCTAATTGCATTCTTTGGGTATTCCACCCTAACCCCAAATCATGGCATTTGTTTTACTAAATTCACTTAGGATTTGTTCCTAAGCATACATTTTACTAAATCATTAAACAATTAATCAGAATTTCATACATGGATTAAAACCACGGAGTATCATCTTGGTTCATAATTCACCAAATCACAAATTTTGACATACCTTGTGATTAAATGATCTAAAGCATTCAAAATCACCAAACATGAATTCAAGATTCCTTCAATTTAAGCTGAATTTGGGATTTGTTTGAAGATTTATGATGAACTCAAGTTCACCCTAAATTCACTATCTTTGCACACGCACGCATACCTCACACACAAGATTGTGTTATTTGTTTCTTTATTTCTTTCTATTATTATACCACTTTCACCCCTTTACAATTTCAGTCCCTCAAGTTTAGTTTATTATAAAAAGGGCCCCAATTCAAGATTTCATTATACATTTTATTTAACAACCCATTACCCACTAGGTTAAAATGTCTCTAATTATATATATATATATATATATATATATATATATATATATATATATATATATATATATATATATATATATATATATATATATAATTTAATATTTTTGGGGTGTTACAAATCCACCTCCCTTATAAGGACTTTCGTCCTCGAAACGTGTGTACGTACCAAAAAGCGAGGGGTAGAATCGTTTTTTCTTCTTCGGACTCCCAAGTGGTATCTGATCCCTTTCGATGCTCCCATTTGACCTTCACTTGACTTATCTCCTTATTCCTTAATCCTTTGACCTTTTGATCAAGGATTTGAATTGGTTTAGCTATAAAATTAAGCTTGTTGTCAATTTCAATATCGCTATAGGGTACATACGCCATTTCGTCTGCTAAAAATTTGCTGAGGTGTGATACATGAAATGTATTATGTATCCCACTTAACTTATCCGGAAGTTCTAGTCGGTAAGCCACTTTAACCACCCAACTAATTATCTTAAATGGTCCGATAAATCGGGGGCCCAACTTACCCCTTTTCCTAAATCGAATAATTCCCTTCCACAGAGATACCTTAAGCATTACTCTTTCGCCTGCTTGAAACTGGATAGGTCTCCGTCTTTTATCCGCATAAGACTTTTGTCGATCTTGGGCCGCTTTTAAATGGGCTCGTACCGTATCAATCTTTTCATTTGTGACCTTAATCACATCTTTGTGCGCGAGTTCACGGGGGCCTACTTCACCCCAACATACCGGTGTTCGGCATTTTCGACCACATAGCATTTCGTACGGGACTCTACCTATACTCGAATGGTAGCTATTGTTGTAAGAAAATTCGACTAACGGTAGATAGACGTCCCAACTACCTCCGAAGTCTATGATGCATGCTCGAAGCATGTCTTACAATGTTTTGATCGTCTGTTCACTCTGTCCGTCTGTTTGTGGGTGATATGTTGTGCTAATTAATAGTTTTGTGCCCATCTGCTCCTGGAAATCACGCCAAAAGTTCGAAGTAAACCGGGTATCCCTATCGGATACAATCGATACCGGTACTCCATGGCGTGCTATAATTTAATTCATATACACCTCTGACATCTTTTCAGATGTATAAGTTTCATGAACAAGAATAAAATGAGCGCTCTTGGTCAGTCTATCTACAATGACCCATATTGCATCGAACCCTCGAGCTGTTTTTGGTAACTTTGTCAACAGGTCCATAGTAATATGTTCCCATTTCCAAACAGGTGTGTCTAATGGTTGGAGTTTGCCATAAGGCTTTTGATTTCCGCTTTTACTTGTAAACAAGTTAAGCATTTTTATACATGTTTTGCTACATCTCTTTTCATTCCAGGCCACCAATAATTCTGTTTTAGATCTCTATACATTTTGGTTGCTCCCGGGTGGATCGAATAACGTGACTTGTGAGCCTTGTTAAGTAGGAGATCCCTTACGCCACAAGTGTTTGGAACCCAGATTCTGCCGAATCGGTATTTCAACCGGTTTTCTCTGTCTTCGAAATCTTTTACTAAACCCTTTACACGTTCTACTCTCCAATTCTCTTCTTTTACTGCTTCTTCTTGTGCTACTCGAATTCTCTCTAGTATCCCTGAAGTAACTATAATTTGCATGGATCGTACCCGGATAGGTGCGAAATTTTCCTTTCGACTAAGGGCATCTGCAACTACGTTGGCTTTTCCCGGGTGATAGTGGATTTCAAAGTCATAGTCCTTCAGTGTTTCTAACCAACGTTTTTATCTCATATTTAGCTCCTTTTGATCGAAGAAGTACTTCAGGCTTTTATGATCAGTGAAGATGGTGCATTTTGCTCCATACAAGTAATGTCTCCAGATTTTTAGAGCAAAAACTACCGCCGCTAACTCAGGATCATGAGTTGGAATTTTTTTCATGAACCTTTAATTGTCTTGAAGCATAAGCAATCACCTTGCCTTGTTGCATAAGTACACTACCCAGACCTAGGTGTGATGCATCCGAGTACACTACCAAATCATCGGTGACGTCCGGTAATGTCAATACCAGAGCACTGGTCAGCTTTTCCTTAAGCATTTGAAATGCCCTTTCCCAATTTTCAGTCCAAACAAATTTTTCGTTCTTCTGGGTTAGCTTAGTTAATGGTGATGCAATTTTGAAGAAATCTTGAATGAATCTCCTATGGTAACCAGCTAGTCCCAAAAAGCTTCTAATCTCTGAAGGGTTTCTCGGCTGGCTCCATTTTGACACCACCTCAATTTTGGATGGATCAACTAATATTCCATCGGCACTTATAATGTGCCCAAGGAATTGTACTTTCCGAAGCCAAAAGGCACATTTTGAGAATTTATCATAAAGCTTTTCCCGTCTGAGTGTTTCTAATGCTTCTTGCAAATGGCGCGCATGATCTGTCTCATTCCTTGAGTAGACTAGAATATCATCAATGAACACTATCACTGACTTGTCCAACATAGGCTTGGTTCATGAGATCTATGAATGTTGCGGGTGCGTTTGTTAGCCCAAAAGACATTACTAGGAACTCGTAGTGCTCGTACCGGGTACGGAAGGCGGTTTTCAGTATATCTTCTTCTCTCACTCTTAGTTGATGGTAGCTCGATCTTAAGTCGATTTTTGAAAACCAACTTGCACCTTGTAGTTGATCGAACAAGTCATCGATTCTCGGAAGTGGATATCGATTCTTTACCGTAAGTTTGTTTAGCTCGCGGTAGTCGATACACATACGCATACTTCCGTCTTTATTTTTCACAAACAATACTGGCGCTCCCCAGGGAGAGACGCTTGGTCGGATAAACCCTTTGTGTAACAAGTCTTGTAATTGTGACAATAACTCTTGAAGTTACAATGGTGCTAACCGATATGGGGCTTTAGTCACCGGTTTTGCACTCGGAACTAGTTCAATCCCAAACTCCACCTCGCGCTCGGGTGGTATTCCCGGTAAATCTTCCGGGAATACATATTCGAAATCTCGTACGATAGGCACGTCTTCTATCTTTGGCGACTCTTTTTCCGAGTCCCGTACATATGTTAAATAAGCCTTACACCCATGCTGAATGAGTTTATGGGCTTTCGCCATTGAACACACTATGGGATTGCAACTCTTTTCTCCATAAATAATTACATGTCTTCCGCTTGGTGACGTTAGTTGTATTTCTTTACGAAAACATATTATTTTGGCGTGGTAACGAGACAACCAATCCATTCCAATCACTACTTGGAACTCCCCCTTATCGACATGGGTATTAAATCAACTACGTAATCCTCGTCATCAACATATAATTTGCATTCCCGACATATATCACAAACAACAAAACTTATATTATTTCCTACTTCTACTTTTATAGGTGTAGGTAATTTTGTCAATGTAAACAAAGGGTGTCGAATAAATCCATGCGAAACAAAGGACTTATTTGCACCCGTATCTAATAAAACACGTGCAGGGATTGAATTTACGGTAAATGTACCTGAAACCACATCGGGTTCGCGTTTGGCTTCTGCTGCGGTTATGTGGAATGATCTTGCCCTTGTCTTTGAGCTTTCGTTCTTCACCTTGGCCGTGTCTTTCTTTCCTACCAACTCCGGACACTCAGAGTTCTTATGACCCGGTTGGTAACACTTAAAACAGACCGATACTTTAGTAGGGCAACTTGAGGGCACATGTCCCTCTTCCCACACATGACACATGGTTTGTTTTTATAGAAATATTCGCCCCGATGAGAGCGTCCGCAAACCTTGCAACAAGGCAATCCTCCTTTCACGTTTCCCTTCTTTGGAGGTTCACTCATCTTTTGTTTCTTCGTGGGGCTTGGGTTCATATCCAACGCCCTCCTTTCCCCTCTTTCAACTTGCTTTTTCAATTCGATTTCGCGCTCTTGCGCGACATTCACAATCTCCGTGAGATGTTCGTATTTCGAGGGAGTCATAAACTCTCGATATTCCGCACTTAGCATGTTGTAGTAATAGTAGATCTTCTTTTCTTCAGTTTGCACTAATTCATCACAAAACCTCAACTTATCTAAGAAAATCCCCGTGATCTTGTCAATTGATTCACCTTTTTGTCTTAGCTGAATAAATTCTTCCTTGATTTTGTTGGTCACGGCTTTTGGGCTGTGATGTTTAAGGAAAGGCGCCTTAAACTCTTCCCATGTCATGGTTCTTGTAGTTTCAATCCCCAGTTCCTTCTTGAGGTTATCCCACCAATCTTTCGCTTGACCCCTCAGTTGACCGGCCCCGTAAGCTACGAAGTCGGTTGGGTCACAATGGGTCCGTTCAAAGACTCCTTCAACATCACTTATCTATCGTTGACAAATGATTGGATCTACCTCCCCGTTGTAAATCGGGGGTTTACATGCCATAAATTTATTGTAAGGGCATGCCTTTCCTTCTTTAGTCTTGTATCGATCTTGATTGAGGCTTTCTTTTATCTCATTCGTCCTCTCTTCTATCGTTGCTAACATTGTTGTTTGCAGCCTTTCCATAAATTCAGGTAAGGCTGCTTCCAACGCTTTTCCGACTTCTTCGGAAATTTTTGCTTGTATCTCTTCCGTCATGAGGGATACCGTATCTTCACCCGTTCCATCAGACATCTCTTTACTAAAATGTCCATAACAATTAGGTAAATAATTTGTTTAATCATTTCCATATTATATATGAAAATTAATACTCATCACTCAATATTACATGCGATGTATCATTCTTATTCGGTTGGTTAAGTACATAACTTGTCTCAACCATTTATGTTTAGTATATTTCCCGGGTTCGGGTGTATTAATACACTCCTCCCATACACTTTAAATCATCTTCTTTTCTATTATTTTCTATTGAAATTCATTTCATAACTACTTTTTACCAGATATCTTGATCAAGCCTTGAACCGAACACATTTCATCTTTAACCTTAAACTCTGATTACCAAACTTGTAAAACCCATCCTATAACAAGATAAATTTATACTATAATTTGCATAAGTTAGTGTGGAACAAACCAACTAACATACAAAATACTAAAAATTAAAGACTTAGTTGTATCTATAACCACTTAAAACATTTTTTTGTCATTACAAACCATGATCAAGGTACCACGGAAGCTTGAATTTTCTAAGTGTTCGGTTCTCCGTATAGCTTGATTAATCATCTGTAACGTTACATTAATCACCTACATAACGTTAGTTATATAACTTATATAACATATTAAACATAACTAATTCTTGAAAACATGACACAACAATCAAAACAAAATTTTGTTTTCGGACCTCGCCGTAAGCTACGGCTAGGTACCGTATCTTACAGTCTTGGGTTCCTATTTCAAACAGAAGCAGCCTACCGTAAGCTACGGTAGGCTACCGTAGCCTACGGTGGCTTGCTGCAGATTTTTCTCTTATTGTCGTTTTTGACGCGAAAATCTCCGTATCTTTTAAACCGCTTTTCCGTTTAACCACCCGTTTCTTCCTACCTGATCATAATTTGATCCTCCACCTTAATGACTCGAAATCCAAATCCGAATTAACCATATTCTAACTTAAAGCCATCGACTTATTATTTATTTGCAAAATTTATTGACCCGTTAATATATTTTTATTTAAACAACTCGTTTGATCATCTCTGCTTTTTACAAAACATCATATCTACAAGAGTTCCCTAATACTCGAGATTTTATGAGCGTGATTCAATCATTCATTTTTCCAGTTCAATTTTTCCAGTTCACGCACATATTTGAATTCCTACCCATTATCCGGGTATTATGTCGATATCATTACTCATGCATCTCTTCTGGTATGCATTAAGATTTCATTTAACCCGTTTGGTCGACGTAGCGAAATCCATCGCTTTTATTCAACCAAACATTTAATCCTTATGTCGTTTTGACCCTTTTGGTCGACGTAGCGAAATCCATCGCTTTTATTCGACCAAACCTTTAATCCTTATGTCGTTTTGACCCGTTTGGTCGACGTAGCGAAATCCATCACTTTTATTCAACCAAACCTTTAATCCTTATGTCGTTTTGACCTGTTTGGTCGATGTAGCGAAATCTATCGCTTTTATTCGACCAAACCGTTATTCATTATGTCATCCTTTCAACTATCATTCATCAAATCAATTTATAATAATATACTATAAACATAAAGCCACGTACCTTAAGCTTTCCTTTCAAGCGAGCGTCCTCTCCAGCTTGTCCACATCGATGCCACACCCAAATTGCCTATAGAGTTCAATTAGATTTACTTTTTAGAACTCATAACATAACTTATGACACATATCTTGTCGAAATTTCAAGTACAAGATCTATATCATGTTTACTTCATAATTTCCACTATTCAAATTTACTTGGGCATTTCATCAAGCGCTTTATGGGCATGAACCTCACACCACTTCTATTAGGTTTAGAGTTCAACTCTTAGCTAAGTATTTGCATCTCATCAAATCATTATGTCTAATATAATCAACTAACATCAAGAATTTAACAATATAACAACAAATGCATCATTTAGATCTATATGTTCTATTCTTAACCATATCCCAATTGCATTCTTTGGGTATTCCACCCTAACCCCAAATCATGGCATTTGTTTTACTAAATTCACTTAGGGTTTGTTCCTAAGCATACATTTTACTAAATCATTAAACAATTAATCAGGATTTCATACATGGATTAAAACCACGGAGTATCTCTAGGTTCATAATTCACCAAATCACAAATTTTGACATACCTTGTGATTAAATGATCTAAAGCATTCAAAATCACCAAACATGCATTCAAGATTCCTTCAATTTAAGCTGAATTTGGGATTCGTTTGAAGATTTATGATGAACTCAAGTTCACCCTAAATTCACTATCTCTGCACACGCACGCATACCTCACACACAAGATTGTGTTATTTGTTTCTTTATTTCTTTCTATTATTATACCACTTTCACCCCCTTTACAATTTCAGTCCCTCAAGTTTAGTTTATTATAAAAAGGGCCCCAATTCAAGATTTCATTATACATTTTATTTAACAACCCATTACCCACTAGGTTAAAATGTCTCTAATTATATATATATACCTATATAATTTAATATTTTTGGGGTGTTACAAGGTGAATATTCAACTCGTATGAGGTGTAAGTTAACTCGTATGAGGAACCAGTCAACTCGTACGAGTTGCAAGTCAGCTCGCACGAGGCGGTGAGACCACTTCGTATGAAGTGGCATGTTTCCCGTTTTATTTCTGTACTTTCTATTTCAAAATTTGGATCTATTGTCCAACTTAGCATACTAATGCACACCTGTTTACCCCATGCAGGGTAACTTCGGGTTGCATCACCTAACCTTCTACGCACAGAATACTAGGAAGCTCACATAACTGTGAGTACACTCGAACGCCCTTTTTCATTTTACATTTTTGGGTGCAATATGTTTAATCTATCAAAAATACACACAAACCCACTTATAATTTGATGCAAACACACAAACAATCCATCATACATGCTAAATATACGTGATACGTTATTTGTATACTTGGAACATTCTTATGTGATACGACTTGTCATTAACTTCGTACGAGTCTCCCCTTAGCATGCATAGAGTTATAGTAGTAACGCACCTCTCGTATTCTTGAGGTCATGTTAAGTTTATTCTATTTTGTGGTGACACTTGAGGATTGATTTGTAAATCGCATGCCTTGTTTACATTAATCTAGTATACTATTTTAACATGTGGATTCGTTTAAACTATTCCATACTTATGATATATCAAACTTGTATACTCGCCATTGCTTTTGTGTTGAACTATACTTTTAACATGTTGCAGGTTAAGGATGATGCCTTGGATGAAACTTAGTAGGGACTTCCTAGAAACACACATAGAAATTTTTAGACTTTGTGATGCGTATTGTTAATCATGTTGTATCTGAATATTTTAAATGTTGTACTTTGAAAGTTCTTACGTTGTACTTGAAAATTTTTTGAATGAAATGAAATTTTGTTATCTTAATTATTGTTACAATCTAGTGTTATGTTGACTCGAACAATCTATTTCGTCCCGCCCCGATGTTTCCACAATCGGTTGGGGTGTGACATTGTGTGTGCTTTGTGACCTACAAAATCAATAAACAATTATGTGCAAACATAACAAAATGCAGGTGATACAAATATAATAGGTAATAGGTTTACCATGATGTAATCAACTCTAGCACCCACCTCGGTATGTACATCTAACTTACTGTACGTTTAGGTTGTACACATGGCACATAATTTGTGAATCTGAAATACGTCGCCAACTGGGCAGACAATAAAGCAATAAGCAATCAACCAATTCAATACGCATGCCATATAAATTGACATCAACCAACAATTCCGTATAAGGTACAATAGCATATTGCACAAAAACAACACAAATGTATAAGTCAGTAACAAAGCAAGCCCACAATAGTTGGTCCTTGATATTATATAAGCATAAAGCCATGTACAACTGTAGCCCAACTAAACGTCACTTTTTATAAAAGTCGGCTATAAAATATCAAGTATCAACCATCATTGGTTACAAGTGACTATAGGATCAAATTAAAATAGGCGTGATTGCTTGTTCTAAGCCATCTAAAAAGCCTAAAATAAAGAACGTAATCATCACCGCCTAATATTAGTTAACCCGATACTAATTCCCCATAATACAACATATCAATGTCTCACCAAAGGTTCACAGTCACAAACAAATCCAGTTCAAAAGATAAGCAATATGGAAAACAGATTTAGGTACAAAACAACCAGAAAAATCCAAAAACAATTAAAGGCTGCTTGGAAACCTTTCATGCACGTGCTCAAATACACATCATCGCCTTTACATCCTAAGAAAAACTCATATGAAAGCAATGTTTAGGGGCACAACAATCACAGATCCATCAGAATTCCTCAGAGAATAGAGCTCAACTAGACATCGCCCTGACATTTAGAGAGAGGTCTCTGATTCAACCAATGGTCAGCCGATAACCAACAATACCCAAAAACCCGATTAAAGGTTAACATCACAATTCATAATCTATAGGGCTCAAGCACCATCATCTCCCTTGCATTCGGAGAAAGGCCTTTAATTAAAGCAATGATCATCCGCATATCCAACACATACCCAAAAACTCGATTAAAGGTTAACATCCGAATTTATGATTAATAAGGCTTAAGCACACATCATCGCCCTTACATTCGGAGAATGGTCTCCGATTCAAGAAATGGTCTACCATATAATCAAGGCATGCCCAACAATCCGGTTAAAGGTTTTAACTTAACAAACCATATACACGCCTCAAACATATATCATCGGCTCTGAATTTGGACAACAAAGTCCAACTGAAACAAAAAAAAAAACGAAAGATCTAAACCAAACAAATCCGTAGAAACATCATGCAGACGGCTACAGTGCTCAAACACCCATCATTGGACCTGTATTCCGAGAAAAGAGTCTAATTCAACCAATGTTCAACCACATAAGAAACAAAAAGCCAAATACCTTATTAATGGTTTTAAGCTAACTAATCATATACACGGCTTAACTACATATTATCGACTTTGCCTTTGCATAACAAATTCCGATTGAAACAACCAAAAAAGAAAGATCTAAACCAAACATATCGACAAAAACATCATGCAAACGGCTTTCCAAAGTATCATCGCGTTTGCATCTCGAAAGTAAACATGATCATACCAAAACAAATGCAAATATAAACATATAAAAGTCAGGAACTCAAAATTTCATAGATAAACCCATATTCAACGAACCTAAGGTTCTGGAAAACAACACAAAGAACCAATGCTGAAGTAAAGGATCAACTAATACCTGATTACGTTTAGCGGCAAACAACATCTTACACAAAGTCATAAGCAAGATTCTAGAGAGAGAGGACCATATGCTCAGCTAACAGAGAGAATTAATAGGTCGGAGATAACAGCTAAGAGGGAAACTCCCCAAAGTTTATGTGTACGTGGCAATGTGTATACACGTGCCCATACCCTCCCCCAAATAAACAAACCACAAAGCCTATGGTATAACATCCCAAAGCGCGAAAAAAAACCACTCAAGCACAATGTATAAACAGCAAATGCTAACTAAGATTGGTAATTAATATTACATAGATTGGGTAACCCGTTTAACATTTTAGTCGATGAAAGAAAATATATTGATGAAAGTGGTTAAAATTCCCGACCAAGTGGTTCAAATCACTCTATGTCCAATACATTAGCTTCTGGCAATGTGTCTTTCGCCAAAGGATGAGATGTATTTTTGTTGCCGACAAAAAATTAGAGAAATTGTTTAACAAACTTTAATTTATTTTTTTTGACAACTTTTTAAATTTTTTTTATTATGCTAAGGTCCCAATAAAGCACGAATCATGGAACTAAACTAGTAGTAACGGTTTGGTTCATTTCGGTTTTAAATTTCAATGGTTTGGTTTCGGTAAAAACTGTTATTAACGGTTTGACTCACGACTTGACCTAAAAATCGTTAAAACTGGACTGTGAACACCCCTACTAGAACTCTCACCACTTACAATGAACTACAGTTTAACAAACACCTTAATAACATTGAACTAAGATCCCTTTGGTTGAAACCTTGTTAACTCAACCTTATAAAAGCTTAAAAACAAAATCATAAAAGGTATAATAAGTAAAAGCATTCACAATTTCCATGTATATTATTTATATATTTTAATGAATATTCATTTCCTATGCCTATCATTTCAACTTGACTTGAAACAAAATGCAATCGACGATCACATTATCAATGTGGGCACCATATGATGGAGACTAAAAGCCGATATTCGGTTCAGAAAAAAATAAAGTAAATGTGTAGGGAGTTAATATATATATTGAAGTAAAAATACAATACAAATGACATTAAATGTTAACTGAAAGGTGATTAGCGAAAGCAACCCTACCCCACCTTCGTTCACACATTACCTTATTACCAAATAAGATTAAAACAGAATTAGGTCACTTAATTATCCCCCTTTAAATTAATTATAATTAGTCTTTGGGTTTTGCTATCTTCATTATCCCGTTACATAAATAGAAGAGAATAACACCTACTTATGGTATAAGGTGTGAACATGTTAAATAATCATCCTATTTTTTATTTTTATTTTTAAACATATTGTCGACGAAATAAAAGGAAATGTTTACACATTTTTACACGTTTCTTCTAACTATAATTCCTTTTATCCTTTTAAAAGTATAACATTAAGTGCTATTGCTAATATGAGTTGTGATTTGTGAACGGAAGGTTGACTTTGATAAGTCAATAGTCGGAACTAGATAAGGATGTGAAAAAAATCGAATTCGATCTCAATGTAAAATGTATTCGAATCGTAAATTTGATGATCCGTACAACTTACGATATTTCTAGATTTTGATACAAAAGTTGCAGTTTCATCCCAGAGTTGAAAAAGACTAAAACTGGTTTAATCAGATAAGAACACCAGCCGTGCAAAATTAAAACTATAGGACTAGTTATATATTTGTATTATTACAATAAACACAATATATTTGTAATAGAAATTAGGGCAGACATGTAAACACATCAAATATCAAAAAGCTAGATAATCGTTTGATGAGATGTTCATTAATATTTGTTTAGTTAATTAACATTACAAACATCAACAAATCAATTTGTTTATTTATCTAAACAAACAAACAAACATGTATAGGGCTATACAAAAAACTCATGGCTCGGAGCTCGCTCGGATTTAGCTCGAAAAAACATCGCTCGATGTGGCTCGGTTTGAATGTGAGCGGAGCCAGCTCGTCTCGGTTGGAAAGTGAGTCTAGCTCGGCTCGGCTCGTAATGAGCCGGATTAGCTCGGTTTGGCTCGCATATCAGCTTGGCTCGGCTTAGCTCGGATTATTTTACTTCTAATATATTTTATTTTTATATTCATTACAATGTATCACAAAAATTGATTATTATTTACATGTGATTAGGAGTGTAATTTGATATTTATACCACATTTAAATGTCGATTACCATGCAAATGAACTTATATTGTATTTCGTTGAAATTAAGAACGTATTTTATGTTGTTAAACTTGATTTTCACTTGTAATGTATTATGTTGGGCTTATTTTGGATATCTTTTTTTAAAATATTGAATAATATTTTGGATTACTAAACTTTGAGAGCCATGTATTAATTTATGTTTTCAAAATCGAGCCAAATCAAGCCTAGTCCGAGCTTAGATTTCCAGCTCGGTTTCAAATCCGAGCCGAGCTGAGCTAGCTCGGTTTATAATCGAGCCGAGCCCGAGTTTTGCGCTAGCTCGGTTCGTAAACAACCCAAAACATATATGCATGTCTAGTTCGTTTATTTACATTCGTTTATGTTTATTGTAAATATTTGTTCCTTTACAATCGTGAAATTCATTTGTATTAATTTCAGTAGTATTAGTTTATGTCTGTTTGTCTACATATTCATTCAAATAAGTTTATTACTAATATTGATAACTTTTTAGTGTGATATCCAGACTTTAGTTTGGTTATTGTTATTTTGTTATAATGATGTTGGAATTATATATCAAATTTGTTGCTATTCATTTATGTTAGTTTATGTTCATTTGTGTTTGTTTTATTTGTTCATGTTCGTTTACAATATTAACGCACAAACGTAAATAAACATTCATTTTTTGTAACAAGGGAACACAAAATAAAATATGCTCTTGTTTGTTTAATTGTTCGTTGGAAACTAAACAAACAAACACAAATATAACTCATGAGTTCGTGTTCTTTTGGTTTGTATATCATATGGGTCTAATATATATGTATGTGTGAGTGAAACCCAATCAAGTTATTTAATATAATTTTTGGGTTTAATGAAATGGGTGGATGCCTTGAATTAGGGGGGCTTTGGCATGAATTATGTTGTATACCAAACATTTTATTGAAGGGATTACGTGTGATAAAAGAGATAATTATGTAAAACAGATTATTTAACATGCATGTGTTTGGTCACATGTTTAAGGATCATGCAATTAGTGACCATGCCTGATTCTGTTACATATGAGATATGTGTGAGAGGGAAAATAAGGTTAGATGGTCGGCTCATTCTTTTCTCCTTCCTAAAATCTCCAAACACACATTTTATTTGAGAATCTCAATTGTATTTGTTTAAATATTTAACAGCTCTTTACATTTATTAGAAAAACATTTTTGCTATTAATTTTTAGATAATATCATATAGGTTTTTTTTAACAACAAATCAGCCGGTCAAACCGATAACTAGCGGTTCAATCTTGCAAAAAGGGTCAAGTGTTGGATGATTTTATATCATATAACAACATTTTTGCAAAAACATAAAACTTATGAGTTTTCGATGATTTTATCATTTTCGTTTATATAAATTTCTCCATATAAAATCTCTCTGTTTATGGTCATTTATTCTTCTGTATGATCTTGTGGGGCCTTGGAATAAAAACTAGAGAAGAGGATTGGATGGAGATTTTACTACTAGTCACAAGTCAACATGATGGATCATTGTTTGCTTAGAAATAAACCAAAATAATATAATCATTAAGTCTTCAACTAAATATCGAAAATAGTTTCCAATGAGTTGAGGAAGAGACTCAGTGTCCTAAATGACCCATGTTTGATTCCACCGTCCCCGTTAGTTTCTGCGACACACGGTGATGATGGGAGACTAGGCGAAGATTGTTAGTTCGATCTTTGAAAACTGAGCTGATTTTACCTCACTGTCCTGTCAGGTTTTCAGACGAGTGTTCATGGGCTTCGGCCCTGGGTGAGGGTTTTCCCGGCTCGGAGATGAGTGTATCCTGATGTAATGAATTTCGACACTAATCCACTTAGAGAATTCGTTGGCCTTTTAAAAAAATATATCGAAATACTTATTTAGTTTTTTATTATCTTTTAAATGCTTATTTATTTTTTTCAAACAACAAATATTATTCAAGAAAAGGAACTAGGAGCTAGAAGAGGAAACAAACAAGGGCAAGGCTTTGTGGGGTCGGAAGGGGCGGCCGACCCCCCGAACTTTTCGCTTGGTGGTGAAGAGTATGTAGTTTTCATATATAAAATTTTGGGTATGTACGTTTTTGAACCCCCAGTTTTATAAAAAAATATGGTATATACGTTTTCGACCTCGGATCAGAAATCTCAAGTTTCGTCACTGGAAACAAATAATTTGCATACTAATACAATGGAATTTAAAACTACATCTATTTGTCCACTTTAGATTTTTGTACTTGAAGTTGTTCTTCACTCCAAAGACATCCCATTGTCTTCATTTTATAAAGCAGATTTGGCACCACCGGTTTGTTTACGTAGATCAAATCAGTAAGTGTTTTTTAAATGCACCAACACAGGATCAAATCACGACATCAAAAAATGTATTTTGATCACAATATATATATATAGAAGGGAAAAACAACAAATTAATACAGTTTTAATTAAGTTTATATATATATATATGATATAAACTTAATTAAAACTGTATTAATTTGTTGTTTTTCCTTTCTATTTTTTTATAATGGACCAATCAAATTATTCGATTTGATGCGAAACCACGTACGACATCATGGGGCCCGGTTGATGTTTCATCGGACTGACTAAGGTCTGCACCACTGACAACTGGGGTCCACGAATTTTCATCTTCGACTAGTTGTACTCCTGACTGCTAAATGACAATTCTACCCCCCCTGAATATGACGTGGCGCCAGACTACCGAAACTAAGACCGTTGATTCTGTACGGTTCACCCTATATTAATACCATGGTCCTATACTCTTATAAAGATCCGCTTATTTACATCTCTTTCTAACACACTCATGCTCTTAACTTCTCTGATCAAACCCTGAATCAACAACACTTGAACTGATCTTATTGATTATGGAGAGTACGGATTCATCCACCGGTTCGCAGTTGCCTCAGCTGCCGCCCGGCTTTCGCTTTCACCCAACCGATGAAGAGCTTGTGGTTCATTACCTTAAGAAAAGGGTATCCGGTGCACCTCTTCCGGTGGCCATTATCGCCGAGGTCGACCTCTACAAGTTCGATCCGTGGGAGCTCCCCAGTAAGCATCATGTTAACTCAACAGAACTTTTAGGCAAAGCTGGATTTTTTCTTATAAAGATTAATAATAATATCACAAATTTTGAAATTCTAATGATCAACGAACCTTTTGACCCCCTTTACACAGCGTGTTTGTTTTGTGGTTCTTAAACTATTAATTAATTGATTATGTGTGTGTTTTAGCTAAGGCGACGTTTGGGGAGCAAGAATGGTACTTTTTTAGTCCTAGAGACCGGAAGTACCCAAACGGCGCCCGGCCTAACAGGGCCGCAAACTCTGGGTACTGGAAAGCGACCGGAACTGATAAGCCGGTGATGACATCAGGCGGTGCGCAGAAAGTTGGTGTGAAGAAGGCACTCGTTTTTTATGGAGGGAAGCCGCCAAAAGGGGTTAAAACGAATTGGATCATGCATGAATATCGACTCACAGATGGAAAAACAGTCTCCAAACCCCATGGTTCTGATCCCACCAAACAAAAAGGCTCCTTGAGGGTAATGATTAATAATCTTTGAAGTTTGTTTCATTTCTGATAAGATATAAGTGACACATCAGCTCTAGAAAGACTGTGGTGTTAGAGATATTAATATGATAATAATGTTTTGTTTAATGAATTTGTAGTTAGATGATTGGGTTTTGTGTCGAATCTACAAAAAGAGCAATACTCAAAGACCGATGGATAGCGACGGCTGCGATCATCACACCATGACTGGAATGCTAGCATCTATACCCCCATCCGTCTCGCTAGCCGGCGGCCACCACCCAATGATGCAAAACCAAGAAACCAACCTCTTATTTGATGTTAGAATGAACTCAAACGAAACAGAAACCGACAACAACACCAACACCAACAACATCACTAACCTCCTTCCTATGAAGAGGTCACTATCCGGTCTTTTCTGGACCGAAGAGGCCGCCAACGGCAACACTGGAAACTCATCAGCCACATACACCAAAAGGTTTCTCACACCTGAGAGTAACAGTGATATCAGCCCCATGGCCACAAGAACAAACGAGGAAAACAGTGGCTCTATAGCAAGTTTACTCAGTCAGTTACCACAAACACCACAATTGCAGCAGCAAACAATGTTGGGGTCTATTGAAGATGGTGTTTATAGGCATCCATATCAGTTGCAGGGCATGAATTGGTACTCTTAGAGATCAGTTTTGGAAAGTGGGCATAATTCCAAAAGGGATAAAAGTGAGAAACTGCACATCTTGTTTTCCATTGGTCACTAAAAACCCTAAAAGGTAAGAATGATCTTTAAACTTTTCTGCAACAGTTTAATCTTCTACATCATTTATATGTAACTTAACAAGTTATTGTAATATGTATAAGTAGAAGTAGTTTATATATATAGCATTCTAAAGACCATTATCACAATATATCATATATATTATGCACTTGCTTGCTGATTAGTTGATTACTTTTATCATTTTCTGACTACAGTTGGAATTCAATATTTATTATTCGAGTTAACTGAGCGTATGTGTATGTGTATCATATGCGTATATGTATACATGTTTGTATGCATGCGTATACGTATGGGTATTTTTTTATTATTTGCTTTTGCTTAAATCTAAATACCATGAATGCTTGAATGCATCTAAATGATATGTTGAAGTAATGTTTGAGTGCTACTAGCTAGCTAGCTGGCTAGCTAACCTCATACAAATATTGGCTCCTTAGGTTAGCTTTTGATCTTTACATCAAGATGATAATATGGCAAGCATCACAAAAATAGGGTGAGAAAGATCAACCCCTTTTAAACCTTTTATATCATTGCCTTTTACACCCTTTCAAGAGTTAAAAAGATTGAAAAGGATTCGATAAACAAAAGCTAATGGGGTATGAAATCCCACTAACAAATTGAATACAATGTATGTTACTTGCTCATTATCAAAATTCCCGATAAGAAAACGACAAAAAGAAAAAAACATCGTGCGTTTATATCGATTATATAAAATTATCTTCAGCTGTATTTTCAATGATCAGTTCACACCCATAACAGATCAACAGATAATAAAGTAGTGGTGATATCTATCACGTAAATTAACCTTTGCCATCGCCTAGATGTGATACTTAATTTGATATTATCTCTAAGCTAATGATCTTTAGAAATTAATTTATATTAATGTGACATGATTGGGTCATTTTCCCATGGATGAGACTTGTTAATTAACCACACCTCACAAAATCCTCTTTATTTTTTTATTGTTTATTTTTTCTTTTTAGTGGACCATTGGGTTGTCATCAACAGGAATCAAAATCTTAATACCACACAAATTAAATCACACTGTTTGCATTTCTTTCCTTTTTTAGTAAAGTGTACAAACCAACTTTATTACGTTCTGCATCATTAGTAACTTTATTCGAAAATCTTAATGGGACAATCTTGATATGCACCATCTTTTTTTCTCAGCCCTCTCTTTCATAGCTGAATTGAAGCTATCTTTATTACCTAATTAAATAACCCAAATACATATATGATAAAAATGATGTTAAGTAATATATATATTTTATTTATTTATTTAGACACCTATAACTATAGGTGTTCATGGTATATGACTAATATAAGAGGCATATAAGAGCGAGCTAAGAGGTGTTTACATTAGACTAATACTAAAGAGATGTCGATAATCAAAGGAACCGTCTGTTTAGAATAGAAGTTATATATATATATATAAATATGTAGGGAGAGGTTAACGCACAATTGGGTTTAACGTACATTGCGTACGCTGGGCTTATATATTTATATATTAACGCACAATTGGGTTTAACGTACATTGCGTATGCTGGGCTTTATCAACATGCGATTTGGGTGATTTCAAATATCAAACATGTGATTTTGGTATCAAAAATCAACACGCGACTTTGTTGTTTTTGTAAAACATGCGATTTCTCATATTTATATAACATGCGATTTTGTGTTTTTAGAAATTTAACGTGCGATTTACCAATCGCGTACGCTATGTACGTTAAGACAAATTGTACGATACACTTTATCTCTCTCTACAAATATATATATATATATATATATATAGAGAGAGAGAGAGAGAGAGAGAGAGAGACAGGATTTACGGAAAACGCGTCTCGTATGTTGGATAAAAAGAATCTATGGATTAGATTGGTTACATTGGCCTGGTGATGTTTTCGTAAATAAAATCAACTTTATTAAGTGCACACGCTTCATCAAAGGTAAAATGGTCTTTTTATTGTTCTAATACAAAACGCCATGGTCATAAGTAAACGCCATTAAATCTCCCGCCTTAAAACTACAAGCCATGCAGTCCCCTTCCAGATGAAACGCCATATTTATTACTGAAACTTTATTAATAACATTTATCATAAAAATTTCCCTCCTAAACTACGCGCCAAAACATCATTATATAAATGACCTTACCATAACTTCCATTGATCATACTAAAAAACACCATATTAACCCTTTGAAAACGTTGTTTCATGGAGATTTAACACTAGAATCAATAGATCCGTAATCCTCTTTGTCAACAGAAAAAGGGTGCTTGTGAAAACTATCAAAGACATAATGAATTTGCCCGAACAACTACAAAGGGGGATCCTAGTACATGGCGTTCCTCTTGATAACCTTTGTGAGTAAACATAGACGGTTATACGAAGATTAAATAGAAAGTTTGGACGAACAATGCAAATAGAAATGTAGAGCCAGTAATACAATCATGGCGTTATGACGAATACACTAATATAGTGACTGTTGTATGTGATAACGGGAGTAGGAAGACTACACGGTTGATAACATCATGACCAAACAGAGTCTTGGGTTTCTAGAGGAGTTAAACAACGCAACATGTTTGAACACAGACATAACCCTAAATTTGGCATTGTTACATGACAAATTCATATGGAGGTTTCAAAATCTTCGAGAAGAAGAGACCGATGAAATTGAAGGTTTGGATGAGAAATTGGATGAAGAATCCGAAGAAGAAGACGAAGTAAGCGGTTGATACTTCTCAGACAAAATCCCTTCGGATAAGGAGTTTAATTTTTTTTGTGTCATTTTCTTTACTTTGTTATGTACTTTTCCCATAATAAAACACTTTTTTCTATAACTACATATAAAATGCCAAAATTCCACAAACGCCAAAACACCAAAAGTTAGTTAAATTGTATTTTGCCTTCTTTATCTAAAACGTCATTCATACAAAATGTCAATTTAAAAATGGGACGCCTTAAAGCTTTAACAGATAAAGCTGAACAATTAATAACCGAAACGGCGAAAACTTTATTACTAACATTTATTATAATAAGTTCCCGCCTAAACTACGCGCCAAAAACATCTTATATAAGCAACGTCTCAGGACCTTCCATTAATCACACTAAAAGCATCTATATAAACAACACCATATTTTACTAAATACCATCCAATTTATAACGCCAAAAAGTTCAAAAACCATAGATAGCAATTGTCGTTTCTTGGAGACTCAGTTTTGTTGTCAATCAAGTTTCACTAAATAGGTTTGACAATATTCTTAAAGTGAGGATTAACTCAATAACATTTTGCTGAATGAGATGGACAAATTCTTCAAGAAAAAGAGACTGATGACAGTGGGATGAAGAAGAGACTGATGCCAACAAAAATAAACGGCAAGTCCCACTGAAGGATCAGCTTCCTCTAGAGCCGGGGTCCAGCCGTATAGGAATTCCGCATCTATCTAAGGAATTCAAAAGTTTCGGCGGTAAAAACCTTAAGAAGAAGAGATGATGACAGTGAAGATTGGGATGAGAAGAAAACACCGATGATACTGAAGATTTGGATGAGAAATTGGATCCATTCTTTATCTAAAACGCCATTCAAACAAAACAACAAACTTAATGATGGAAAACAAAACTCCATTCAATCTTAAACGCCAAAAAGTTCAAAAACCAAAGATGGCAAACTTGATTGTTGTTATGAACTAGTTGATACCCCGCCCGCTTTGCGGGGGGGGGGGGGGATGGGTCGAATATTTCTCAACCAATTAAAAAAGAATTACCATAGTTTTGCTAGACAAAAAAACTAAAATGATGGCAAGACCGCAATTTTGAGCTTGGTTCAAAATTGTAATTTTCAGAACTAATGAGTGAATGTTAGGCAACTCTTTGACACGGAAAAAAATTAAATCGAATCAACCACTTAAAACAAAAAAATTTAATAGTTTTGCTAAAAAACTAAAACAATGGCAATACTGTAATTTTGAACTGATGACAAAATTGTATTTTTTTACTGGGGTAAGATCGTAATTTCCCAAAAGCTAAATCGATGGCAATAATGTAATCTTGAACCATGTGTAAAATCGAAATTATGAAGAAGGGCAAATTTTTAATTTTGAACCGTGGGTAAAATCGTAACATACACGAGTCAATGGGGGAGTGTCATGCAGCAGCTTGGCACTATTTCCCCACACACCTTCAAAATAAATTAAAACGATGACAAAACTGTAATTTTAAGCTCATGTCAAAATAATAATTTTTGAGTTGGGCAAAATCGTAATTCGCAAAATATTAATCAACGGTAAAATCGTAACTTTGAACAGGGGACAGATTCGTATTTTTTAACTGAAGATTCGTATTTTTTAACTGACAATATTCCAAATAACAAACAGAAACTATTCCCCTCTTTCAAAATGTAAATATAGGAAATAAGAATGGGGTTCCAAGTTCTTTTGTAACATCGCCACCAAAATTTTGTAGCTTGCAAAATTTAACTATATTCAAATTCAAGCATGAATACGACTTTATGGATTGTTTAACTTAATAATAATAACTGCATCAAAAAAATAAGATGTCACATATGGTTGTGATTCTCTAACAAACCTATACACATACTTAAATCATTAGTTAATAAATTAATTATAATTTGTTTCAATTTAAAAATATTAAAATATCAAGGTGGTATCGTATTTTAGGGCTACTTAAATAGCTCGGAGCTCGCTCACATTAAGCTAAAAAAGTTTGTTTGTAAAACAAGGCAGCCTTACTTTATTTTTACTTTCTAAATAGGTATGCGGATTTCCAACGAGAAATAAAAAGAAACAAATATATGAAATTTGTGGAGTTGGATTAAGCCTAATCGCATCCACGGTGTTAATTTCATGTTGAACCCAAGGACAGAGGTAAGCTAAACGACCCCTCTTGAGTCAACCTCGTAGGAGGGGTGTAGATGAGTCATGGCACTCGTGAGGTACTCAAAATTAGTACGTGAAAAGCTCAAATGACTTAAGCGTTAATTGGAGCTCGTTACGACAAATATACTCAAGCCTAAGTTTCGTATACTAAACTTTATGACGCATGTAAACCTAAACGAATCTATAATTTATATAAATATAATAATTTCTATGAAATATACTAAATGTATAAAGAAAGGGGTTATACTTGAGGCTTTGGAAAGTTTTCAAAAAACTTTTCAACATTCTTATGCATAAAAGAGTTGTAATTTAAGGAGTTTTCAAAATAAAATAGAAATGACAATTTTAACTAAAAAGTATATGATATGTGAATCACCCAAGGTGTGAAAATGCATAAAACAAAAAGAAATAATCAAAAGGGTTGAAATAAAAGTAAATATATTTGGTGTGATGATTTGTTAGGGTAAAAAGGAGAGGAAAATGGTGCTTCGTCAAATTCAGTGTCTTGATTGGAGAGGGTATTTTGTACCAAAACATCAAACATAGATATTAGGCGGGTCCTAAATCCGCTGCAAGCAAGCAACGCATGTATAGGCAGATTCCACCCACATGAACTATCGATTGCAGGCTGGTTGTGTTGCCAAAGCGTTACCTTAAAGCAAGCATCCTTGTGATATCATCGGTCCCAATTGATATCCAACATGGTAGGCCAGCTTCGAGAGAATCCCCATACGCACTGCTTGTCGTTAACACCCATGGGGGCATGCTTAGAACTGGAGTCGGGTCGATGATTGAGTTAGATGACGGGTGTGTCCAAACGGAAGCATAACGCATCACAGCAAGCAAGCAACTCTCCTCTTGAAAAGCATCCACCAACTAGTACGTGTTATGAAGGATGGAATACCATTCGTAACAGACTCGCGACAGTAAAGCAAGCATTCCCAAAAAGCAATCATCGATGATCCAACTAGTTACAAGATAAATAGTATCATATGATGAAGTACTAAATGATATTTTTTATGTTTTACTTGGTTTTATATATATAGGGCAAGTTCCTCTAAAAATTACATTTTTCATAAGAAGTGTAAGAAGGCATAGAAATTGATATGTAAGTATCATGTTTGAACTTATCCATGATGTTTTGGTTTTTTTGCAAGAAAAACACCAAACATAAAAATTTAAAACACAATGCAATGTATTATAGGCATGAAATTTAAAACACAACTAAAACACAGTCCTTAACACTTAAAATACTCTACTTAACGTTCTTGGCATGGTGTTTTAAGTTTTAAGTCTAGAATTCGTTTTATTGTGTCTTAATTATTATTTTTGGTGTTTTTCTTACCAAAACAACCCAAACATCATGTTTAAGTCCAAACTATGATGCTTACATGTCAATTCCTATGTCTTCTACCACTTTTTATGAAAAATGTCTTTTTTACAAGAAACTAAACCTATATGTGTGTATGCGTATAGAGAGAGATTTTGTGTGTGTGTGTGAGAGAGAGAGAGAGATAGGGAAAGAAAGTGTAGAATACAATAGTATCTTATTGTGCAAAGATACGCGAGCAGGAGAATGAGACGTGTGTCATTTAGGGATATGCGTGATTATGTACGCGGTCACAATATAACATGCGTGATTAGGTTTCTTCATGCATGATTTTATGATGTTTGTCCATGCGTGATTATGTGTGTTGTTCATGCGTGATTATGTGGTGTTTTGTTCATGCATGATTATGTGGTGTTTGTTCATGCATGATAAGGGTTTGAATTTTATAACAAACCTAATTTATAAAGATGGAAATGATTTTCCCTCCATGACGTGTGCACATTCTTCTCCTTGATTCTCTCAATTCCACAAATCTCGGTTCCATTCACGTGTACACTATTATTATATATAGATAGCATAGCCCAATTGTCCTTTCATTCACACAATTGTAGTGTATCTTTTACCATAACAATGAAAATTATTATGGTATCAGAGCAACAATAAAACAATCCAACATATCAGACCTCCAATTAAAAATAGAACAGACAAGTAGCCATGTCCGGCGACAAGAACGACGGGACTAGGGATGCCAATGGGTTAGGTTCGGATTAGGTAATGGTAATCCCATATCCATACCCGCTTGTAAAACCGTGTCCCATACCCGACCTAATACCCGTTGGGTATTTGTCGGATAATTACTTGTCAGGTATTAGGTATATCCCGTTGGTATGGGGTATACCCATTAATTTTTCAAAAGATATATGTTAGGGTTTCCAAATACAATTTTTTACTATTATAATTATTATATATTTTATTTATACAACAAGTATTATAAATTAAAAACATACATTACATAATATAAGTTTTATCATAAATTAATAATAGCTTTATATTACTTATACAATTATATGTATATATACTTCACAACATACAAAATAAATACTATTATCAAATACATATATTAAAAGAAAATTTAATCTTTTCATATTGTGAACATACTAAAATAAATCAGTAATAGACAAGGTTAATGGAAAATAAAAATATAAATTATAAAATCCAGGTATATGATCGGGTAAATAGTTCGGGTAAACGGCCATGTGGGTTCGGGTAATCGGGTCGAGTATCACCTAATCCCATACCCGCGAAAAAATTTAAAACTAAACCCATTCCTGGCCCAATACCAGTCGGGTATAGGCGTCTGATTTGTGTCAGGTTTTGGGTATACCCGTCGGGCTCGGGTATTTTTGCCATCCCTAGACGCGAAGAAAGGTGACAACAACTCTCCTTATTATATTCACACCTCGGATTATCCGAGGCAAATGCACGTCAATGACGTGCTTATCGACGGAAATTATCTCGATTGGTCCCAAGAGATGCTCAATTTCTTGTTTGCCAAGAACAAGGTTGGCTTTCATTGACGAGTCAATCAAGAAACCAGAACCGAACGCAACAGATTACATAGCTTGGATGCGGTGTGATGCCATGATCAAGGGTTGGCTAAAAACCGCAACGGAAAAAGAAATACGAACAAGTGTGAAGTACGCCTCAACGACTCAAGAAATCTGGGCCGATGTGTAGGAATGATTTGGAAAGGAAAACGCCCCTCGGGCGTACGAATTGAAGCAGTCGCTAAGTTCTATCAAGTAAGACGATCTATCGGTCTCATCATACTACACGAAGTTGCATTCGTTGTGGGATGAAATTCAATCCGTTTTGCCGACACCAAATGCAACTGTGGTAAATGTACTTGCAACCTTGGAAAGTAACTTGCAGAGATCAAAAATAAGGAAAACTATATGAGTTTTTGCTGGGGTTGGACTCAGATTTTGGAACCATACGAACCCAGATGTTGGCGATGCAACCGACACCAGTCCTTGGTACGGCCTATCAACTCGTGGCGGATGATGAACAACAAAGGGCAGTTTCAGGTAGGAAAAGGCCAAACCAAAACACCACTGCCTTTCAAACATTTGTTCCAGGTAAACATGAAAATGCAAAAGCTCAAGATAGAAATATACGAAAGGATCCAAAACGAAATAGCGGCAATGTATCTGAACGTTGTCATTTCTGCGAGAAGGATGGACACAATAGAGACGGGTGCTTTACACGTATCGGTCACCCGGACTGGTGGCCAGGTAAGGGTAAACAAAACAAACCAAAAGCAGCGTGTATGGAAGGAGATTCAAGCACTATAACTGGATTAAGTGAGGAGCAGTACAAAAAGTTTCTAAAGCTTTTTGGAAACAACGAGGGATCAAAGAAGGAAGAAAATGGTCCAATCGCAAACATGGCAGGTAAGTTATCTCGTGAAACCTCATGGGTTGTTGACTCGGGAGCAACCGAACATATAACTCATAAAAGCTCATTACTTAAAAATCAAACCAAAAGAAATTATGAGGCCCAGTTATCATACCGAATGGGGCCGCTATACCCGTAGAAGGGAGGGGATATCACGACCTTCCAAACGGGGCCACAATCAAGAACGTTCTCCTTGTTCCGAACTTCAACTACAATCTTTTATTAGTTACTAAATTGTGTAATGATTTGCAATGTGCTATGACGTTTTTTCCCAACTTTTTTGTTATACAGGAATTGAGTTCAAGGGCATTGATTAGAGTGGGTGAGTGTGATAAGGCTTATACAAGATGGGGGATGAAAAGAATAAAGAGAAAAGCAATGGCAAGCACTGTTGGGACGTGGCACAAGAGGCTAGGACATACCTCTATTTCAAAACTTTCTCATTTTGGTTTTATTAATAACATTCCTTTAAACTCTAAAGATGTTTGTCATTCTTGTATTAAAGTGAAATTCGCAAGATTGCCTTTTCAGACTTGTATAACTAAAACGAATCCATGCCACCACTTGTTTAATTGAGTTTCACAAAATGATGCAAACACAATTTGAAAAAAAAAACATAAAGAGAGTTCGATGCGACAACAGAGGAGAGTTCGTGTCCAACAACATGCTTGACTTTTATGCTAAAAATGGCATCTTGCTGTAGGCTACTTGTCCGCACACGCCACAACTAAATGGCGTTGTAGAGTGAAAATATACACATCTCTTAGAGACAGCACGGGTTTTGAAATTTGAAGCAAATCTTCCAACATGTTTTTGGGGAGATTGTATACTCACCGCTACCTACATCATAAACCGATTACCTTCAAATGTCATAGAAAATAAAACACCCATGAGATTCTATATAACCGAAAGCCTGAATACAAATACATGAAAGTTTTCGGTTGTTTAGCTGATTATTGGAATACCAATACAAAAGGTGATAAGTTTGAAGTGAGGGGGAGACCTGGTGTATTTTTAGGCAATTCTCACGACACTAAGGGTTACAAAATATATGACCCTCAACACAAAGAATGGTTGTATCTCGTGACGTCAAGTTTTTTGAAGAAATATTCCCTTAATGTAAAAATAAACCAGAAGAAGAAGAGGTGTTTGTTACCCTAATAAATGGGAACATATA
Source organism: Scalesia atractyloides (assembly GCA_947069175.1). Classification (NCBI taxonomy): domain Eukaryota; kingdom Viridiplantae; phylum Streptophyta; class Magnoliopsida; order Asterales; family Asteraceae; genus Scalesia; species Scalesia atractyloides. The sequence continues at coordinate 7,672,108 of CAMTDV010000022.1, forward strand.
CTAGTAGATGAGGAAGAAAATAAAACCAATAAAGCTTCCGTTAAAGAGGATGATGAAAACCACATTAAGAAGCCCATTGGAGATGATGTTACACGTCAGACGGAGACCTAAACTGAGGCAGTTGAGCCCGTCGATCAAGAAGAAGGTTCAGCTACCATCATAGAAGAACAAGTTGGTTATCAAAGCCCACTCAGAACTGTTGGGCCTAGTGATACAGATATGAGTCACCATAACGAGGCCGAAGAAATAGATGGGCCAATAAATATGATAGAAGACGATGCACAAGGGCCTAACCTTGAAGAACCCAAAGAAAAAAGATATCAAAGCATTCTGGTTAGATTTAAAGATTACAAAGTAAAGATTCCCCTATCTTTGGATCAAGAACACTCATCACCCACTCCCGATCACGAGCCGTCGATGGTACATCCCTTATCACATTATGTTTCTTATGACAAATTTACTAATTCACATAAATAGTTTTTGGCGGCCTTTATTTCAAATAATGAGCCTAAACATTTCGGGCAAGCCGTACAAGATCGTAAATGGATGGAGGCCATGAAGAAGGAAATACATGCTCTCGAAGCCAACGAGACTTGGACTCTTGAATAACTTCCAAAAGGGAAACGTGCCATAAATTCAAAGTGGGTGTACAAATAAAATTCAAACCGAATGGAGAAATAGAAAGATACAAGGCTCGCGTCGTGGCTAAAGGTTTCACCCAAATAGAAGGAGTCGACTTCCATGACACCTTGCGCCAGTTGCAAAGTTGGTCACTATCAGAACTCTTCTTGCTGTTGCGGTTAAAAGGGAATGTCATGTTCACCAACTTGATATGAACAACGCATTCCTTCATGGGGATCTACACGAGGAAGTTTACATGAAGATTCTCCAAGGATTTGAGAAGCCCAATGATACCACGTTTGTAAGCTCAAAAATCACTCTATGGCCTCAAGCAAGTTGAGAAACTGGTACTAAAAACTCACCACCTCTCTACAAAGTCTCGGTTTCCAACAACCAAAAGCAGACCACTCATTGTTCTTATTCAAATAAAGAGGTGTTTTTGTAGCCGCCCTTATTTACGTGGATGATGTCATTCTAGTGGGAGACGATTTGAACAAAGTCCACGCCACTAAACAATTTCTTGATCAACAGTTTAGCATTAAAGACCTTTACCCCTTAAAATTCTTTCTTGGCATCGAGGTCACACGACGAGACAAGGAATGGTGCTAAGTCAACATAAATACACGCTTGATGTTTTGAAAGAAGCTGGAATGATGGGATGTCGGCCTAGTTCCTTTCCCATGGAAGAAAACTTGAAATTAGACAAACATGATGATGACCAACGTGTTGATGCCAATCAATATCGTCGATTAACCGGGAAACTTATGTATTTACAGGCCACACGTCCTGACATTTCTTATGCCGTCAATGTCTGTCACACCATGACCCGCAGCGGAAATAGAAGTTGGGGTATGATTGGGTTTTCATCAAAGCTCATGACATTTACTATAATTAAGTTTCAAATTTATTAATTGAAATTGAAAGGAATATCCAGACACAAAGAAACATACAAACACAAGAAATATTGTTCTAAACATGATGTATTTTATTCATCTTCTAAGGCCAATCCTAAGTGTTCCTCTCCTCAGCCTGTCCACCTGTATCATGTGTAAAACAAGAGTTTGGGTTAACAAAAGTTGGCGAGTGAATCTAAATTAAACATTTGAACAATTTAATTTCATTGATTAATTTAAAAAAATGTGCAAAGACCATATATGAGCATATGTAATATAACACAAACCACAAACCACATAATGTCAACAATGTACACATGCATGATAAATGATGAACTGTGAGATCAATGCTCAATCAAACGAAGCCGATCTAATGAGGCACGTGATGCTCAACTCGTATCCAACGAGGAATTGATGGGCCTTGTACGAATGATTGCACTGAAATGACATAATGTAACCACATATAACAACAACAAAAATATACACATTAGATCACATAATGGTGTTAGCACAAGTATTTGAATAAATAAAATATGTAATGACACATGATACACCCCAAAACGTGAATAAAATAGGAATTTGTAAGGACCTCACTCACAGTGGGTGCGTTTCCTTGGATTGATGACGAACGCGCACGAATTTAGGATTTAACCGACGAAGGAAACTAACCTAAATAATAATGCAATAACTCGATAAATAAATAAAAATTAATATTTTTAATTAATGCTTTTTATTAAATTTTTAGGTCTATTTTTGTGGTAATTAATGGAGTTTTTAAACATAAAAAGTCTTATTTTTAAGTATTTTAATTTATTTTTAATTAAAATATTAAAGAAATTAGTTATTAAAAAATTATACCCTTTTTCAGGGTAGACCGGTTCAACCGGTTTAACCATGGGAATTATTGGCAGCGTGTGAGGTTCGAACTCGTGACCTCTCGTATACGTGCACGCAGCTCTACCAACTAAGCTACTTGTCCAACCCGGAATTATCTCTGATATAATTATATTTATACATTCTTTAGATTAATTCATAATTTATTTATTTTAAAAAGGTTTTTAGAATTCAGTGAATCGCCGCATGAACCAAGTCTCGAACCCGCGACCTTCAACGTATTTTGCACCCAGCCCTACCAACAGAGCTGGGTGTCTACCACTGGACTGTGTGTCTAACCCGGTTAAAACCCGTTTTTAATTATATAAATACACTTATTAAACTTCATCTTCTTCATAAGATTGAAACCCGAAACCTAAACCCGGCTGATATTTGTTTTTAAACAATTCTGGTTGATTAATTCAAAACTAACACATACATGATAATTGATTGCAAGAGAGTTTAAGGAATTATACCGACTAGGAGTAGGATTTCGGACTTCCGCCGAAGTTTTCCGGCGACTTGCGGGCAAGATCTCAGAGAGGTTTTTGGAGGAGCAGAGAGTTGTGAGCGAATTTCAGAATAGGTTAGGATGCACTATTTATAGGTGAATGTCTTTCAGTTCTCAAACGGTTTTGGGCAAAGAAATTAACTTCCGAATTGATTCTACAACCGAATTGTCATGATTGAGACTTAATGCACTGACTGAAATCAGTTTCTTCCGTTGAATTCTTGAATGAAACAGAAATTGTTAATGGTTTGGGAGTTACGATCGGTTACAGGCAGGTGATTTTTTTTGAAATTGAATTCAGAATGTTGTTTTAATATAAATATCATTTAAGTTGGGTTTATTTCAGATATGTGTGTGTAGTGTAGTGTAGTGGTGAAGGTTGTGTGTGTGTTTGATGGGGACCCGATTTAAAAATCCGACGGCCATCTTTAATTTATTTTTATTTCATTTTTTTATCATTTTAAGATTTAATTATTTTGTTTATTCATTTATTGATTATAATTTTATTTATGCAAATCATAAATGTAAAAAATATTAATACACGCGCAACGATCTTTTTAATAAATACCTGATTCTTAAATGGAGCAGGTTTTGAAACCCGTTTTACATGAATGTTACAGTATCCCCTACTTTAAGAAATTCCGTCATGAAATTTAAGTAGTAGTTGTAACTGGAAAAAGATGCGGGTATTTTTCACGCATTGAGTCTTCGCGTTCCCAGGTAAACTCAGGTCCTCGTTTTGACTCCCAGCGCACCCTGACTATTGGAATACGACTTCATCTTAAACGCTTTTCACCGAAATCCATGATTTCTACAGATCTTTCAACAAAATGCATTGATTCATCGATTTGAATATCTTCTAATGGGATATGGAGGTTTTCGTCGGCGAGACACTTTTTCAAGTTTGATACATGAAATGTGGGATGAATTCTGTTGAGTTCTTCTGGGAGGTCAAGCTTGTATGCTACAGGACCGACTCTTTCGAGTATCTTGAATGGTCCCACATAGCGTGGTGCTAGCTTGCCTTTTTGACCAAAACGAACCACTCCCTTCCACGGTGATACCTTCAAAAGTACTTGATTACCAATGCAAAATTCCAGTGGCTTTCGTCGTTTATCAGCGTAACTCTTTTGACGACTTTGAGCTGCTAGAAGATTATTGCGGATCTGAAGAATTTTGTCAGTCGTTTCTTGGATCAATTCAGGTCCAGTGATTTGCGCTTCACCAATTTCGTGCCAACATACAGGAGATCGGCACTTACGACCATATAAGGCTTCAAAAGGAGCCATGCCGATGCTAGAATGATAACTATTGTTGTACAAAAATTCAACTAACGGTAGATGAATTTCCCAATTACCCTTGAAGTCTATGACACATGCTCGCAACATGTCCTCAAGGGTTTGTATGGTGCGCTCAGATTGACCATCAGTTTGAGGGTGAAAGGCAGTATTGAGATCTAATCGTGTACCCAAAGCTGACTGTACGGCTTGCCATGTTCGTGAAGTGAAACGATCGTCTCGATCTGAAATGATACTTAAGGGCACACCATGACGGCTTACAATTTCATCAATATAGATACGAGCTAACTTCTCGTTCTTGTAGTCCTCACGGATTGGAATGAAATGAGATGATTTAGTGAGACGATTAATGATAACCCAAATTGTGTCATACCCACTGGAGGTGCGAGGTAACCCGGTAATAAAGTCCATGGTTATATTTTCCCACTTCCAAACAGGTATTTCGGGTTGGACGAGCAATCCTGAAGGTCTTTGATGTTCAGCTTTTACCTTAGAACATATAAGGCACTTGGAGATAAATATAGTGATATCTTTCTTCATGCCAGGCCACCAGTATGAGTATCGCAGATCTTGATACATCTTATCAGCACCTGGATGTATAGAGTATCGTGTTTTGTGAGCCTTATTCATAAGAAAAGTACGAAGATTGTCGCGATCAGGTATCCAAATACGATTTAGATAGTAAAGGATACCATCGGACTTGGTTTCTATCTTGAGTTCAGCTCCACAAGACAATTCATCTCGCACATCATTTTCCGTGACAGAAGTATGTTGAGCTGCTCGAATTCGATTTTGGAGATCGGTTACAATTTGAGAACACAAAAGATGGATGCAGTTCGCATACTCTTTTCGATTAAGAGCATCAGCTACAACATTGGCTTTGCCAGGATGATATCGAATTTCACAATCGTAATCATTTAAGAGCTTGACCCATCGTCGTTGCCTCATATTCAACTCTTTTTGATTGAAGATATGTTAAAGGCTCTTGTGGTCAGTGTAAATTTCACACTTGGTACCATAGAGATAGTGTCTCCATATCTTTAGAGCGAACACGACTGCTCCAAGTTCTAGGTCGTGAGTGGTATAGTTCTTTTCATGCACTTTAAGTTGCCTTGAGGCATAGGCTATCACCTTTCCTCTTTGCATTAGAATGCAACCTAAACCTTGCCCTGATGTGTTACAATAAACCACAAAGTCTTCGCAACCATCAGGAAGTGTAAGGATAGGTGCATCACAAAGCTTTTGCTTCAATGTTTGGAAAGCCTCTTCTTGCTTGGGCCCCCAAATGAAGGGTTTACCCTTGTCAGTCAAGGCTGTGAGTGGGACGACGATACGCGAAAAATTTGCGATGAAACGTCGATAATAACCAGCTAGACCAAGAAATGACCTAACTTCGGTAGGAGTGCGTGACACTTGCCATTCTTGCACTGCTTTGATCTTTGCAGGGTAGACATGAATCCCTTTGTCATTAACGACATGACCAAGAAATTGTACCTCTTTTAACCAAAACTCACACTTCGAGAACTTAGCATAAAGCCTTTCGGTCCTCAAAAGTGTTAGGATAAGTCGAAGATGTTGCTCATGATCGGATTTGGTCTTAGAATAGATAAGAATATCATCAATGAAGACTATGACAAAACGATCGAGGTAGGGTTTACACACCTTATTCATCAAATCCATGAAAACAGCAGGAGCATTGGTCAAACCAAAAGGCATAACCATGAATTCATAGTGGCCATAACGAGTTCGAAAAGCAGTCTTTGGAATGTCTTCTTCACGTACTCTAAGTTGATGATAACTAGAACGAAGATCGATTTTTGAGAAACATGTGGCACCCTGAAGTTGATCTAGAAGATCATCGATACGAGGTAGAGGATAGCGGTTCTTGATGGTCAGCTTGTTGAGCTCTCTATAGTCGATACACATACGGAAGGTTCCATCTTTCTTCTTTACGAAAAGAACCGGCGCTCCCCAAGGCGATGAGCTAGGACGTATAAATCCTTTGTCAGTCAACTCTTGCAGCTGACTAGCTAACTCTTGCATCTCAGATGGGGCTAACCGATATGGAGATTTTGTGACTGGTGTAGCACCAGGTACAAGATCGATTCGGAATTCGACTTCTCGCACAGGAGGAAGTCCTGAAACGTCGTCGGGAAAAACTTGATGAAAATCTTTAACGATTGGAATGTCTTCGAGCTTCTTTTCATTGCCTTCATTTTTGACGATGTGAGCTAAAAATGCGATATAGTCTTTGCGAAGGTATCTTTGAGCTTGAAGGCATGACATCAGTTTGAGCCCTTTGGAAGGGGTTTCACCAAAGATACGTAAAGTCTGACTGTCAGCGAGAGGAATTCGAATAAACTTCACATAACAAATTACTTCAGTGTGATTCTGACTAAGCCAGTCCATACCGATGATGACGTCAAAACTACCCAATTTCATAGGGATAAGATCAACTGAGAAATCATGATCATTGAGGGTGAGAGTGCAATCTCGGATAATTGAGTCTAACGTAATATGTCCACCATCAGCAACTTCCACCGTGAAGGATTCGGCTAGACTAACGCGGGGTAATCCAAGTATCGATTTGAATTCTAAGGACACGAAACTCTTATACGCACCAGTGTTAAATAGTATAGATGCATAACTACCATTAATGAGAAACGTACCGTTAACCACATTATTATCAGCCCTAGCTTGATTGGTATGATGTTGAAAGCTCTTCCTCTTGCGGGTGGATTAGCTTGGTTGGCTTGATTCACTGGGTTGGCTTTAGCTTGGGCATTTATGATGTGCACCAAACGTGGGCAAGTGTTTCGAAAATGGGTTGGATCACCACAGTTGAAACATTCTCTGACCGGTTGCATCATAGGGTAATCGGGTTGATAGTAGGGTTGGGCCATGGGTTGAGCAGGCGGTAAGAGTAGAGGTTGTTGGTATTGGGCTTGGCCTACCACTTGATTGTTGGGTTGGGCTTGAGGTTTATTGCGGTTTGGCTTTTGGAGAATACGACAAGTTTGAATTGTGTGACCTGCATGGCCACAACTTGTGCAATATTGATATGGGTTCTCAGGAGGGTGGTGATATTGGCATCGGTTGCATTTTGGGTGAGATCATGTGTAAGGTTTCTTGAATGGGGCGGCAGGAGGAGCGACTTGTGTGATTGGGGCAACAACGATAGGGGGATTGGTTTGGGTAACGACGAAATTCTTCCCATTGCGTTTCCTTTTACCAGCAAACTTAGAAGACAAATATGTTTGGATTGGGGTTGGGTTTTCAGCAGGTGTCTTGTCTTTCTCTTCTTATCTTTGAAATCGCCATTTCGGATGCGATTTTCCGTGAGCTCAGTAGCCAGCTCCATTGCAGCTTCGAGGGTTGCATGTGTAGTACTCAACACAAAATCTTGAATTTTCGAGGGAAGACCTCGAATGTAGTGCTCAATTAAACGATAGAGTGGAGTGAACAAGTTGGGACCATCTGATTCAACATGAGAAATCACTTATTGTATGTTGTATGGTCTCCCTCCTTTTGTTTCAAAGAGTAGAACTCATCCTCCAATTTCTTGATTTCGCTTCTTGGACAGAAGCGTCTTGTCATGAGCTATCTCAACTCTTCCCAAGTTAAGGCCATAGCAGCTTCAGCACCTCGCTTTCCTTTCTCTCTGTTCCACCATGTAAGTGCTACCCCGTACAAACGACCGGTAGCATATCGCACCTTGCGATCATCGGGACAATCGCAGTTGAGAAAAGTGCTTTCCATCTCTTCAAACCAACGGAGGAGGGCGGTGACACCTTCAGTCCCCTCGTATTTTGGAGGATCGCAGGATTTGAAATGCTTGTAGGTGCATTTAATGGTGTTGGGAGGAGGATTGGCGACATTTTGACCTTCTTGATTGGTAGGGTTGATGGGATGGCGGCAAGAGCTTGTTGGACTTGTACGATGATGTCGGGAAGTACGGCAGCCATCTGTTGGGCTATTTGAGCGGCCATGCGCTCGCCAGATCTTCCTGACCTTCTACCACCTCGGGAGTGTCTAGCAGACATCTACAGGAAATACGTAGCGAGATTATGAATTGATCGTTTTTTTAGGTGTCATGTGTTGTAAAAAGAGAAAACAACATTCACAAAATAATTGAGAAAATAGATTTACTACATCCATAGGATGTCTTGGGCTTTGCTCATGTTTGGGCCCCCAAATGTCTCCCATACTTCGGCCTAGGTAGTCTTGTGGGCCCCCTCGACTACTAGGCTTCGTAGAGTTCAAATTGGTGTTGGCCTGTTAACACTCGCATCACCCGAATGAAAATCGTAAAACATGATTGCGAGATATAGGGTCGGAGGGTGTCCAGGTGTAAACACAATGACAACTCAAAGTGGGGTTAGTTCACACGACGTTTGGTGTGGCATACTTTGGCCTAATAGGTCCTTCATACTCTCATCGTTAGTCCCCAGGTAGGCAAACTGGTCCATTATATTGGATTTATACGAATGTCAATCCTAGACAGGACGTCCCAACTACCGTTACTCGTACCCTTCCAGTTACTACATGCCCGTCGTAGAACTCACTTTGATGAGATTGAAAACATAAAAACATTACAAAATCCTTGAGAAAGAAAACATGAAAATTGTGAATTTGTGTTGTGTGTGTTTGCATAGACATGATATGTTAAGAATATATAGGCCGCAATAAGTAGCACACCGTAACATGTAACAGTGAAAGTGCTTGCATGCATTTGTGTGTGAAATATGAAGCAAATAAACATCATGAGTTTGCATGTAACATGTAAGCATTTAAAATCTAATCAACTATAGTATAGGCTCTAAGGGTCTAATAACATATCCTATATCCCTATAGTCAAAAGCTCTGATACCAATCTGTCACACCCTAACCCGCAGCGGAAATAGAAGTCGAGGCATGATTGGGTTTTCATCAAAGCTCATGACATTTACTATAATTAAGTTTCATATTTATTAATTGAAATTGAAAGGAAATATCCAAACACAAAGAAACATACAAACACAAGAAATATTGTTCTAAACATGTTGTATTTTATTCATCTTCTAAGGCCAATCCTAAGTGTTCATCTCCTCAGCCTGTCCACCTGTATCATGTGTAAAACAAGAGTTTGGGTCAACAAAAGTTGGCGAGTGAATCTAAATTAAACATTTGAACAATTCAATTTCATTGATTAATTTAAAAAAAATGTGCAAAGACCATATATGAGCATATGTATATATAAACAAACCACAAACCACATAATGTCAACAATGTACACATGCATGATAAATGATGAACTGTGAGATCAAGGCTCAATCAAACGAAGCCGATCTAATGAGGCACGCGATGCTCAACTCGTATCCAACGAGGAACTGATGGGCCTTATATGAATGATTGCACTGAAATGACATAATGTAACCACATATAACAACAACAAAAATATACACATTAGATCACATAATGGTGTTAGCACAAGTATTTGAATAAATAAAATATGTAACGACACATGATACACCCAAAACGTGAATAAAAATGGGAATTTGTAAGGATTCACTCACAGTGGGTGCGTTTCCTTGGATTGATGACGAACGCGCACGAATTTAGGATTTAACCGACGAAGGAAACTAACCTAAGTAATAACGCAATATCTCGATAAATAAATAAAAATTAAAATTTTTAATTAATGCTTTTATTATATTTTTAGGTCTATTTTTGTGGTAATTAATGGAGTTTTTAAACATAAAAAGTATTATTTTTAAGTATTTTAATTTATTTTTAATTAAAATATTAAAGAAATTAGTTATTAAAAAATTATACCCTTTTTCAGGGTTGACCGGTTCAACCGGTTTGACCGTGGGAATTATTGGCAGTGTGTGAAGTTCGAACTCGTGACCTCCCGTATACGTGCACGCAGCTCTACCAACTAAGTTACGTGTCTAACCCGGAATTATCTCTGATTTAATTATATTTATACACTCTTTAGATTAATTCATAATTTATTTATTTTATAAAGGTTTTTAGAATTCAGTGAATCGCCGCATGAACCAAGTCTCGAAAGTGGGAGGGGATGAAGAGAAGACGGTTGAATTCAACCATAAAACTGATAGCATTCATGTTTGGGTTTTAACCCAAATAATTGATAGCATTCGTCGAGTAAAATTAGCTTAGAATCATGTCAAAGGATTTTTTTTAAATTATTACAAATTAATGGTTGTATATTGACTTTCACAACGCTTACTCCTACTCTATTACACCAATAATCTTAATCTACTCGTACTTGTCGAGGGTTTGAACCTGAGACACTCTTCTATAAAAGGTAATGCCTCTACCGCGTGGGCTAGCCCCACATTGGCAACTAGATTTTAAGTATAAAAAGTTTTAATGAAATTGTTATGCCAGAGTGGTGATTTTTAATGAAATTGTTACCTTAGTTTTCTTCACAGACTTCTCTAAACTCCCCTAAACATTCCGAATGGAGATCCATGAACTCCCTAAACCTTTTCTAAACTTTTAATTAGATACCAAAAATTAACTAGATAATATAAATAGCAGTTCATTAATTAAAAAAAGTACAACTAATTAAAAAACATGAAGGTGCCAGTTATTAAATTTGTTCAACTAAATAAAAACTACGATTCCGTTTATAAGTATTTCATTTCTTTAAGATTGTGTATATAGTTCTTTTTTAATAACGATTACAAATTGAGAAAAAAAATGAGTGATAAATAAAAAACAAAATAATAAATTGAGTGTAATACATACATACATACATACATACATACATATATATATATATATAGTCTTAGGATCCAGGATCCTTTGAAAAAGACATTTTTCTTTAAAAGTGTAAGAATGCATATTAATTGACATATAGACATCACATTTTAGACTTTAGCATAATGTTTTGGGTTGATTTTGGTAAGAAAAACATTAAACATAATAATCTAAGACAAAATACAATGAACTCTTAGCTTAAAACTTAAAACACCATGCCAAGAACATTAAGTAGTGTGTTTTAAGTGTTAAGTAATGTATTTTAGTTTTGTTTTAAATTTCACGCCCAAAATACGTTGTGTTATTTTGGTGTTTATTTCTTGGCAAAACAACTCAAAACATCGTACCTAAGTCCACAATTTGATGCCTACATGTCAATTTCTATCTTTTCTCCCACTTCTCACGAAAAATGCCCTTTTTACAGGAATCTCACCATATATATATATGTGTATATATATATATATAGGTATAGGTTCATGTGAGAAAATTTAAAAGTGTGAGAAGGGTAAGAAGGAATATGGTTGTGCCATGTGTCCTGTTTTTTTTTTGGAGTTTTAGGGTATAATGGTAATTTCCCTAATAAAATCTATTCTTGGTAATTATTCTAAATAACCGAAAACCAGTTATATTCGGAGATAATCAATTCGATTTTGCGCAAGATGTTGATAAAATCGTAGGGTTCATATTTGTTTTAAAATTCATCAATATTCGATTTGAATTCATACGTGATTGTCGATCCATCCTCGATAACATATACCCGGATAGATCGATTGTTACTATTTCTATTGAAAACGTTGCTGCATTCATATGGAGAATCATGGATCAGGTGTGTTTTCGTAGGGTGATTGTCTGTATTAGATCGCGGGTTGTTACATACTTATTTTTTTATTGTCATCTGAATGAATATAACTATTCTAAATGGCGTATCTATAGGAATGGAGTGCAGGGTGTTATTTGTTCATGTATCGTATTTTGTTTTGTTATTCAGTTTATCCATTATCTGCATAAACACTCTTTTGAAACCTCGTGTGTATATGCTTACAATATGTGGTGTTATTTCTTTATAGGAATTCATGGTGTATTTTTTATATCATGTGGTATTATTTATGTTATAACCAATTTTTCGTTCATGGTGTTTATTTAACGGGCTAAATGTGCTGATACAGTTGGGTTCATTCATGGTGTTTTTTAATACAGTTCTGTTCTGTTCATGGTGTTTTTGAATATAGTTCTGGTACTGCATGGTGTTTTTAAAATACAGTTGTGTTCCTTCATGGTGTTTTTTACCTGTTATACGTGGTGTTTTTACAATACAGTCCTGGTACTGCATGGTGTTTTTAAAATACAGTTGTGTTCCTTCATGGTGTTTTTACCTGTTATACGTGGTGTTTTTACGGTAATATCTAATACAGTTGTGTTCCTTTATGTGGTCCTTTATGGTGTTTATTAACGGGATATTTTGTGCTGGTTTTTAATACAGACAGCTGTGGTGTTATTTATGTTAGATGTGGTGTTATTTGTAGGGTCTCATAATTACCAGCCTGTTGGGCGTCCACGTTTGTCTCCTAATTCTGGTAAGAGGACTTTTTTACCTGAGGTGGAAGATTCGCTTAGGCCGAGAGAGAAGATGACTTTCGACACACTGAATAACGCATTCCTCTTTTATCAAAAGTAGGCGATGGCTGCAGGCTTTGCCGCCAGAAAGTCTTCCCAATATAAGCAGCAGGATGTTGTTAAATCCAAATACTTTGTTTGCTCAAAGGAAAGGACCAAACCTTTTAAGGTGATCGATTCTTCTAAAGTGGTCGACACCTCAAATATAGGCTCAAAAAGGAAATCTACTCATCGGGTCCCTTCTATTAGGACCGGTTGCGAGGCACGTATGTGACTAAATCTTAACGAGATGAATTTATATGAGGTATACTATTTCAAGGAGGCCATAACCACTCTTTTGTTGCTGATGAGGATAGGTATTTACTCCCCGTTAACTGAGGATTGAATTATACCCAAGAGCAAGCGGTTAATGCTTTGAGTGCGATAAATATTGGACCTGTGAAAGCATTTAATATCATGAGGACATTGTATGGTGGTTTTGACAAGGTAGGGCAACCAAATCCGATTTCAAGAATTTTAAGCGAGATATAAATAGGTACATATCTGAGTTTGATGCTGATATGATGATTAAACGGTTGTTGAGAAAGAAAGAGTATATGCCAAACTTTTCAATGGAGTATACAACCTCTGAAGATTGTATACTAAGGGCTTTAATCTGAGCAGACGAGGAGGCCAAGCGGAATTTTTCAGTTTTTGGTGACGTTGTGTCATTTGATGCAACATATCGGCGTAACAAGTTTGTTTACTAATCAATTTTGTTGATTGTTTTTTTTATAAAATCGTTTTTAGCTTTATATAAAAGTTATTTATATGGTGTTTTTTTGTTTTAGTTACAAGATGATGTTCGTACCATTTACCGGTATTGACAACTATAATCGTAACGTTACACTTGGAGCCGCTATAATAGGGAACGAAACCGCTGAAACGTATAGTTGGTTGCTTAGGGTTTTTTCGTGAATCTTTTGGTCGTGCTCCTCCGGTGGTTGTGACCGACCAAGACCCAGCCATGAAGAAGGCTATTGAAGATACATGGCCTGAGAGTAGGCATAGGTTATGCATGTGGCATATAATGGACAAGCTTACTGTTAAGGTGTTTTTGCTTATTCAATCTATTAATTTTGCTTCATTTTTGTTGTGTAGTATTTATTTTGTTTTCAAATTTTTTTTTCAATTTTTTTTCAATTGTGTTTTAGGTTGGCCCTACGATTTGCAATAGTACAGATTTCAAGAAGAGGTTGTGTTCCATTGTGTGGACCGATTCTATACTGCCCGAGAAGTTTGAAAGCGAATGGGGTACCATAATGAATGATTTTAATCTTTCTGAGCATGAATGGTTACAGTCTATTTATCAGATAAGGGGTAGTTGGATACCGGCGTATTATCGTGATTAGTACATGTCTGGGCTCATGCGTACATCATTTTGTTCAGAGAGTGAGACCATTTCTTGGACAGTTTTGCAACCCGGAGTGCACCCTTGTCGAATTTTTGGGCCATTTTGATTCTGTAATTGAAGCTCAAAGACATGAGCATAGGAAGAACGACCATGACACTAGAAACAGGGTTGCTGATATATGGGCTGTAGACTTTGCTTTGGAAAAGGAAGCCGCGAGGTTATTCACACGCACTATTTTTTTTATGTCCAATTGGAGATACAAAACGGTATTCATCGATGTGCTATTGGAAAGTGGGAAACTATCGATGACTTCGTTAAATTTTTTGTGAAGGATTGGGAACAACCATGCACCACTTTCTTCGAGGTATACGATAGACACTTTTTTTTCTTTGTTTTGTTTACATTTTTCTTTAAATATACTTGGATCCGGCACATGAATTAGTATTGTGTCATTTGCTTAATCAATTTTTTTGTAACAATTTATATGTTTTTTGTTGTGACTTATAGGTAATGGTGCGGGAGGCCGACATGAATATATACTGTACATGCAAAAGATTCGAACAGTTTGGGTTGTTGTGCTCACACATATTTTGCGTGCTTAGGATGCTTGACATGACGGAATTCCCTCAACGACTTAAACGTAGACGTTGGACGAGGGAGGCTGTTACCAATAGTTCTCCTGGTGTTATTTTAGGTATGAATGAGGACGGAGATCGGTATAACGAAGTAAACCGGGTTGTACGTGAATAACACAATATACAAAGTCGGTTATTAACAAACTTGTTACCAATTTCGATGCATTGTGCTCATTTAGGGATCATGTGGTTAAGTTTTTCGATTCAGCTGACGAGGCAGTCGGGAGTGCACCTCGTAAGAGTCGTAGGGAAAGATTTGCTGAAATAACCGGCAATACCCAACATCTACAGTTACTGTTCGTGTCCCCGTTGGAACTAGATTTAAAGGTATGGGTAAGCCGAAACGGATGAAGTCTAAACGTGAAATTGCAAGAAGCCAAACGGGTAATAAGAGACGTCGTTGTTAAAATTGCTTTAGGTACGGTCACAACTGACATACCTGTAAACACCCTAAAAGGAAACAAGAAGACGTTAGTTCCGAGGAAGACCGGGGGGAAGAGGTGGTCGAATCTGACGAGGATGAAGCAGACGAGGATGAAGCAGACGGGGACGAAGCTGACGATTAGGGAGTGTCGGATAAGTCATTTTTATTTTTATGTTTGTTAACAGTGGTTTTCGGTTGAATGATTATACTTTAATTTTTAAGTTGAAATGTTATACACTTGTTTTTGGTTATGCAGTGATGATTTTTTTTTTACTACGGCTGAATATTTAAAAGGGTACATATTGCATATTGGTATAACAATTTTTTTTGTTAATGTATATAAATGTTTTGTGAATTTTTATATATCGTATGGTGTTTTTGTCAATTGGTTATTGTGTTGTTCCTTTTTTTTAAAGTGAGGTTTAGCCAACTGAATAGGTTTATGATATGAGTTATAACAATTTATATGGTTTATTATTTTTGTCGTATGTGTAACAGTATTTTGTTTTCAAGCATATATTCTCGTGACATTCGCTAATTCCGTCTGACATGAACGATATAAAACTAGTTTATTGTAGCAAAATATTAGAGAAAGTAATTAAAAAGAAAAATAACAACAAAACACAAAAGAAATGATCAAATTTCATACCATTTGTTCTAGCCCGAAAACCCCCATAAAATGTTCATACTTCACACAATTGTTTAGAGCAGCCAAATTGAAATTGGACCAATTGGAATAACTTGTTTGAAACCTACATTATACCATCCAACCTGCGACAAATTCTTTGTATTGCATTTTCCTCGAGCTTCAATCTTTCGTCCTCGTCCAAACAAGCAAACTCTCTAACTTATGTCTCTACAACCCCTCGGACTGAGTTCACCTCATTAAGAAGCATTTTTGATACATACTTCCTCTGTAGATTGGTGATTTCCCTTCATTGATTATCCAATACTTCCCCTTTTGCGTTCCTCTCTGACGATAGTCCACATTTCCAATCTTTCACGCTTTTTCCTATATAAGTCAAAAGACATGTGTTCTCGTAAGCAGATACAATAATGCGCATATACAGGTATGTTTTCTAAATTTTACCGTGGAACCGTCTAGCTTACCGTTGTAGGTCTTCATATGCCGCATTAAGAAAATTACGCAGTCGGTACCGTTAAACAGGGTCTGCCATGGGAATTCCATTCTTACGGGTTTGGTAACTCTTAGTTATCAGCTACCACTGGCTGTATACGGCTTAGGAACCCACAAAAGGCACTTATCTGAAATAATACATCCGGTAATACATTATTGTTCTTTGTTTGATATATAAATATAGTTTTGTATATTTTTTAGCTGTACGTACCATTTTTTCGACCGTCCCACCGTACGTTTCTTCTAAACCAGCGTCACCCTCTATGTTGTCATTGATTATTATTTGGGTTGTTGACAACTTGAAAAAAAGCAGAAAGTAGTGCTCCCCATTCAAGATAGGGATGTACACCCTCTGGAAACCTTTAAATGTCTTTAGTTCCGTACCGTCGAGTACATACTTCATGTTCTCTGCAAACCTTGTTATTCGGTCCTTTTCTGGTAAGTCGAACTCCTTTTCAAGCTGCATATGTTTAATTTTTTTAAAGAAAAAAAATAAAATGAGAAGATATGGTGTTATTCCGGATCCAATAACCGAGTTTTCATACCGTTATAACAGAATAACACCATTAGTTCATTTAGGCTTTATCTATAAGGATTCATATAATTTATACAGCATGCAGAACTACGATTATCTTACCAATGATTTAACCATTTCATGTTAATTATCCAATAAAACTGATAACCTGTAAACTGAGTAAATGCAAACATTTTTTCACTTGTTAAATCCATTTAACGATATGGTGTTATTTCAGCTCCAAAACAATATGTTATTTTAGTTTACAATAACCGAGTTTACATACTCTTATAACTGAACAACACCAGTAGTTCATTTAGGCTTTATCTAAAGGGTGTCACATAATTTAAACAATATGCAGGCCTAGGTCTGTCTCACCAATAATTTAACTATTTCATGTTAAAGATAATTATTTTGGACTTTCATTACAGCGTACAATAATCAATAAAGAACACATACCAACATTCCAGCATTGCAGAACAACTTTGAGGCCGTTCCCATCTTCCTCAGTCTCTCCTCGTAGTTCAATACCACAACCCATGCGCTGATGACATCAATATGTACCGTGACGCCCGGTACCATCGATTCGAACAGTGACCTCATCACCGAAACTTGACCATTATTGCTGAAAATCACATCCCTACAACACGAGATAATAATTTTAAATAAATAATGTTTAATGAAAAAGTTTAATGGTACGATGAATACGTACCATGCGTTACGCACTCCGCAGAAAATACAACGTGGTACGACTTCTGCTGACTTCTCCCGTCCGGCCCGCAACGAAACTATGTGTCACACCCCGAATTTCCAACCCCGAAATCCATACACCGGTGGGCCCGGGTGGGGAGTATCGTGACGTCATTGATAACCATCATAGTCAATTAAACACGGCACAACGGACATCTTGGAGTAAAATTACTATTACAAACCAAATGTTCGAAAATACAAAATAATATACAACCTTGTAATAGAATATCCACAGGCGGATCATAAATTGTACATGGAAAGAATACAAAACAGACTTTGGGCAGATTTAGGATTTGCAAGATCCTCTATCACTACCGAGCACTTCCGGCCTATTTTCATATTGTACTTGCAGATTAGTCTTTTGAAAATACGTTAGCTTTCGCTGGTAAATACACCCAACTGACTCATTTTGAAAATATTTCGAAAATGTTTTAAGTGCGTATCAGCACAAATATTCTTTTTATAACTTGGGTTAATTGACCATCCAACCTTGTTAACAGATTTACATGTTTGTCATACATACGAGCCTCGGTACGAAAACCAAGACACAATTAACCTTGTTAACAGACTTTCGGTTGCGAACCGACCCTAGAACTAAAATTGACGAGCCGAACATGTTCTTACATGTTCAAATAATTATTACCAAGTTGTTTAAGTGTCAAAACAGGTTTCATAACATATATAAGATCAATTTATAATTTTTCTGAAAAATGGCCTGTTTGACTTTTTATTTTCATAACTTTGACCCGTCAATTGGTCTAACAAACGTGATCTTCAGGAGGTGCTCTTTATAGGGACTAACACCTACCTTATTGCGATCACTGAGCCATGTTCATTTCGAACAATGGCTAGACCATAATGGTCTTAACCGAAAGTCAAAGCGTTTTACGAAAACGCTTGACTTTTGGCTATAAAAGCCTATAAACGAAAATGCAAGAGCAAGGAACACTTACAAGAGGTTCCTACAATGAAAGAGAACTAATTTGGATGCTCCTTTCAGCTAGGAACTTCCAGAGGAAGGAGAAGAGTTATGATTTAGAAAGGTGCATATTGGAATGAAGCACTTGAACACCTATTTATAGTTGGAGTACTCAAAGGAGGTGAAGCCAGGTGTTTTGGGGTGTAAGAAGAAGCTTACAAGTGTCCCAAAACGTGGCATAGCAGTTTAGAGAAGCCATGGTTTCGAATTAATGGTTTTGGCGTTTTGCTTGGTTGCCAAACAAAACTTTCTGCAGCAGACCTGTTCTCGTGCCCTGCGAGAGACCCAGGCCTGGTCTCTCGCGGCCCGCGACCGCCCTTTGGCCCGTTCAAGGTTTGACACTTTTAACCCCTTAACTTATTAAAGCTTCTAAAAACCTTTTTAAACACCTTTTTGGCACTTTTAGCCCTCCGTAGCCAATACTTAGCATACCCGGGATTATGCCCGGACATTGTCGAGCTCTCGATTCGTTAAAAGGTCACTCAGAGGTATAAATTAACATGTTGACACTTTTAATCCTTCCATCATCCAACTTTCACATATTTACAAAATTGAACCCTCTCGTCCAACAAATGGCACGTATGAGAGTTTAGGACTTCACAAAGGATCACTAAGAGGCTTATGATAAGCATGTTAATTCCGATGTCACTCAGAGGCTGGGCATGTTGAAATATCAGTCACTCAGAGGCTAAATTTCATGTTGATATATCAGTCACTCAGAGGCTAATTATTTAAGCATGTTGACATATCAGTCACTTAGAGGCTGTTATTTATGCATGTTAACATCGGACCCGTCACTCAGAGGCTCTGTTTGAGCATGTTGATGCCTTTAGTCCTTTCTGGTCTTTAATAGACTATATTTAAAATACAAGACGTGTCACTATACTATTGGACACGATTTTACAGGGTGTTACATCCTCACCCCCTTAAAAGAAATCTCGACCTCGAGATTTTATTCAAAAAGATGGGGGTACTTTTGTCGTATAGTGGACTCAACCTCCCATGTATACTCGGGACCTCTAAAAGCGTCCCACTTAACCTTTACTATAGGTATCATTTTTCTTCGGAGCTTCTTAACCTGTCGATCCTTGATCGAAATTTGTTTCTCAATGAAACTCAGGTTTTCATCTATCTGCACATCTTTGTGCGACATTGCTAGCGACTCATCGGCTATACATTTCTTAAGATTAGATATGTGGAATACATCATGGATTCCATTAAGCTCCTCTGTCAACCTGAGCTTTTAAGCTACAGTGCCGACACGTTCGATTATCTCGAAGGGTCCTATATATCTAGGGCTTAACTTGCCCTTCTTTCCAAAACGCATCACACCTTTCCAGGGTGATACTTTTAGCATAACTTTGTCCCCTACTTGGAACTGAATAGGTTTACGCCTCTTGCCAGCATAGCTTTTCTACCTATCCCTGGCAGTATTGAGAGGATCACGGATTTGCACAATCTTTTCGGCCGTCTCTAGGACAATCTCTGGTCCTGACAGTTGGGCCTCCCCAACTTCCGCCCAGCATACGGGCGTTCTACATTTTCTCCCATACAAGGCCTCAAAAGGAGCAGCCTTGATGCTCGTATAATAGCTGTTATTGTAGGAGAATTCGATTAGGGGTAAGTGGTCATCCCAACTTCCACCTAAATCAATCACACATGCTTTAAGCATGTCTTCCAGAGTCTGAAAGTACGCTCACTTTGACCATCAGTCTGCGGATGGTAAGCCGTACTAAAGTTTAATCGTGTGCCTAAAGATTGTTGGAAACTTTTCCAAAAGTGAGATGTTTATCTAGTATCTCTATCGGATACAATAGATACTGGCACACCGTGTAGGGACACTATCTTGTCCACATACAACTTCGCCAATTTATCTAAATTATACGTTTCTTTTATTGGCAAGAAGTGTGCTGACTTAGTCAGCCTATCCACTATGACCCAAATAGTGTCATTACCACATTTGGTCTCAGGTAACTTGGTAATTAAATCCATAGTTACCATTTCACATTTCCAAGTGGGAATTTCTAATTGTTGTAGTAGTCCTGACGGTTTTTTATATGTTCAACCTTAACTTGCGAACACGTCAGACACTTAGCTACATAAGTGGCTATAGATTTCTTCAAACCCATCCACCAATAATTCTTCTTCAAGTCTTGATACATCTTGTCACCTCCCGGGTGAACCGAGTATCTTGAATTGTGCGCTTCTTGGAGGATTAGATCTCTAAGTCCTCCAAAGATCGGAACCCAAATTCTATCATTAAATCTTAGGATTCCATCCTTTCGAGGCGCTAATTGATCAACAGTTCCGCCTAATCCCTCGTTACGGATATTAGCCTCTAATAAGGCTTGCTTTTGCGCATCTAGTAGCTTCTCATTTAAGCTATTTCTGAGCTCAATGCTCTTAGCGTTAATCCTAATAGGTTTAACCTTTTTCTTGCGACTTAAGGCATCGGCAACTACATTTGCCTTGCCTGGGTGGTAGCGAATCTCGCAATCATAATCATTAAGAGTTTCCATCCAACGGCGCTGTCGCATATTCAATTCTTTCTGATTGAACAGATGCTGGAGACTTTTATGATCAGTGTATATAACACACTTTGTGCCGTACAAGTAATGTCTCCACAGTTTTAGTGCAAATATAACGGCACCCAGCTCCAAATCATTGGTGGTGTAATTCTTTTCATGCACTTTTAATTGTCGTGATGCATACGCAATTACCTTGCCATTTTGCATAAGCACACAGCCCATACCGGTGTGTGATGCATCACAATAAACAACAAAATTTTCAATACCCTCAGGTAGAGATAACACAGGAGCGTTGCTCAACTTGTGTTTAAGAATCTCAAAAGATTCTTGTTGCTTTGGAACCCAATTATACCTAATATTCTTACGGGTCAAGGAAGTTAAAGGAGTGGTTATCCTTGAAAAGTTCTCAATGAACCTCCTATAGTAACCAGCCAATCCTAAGAAACTACGAACTTCCGTTGGGGTCTTGGGCACTTCCCAATTCATTATGGCCTCAATTTTGGTGGGATCCACTTGGATACCATGCTCATATGTCCAAGAAATTGGACTTCTCTAAGCCAAAATTCGCATTTAGAGAACTTCGCATAAAGTTTCTCTTGTCTTAAAAGTTCTAGGATGCACCTAAGATGTTTCTCGTGATCAGTTTGACTACGAGAATAAATAAGTATGTCGTCTATGAAGACAATGACAAACTTATCCAAATACGGTTGCAGACTCTATTCATGAGATCCATGAATGCCGCCGGTGCATTTGTGAGCCCAAAAGGCATCACTAAGAATTCAAAATGACCATAGCGGGTCCTGAAGGCTATCTTAGGAACATCTTCACTTCTAACCTTCAGTTGATAATATCCTGATCTTAAATCTATTTTAGAAAAGTAACTAGCTCCTTGAAGTTGGTCGAATAAATCATCGATCCTGGGGAGAGGATATCTATTCTTAATGGTTAGCTTGTTCAGCTCCCGGTAGTCAATGCACATTCGTATCAAACCGTCTTTCTTCTTTACAAACAGAATAGGAGCTCCCCAAGGTGAGGAACTAGGCTGGATAAAACCTTTCTTCAAGAGTTCGTCCAATTGAACTCTTAGCTCATTCATTTCGGTTGGAGCTTGCCTATATGGAGCTCTAGCTATGGGTGCTGCTCCTGGTATGATATCTATATAGAACTCCACTTGCCTATTTGGAGGTAGGCCTTCTTCAGGGAAAACATCGGGATAATCTGAGATAACTGGTTGATCTCCAAGGTTCGGCTTTGGTTCATTTATAGTGACTTATGCCATGTAGATGACACGGCCTCTTCTCAAACACTTGGATGCCTTAAATAACGACACCTTGTCTGGCAGTCCATAGTGTGAGTCTCCAGGGATGGTGATCATTTCACCAGATGGGGTCTTAATCTCGATGAGCTTTTTATCTCAGGCAATGCGGGCTTGGTTATGAGATAACCAATCCATGCCTAAGACAACATCGAACCCCACCAATTTCATTGGCAAAAGAGAGATAGGGATGGAATGATTCTTAATGGATATAGAGCATCCATCAAGTATGGAAGAAGCAATTTCTAAGGTTCCATCGGCGAGTTCTATCTCATAAATTTTATCTAGAGTTCTTATGGGTAAATTTAATAGTTTACTAAACTTATGGTCAACAAATGATTTATCTGCACCTGAATCGAAAAGAACTCTAGCGTAAATATTGTTAATGAGGAATGTACCTGTTATGACGTTGTTGTCGTTAACGGCCTCACTGGCATTCATTTGAAGGCATGGGCATTCCCCTTCTTGGCCTCTCTAGGCTTTGCATCATCACTTTTAGGTTTCGTGGGGCAATTGTATGTTATATGCCCTTTTTCGTTGCAGTTGTAGCAAACTGCATCCTTAGGATCCTTGCAATCTAAGGTCTTATGCCCTTTCCTCTTGCAGATACCATAGGGTTTGGTTTGTGGATTTATACTACACAGTCCCCAATGCCTATATTTACAATTCTTGCACAGAGGTTTGTCACTAGACGCGTTCTGGTTCTTCTTGAACCCAAAATTTCCTTTCTTTTTAAATTTTTGGGAGTTATTATCCTCTCTTTTTCCTTTTTCTATCAATTTCAGTCCTAATTGAATTTGTCTTACCAGATCTAGGGTGAAGGAAAGAGATAGGTCTACAGCAGACCTATAGGTAGTAGGCTGAGCAGCCTTTACCATGCCCTTTATCTCGGGCACCAACCCATTTATAAAACGCGCAGTGCGTTTAGATTCGGGGGTGATCAAATAGGAAACTAACCTAGATAGGGAGTTAACATCAGAAACGTACTTCCGACAATCTAGGTTTTTCATTGAAAGAGACAAAAAGTCTGTCTCTAACTTCTCCACCTCATGGGTTGGGCAGTAAGTTTCCTTCACCAAATCAACAAACTTGGACCATCCCAAGTTGTACAGGTGTACCTTAACTATTGATTGAATCATGGCTTTCCACCAAATTAGGGCATCGCCCTTGAAGGATTGTGATTCGTACTTGACCACATCCTTATCAGCACAGTTGCTGATATCTACTATTGTTTGTATCTCGTCTAGCCACTTTAGGGCTTCTACAGCTCCTTTTTCTCCGTTAAAGTCTCGGGGCTTACAAGAGATAAAATACTTATAGGTACATCCATCCTTAACAGAACGGGACTTTTCAGTAAGATCTATATTCTTTGGTTCACTCTTCGCATTTGAAGAGTAAACGGAGCTCTCTCTATGAGCTGAAGATGGTGGAATAGATAAGGGTCTAGAGCGAGTGGCACTCGACTCTCTAGGCCTTTCTATGGCCTTTCCCATGGCCTTTTCGACAGTCGCATCAATGCGAGCTTGAAAATTTTCATCATCTATATTTTTGTTTTCAGCTTTGTTAGATTCAGCATTCTTGTGGCTACTTTGTGCTTCGTTTGAGTTAGCCATCTTTAAGTCTTGGTTTCTATATACCAATAAAACTTCATTTAGCCATGGCGCATCAACCATATCGGCTTTCAATATTGGATATAACAATCCATTGCCTATACTAGTGTGAATAACATCACAACTCTTAGGCTTAACATATGTATATTTGGCCTAGGTCTTAATAGGACCATCATAGGCAAATTACAATTTGGACGTAGTCCATATATTATTGGACAGTGGATCGCAATGTCACAACTGTCATTGTCATCATTGACAATTATATAGCTCATAGGCTTGTCCCTAATAGACATAATAATTGGGCACCTTGGCCGGTCATATCAGATGTATATGGCATATCAGCCTGTCCCGTTGGACAATTAATTGGGCACATTGGCCTACATCATATTAGATGTATATGGCATATCAGCCTGTCCCGTTGGACAATTAATTGGGCACATTGGCCTACATCATATCAGATGTATATGGCATATCAGCCTGTCCTATTGGACAATTAATTGGGCACATTGGCCTACATCATATCAGATGTATATAGCATATCAGCCTGTCCTGTTGGACAATTAATTGGGCACATTGGCCTACATCATATCAGATGTATATGGCATATAAGTCTGTCCCGTTGGACAATTAATTAGGCACATTGGCCTACATCATATCAGATGTATATGGCATATCAACCTGTCCCATTGGACAATTAATTGGGCACATTGGCCTACATCATATCAGATGTGTATGGCATATCAGCCTGGCACATTGGCCTGACGGCTAGTGTGGTTCCTTAAGCCACACTACCAAGAGTATGAACATTTCTTAATGTTACATAAGAGTACCTTAATAATTGATTAATGGTCCCGGTCACTTTCGACCTTAACGACCTTGGAGGTTTGGACCTAGTCCCTTACTCCTGGATAGAAGGATAACTTCCCTTAACTATCCTGATTGAAGACCCCTTTTACTTAACTATCATTTCTTGGCCAATGTGTGGTCTACGCCACTTGGCATAATCAATCTATTAAGGTCTTTTGGAATTATATAGCAGAGCATAAATTTCGAGTAAAATCGAGACGCTCGTTTTCAAGAGGATGATTTACATATATATATAATTCCAAAAGTACTTCATTAAATTTTGATTAGAAATTACAATACTAGAAAATGAAATAAACTTATCCATGCAAGGACTTAAAGGAATAAAAATGTCCACGCAGGGACTAAAAAAATAACAATTTCCTCGCAGGGACTACATATACTTAGAAGAGACTTCACTCGTCTTTCTTTCCTTTGACTAATTTGGAGAGTTTCTTGAAGAACTTATTCGTCTTCTTCTTCGTTTTCTCAGCCTGTTGCTGCATTTCTTTCATCCTTTCTAAGGCCTCATTAATGGCCTCAAGTTATGGCGGAGGTTGTGGGTGTGGAATAACCGGATACGGGTACTCATAAGTTGGATATCCAGTCGGTGGATAAATAGGTAGGAAAGGAGACGGGTAAAGTGCATTGTGCATAACCGCATGCATGTATTGGTCTTGCGACCACGCTTGATAGTCTACCGGCGTAGACGAGTTAAAAGGATCATATCCATACGTGTCTGGGTACGTGGGAATTGGTTAGTATAACCCGTTGGTGGTGGTTGAACAGCAGGTGTTGGTGTTGGTTCCACTATATGTGGAACATTAGAGGGTCCACCCATTTGTGGGTCCTCTTGAATTGTGGGGTAGGAGTTGGGCAAAGGTGGTAGCGATCCCGACCTTTGTCCGGCACGTACCGACATACGTGCTCCACGCTTCCTTCTTGGTGGTTCAGGTGGTGGTTGAGGTTGGTCCACGGGTTCCATGTGGACATCTTCTTGAACAGGAGGTGGTTGAGAGTGGTGAGAAGGAGTGTGGGCGAAAGTAAATTGGTTCCAGTATTGATCCCACTCATTAGGACCTTGGTAGGGCGATCCGGCATATGAGTTTGAATCGCTCAAAATTTCAATAGGATGCATATTTGATCTCGACGGTGGCATCTCTGGGTCGGATTCCTCGTCCATATGATGTGGCTGGTCCAACTGATTTTGATCAGCTGGAGGCGTGTTTAAGTAATGGTAGGGTTAAATTCTTCGTGGTAGAAGTCTTGGAGTAAAATTACTATTACAAACCAAATGTTCGAAAATACAAAATAATATACAAGTTTGTAATAGAAGATCCACAGGCGGATCATAAAGTATACATGGAAAGAACAAAACAGACTTTTGGCAGATTTAGGATTTGCAAGATCCTCTAGCACTACCGAGCACTTCCGGCCTATTTTCGTATTGTACCTGCAGATTAGTCTTTTGAAAGTACCTCAGCTTTCGCTGGTAAATACACCCAACTGACTCATTTTGAAAAAATTTCGAAAATGTTTTGAGTGCGTATCAACACAAAAATCTTTTTATAACTTGGGTTAATTGACCGTCCAACCTTGTTAACAGATTTACATGTTTGTCATACATACAAGGCTCGGTACGAAAACCAAGACATGTGTCATCGTACACACCATTTTGGACTCACGAATGAGTCAATTCCTCCCAACCTTGTGGGAATGCATAATTGAGCGTCTATCGGGTGTATGCCTACACCCGCGCTAAGGTCGTGGCCATTTCTATTGTAATGAGCCGAGGATATCCAGGACACGGTAGTTAACCCCCGATGTTTTAAATTATCAAACAAAACTGATTAAAACATAATATGCGGATTGATTATCTCCGAACCGGCGTTCGATTGAATCCCATTTCCGACCAAGCGGTAATAATTTACCGTAACCCAAGCCCGTCTAAGGGAAATAAGTCGAGAGTATTTACCTGAGCTAGTCTTCTTTTAATTTTTAATAACTCAGCCGTACACAAAAGGATTAAGTGCAGATAGCATTTACCGGCAAGTCTCTAGTCTGGATTATGGCATAAACTAACCAATTAAATATTAACGGTCTTTATTTAAGTCATAGACTTAGACCGACTAGCGTACTTGATCAATACGTATGACGCTAGATTAGATGATGATTGGATAGAATGTAGTTTAATCCCAACAAGTAAATTTGACTTGTTTAATAAGGATAAACTATTTACATTCTGGATTTTGACGCTTAAATGACAAGGTTAAACCCGTTTAGGCTAACTTCCGTAAAAAAAGTTACATATACGTAACCGTGCGCATATTAGCGATCGGGTAACCGGATAAGTCATGGACAAGTTCTATATGCCATTATATTTTTAAATAAGTTAAGATATCAGTAAGATATCAAATTGTATGCCAGTTATGGTTTTAAAACGAAACTATGCCTCATAAGGGCATTTTGGTAATTTCATACCGTATAAAAGAACTTGAATATATTTTAAGTTTATCATCATAAGTATTCTGGAAAAATATTTTATTTATGATATAATATCAGTAAGATGTCAATTATATGTGTAAATTATTTTTTATGACCAAACTATGCACCGAAGGGGCATTTTGGTCATTTTATACATAGTTTATAATTTATTTGGGATTCTGAATTTATAACATGTCCCTACTGTAAATATGCTTAAAATAAGTTTTAAAATCAGTAGATAACAAGTCTTGGTCAATAATATGGTTTAAAACCATACTATGCGCTGAAACGGCGCTTATGTCGTAAAATGACGTTTTTAAGCGATGTTTACGAAAGCTGACATTAAGGTCAGATTAAAATATTTAAAACATGTTATTTAATATAAAATTTCAGTAGGTAGTAATTTACCTTGAAAAGATTTGATTAAAACCATTTTATAAGCCACAAGGGCTAAAACCGTCATTTATCGACATAGTTTAAAGACTTGTTTGAAAACTCAGTTTATAACTTGGTTTAACATCCCAAATAATCCTACTTATAATATTACATCAGTAGGAAACTCATTTTCAAGTTCATTACCATTTAAAACCTTGTTTTATGTAAAAATGACATTTTGGTCAAAGATGGCATAATTATGGAACTTGCGCATAAACTTGGATTCTGATTATGATCATATAATATAACCTCAGATGGTTATGCTACATTATATTACGACCATAATGCAACTTTATATCAGTAGGTAACTAATCTAAATCGGGTCAGGATCGAAAGTCAAAGCAGAAGTCAAACTTCGCGACTTTCGGTTGCGAACCGACCCTAGAACTGAAATTGACGAGCCGAACATGTTCTTACATGTTCTAATAATTATTACCAAGTTGTTTAAATGTCAAAACAGGTTTCATAACATATATAAGATCAATTTATAATTTTTCTGAAAAATGGCCTGTTTGACTTTTTATTTTCATAACTTTGACCCGTCAATTGGTCTAACAAACGTGATCTTCAAGAGGTGCCCTTTATAGGGACTAACACCTACCTTATTACGATCACTTAGCCATCTTCATTTCGAACAATGGCTGGACCATAATGGTCTTAACCGAAAGTCAAAGCGTTTTACGAAAACGCTTGACTTTTGGCTATAAAAGCCTATAAACGAAAACGCAAGAGCAAGGAACACTTACAAGAGGTTCCTACAATGCAAGAGAACTAATTTGTAGGCTCCTTTCAGCTAGGAACTTCCAGAGGAGGGAGAAGAGTTATGATTTAGAAAGGTGCAAGTTGGAATGAAGCACTTGAACACCTATTTATAGTTGGAGTACTCAAAGGAGGTGAAGCCAGGTGTTTAGGGGTGTAAGAAGATGCTTACAAGTGTCCAAAACATGGCATAGCAGTTTGGAGAAGCCATGGTTTCGAATTAATGGTTTTAGAGTTTTGCTTGGCTGGCAAACAAAACTTTCTGCAGCAGACCTGTTCTCGCGCCCCGCGAGAGACCCAGTTTGACACTTTTAACCCCTTAACTTATTAGAGCTTCTAAAAACCTTTTTAAACGCCTTTTTGGCACTTTTAGCCCTCCGTAGCCAATACTTGGCATACCCGGGATTATGCCCGGACATTGTCGAGCTCTCGATTCGTTAAAAGGTCACTCAGAGGTGTAAATTAACATGTTGACACTTTTAATCCTTCCATCATCCAATTTTCACATATTTACAAAATTGAACCCTCTCGTCCAACAAATGGCATGTATGAGAGTTTAGGACTTCACAAAGGATCACTCAGAGGCTTATGATAAGCATGTTGATTCCGATGTCACTCAAAGGCTGGGCATGTTGACATATTAGTCACTCAGAGGCTAATGATTTAAGCATGTTGACATATCAGTTACTTAGAGGCTGTTATTTATGCATGTTGACATCGGACCCGTCACTCAAAGGCTCTGTTTGAGCATGTTGATGCCTTTAGTCCTTTCTGGTCTTTAATAGACTATATTTAAAATACAACACGTGTCACTATACTATTGGACACGATTTTACAGGGTGTTACACTATGCGGCTGACATATGGTGACCGTAGCGTTTTGGCAAAATTATGTCCTTTTTAGGCGTGGTGTTTTTTCGTGCATCGCAGATCGACCCCTCTCAACACCTTTTTCATGAACCCAAACACTGTCAATTTTTTTGATAGGTTCACTGCCTCTAGACCTGATACATTGAACCGTGGTTGGGGTGTCTTTGCTGTATCCACCGCGTCTATCGCTGCCTCTACCTCTGCCGCAATTGATGACGTCATTGGTGCAAAGGGAGATTTTTTGTGACATAGTTTCATGTTTTCTCGTATTTGGAGTAGTGTTATTACTGGTTAATGTTACACTACCTTCATGACGGTTGACATCTTGCGTTCTCGCCTCATCTGCTTGTAGATATTTAAACTTCATTCTATTTCATGTCAATGCTTTTTCCTTAAACTTCTCACTATTGGGATACAATGTACATGATTCTATAATCGTCTCATTTATGCTACGAACGCATTCTTCAAAATCACGGAACAACTTATCCAAAATATTGCATTTACCCTGTTTCAAAATCCGGTTAAACAACATATTTTTGTAAAACAATATATATTGTATCAGTCTTTTTTCAACCTATTGTTTATTTACCTCATCAGATTCTTTTGCAGATGCGGATGGGGGCGATTGTGTGTCTCCGTACTGCGACACCATCGGCACACGAAACGCTCCATCTGGACCTACAAGCATGGCACACGTTTGGGTGTCAGTTTGCTTCAAAAGTAGCCCACACAATGCTTGTATATACCAAGGTGTTGGTCACCATCTTCAATAGGCGTAGTACCTTTAACCATCCTTTTCTTTTCCCTTCTACTGATCTCGTCCGATCCACATTTCCTTTTCTCCCCCTTTATTGCTGAATCAACATCCTCGATTGATATCTCAGTACGCTCCATCTCTGAAGCCAACTCCTCAAACAAGTCATCAGTTGCTAATCCAATCAGAGCCGAACCATGTATTGCAGGTATCCTTTTTTTCTCTATTGCATAGGCCATCTGTAAAGTTTCATTGAAAGATGTTTAGTACAGTTTCCACAATTATTAAATGCATGATTTTCTGTTGTTTATGTTTTATTTAGTATTAACTTACCATCAGCAAAAGCATTGGGCCCCTGAAATGATCCTCGTCACCGTGCCACGATCTCTTCACACGGTTGAGGCATGCAACCATGTAAGCACACCAATCAAAACTTGATATTTCAACTTCAGTTTCAGGCACGGAAGATACAGGACATTAACTGAGTTGTTGCTTGTCGTTTCACCCAGAAATGAAAAGTATAAAACTATAAAATTCAGAACAAATAACCGTTTGTAGTCGTCTATGCTCAATATGTGCATCATCAGATGCAATGGAGACACTCTTTTTCCTTGTACATCTTTAAGTTGACCCCTAAATTCCTTCATAACTTCACCACTCCTCTTGTTTGCCTTCGTTTGTTCAACCAGCACATTTTCCCCACGAGGCAGCTTGAATATGCGGTATACAAGGTCTGCAGTAATGGGTATCAGACTGTTGTTTCCTATATTCAAGACGCACGAATCTGGGTCGTAATTTGTGACCAACCAGTGTGCGATGGCGGTAGGGACACCAGTAACTTAATAGCTGAAAATTGATCCAAACCCGATCTTGTAAACCTTTTCTCTTTGTTTCGCACTCAAACCACCTGTTAGATTCAATAAATTGTCGATAGAAACCTTTGGCCTGATTTTTGTTCCCGTATAGGGCTTGTAAGGTTGTGAGTGTATTTTCCGTTTTGTATGAATCGACGATTTTTTGGCTATCGACTTCCTTCTTTTTCCTGGTGGGGTGTCAACAAAGTCATCGTCCGGGTCGGACGATGACTTTGAAATCACCTTCTCAGGCTTCTTTATTGTTAGCTTTGATTCTACATTAAACAAACAAAGTATTAGTAATACCGCACAGTATAGACATTTAGCTCATTATAATGTTCAAGGATAAAATGCATACCCTTTGTGGTAGTTCCTGTAACCAGCCATCTCGCAGTCGATTTGAACTGCTTCCCTGGCGGTGGCACTATTTTCGTTGTGTTTTGTTCTGGTTGTCGTGGCATTTCCCTGGCGGGGGCTCCTTGTTTATCATTTCCATCTCCGTCTGAATCCGAACACACGATAGCAGTCTCTTAGGTGTCCTTGTATTTGGAGTGGTACATTTTTGTTCGTAGCCGATTGCTTTTCCTAACTGCATAGTACACACGTGCAACAAAATGTATTATAACCATAGTTATTAAAATGAATGTGTTATACCAAATGTCATATAACACCAGGTTAGAGACCAAATCACTATAAAAAACATAAATAAAAAATATTTGAAGACTCTCCACCGTACTGTTGTATGAATGACTGCAAATCAATAACAAACAGACCAAATCACTAACTAACACCCCTTCAATTCATATACAGAAATACAGACCAAATCACGATTAAAAACAAAAAAAAATTCTATAAAGAAATAACACCACATATTCTAGTTAATGGACAAATAACACCTTTCACTCCTATGAAAGACAACTTCAATTCCTATAAAGAAATAACAACATAAGGCAGTTAATGGACAAATAACACCTTGCACAAGGATAAAAGACCCCTTCATTTCCTATAAAGAAATAACAACATAAATGCAGATAATGGACAAATAACACCCTGCACTACTTTTTCAATCTTCATATGTTTTAACCCAAATGTCATTGAACACACCCACAGAAGTGTTGTTGAACAAATAAAACTCATCAAAGATCACCACAGATGTATTAGAATGCAGCAAACTCATTGAATATGAGGCAGCTGAGGCACGAGCTGTTTTGTAGTCCTGCCTGTCAATTGTTTTTTATGGTTTTTGAATGACTGCAAATCACTAACTAACACCCCTATCTTGTAAGCTATGACAGGAACGGGTGCAGAACCCAAAACCCAACCAATCAGACCAACACCAATTACTGGAATGCAGAACCCAAAACCAACCAATCAGACAAATCCTAAGTTTTTGTGATGCTTGTTCTTTTTTCAATTAATACAACTTCTTACAAACCCTATAGAATGCATACATCTTTTTAACAAAGTCCCTCATAGTAATATATATCAAATAAACACCATATATAAATAACACCACATAATGGAACAAAAGACCCCTCCAATTCCTATAAAGAAATACATACCAAATCACGATTTAAAAACCAAAAATTCATATAATGGATAAATAACACCCTGCACTCCTATAAAAATTCATATAATGGACAAATAACACCCTGCACTCCTATAAATGCAGATAATGGACAAATAACACCCTGCACGATTATACAAGACCCCTTCAATTCCTATAGAGAAATAACAACATAAATGCCAATAATGGACAAATAACACCCTGCACTCCTTTTTCAATCTGCATATGTTTTATACCAAATGTCATTGAAGACACCCCCAATATGTTGTTGTTGAACAAATACAACTCATCAAAGAACACCATAGAAGTATTAGAATGCAGCAAACTCATTTAAGACATCCATAGAATGCAGCAAACTCTTTGTAATAACACCATAACAGGTAATAACACCACAGATATTTAAAAACACCCTAAAATTCTAAAAGACACCATAACATTCTTAAAGCCACCATAAAGCAGAAACCTTAAATCATACAATGCAGATTTGTTTTTTTTAATGAATATGGATTAAATCGAACTCCATTGATAAAAATAAAACCAAAACCTTAATAACTAACCGGAAAACATCAAAAAAGCTTCATTAGGTTGAAATTAAGCAACTTATAAAAAACCCTAATCCTACCAACTAAAGGAATAAGCAATATCTCAATACAATGATCAAATACGACTAAAACACTCAGATTTCATAGCACATTACATACCTGTATTTGATTTTGCAGGTTTCCCCATCGACGGAGTCTTCGTCGTCTTCTCCTCCTCCCGGTCGACAATAAACGGAACCTTAAATTTCTTCGTTCGTGGACTTTGATTTTTGCGATTACAAATGATATTGAAGATTGATGTTGAAGATTGTTATCACTGAATAATCTCCGTAATTTTCGAAGAATTGATTGTGATTGTTGGGGGTTTTGATTCGGTTTCTATTTGAAAGTGGGGTAAAAGGTCCAAAACACCCCTGAACGATTCAATTAGTTTTAATGGTTTGATACTTTATCTACAATAATGGCACTATGATCTCAACCATTAGATTTTTAATCTAATGGTTGATATTTTTTCTTACCCTTCTCACACTTTTAAATTTTCTCACAATAACCTCACCCTATATATATATATATGTATATATATATATATATGTATATATATATATATGTCACACCCCGACCCGCAGCGGAATAAGAGTCGGGGCATAATTGGGTTATCACCAAAGCTCATGATGTTTACTAAAATGTTTCATATTTATTAAATTCAAATTACAACTTAAATATTCAAATCAAATCCATACAATTACAAGGAAAATGAAACTAAGTAAAACAATCCTAAGCCTAAACTGATTTATTCTTCTAGGCCTTCCTATGTGTTTCTTGCCTCAACTGGATCACCTGTATCATGTGTAAAACGGGGGATATTTTGGGTCAACAAAAGTTGGCGAGTGAACCTTGATAACACATTGTTATTGATTTCTTGTTTTATTTAATATTGAATGAGTACATGAATGAGTACATGACATGAATGATGATGTATATGAGATCAAGGCTCAATCAAACGGAGCTGATCGAATGACATGAATGATGATGTATGTGAGATCAAGGCTCAATCAAACGGAGCCGATCGAATGAGGTACCTGATACTCAACCCGTATCCCACGGGGAGCTGATGGGCCTAATGAAATGCATGCACTGAAAATGATAACTTCAATCTAAACATAATTCACACAACAATTGATACACATTTGATCACGGATATGATGGATGCACGAGTGTTTAAATATAATAAGGAACTAAACGACACATGATACACCCCAAAATGTGATTAAAACGGGGAATTGACATAGATTCACTCACATTGGGTGCGTTCTTTGATGACGTTGGATGCGCACGAATTTTAGGATTTGATCGACGAGGAAAACTAACCTAAAATAAAAACGAAATGATTCGGTAAATTACTACTTTTAATTTATACTCTTAATGTGATTTTTAGATTTATTTTTGTGAGTTTAAGGAGCTTTTCAAACTTTAAAATCTTATTTTTAAGTATTTTAAATGATTTTCTGATTAAATAAATTAATAAAAATAAATAAATATTTTTTTGACTTTTTGACTGTTAACCGTTGACCGTGACCGGTCGGATTGTGTTTAATTATGCGCTAGGTGAGGTTCGAAATCGGGACCTCTTGTTTACGTGCACGCAGCTCTACCAACTGAGCTACGTGTCTAACCCGAATATTCTCTGTTTTAATTATATTTATATACTAATTAATTTTAAACTTATTGGTTTTATTTAAAAATGGTTTATATTGCCGAATCGGTTGCAGGGACAAGGAGTCGAACTCGGGTTCTTCGGTTCGAGTGCGCACAGCCCAACCAGTTGGGCTGTGTGTCATATCTGTTTAACTTATGGATTAAATTATTCTTATTAACATTCGGTGATCTGATCCGATTCAGTTGTAAAAATGTTGGTTTTAATTCTGAAATTCGGTAACGTGTGCGATTCGAACCCGGGACGTGTGCATTGTTGTGTACACAGTCCACCGCTGGACTGTGTGTCTAACCCGTTCGAATATCCGTTTTTAATTATACTTATACACATATTCAACTTCGTCTTCTTCGTTTACAAAGACACGGAACAGTGATGTCCGACTGTTCTTGTTTAGCTGTTCACGATTTAAACTTGATTGAAATGAACAGAGAAATTAAATGATATGGTGTACCAGAACAGCGGGTTTGCTTCGGTTTTCCGGCAAGTGTCGTCGGCTTCGATTTGCGATGTTCGGCTATATGAACTGTTTAGCAGTTTTGATTATTGATTTGAACGATTAAAGTATGAATTAAGAGATAGCAGAGAAGTTTTAGATAGATATACCGGTCGAGGAATGAATACGGTTTTCTGATCAAGTATTTCCGGCGAAATTGGAAATCTCCGGCGACGAGCTTCTGAGAATTTCAACTACGAAAAAGTGTGCGGTCTTGAGCGAAAGGATTCCCGGAAGGTTGAGGGGGTATTTATAGGGTAGAACTGGATGAATTTTGTCCGAGTTTGAGTCTTGATTCGCGGTCAAGGTTTCTCCGGCGGTTATGACCGCAATTGACTGTTAGACGTCGGTTATAACCGATGTCGAAGTCGGTTGTAGTGTTTTAGTCAAAAGGAAAATGGCTAAACTCGCGGATTGCCGGAATTTCCGGTGATTGCGAGTTCTGAGCGCGATGATTTCCGGTTTTGAATTCGAGTTTTATTTTAAGTATTATTTGTTTCAGTATATTCACAAATAAGGCATGTGGCGGAGCGGTGTGTTGTGCGTTTGAGTTTGTGGGCGACCCGGGTTCGAAACCCGGCGTCCCCATTTTATTTTTTTTCTCATTATTTACGATTATTTATAAAATATGGTTTTTAAATTCTAATATAGTTATTAATTATGTATCGTTTAAATTAATTTGAGCAATAAATATGCAACGAAAAATTATAACTGGATATTCGATTAATAAACGAAGCGGGTTTTGGAAACCCGTTTTCCGACGGATGTTACAGTATCCCCTACTTTTAGAAATTTCGTCCCAAATTTAAGTAGTAGTGGTAACAGGAAAAAGATGCGGGTATTTCTCGCGCATTGAGTCTTCAC
The DNA here is from genome assembly GCA_947069175.1 of Scalesia atractyloides. NCBI lineage: Eukaryota > Viridiplantae > Streptophyta > Magnoliopsida > Asterales > Asteraceae > Scalesia > Scalesia atractyloides. The sequence continues at coordinate 7,708,153 of CAMTDV010000022.1, forward strand.
GTTCCCAAGTAAACTCAGGTCCTCGTTTCGACTCCCAATGTACCCTGACAATTGGAATACGACTCCATCTTAAACGCTTCTCTCCGAAGTCCATGATTTCTACTGGTCTTTCAATGAAGTGCATGGATTCATCGATCTGAGGGTCTTCTAGAGGAACATGGAGGTTTTCATCGGCGAGGCACTTCTTCAAGTTTGATACGTGGAATGTGGGATGAATTCTGTTGAGCTCTTCTGGTAGGTCAAGCTTGTATGCTACAGGACCTACTCTTTCGAGTATCTTGAAAGGTCCTACGTAGCGTGGTGCTAGCTTGCCCTTCTGGCCAAAACGAATCACTCCCTTCCACGGTGATACTTTTAAAAGTACTTGATCCCCAATGTCAAACTCCAAGGGCTTTCGTTGTTTGTGTGCATAACTCTTCTGACGACTTTGAGCCGCTAGAAGATTGTTTCGAATTTGAATGACCTTGTCGGTTGTTTCTTGAATTAACTCTGGACCGGTGATTTGTGATTCCCCAATTTCGTGCCAACATACTGGAGATCAGCACTTACGACCATATAAAGCTTCGAAAGGAGCCATGCCGATACTTGAATGGTAGCTATTGTTGTACGAAAATTTAACTAATGGTAGATGAGCGTCCCAATTCCCTTTGAAGTCTATGACACATGCTCAAAGCATGTCTTCAAGAGTTTGGATGGTGCGTTCAGATTGTCCATCAGTTTGAGGATGAAAAGCGGTACTGAGGTCTAATCGTGTACCCAAGGCGGTTTGTACGGCTCGCCATATTCGTGAAGTGAAACGACCATCACGGTCTGAAATGATGCTTAAAGGTACACCATGACGGCTTACGATCTCGCTGATGTAGATACGAGCTAACTTCTCGTTCTTGATGTCCTCGCGAATCGGAATGAAGTGAGCTGATTTTGTAAGACGATCAATGATTACCCATATGGTGTCATACCCACTGGAGGTGCGAGGTAACCCGGTAATGAAGTCCATGGTTATGTTTTCCCACTTCCATACAGGTATTTCAGGTTGGGTTAGAAGTCCTGAAGGTCTTTGATGTTCAGCTTTTACTTTGGAACAGGTAAGGCACATGGAAACAAAAACAGCGATATCCTTTTTCATGCCAGGCCACCAGTAGGTGTATCGTAGGTCTTGATACATCTTGTCGGCTCCTGGTGTACAGAGTACCGTGTTTTGTGCGCCTCATTCATAAGGAAATCACGAAGGTTATCGCGATCAGGAATCCATATGCGGTTTAAATAGTATAGAATACCGTCGAATTTGGTTTCGATTTTGAGTTCAGCTCCACATGACAGCTCATCGTGTACGTCATTTTCTGTTACAGAAACATGTTGAGCTGCTCGGATTCGATCTTTGATGTCGGTTATGATTTGCGAACATAGAAGACGAATGGAGTTCGCATAACCTTTTCGACTGAGTGCATCAGCCACTACGTTTGCCTTGCCAGGATGATACCGAATTTCACAGTCATAGTCGTTAAGAAGTTCGACCCATCTTCGTTGCCTCATATTCAACTCCTTTTGGTTGAAGATATGTTGAAGACTTTTGTGGTCAGTGTATATTTCACACTTGGAACCGTAGAGGTAATGTCTCCATATCTTGAGAGCGAACACAACGGCTCCAAGTTCCAGGTCGTGGGTGGTGTAATTCTTCTCATGAACTTTGAGTTGCCTAGAAGCATAGGCTATCACTTTTCCTCTTTGCATTAATACACAGCCTAGCCCTTGCCCTGATGCGTCGCAATATACTACAGAGTCATCGCAACCTTCAGGAAGTGTGAGGATAGGTGCGTCACAAAGTTTTTGCTTTAGAGTTTGGAAGGCCTCTTCTTGCTTAAGTCCCCATATGAAGGGTTTTCCTTTATGAGTCAAGGCCGTGAGTGGTACAGCAATACGGGAAAAATTGGCAATGAAGCGGCGATAGTAACCAGCCAAACCAAGAAATGACCTTACTTCGGTAGGGGTACGTGGCGCTTGCCATTCCTGTACTGCCTTGATTTTCGAAGGATCGACATGTATTCCCTTGTCATTAACGACATGTCCAAGGAATTGTACTTCTTTTAACCAGAATTCGCATTTAGAGAACTTAGCGTAGAGCTTTTCAGTCCTTAAGAGTGTAAGGATGAGTCGAAGGTGTCGTTCATGATCGGATTTAGACTTGGAGTAGATGAGGATGTCGTCGATGAAGACTATGACAAAGCGGTCGAGGTAGGGTTTGCATACCCTATTCATTAGATCCATGAAGACAGCTGGGGCGTTGGTTAAACCGAATGGCATGACCATGAATTCGTAATGACCATAACGAGTCCGGAAGGCGGTCTTTGGACGTCTTCTTCATGTACTCTGAGTTGATGATAACCAGAACGAAGGTTTTTTGAAAAACAGGTGGCGCCTTGAAGTTGATCTAGGAGGTCATCGATGCGAGGTAGTGGGTAGCGATTCTTAACCGTTAACTTGTTGAGTTCTCTGTAGTCGATACACATGCGAAACGTTCCATCTTTCTTCTTCACAAAAAGAACAGGTGCACCCCAAGGCGAGGAGCTAGGATGTATGAATCCTTTGTCAGTCAACTCTTGCAGTTGACTGGCCAGCTCTTGCATTTTGGATGGGGCTAGCCTATAAGGAGATTTTGCGACTGGTGTTGCGCCAGGTACAAGATCGATGCGGAATTCGACTTCTCTCACAGGAGGGAGTCCTGAGATGTCGTCTGGAAAGACTTGTGGGAATTCCTTCACCACTGGTATATCTTCGAGTTTCTTCTCCTTATTTCCCTTTTTGACGACGTGAGTTAGGAATGCGACATAGTTCTTGCGGAGATATTTTCGGGCTTGAAGGCAGGACATTAATTTGAGTCCTTTCGAAGGGGTTTCTCCAAAGATACGTAGGGTCTGACCGTCTACAAGAGGAATGCGAATGAACTTTTCGCGGCATACTACTTCAGCGTGATGCTGGCTGAGCCAGTCCATACCGATTATAATATCGAAACTTCCAAACTTCATAGGAATGAGGTCAACTGGAAAATCGTGATCGTTTAGAGTGAGGGTACAATTTCTTATAATAGAATTTAATGAAACGGGCTTTCCGTCAGCAACTTCCACCGTTCGAGATTCCATGAGGTTATCACGAGTTTGGTTGAGGATAGGTTCAAATTCTAAGGACACAAAACTCTTATCCGCGCCAGTATCGAATAACATGGATGCATAACTACCATTGATGAGAAACGTACCGTTAACTACGTTGTTGTCAGCTCTAGCTTGGTTGGCATTGATGTTGAAAGCTCTTCCTCTAGCAGGTGGAGGAGCTTGGTTAGCTTGGTTTACCGGATTTGCTTGAGCTTGGGCATGGATGATGTTCACCAAGCGTGGACATGTGTTCCTGAAGTGGTTTGGGTCTCCACAGTTGTAACATGCTCGCATGGGTTGCATCATGGGGTAGTTGGGTTGGTAGTAGCATTGGGCTATATGTTGTGCAGGTGGTAGAAGTAAGGTTGTTGGGCTTGATCCACTATCTGATGGTGGGTTTGGGTTGAGGGTTGATTGCGGTTCATTCGTTGAAGCGTGCGACAAGTTGGAATAGTGTGACCCGCACGGCCACAGCTGGTGCAATGTTGGCAAGGAGTTTCGGGGAGGTGATGGTATTGACAACGGTTGCATTTTGGGTATGGGCCGGTGTATGGCTTTTTAAATGGTACAGCTGAGGGAGCAATTTGGGTAATTGGTGCGGCAGTGATAGGAAGGTTTGTTTGTGTGACGGCAAAATTTCTGCTGTTTCGTTTCCTCTTACCAACAAACTTTGAAGAGGAGATGGAATGGTTTGGAGTTTGGGCCTCAATGGGGGCTTTCTTTTTCTCATCCTTGAATTTGCCGTTTCGGATGCGATTCTCGGTAAGTTCGGTAGCTAGTTCCATTGCGGCTTCAAGTGTTGCAGGCGAAGTGCTTAGAACCGAGTCTTGAATTTTCGAGGGGAGGCCTCGAATGTAATGTTCAACCAAGCGGTACACGGGGGTGAACAGATTAGGGATCATTTGGTTCAGTTCGAGAAATATTTTGTTGTTGGAAGTGTGATCTCCTTCCTTTTGTTTCAACGAGTGGAATTCATCTTCCAACTTTTTGATTTCGCTTCTTGGACAGAAGCGCCTTGTCATGAGTTCCCTTAACTCTTCCCATGATAAGGCCATGGCATCCTCGACTCCTCGCTTACCCTTTTCTGTGTTCCACCAGGTAAGGGCTACTCCAAACAGTCTCCCTGATGCATAACGTACCTTGCGATCCTCGGGACAATCGCAATTGAGGAAGGTGTTCTCCATTTCTTCAAACCAGTGGAGGAGGGCAGTAACACCTTCGGTCCCTTCATACTTTGGGGGATCGCAAGATTTGAAGTGTTTGTAGGAGCACTTTTTGGAGTGAGGGTTGGCGACGCTCTGGTCTTCTTGATTGGGAGGGTTGATAGGATTTGCGGTGACAGCTTGTTGAACTTGAATCACGATGTCAGGAAGTACCGCGGCCATTTGTTTAGCAATTTGAGTGGCCAAGCGTTCATTGGATCTTCCTGACTTTCTACCTCCACGTAGTTGCCTAGCCGACATCTACAGGAACATACATAGGAAGATTGTGAGTTTAAGAAGTTTTTAGGTGTCATGTGTCGTTAAAAGAATACAAATAACATAACTATCAATAATGCAACTACATCCATAGGATGTCTTGGGTTTGCTCATGTTTGGGCCTCCAATGTCCCCCATACCATCGCCTGTATAGTCATGTGGGCCCCCATGACTATTGGCTTAGTAGGATTTCGCATCACCCGAATGAAAACCATGAAATATGATTGCGAGATGTATGGTAGGAGGGTGTCCAGGTGTAGACACAATGACAACTCAAAGTGGGGTTAGCTCACATGACGTTTGGTATAGCATGCTTTGGCCTAATAGGTCCTTCGTACTCTCATCGTTAGTCCCCAGGTAGGCAAACTGGTCCTTTATTTTGGATTTATACGAATGCCAAGCCTAGACAGGACGTTCCGACTACCGGTACTCGTACCCTTCCAGTTACTACATGCCCGTCATGAGAACTCACTTTGATGTGATTTGAAAAATACAAAAATCGTTGCAAAAATCATGGGAATTGTGAGGTGTGTGCTCTCATGGATATGATATGTTATGAGGATATGATTCATGATGAGCATTGTATAATAATATGTACTTATGAACATGCTTGCATAACATTGAATGTAACAATAAACATAAAGCATATAAACATCATGAATTTTGTATGTAACGCATAAACAATTTAAAATTTTAATCAACTATAGTATAGGCTCTAAGGGTCTAATAACCTATCCTATATCCCTATAGTCATGGCTCTGACACCAATCTGTCACACCCCGACCCGCAGCGGAATAAGAGTCAGGGCATAAATCGGTTATCACCAAAGCTCATCATGTTTACTAAAATGTTTCATATTTATTAAATTCAAATTACAACTTAAATATTCAAATCAAATCCATACAATTACAAGGAAAATGAAACTAAGTAAAACAATCCCAAGCCTAAACTGATTTATTCTTCTAGGCCTTCCTATGTGTTTCTTGCCTCAACTGGATCACCTGTATCATGTGTAAAACGGGGGATATTTTGGGTCAACAAAAGTTGGCGAGTGAACCTTGATAACACATTGTTATTGATTTCTTGTTTTATTTAATATTGAAAATTTGTGCAATAATCACATGTGAACAAACATATATATATATATATATACATAACAAAACACAAACCACATTGGATGAGTAAATGACATGAATGATGATGTATATGAGATCAAGGCTCAATCAAACGGAGCCGATCGAGTGACATGAATGATGATGTTTGTGAGATCAAGGCTCAATCAAACGGAGCCGATCGAATGAGGTACCTGATACTCAACCCGTATCCCATGGGGAGCTGATGGGCCTAATGAAATGCATGCACTGAAAATGATAACTTCAATCTAAACATAATTCACACAACAATTGATACACATTTGATCACGGATATGATGGATGCACGAGTGTTTAAATATAATAAGGAATTAAACGACACGTGATACACCCCAAAATGTGATTAAAACGGGGAATTGGTAGAGATTCACTCACATTTGGTGCGTTCTTTGATGACGTTGGATGCGCACAAATTTTAGGATTTGATCGACGAGGAAAACTAACCTAAAATAATAACGAAATGATTCGGTAAATTAGTACTTTTAATTTATACTCTTAATGTGATTTTTAGATTTATTTTTGTGAGTTTAAGGAGGTTTTCTAACTTTAAAATCTTATTTTTAAGTATTTTAAATGATTTTCTGATTAAATAAATTAATAAAAATAAATAAAAAAATTTGACTTTTTGACTGTTAACCGTTGACCGGTCGGATTGTGTTTAATTATGCGCTCGGTGAGGTTCGAACTCGGGACCTCTCGTTTACGTGCACGCAACTCTACCAACTGAACTACGTGTCTAACCCGAAATATTCTCTGTTTTAATTATATTTATATACTAATTAATTTTAAACTTATTTGGTTTTATTTAAAAATGGTTTATATTGCCGAATCGGTTGCAGGGACCCAGAGTCGAACTCGGGTCCTTCGGTTCGAGTGCGCACAGCCCAACCAGTTGGGCTGTGTGTCATATCTGTTTAACTTATGGATTAAATTATTCTTATTAACATTCGGTGATCTGATCCGATTCAGTTGTAAAAATGTTGGTTTTAATTCTGAAATTCGGTAACGTGTGCAATTCGAACCCGGGACGTGTGCATTGTTTGTACACACAGTCCACCGCTGGACTGTGTGTCTAACCCGTTTGAATATCCGTTTTTAATTATACTTATACACATATTCAACTTCGTCTTCTTCGTTTACAAAGACACGGAACAGTGATGTCCGACTGTTCTTGTTTAGTCGTTCACGATTTAAACTTGATTGAAATGAACAGAGAAATTAAATGATATGGTGTACCAGAACAGCGGGTTTGCTTCGGTTTTCCGGCAAGTGTCGTCGGCTTCGATTTGCGATGTTCGGCTATATGAACTGTTTAGCAGTTTTGATTATTGATTTGAACGATTAAAGTATGAATTAAGAGATAGCAGAGAAGTTTTAGATAGATATACCGGTCGAGGAATGAATACGGTTTTCTGATCAAGTATTTCCGGCGATGTTCCGGCGAAATTGGAAATCTCCGGCGACGAGCTTCTGAGAATTTCAACTACGAAAAAGTGTACGGTCTTGAGCGAAAGGATTCCCGGAAGGTTGGGGGGGTATTTATAGGGTAGAACTGGATGAATTTTTTCCGAGTTTAAGTCTTGATTCCCGGTCAAGGTTTCTCCGGCGGTTATGACCGCAATTGACTGTTAGACGTCGGTTATAACCGATGTCGAAGTCGGTTATAGTGTTTTAGTCTAAAGGAAAATGGCTAAACTCGCGGATTGCCGGATTTTCCGGTGATTGCGAGTTCTGAGCGCGATGATTTCCGGTTTTGAATTCGAGTTTTATTTTAAGTATTATTTGTTTCAGTATATTCACAAATAAGGCATGTGGCGGAGCGGTGTGTTGTGCGTTTGAGTTTGTGGGCGACCCGGGTTCGAAACCCGGCGTCCCCATTTTATTTTTTTCTCATTATTTACGATTATTTATAAAATATGGTTTTTAAATTCTAATATAGTTATCGTTTAAAATTAATTTGAGCAATAAATATGCAACGAAAAATTATAACTGGATATTCGATTAATAAACGAAGCGGGTTTTGGAAACCCGTTTTTCGACGGATGTTACAATATATGTATGTATATATATATATATATGTATGTATGTATGTATGTATGTATGTATATATATATATATATATGTATGTATATATAGGATTAGGTTCAAGAGTGAACACAAGTGTATTTGCGAATTAATCCTGGCCTTACACGTGTGTAATCAATGGCCAGGATTTGATGATGAAATACACTAGTGTATTTTACGATTTGCTGATGAAATCCTGGCCTTACATGTGTGTAAATTAATGGTCAGGATTAGTTCGCTGAGTTCGCAAATCCTGACTATTGATTTACATCATCAAATCGTAAAATAAAATAGTGTATTTTCATCATCAAATACTGACCATTAATTTATACTTGTGTATTGATAATCAATGACTATGATCAGTTCACTAGTTTTCACAATCAAGAGGATTGTTCACAAATGAACCAAACCCTCTCTCTATATATATATATATATATATATATATGTATATTGTATTGTATTTAAAACAATTTAAATGTACATGAATAACATGCACACTCAATAATATTCCACCTTATTAAATTTCGTAGTTCAACATTGCGTTAAATAAATCAAAATTAATAAATACGCTTTTATTCTTCAAAAAAGCTCGGGGACTTTCGGTGGAAATACACCGCTTGGGAATTTTTTGCTCAACCATCCCGAACCTTGTGGGATCTCCACTCTTTGGGAGCTAAGTGTTAAAATGCTATTAGTGAAGAAATTTATTAAAATAGTTAAATTATTTTGTTGAAATAGTTAATATATTGGTTTGTTGGGTATTATGCCTAAAATAGACATATTAATGAGAAATTGTGGCTGATTTTAGGAAGTCGAACATATAAGGATATAGAAACTTGCAAACTAAGGACACAAAGAACAGTTGTGATTGATTACACACAAATCCGGATGAAAGTATACATCATAGTTTGTACATTAAATGTGAGAAACTTGGATACTTGCTTATGTTACAATTGAGTCTATTTAAACTATAATATGCAAATAATCATGATTAACGGTTGAAAGAGTGATGGACCATGAGAAACGGAGGCTCGAATAGAAATGAATCATGAAAAAGATATCAAATTGAAGTGGGCTTAGTAGTCATCAACTTTCAAAACTAAAGAGATAATCTTTAATTGATGTTGAGTGTGATGAACCTCAAACTGAGTCTTTCGAACCTCAAAGGATTAATGAGTGCAACGAAGGATGAACATTTGAAATGACTACAATTAAGAAGATAAATGAGTCACCATTACATTTATAATCATGTTGTGAAATGGATAAGAGAATAATGAGATTTGGGTCGAAAACTAGGAAAACCTTTGTTTAGAGATGTGGCTGCCAAGGTATGATACAAGTGCAGGGTATGAATGCGCCAACCAGTAGGGGCGTAGCTTAGAAGGGGCCGGGGGTGACCCCTCGAACTTTCTCTCAGTAGTGTTATATATGTAGCTTTCGTATAGAAATTTTTAGGTATATACGTTTTCGATCCCCCGATTCTATAGAAAATTTTGGGTATATATGTTTTCGACCCTCCGTCAGAAATCTCAAGCTTCGCTATTACCGACCAGGGAATTACATTCTATCATACGACGGCAATACAAGGGGCGTACATTGGTGCTATAGTCTGTGTTGTGTGTGTGTTTTTTGTTAATAAAGTTTTCAAGCTATTTTCAGTGTGTTTCTTCTTAATAAATTTTCCAACTATTTTGAGTTGTGCTCTCATTCAGAATTGCTATCAGAATCATGTCATCTAAACATATTTTCTATTTAAAAAGTCTAAAAGTGGAATATAGAGTTTGGAGTTCTACTATTTACACTCAATTTTTTGTGTTTTTCTTTTATAACTTTCGATATAATCTTTAAAAAAAACGAACATGATTTTGCGATATGCTTATTTTTATCCACTTTTTGATAGAAATTTTATAAAAACGGAGCCGTATCAAATGTAACGTTTTATAAGTCATTATAAAATTTTATATTCTGTTTTTTTATAAAATATCAAAACATAGACAAAAATAAGCACATTACAAAACCGTATTCGTTTTTTAAATAAAAATTATATATCATAAGTTATAAAAGAAAAACACAATTTTGTTAAAAAAATGCCACCTTTGGTGTTCCGGGAGTACCACTGTAGAATTATAAGGAAGCAAATAATATTTGATAGGTTCACATATACTAATTATCAGTAAGGCATATAATACAGAAGTTTTAACTAACCTTTCTCTAAAGGGAAACAAATTTGTTAACCACTAAAAACCAAGAATGCTATGTAGCAAGAAGCAAGCCTGCACCAAAAACAGAACCAATCACCAAAACATTCAGACCACAACTTAAAGATCAAACAAAACATAGACCCGGCACTAGTGCTCTTCAAATCGCTCGTCGCCCGCTCGGAAAACGCTCGGAATATGCTCGCTCGGTTTGGTGTGGTTCGGTTGGCAAACGAACCAAACATGAGCAAAGGTCCGCTCGGCTCGGTTCGGCTCGAATTAATTTTTATTAATTTCTTACATATATAATTATATATGCACACACAAATTACATGTATATTCATATTTTATACATACCGCTCTATTCGATTTGGACCACTATACTCATATATACAATTATATTTATCCATACTAGCATAATCAAACCAATAAAAAATTTAACATCAAATTTAAAACTAAAACTCTAAGTCGTGAAACGACAATATTTGACATATTTCTCTCATCAATCGTCAATCGTCAATCATATCTCGCTCTCACCATACGCCACAATGCGACAATTGTTCTTTGTTGTATATTAATCACCTCACATGCCTTAACCAGAGCCTGATCCTCGGACAATCCAACCTCAATCTTAGTGTCATCCTCGGACAGTTGGACCTTAGTCGTGACCCAATAGCGGATACATAGAAGGAAACATGCTAAATCTATGGTTGTCCAAATTACTCACGCTCGAATATGCTCGTTGGATTTCGCTCGGTTGTAAATGAGCAAGCACGAGCAGAGGTCCGCTCGGTTCGGATCGGCTCGTGAACAACCCTACCCAACACCAAAACAACCCAATATTACACAAATTGAACGCACCCCAGTCATCCCATGTCATAATTGAAGTACTCGACTTGTTTCTAATCCACAAGAAACCCAACGCTTTAACCTCTTCCACCACCTTAGCAACTGATGGCGCCTCTTGACTAAAAAACAGATTCGTTTCGCATCTTCCAAATGGACCTAAAGACCGCAATGAACACAACATTCAGGACTTTCTTCTTCTTCTTCGACCCAGGGATACAATTCTGCACCTCCAGAATATCTCAAATACGGAACGCAAAGATGGCTGGAATGTTACACCACAAAGCAATAACCTGCCAGACAGTTTGCGAGAAATGACATGAAAAAATAAATGCTACGCAGTCTCAATATCATCGGCACACAAAGGACAAAGCCGGGAGTCAATATTTATGTTCCTTGCAACCAAAGCAGCCCGCGTCTGAAAACAGTCTAGCCCCGCTCGCCAATCCACGATGCACGCCTTTCTGGGCACCCAACTGTTCCAACAAACGACATATCTTGCTGCACACAATTTCTCACCTCCAACCTCTTTTTCAAACTGCTCACTAAAAAGCAACCCGACCCGTCCAGCTCCCTAACCCGGCTATCTTACCTATCCGACAACACCACCGAACCTACTAAAGATCCAATCTGAGCTAATTCACCAGCCTCCATCTGCGACATAAATGGACGCTTCCAACACCGCTCTATTATAGACCTATTACCCCAACTTTAATACGATCCGAGACATAACATAGCTTATTTTTTTTGAGCTCAAGCGGGAACTTGTTACACAGCGTATACGATCTGGTCCAGCAATCCATGCAAAAAATAATGTCGTTCCCATCCCCCAAAGAACCTTTGATCGACCCTATAGTTTTAACTAACCTGACTGATAAGTTTTAAATATGTTTAAAGTTGAACACCGGATGTTTCCAGAACGGAGGGAAGGTGTCCATCTATCCCTCCCACTACCTGCCACATGGATATCACAAAAAATTTAGGTATTTTACAGCTACAAACTCTAAAAGTAAGAAAGTTACAATCTTTATTAAGTTAAAAAAATATCCAAAATTCAACGAAACCAAGCTCGAATTATCAATAAAATGCAAAAATAGAAGCAACCCATGAGAGAAATTGAAGTAACTTGGTCAAACTCAAAGGTAATTCACATCAATAAAGACGATATGCAGATTAACAGCAAGTGCATGGTTATTAAATACCATCTTATAGACAAAACCATTGCAAGTTTACATCAGAACTATTCTGTTTAAGAGTACACCAAATCTAATACATACCTGTGACCATCTCCTAAAAAAAGAGTGCTTATAGCAACCTCCAAGCCCTCTGAGCTGTGCTTTCGTCCACCTATATATTTTAACGCCACTATGTGAACCAATGATCTTATAGCCCTGCAATTCAAAGAATCATAACAACTATTTAATTATGTGGCCGGAAGTAGTTCGTGGCTTGTTTATGAGTACATTGAGTGATTAGACGTATCATTTACTCTTACGATTATGGGTTTGAATTAGGGTATGAGTTATCTGATTATATTAGGGCCGTTCAAATCGCTCGGCGCTCGATCGGAAAATGCTCGTTCGATTTGACGCTCGGTTGTAAACGAGCCGCTCTGCTCAGTTCGGTTTGTAAACAAGCCAAGCATGAGCAAAGGTCCGCTCGGCTTGCTTCGGCTCGAATTATTTCTTTAATTAGTATATATATACATATACATATACACATACATATATAAACATTATATACACACATATATATATACACACACACATAAATTATACGTATATACACACACCTATATATATACACACATTACACATACATATATACTTAAATAAAAATTAAATTTATAGTTTTATATATACCCCTCTATTAGATTTTGGTGCACTATATACAAATTTACAACTACATGTATATGTACTGGCCCAATCATGCCAATAAAAAAATTAATATCAAATCTAAAAGTTAAACCTTAAACTAATAAACAACAGTCTACTCATCGCCTCAATGTTTCATGTCATTACCCTAAGTCAATCATCTTCTGCTCTCAAAGTCATTGTTCGTGCAATATGATCATCGCCTCGTCTGTTAAACCCCAACCGATGGCGGAAACATTAGGGCGGGGCGAAAACGAGATTGTAAGAGTCGTCATAACACTAATTGTGATAATATTTATTAAACATAAATTCAATTTCATTACCTAGAAACAAATACAATCGTTTGAAGCAAATTACAACATGTTGAAAAAAAAAACAACAAAGTACTAAATTTAAAGGTGCGTTTCTAGTCATCCTACTAATTCCGATCGTCGTCGTCATCATCATCATCAAATTCTTGCAATGCGTATTAAAGTATAGTTCAATACAAAAGTATTGGCGAGCATACAAGTTTGATTACTAGCAGAATATAAAAGTATAAACAAATCCACATGGCATAATCGTTAACTTAAAACTAACATACAATACTAGCATGCAACTATACATGTCAACACAAAGATTCCCGCTAGTATAATCTAATCATAGCAATGAATAGACCGTTTTGTTTACTTAACATAACCTCAAGAATACGGGCGGTGCGTTAATCCTATAGCGCCTATACATGTTAAGGGAGGCTTGTATAAAGTTAATGACAAGTATAAAGCATGAGAATAACATATACGAATTCAAGTATAACGTGTTAAGCATGTATATTGGATTGTTCGTTTGTGATTCAAGCATAAAATATGTGACTGAGTGATTTTGATAATGTACACGTATTGCACCCAAAAGTGTTAAAAGGTAAAAAGGGAATCGAGTATACTCACGGTTTTGCAAAACGTTCCTAGCAATCCGCGAGTCGTTAAGTTTGGGAGGATGGAACACTGAAGTTACCCTACAAAGGGGAAACGAATGTGTGTGAGTATTCGGATTTGGTGGAGAGTTGGATTCGGAACTTCTAAGAATATAAAGTACGTATACGAAGAATAATTATCTAGAGGTTTAGAACTTAGATAATATAATCTATTTTCATGACATGTAACCATAATTCGGTTAGAATAATGAGTTCAGTAAAATATATATTTTTATATATTATGTAGTATATAGTATGTCCAACAGATAGCATCATGGATTTCATGGAAGTCAAGCATGAAGGTTTCAATACCTTATTATGTGATTCACCAAAGCAAAAGGTTATCATCTTAGTTGATAACCCGGTTGGTCATGAATAACAATAAAATAAAGGCTAACTACTTGATAACACTCTAAGTTCAAAACAACCAAGGGAGCAAGCTAGGTGCATGCGTCCCGAACATGGAAAGTGTTCGAGGACATATCGTAGCCTTGTCTCTTTAGTGGAAGTTGTCTTGGACTTAGAGTATGAAAAGTGTGAACAAGTGAGGTTTTGTGCAACTAATTTGGATAGCCAAAGCTTCCATGGTTCACAAACTCATGCACAAGACTTTCAATATAGAAGGTTGAAGCTTGGATGGTTTTCAACCACTTATAACATAATGGCAGAATTTAAAGTAGGTTTTAAACTTGTTTCTTGGTGGAATTCAACCACAACACTAAGCCAAAACTATAGACTTAGTTGAGAGCTTGGTAGGTACAAGATTTTATCAAGTTTTAACTAAAATAAACAAGAAATAAGAACTTGAATCAAAACATAATTTTATAACTTCTTTGGACCTCAAATGTGGTGAAATTCCACCTTGGTTTGCCATAACAAACTTGTGGAAACCTTCTTAGAGGTTATCCAATAAGTTTAGACAAGAAAAGAAAAGAAAAGGAGAGCAAGAGTGAGTAGAAACTCACTATAAACAATTTGTAGTTCACTGTTGTGCTTGAGAGAACTTGAGAGAATGTGAGGATTTGAGAGTGATTTGAGGTGTGCAAAAGATTTAGAGTGATAGGGTGGCTGCTAGTTATAAGATAAAAATTAGGATTTATATAATTAATAAACGTTGACGGTAGTTACGGTTGGATTAAAATGTAGACAGACGTTAAAAAGATGAATTGTGCGAAAGAATAGAAGAGGAAGGGGCGAAATAGAGAGGGGGCGTAACATATGTGTTTTGTGTGGGTAGTGGGGCGAAAACCCCTTTTTTTTTCTTCTTTGTTTCTTTTTCGTGTGGCAAGGGGCACGAAACACTTTGTTTCTTTTTATTATTATTATTATTTATTATTGTTATTGTTATTGTTATTGTTATTATTATTATTATTACGTAACCACGTATATAATAGTTATCAAGCACGTATAAGTTATGAGTACAAGTATTTCGAGTATTGGTTGTGCGTATGCATTCAAGATTGATAACGTATAACCCAAGTATTGAAACACATAAGTATGTATAAAATAGTATTTCTTTATAATCAAAGTCTTGGATACAAGATTGAAATTAAAATACGAACATGGTACGATTACAGTTTCCAAAAATAGAAAATATGATTATACTTTCTAAATAAGGAAAGTACAAAAATGCGGAGTGTTACATCGTCGGCAACAAGATTGTTATTTATAAGAAAAATATTACACCATGAAATTATACATGTTTTTTAAGACAAAAACTTGAGACCCAGCATTGTCACCATCTCTCTCAGCAAATTTAAATCGGGCTACACAGTAATCCAAATCGCTCGAACTCCGCTCGACCCTCGCTCAAAATATTTTCTGCTTGGAAAATGCTCGCTTGATTCGAGGCTCGGTTTTAAATGAGCCACTCCGCTCGGTTCAGTTTGTAAATGAGCCAAGCAAGAGCAAAGGTCTGCTCTCGGCTCGTGAACAACCTAGATTATATTATACAAATTAAACGTTGCTCATTGTCGATTCTACACCACTGATTTGCGTATATTTTTTATTGTATGCCAACAATTAGATTAAAAAACTCCATTGTCGGCCAAATATATGTCGTTTATTCAGATTATGATTTGTTTCAAGAAATTTGAAGTGTAAACCAAACCCCCATCAAACTTAAGTGATTGAGATATTGATTTGCAAATTCGATGAACTAATTAGTGTCTTATATGAAGACGAAAATGATTACAAAGAAGAATTTTAAATTGCTAGGGTTATGTTAGGTTTTCGGTGAAGACGTACCTGGTCGTTGTGTGCAATTCCGTCATGGCTCCGCCACCGGAGGCGGTGGTCAGTCGCTGACAACCTCTCTCTCTCTCTCAAACCCTTAATCGTTGCTGGTCGTAGGTGGCTCCGCCGTGCTCCGTCGTGGGTCCGCGACACTCAGTTGCTCCGTTGGTTGGAGTCGTAGACACGCCGTAATCAGGTGGCGGAGTCGTGCTCCGTCGTGGGTCTGTCGCCGTGGGGTGGTGGTCCACTCATTGAAGATTCTCTCTAAGGCTCCCTTTTCTGTCTTTATACATCTGCATCTACCGAAGTGACATGCATAACAGTATAATTGAATCTGAATTCCTTGATTTCTATTGATGAAGAAGAGAACAATATATAATACAAATCTGAGGTACCACGCACGTGGAGCTTGTTTTAGCCCATATAAAGACTTTTGAAGTCGACAAACATGCTTTGGATTTTTACTGTCAACAAACCCAGGCGACTGAAACATGTAAACAGTTTCATTAAGGTCCCCGTGTAGGAAAGCGTTCTTGACATCCAGTTGATGAATGGGCCAAGAACGTGAAGTTGCTAAGCTGAGGACGGTACGAATCGTAGTGGGCTTAACCACTGGGCTGAATGTCTCGTCACAATCAACACCCACCTGTTGAGATTTGCCATTTACAACCAAACGCGCTTTGTAGCGCTGTAATGTACCATTGGCATGGTATTTGTGGCGAAATAGCCACATACATCTGATAATATGAGCATCTGCAGGTCTTGGCACAAGCTCCCATGTATTATTAGCTATTAATGCCTGGTATTCGTCGGTCATAGCCGAGTGCCAGTTCTGGTCGGTCAAGGCCTGGGTGTGGGATTTGGGTAGTGGGGAAATATTATGCTCGGAGGTGGCTAAGAGGGTGGGATCTGTTGAGGGTAGGGAACCCGTTTTAGACCGGGTCTGCATAGGGTGGGTAGAGGGTGGCGGTGTCAGGTTAGATTGTGACGGAGCTAGGGTGGTATGTGCATGTTCTGGGAAGAAAACAGGTCTGGATGCAGTAGAATCAGACCTGTTTCTGCGGCTGTAAGTGTGGGTAAGGGGTGGGGAATGTGGCTGTGAGACCGTGGGGGTGGGGGTGGGTGTGGAAGCATGGGCTGGAAAAAAAATGGGTCTGGATGTTGCTGGGTCAGACCTGTTTCGTCAGCTGTAGGTGTGGGTTATGGGTGGTTTAGATGGTTTGGAAGTAGTAGTGGTGTCGGTTGTGGGAGGAGAGGAAGTGAAATGAAACGGTGTACTCATGGGTGAAGGTTCCGAATCAGGGTGAGAGCTTGGGGTGGTATGAGGTGTAGGTGGGGTAGAGAAAGGAAAAGTGGATTCGTCAAAGGTGACGTGACGTGATAAATAGACACGTCCAGTTGAGGGGTCTAAGCATCGGTATCCACGATAATTCATTGGATATCCGAGAAAGATGCATGGTGTAGAACGGCGGGCTAGTTTGTGGGGTCGAGTGGCATTGTGATTTGGAAAACAAGCACACCCGAAGGTGCGAAGGTGAGTGTAGGTGGGATGCCGGTGATAGAGTTTGTATGTGGGGGTTAGAAAGTTATGGAGTTTGGTAGGAAGAATGTTATGTAAATAGACGGCAGTGTGAAGTGCTTCAACCCAGAAATGGGAAGGTAGGGAAGCATGGGTAAGGAGGGACATAATGATGTCATTAATTCGTCGGATCATACGTTCCGCCTTACCATTTTGTTGTGAAGTTTGGGGACATGAAAATCGAAATTGAAGGCCGTGAGTGACAGCGAATGATTGAAATTTGGAATTATCAAACTCACCACCCATGTCACACTGAAAAGTTTTGATATATTTATTAAATTGGGTTTGGACAAGGCGGTGAAATTGAGTAAATTTGGTGAAGGTTTCGGATTTATATTTGAGTGGATAAACCCAAACAAATTGGGTGTGGTCGTCAATGAGGACCATGTAATATTTGTAACCTGTGTTGCTAGGTATGGGTGAAGTCCACAAGTCACAATGTATGATGTCAAAAGGTTGAAAAGTAACGGAATCAGAATCATGAAATGGTAAACGCTTATGTTTAGCAATTTGACAAGAGTTGCAAAAGGAATTGTTCTTAGATTTATTACAAGAAATTAAATTACGAGAAACTAAGAAATCCATAATAAAATTGCCAGGATGGCCAAGGCGATCATGCCAAACATTAGAGAGCGAAGAAGTAAGCAAAGCAGAAGCAGGTTTGTTGGTTTTGGTGTTGAAGGAGTACAGTGGGCCGGTACTATTGTGGCGGCTCAGGAGCGTTCCATTCTTGTAGTCCTTCACAGAAAAGCCAAAAGGGTCAAAAGACATGGAAACCATATTGTCAGTAGTGAATTTACGAACTGAAACAAGGTTTCGGATAATATTTGGGGTGTAAAGGACATTTTTAAGGGTGTAGGGGCGGACCCGGGAATTGGGTGATTGAATGGTTGTATGACCAGACCTGTGAATTGGCACACGGTTACCATTTCCAACAAATACAGAATTAATAGTAGTAGTACAAGGAGTGTGAATATTACCTGGTTCGTGTGTCAAATGATCAGAGGCACCGGTGTCAGTAACCCAACTGTCATCTCCCGAGTTCAGTGCCATCGCTTGGAAAGTTGCCCCTAATTCTGATGGTTCCAGTGGGTTTACATCTGCCAAGTGGGCCTGAGCAGGTGGAGTGGACCAGGGCTGGTGCTGTCGTGAAGTTGGGCCAGTGGCCTGTGGAGGCTGACCAGGAACAATCGGCCAAGATGGGCCTGCCCAACTGGGCTGAGTTTGGTAGGGACATGGTGGGGCCGCAGCCCACCATGGTGGCCAGTAGGGGGATGGACCTGGGCTCCAGACATTGGGTCGGACCAATTGATGCTGGGCCGAAGACTGAGAAGAACCACGAGGCTGGTTGCGGTTAGAGGGCTGCTGATTACCGCGACCTGTGCGATGTTGCTGTTGACCGAATGACTGCTGATGCCTGTGAAATTGACGTCTTGGCTGCTGTCGGTTGTTGTTGCGATAATGAGGGGGGTCCCGGCGGGCCGTAGGTGGCTCGCGAGACACTTGGGCAACAACAGGCGGGTTGGAGGCAATAGAGTCCCGTGCTTGTTGGCGACGCAGATCTGAGTCGAGCATGTCGCAGGCATCTTCCCATGAGGGAAGGGTGTTATTGATGATAGAGGCTTGAACATCGAATTCCGGTGGTAAGCCTCGAACCAGCTGCAGGACAAGGCGATCTTCTGTGACTGGTTGTTCAACAGCTTTCAGTTGGTCAGCGAGATACTTAAGACGCTGACAGTAGTCTTGGAGGCTGGGCATGGAGCGCAAGGTAAGATTGACAAACTCTGTTTCAAGGGCTGCTGCACGGGCGCCCTTGTTGTTCAGAAAGATTTTCCGAATCCGGGTCCATGCGCCATAAGCTGTTGTTTCCTCATCAAGAATACGTGCCAGCAGGTCATCTGAAAGTGTCCCATAGATCCACTGAAGCACAAGAGAGTCAATTTTGGCCCAGTTGGCGTAGTCCGGGTCTGTTTTGGCAGGCGGTTCAGTGCCATCAATGTGGTGTAGCACCTCGTAACCGCGTGCATGCAGGGTGAACAGCTTGACCCATGATGCATAGGTGACTTTGGAACCATCCAAAACATGAACTTTGTGCTGGATGTTAGTCACCGAATAAGCAGGGTGAAGGCTGTCAGTGTGCTTGGAGGATTCTGGTTTGTCTGACATCGAGATGAACAAAGGAAGGAAAAAAGAATCGGCTGCAGGGTCCGTGGACAGGGGCTGCTGCGGATTTGTTTTAGGTCAGAGTAGTAGGCTCTGATACCATATAATTGAATCTGAATTCCTTGATTTCTATTAATGAAGAAGAGAACAATATATAATACAAGAACCTAACTAATTCCTAACTAATTCAGGGATAATTCCTAACTAATTCAGGGATAAAATATAAACCGGATATACATAAGAAATACATAAACTATAAAACGGATATACATCCGCTAATAAACAGGTGTACAAATGTGGATGAGTTCTATTTGGTCCAATGAATTGATGGCACATAGCTGCCTGACCTATTCCTAAGGTTTGTAAATTAATAGATTGAATTATAATGTAACAGATTGTAATAATGTAATGTAATTGTAATGTAATATGTTTTACTTTTTATCCCTTTCCATCTTTCTTTTTTTAACTCTGCAAAAAAAAAAAAAAAAACCATAGTCGCCTATAACAACAATTACCGTCAACGATCTCCAACAAATCCAACAACCACCGCACCATCAACAACATCCACAGGAACAACATGCGTCAACACTGTCGCAACCACCACCACTACACGTCCAACATGATGGAACCACCACCACCACCACCAGAATAACCATTAACATTGTCGGAACCACCACCACTACACGTCCAACATGATGGAACCACCACCACCAATATAACCATCAACACTGTCCCAAGCACCACCACTACACATCCCCCCCTCCCCCCCCCCGTGTACCGTTCGAACACGACCTCATTCTACTACAAAAAAAACTCATCTTCAATGACTCACAAACCCTAACTTCAATCCACAACTAATTCCTACAATCTCCTTCAACAAAAACCGAATTAACTCCATGATTGTTAATGAAACTATACAGATTGCATCGGGACACGCCCCACTGGTTATTAATACGATTGTGTCGATTTTGTATTCAGATTTAGATTTGCTTGTTGTTGCGAAACCAGATGGGGTTGATGTCGTTGGGGTGTGTGTGTTTTATGTGGCATAAAAAGATGGTTATGATGGTCGAATTAACAACAATTATATCATTGATTTAGGAGATTTTGGGCTAACAGTTACAAACTTGGTGTAATTGTTCCCGTGATGGCCAGATCTGGTCTGGTTGTTCTTGTTGTGGTAGTCGAGTGGTGGTGGGGGGGGGGGTTTGGTCGCTAGAGGTGCGCAATAGTAACGACCAAAGATCTGGTTAGATAAAGGGGTTTAGAGAGAGAGAGAGAGACGGTGTTTGTTTTAGGCTCTCCTGTCTGCGTCACGCAGACCACGCGTAGACATTGCCATATGCAGACTGTTTTTTTCGTTTGAAGACGTTTCATTTAAAAAATATCTGCACGAGCTCTTTTTGGTGTAGACTTGGGCCAACCACTTTTAAGATCTTCTAAAGTCTGTAGAGGGTTAAACACCACCACCCGCCACCACTGTCCTCTTCTTTTTTTGAAAATGGTTTGGGATCTTATATATAAATTAGCGATCTATCCAGTTGCTAGACGAAATGATACACAAATAAGCCATGATATCGTCAAAAATCACCATATAACTAACAAAGATAAGTCATGACTGTTTTCCCAAATCAAACATAACTTTTGCTTAGTCCCAGAATGGAGAGCAGGAGACCTGGAGGCAGGGATACAGACTATCACCAGGATGGGAAGGGTTTGGAGGGAGAGTCAAGCCACAAGTAAGGGAAATGGGAGATCTCCAAGTTCTTCATATCAAACCTTCCTGATGGTTGCACGCCGTGGGAACTCTCCTGCCTCTTGGGAGGTTTTGGAGATGTGTCGAGCTCATATGTGGTAGGAAGAGGGCAAGGAAGGAAACAAGTTTGGTTTGTTAGCTTTAAGGGGGTGACTGATAATAAAGAACCGGAAAGGAGACTTTAGGGGGTTAAGATGGGAAGTTGTAAGTTGAAAATAAACCTGGCCAAGTACGCGGTGAAGAACGTCGGTTTCTACATCGACCGAAATATATGCCGACGACTGATAACATGCATGACCAGCTTGCGGTGCAGAGGACAAAGAACAAGGTGGCAGCCTTCAGAGATTACCGATCTTACAGCAATGTGGTGAACATGGTACACGAAGTTGGTAAGAATGTGAAAACCTGTAAGGATGGTCCAGGGGTTAGTAAGGAGAAGGAGCTTGTTGTGCCGGACAGAACGGTAACCTTTCATTGGTTATTCGGAATGGCAGTTGTTGGTAAAATGGTAGACTTGGAGACACTTGTGGACTTTGATCGCCTTCTTCAGATTGCCGAAGTAGGCTACTTTAGAATTCAATATCTTGGAGGTCTTTCTATCTTGGTTACGTTTGAGACTAGTGAGGAGGCGGTCTCGTTCCTAAGCAGTAAGGCAGTTGGGAACCTTAGTTCTCAAAACTGGTCCTTTAAGAAGAAGAGTCCCTCTCACTGGAAAGAGTGGCCTGGTTAAATGTGCATGGAGTTCCGTTACATCTGCCTAAGCCGGATGTGTTTAGTAGCATCGGTGAAATGTTTGGCAAAGTCCTCCATGTTTCTAAGTCCATCGCAGATGATCAAGATCTCTTGGTGATTTGCGTGGGGTGTTAGTTGGGGATGTCAAGAGGGTTAAAAAGACTGTTAATCTAAACTGGTCCGATAAACAATTTAGGGTTTAGGTCACAGAAGAACATTGTGACTGGGTTCCGGAGTGTTTGGGGACGCAAGGGTTCAGATCGTCGGTTTCTCCAATGTCTGAGGTATCGCTGACAGTTGCCGAAGATGAAGTATTTAGGGGTCAGGATAGGGAGACGCGAAGGCAGGAGGGGAAGAGGTGGCAGGAGGCGGGTATCGAGGTTGATTTGGACGTGCCCAATGCAGGTGGGAAGGAATGCATGGGGCATGCGCAAGACTCTATGGATGGGATAGGTTCCAAGGTTAATAGGGATTCCCATAAAGGTACTTTTCGCTTTGTGTCTGGTGAGAAGTCCAAACGACGTAGGAAAAGGGTGACTGGTGGGTCCCGAAGTCATAAAGGACTTGCCTCTTCTTCAAACTTGGGTCTTCAAGTACTGGCAGGGCCAATAAGCGACTTAGAGCCCAACTAGAGGAGGATGATTGTTTTAATAAAAATTACTTTGTGGATGATATACAATAAATTATACATGTTTTAGTCCCTTATTTTACTCCTGTTTTACGCGTTTTTTACTACAAATTGTTTAGGTTTTTAGTCGTGTACTTTTGGGTTTTCAGGTCTAAAACGACGTTTCACAGGAAAATTTGGAGAAAATGAGGAGTTTCTGGGAATTTTGGATGAAAACTTCACAATCTGCTGAAGAAACAAGTCATGCACGGTCGTGCGTTCCATGTGCATCACCGTGCAGACTCGCGACTAGGACAGTCCAACGGATTTCTCGGACATGCACAGTCGTGCGTCTCGGTTGCACCCCCGGGCGCTTTGATCCTCGGAAGCACACCCCGTGCGACCAACCGTGCATCCATTTTTCGGACATGCACTACCGTGCATCTCATGTGCACGGCCGTGCGCGCACTTTGCCGCTAAATCAGCCACTTGCTTAACCCATACCCTGCAGCTGACGTCATGATTCGACTTGTACAGTGCACAGGCAGGCACTTTAAGCGCACAACCGTGCACTTTTGAAAAGTTGTATAAAACAGAGCAGGCGTATTCTGATCAAGTATTGGATACTTTTGCAAGCTTTTGGGCGATTTTGGGGCCCCCAAAACAGCCTGCTTGGATCGGATTCAAGCCTCCTAGTTGCAAAGAAGCCTATTTATCATCCAATCCATCTAATCCTTGCTTGCTTATGGTTTGAATCCTTGTTCTTTCCATGATTTTGGTTGTATTTCAAGCATTGATTTGATGTATTCTATATTATTGTAGCCTTAGGGCAAAAACACTAGTTCACTTGTTTTATGAACAAACATTAGTATGTTAATCTTCTTTGTATGAAACTTTGGTACTTTTCATGTTTAAGTCTCGATGACCATATAGCAAACATGTTTCATTGATGTTGGATTCTTGATTATATTTGGTTATCTTGGATGATTAATGAATGTTTAGTTGAGATATATTGAAATCCCTGATTAAGCACTTGTTAGTAAGCTATTAACTTGTTAATATGTTTACACCATGAAACTAGAAATGGGTATTGGTTTAATAAAAGGTAATTCAAATGTTAATCAAGAGTACTTTCTTGCACTTAAGGACCCTAACAAGTTAGATGGTGTTGTTACAAGTTCTTGACACGGTTTATGATCTTTGTTTAGTGGTTTTGGTTGAAATTACTATCTTGGTAGCTTTGTGTTCAAGGTTTGTAAAATGGAATAGTTTGTGATATGATCTACTTTATGCTTGTCTCGGTGGTTGTATTGTGTTATCGGTATTACTTTCCTTGATTAAGTGAGGTTAGAAAACTCTTAATGGATGACTAACTTATCTTTAGAAGATTTACATGAAAATATATCAATAGCACGCTAAGGAACGATTTTAGGTGGCTAAAGTGTGTCTATCGCGTTAGTTTCTGAAGGATTGTCATGTTAGGATTCTCGAAAGGGATACTAATAGTCTATATAATTGGAAGATTGATCATGTGCCTTTGTGACATTTCTGCCTTAGTTAACATACTTAGGTTATTTGTAAAACAAGATAATATATATTTTTGTTTTTGGAGTCTTTTATGTTTTAAATATAATCTATATTAGTTTAGTTAAAAACTTCATTCACCTATCTTTATACCGGTAAACCATTGACAGGGGTTTAGTACTCATGCATCCGCCCGCGTCCATAGATCGACATCTAGTTCTTACCAATACTTTACTACATATATGATAGGGTACACTTGTCCTTTTGTGTGTGTTTTAATGCTATGGTATATATCATTTTTATAAATATTAAAACCGAGTTCGTGTGTAAAGTTCATTGTAAAATTATGTATATATACGCACATGTCAGCTAGCCTGATGCCTTTTGCTGGGAGAACTGCATCTGAGGGCCGGTTGATGGTCCAAATCAAGGGGAAACGCCTGAGCTAATTGCTGATTGCGATGTGGTTCAAGATTCACACAAGGACTCTGCAAAGCCTATCGATAATGACAAGGTAAACAAGGAGGTTACGACAACATCCAAATTAGGAGTGGAATTAGGGTTGGAAGTGCAAGATCTGGCCGATATCATTAAGAAAAACATCACATAAGAAGGAATCAATGAGGTTCTGCGATGAATTTCCTTTCTTTGAATGTTAAAGGGTTTAGGGGAGCAGACAAGGCAAAGTGGATCAAGGGGATCGTTTTGAAATTCGGGATAAATTTTTGTTATCTTTCAGGAGATAAAAATTGAATCCCTGGAAGGTGTGGATCTGAAGTTGTTCTGGGGAGGAGGCTGTTTCGAGTGGGACTTTATGAGTTCCGTGGGCCAGTTGGGTGGCCTAGTCTGTTTGTGGGATCCTTTAGTGTTCTCCGTTGAAGGAAGTGTTAAGAACCGGAATCACCTCCTAATCCAGGGTAGAATTATTGGGAGCAACGATGCTATCAACATTATAAATGTCTATGTTCCCCAAGCTACATTAGCCAAAAAGACGTTGTGGGGTCAATTACAGGTGGAGATGGACGGTTCGGTTGGGCTTTAGGTTATGGCAGGAGATTTTAATGTAGTTCGTTCACATGAGGAGAGATTAAACAACACCTTTGATCCTACGTGTATGAAAGATAGGAAGTTCACGAGATGGGCAGACAATGGTATGAAACTCAGCAAGATTGCCAGGAGCTTTCTTGTAGGCATTACCTAAGCACCTATATGACCACTGCCCCCTCATTTTGGTTTCCAAAGATATTATCTTTGGGCCCAAGTCTTTTAGGGTGTTTAATTCTTGGATGGGTCGTGATGGTTTCAAGGAAGCCGTTATGAAAGCGCTGATTTCGTTCTCTGGCTCGGGTTCTGCCGATATTATCTTGCACAAAAAATTCGTTTTGATTAGGAAATATGTTAAGGAGTGGCGGGATAGCATGTTGGAAAGAGAAAAGGCGGAAGAGGTAAAAGCTAGACCGGAACCGGAAGAAATGGAACTCGTTATGGAAAATCGAAATCTTCTTGAAGAAGAGGAATGGATTTTGGAAGAGAATAAAAAAGTTATCAGAGACATAGAAGATGTGCACATGAAAGATATTAAGCATAGATCTCGCGTTAGATGGGCCAAGGAAGGGGATGAGAATTCTCGATTTTTTCACGCTATGGTTAATAACCGGAAAGTTAGGAATATGATACATGGGATGGAGATCGATGGCTCTTGGTGCACTAAGCCGTCCCGCATCAAAAAGTTCATGTTTGGGTTTTTAGAGACAGATTTAAAGAAGAATTCCTAGTTAGGCCTACTGTGGTGACCGATAACTTGAAGTAA
The DNA here is from genome assembly GCA_947069175.1 of Scalesia atractyloides. NCBI lineage: Eukaryota > Viridiplantae > Streptophyta > Magnoliopsida > Asterales > Asteraceae > Scalesia > Scalesia atractyloides. The sequence continues at coordinate 7,734,268 of CAMTDV010000022.1, forward strand.
CTTTCAGATGATGAGGCTTCGTGTTTGATAGCCCAGTTTCATAAGGAGGAAATTCATCAAGCGGTTTTCGTCTGTGGTGATGACTGAGCCCCAGGCCTAATGGTATAAATTTCAAATTCTTAAAACAGTTTTGGAGGCATTTCAAGGATGATTTCAATAGTATCATGCATGAGTTTCACGGCAATAGGGTCATTAATCCTGGGTGTGCGGCTTCCTTTATTACGCTTATCCCTAAGGTTAACGACCCTACGGGCCTTAACGATTATCGTCTGATTAACCTGGTGGGGGCTATTAAGAAGGTGATATCTAAAATCCTAGCTAATCGGATGAAGAAGGTTCTCGGCTTGGTTATTTCGGGGCTTTCTTGAAGGGTAAGTTTATCCTTGACAGGCCGCTTATAATGAATGAGGTTCTATCTTGGTTTAAAAAGATCAAGGATACCGCTTTTATTTTGAAACTAGATTTCGAAAAGGCTTACAAAAATGTTCACCGGAACTTTGTTTGCTTTTAGATGCTTCAAATGGGTTTCCCGCCCCTTTGGTGCAATTGGATCCGTGGCATTCTCTCTTCGGCTCATGCCTCAGTTTTGGTAAATGGTGCTCCCACTTTCGACTTCCAATGCCACAAAGGTATGAGGCAAGGAGACCTGATTTCTCCGTTCCTCTTCCTTATTGTTATGGAGGTTCTCTTGGGATTGTTAAACGAAGCGGTTGGCTGTGGGGCCATCTCGGGGATTGGGCTACCCAACGACGGTCCTCATTTTTCTCACCTTCAATATGCCGATGACGCTATCGTATCGGGAAGTGGGATAGTCAAAATATTTTAAATGTTGTCAGGGTGTTACGGTGTTTTCATGTTTGTTCGGGCCTCTAGATCAATCTCACCAAATCTAACCTTTACGGTCTCGGGGTGGGTAGGGAGGAACTTGAGTCTTTAGCAGGGGCAGTCGAGTGTAAATCGGATAATCTTCTGTTTAAATACCTTAGCATCACGGTTGGTGCCAATATGAACCGAATTGGAAAGTGGAGACCGGTGATTGAGACTTTTGAGTCTAGACTCTCTCTTTGGAAGGCCTCGACTTTTTCCATTGGGGGTTGGGTTATTTTGATAAAATCGGTGATGGAGTGTGTCACACCCTGACCCGCAGCGGAAATGGTAGCCGGGGCATGATTGGGTTTTCATCAAAGCTCATGACATTTACTATAATAAAGTTTCATATTTATTATTTCTAATTTAAAGGAAAAATTACAACAATCATACAAGTAAAACAACATTCATGAACTCTTTATATTTCTTCTAAGGCAATTTCCTATATGATCCTTGCTTCAACCTGTCCACCTGTATCATGTGTAAAAAAATAGGGTTTTGGGTCAACAAAAGTGTAACATCCGTCGAAAAACGGGTTTCCAAAACCCGCTTTGTTTATCAGTCAAACATTCAGTTATAAAATTCGTTGCGTATTTTTGGTCCATTTTAATTTTAAACAATACATAATTAATAAACATTTTAGAATTTAAAAACTATAATTAATAAATAGTAAAAACAAGTGAAGAAATAAATTAAAGGAAGCTGCCGGGTTTCGAACCCGGGTCAGCAAGTCCAACAAACAAACACTACACCACTCTGTCACATGAATCTTTTGTGTATATACTGAAAAAATTAATACTTAAAATAAAACTCGAAATCAAATCCTGAGATCAGCGCGCCCAATCCGCAGTCGCCGGAAATACCGACGATTTCGCAAATCACGACCGTTTTTCTTTGACTGAACGCGTGAAATAACTTCGACATCGGTTATAACCGATGTCTAATCCCCCAATACCAGTCGTAACCGCCGGAGAAACATTGACCACGAATCAAGACCAAATTCGGACTCAATACATTCTGTTTCTTCTCTATAAATACTCACCCAAACCTCTGTTAACCTTTTCGCTCAAAATCGCACAATTTCTCGAGCTTTAGCACTCGCCGGAGATATTCTGCATTCGCCGGAAAACCGAGGACTTACACCAAATCGGTAAATTTCTCTACTCTTTCGTTTTCAATCCATCATTAGACAAGTAATAACATAAACCGTTCAACCAGAATACGACTCAGACAACGTTGCCGGGAATTTCTGCACTCGCCGGAAAATCACTGGAAATTCCGAAGTCTCGCTGTGAATCGGTACAATCATCTAAACCCCCTGATATCCTTGTTTAGAAACCTAATTTCACAACTCGTTGATCAAAACTGTTAATTGATTCACTCAGACGGAAGTCACAAATCAGAGCCGACGACTCTTGCCGGAATTCTGAAGAAAACATTATGATCTGTACATTCGATTCCGTAACCCTCTCTATCCATTTTAATTCAAATAATTATATGATAGATGACCGATTTAAATAAGAACAGTCGGTCACCTTCGTTCTGTGTCTTTATAAATGAAGAAGACGAAGTCGAAATGTGTATAAGTATAATTAAAACTGAATGATTAACCGGGTTAGACACACAGTCCAGCGGTGGACTGTGTGCAAACATAAACGCACGTCACGAGTTCGAATCATACAACGTACCGACTTTCAGAAATAAAATCAATATTTTTAGAACTGAATGAGAACAAGTCATAGTATGTTTATAAGAGGAATATAATCCGTAAGATAAACAGATTAGACACACAGCCCAACTGGTTTGGCTGTGCGCATACGAACCGAAGGACCCGAGTTCGACTCCGGGTCCCTGCAAGCAGTTCGGCCATTTTAAATCATTTTAATATTAACCCAATAAAAATAACAATTAATTAGTATATATATATAATTAAAACAGAGAATATTTCGGGTTAGACACGTAGCTCAGTTGGTAGAGCTGCGTGCACGCGTACGAGAGGTCTCGGGTTCGAACCTCACTCAGCGCACACTTAACCACAGTCCGACCGGTCAACGGTCAAAACAGTCAAAATTTTTATTTCTTTTTATTTATTTATTTAATTTAAAAATCAATTAAAAATACTTAAAAATAATATTTTTAAAGTTAGAAAACGTCCTTAAACTCACAAAAATGAATCTAAAAACCCTTTTAAGATTATGAATTAAAATCTATTTATTTACCGAACCACTTCGTTATTATTTAGGTTAGTTTTCCTCGTCGATCAAATCCTAAAACTCGTGCGCATCCAACGTCATCAAAAGAACACACCCAATGTGAGTGAATCCTTACAAATTCCCCTTTTTATTCATGTTTGGGGTGTATCATGTGTCGCTCTAAATATTTCGTTTATTCAAACTTGTGCCATTACCATTATATGACCTAAACTTATGATGTAAATATTGCTTGTTGTGATACGTGTTTACATTTTGTCAAGTTGCGTGCAAAACATTCATTAGGCCCATCAGTTCCTCGTGGGAGACGAGTTGAACATCGCGTGCCTCATTCGATCAGCTCCGTTTGCTTGAGCATTGATCTCATTGTTCATTCATTTGGTGTGTGTGCTTGTGCATTTATTGATATTATGTGTTTTGTGATTAAATTTACATTTACGTTTATTCATATTTGGTTATGCACAATTTTATCCAAATAACCAACCTAACTAATCCTTTTAAATGTTTAAATAAGATTCACTCGCCAACTTTTTGTTGACCCAAAACCCTATTTTTACACATGATACAGGTGGACAGGTTGAAGCAAGGAACACGTAGGAAATTGCCTTAGAAGAAAAATAATGAAGTCTTGATAAATGTATAGAACATGTTGTACTTGTATGCTGATTGTAATGTTCTCCTTTAAAAGGAAATAATAAATATGAAACTTTATAGTAAATGTCATGAGCTTTGATGAAAACCCAATCATGCCCCGATCACCATTTCCGCTGCGGGTCGGGGTGTGACAGATTGGTATCAGAGCTTTTGACTATAGGGATATAGGATAGGTTATTAGACCCTTAGAGCCTATACTATAGTTGATTAGATTTTAATTGTTTATGTGGTTACATGCAAACTCATGATGTTTATTTGTTTCGTATTTATTACACACACAAATGCATGCAAACACTTCCACTATCATATTGTGTGATATTTAATGAGTTATACTTATTGTCAAACATAACAAGCTTACATATACATTCATCACGCCTATTTCAATATTCACATATTCAAATCATCCTCATATTCCTTTATTCAAGATTTTGTCGCATTTTTCGTTTTTCAATCTCATCAAAGTGAGTTCTACAACGGGCATGTAGTAACTGTAAGGGTACAAGTACCGGTAGTCGGAACGTCCTGTCTAGGTTGGCATTCGTATAAATCCAATATAACGGACCAGTTTGCCTACCTGGGGACTAACGATGAGAATACGAAGGATCTATTAGGGCAAAGCATGCCACACCAAACATCGTTCGAACTAACTCCACTTTGAGGTGTCATCGTGTCCACACCTGGATGCACTCCGAATTTCATACGTTACATACATATTTCTCCATTTCTTCGGGTTTTAGTGTACGTTACCAGGCTAACACATGCGAACCATATGAAAGACCCGGTAATCATGGGGGCCCACATGATTACGAAGGTGAAGTATGGCGGCATGCAAGGCCCAATTACGAGCAAAGCCCAAGACATCCTATGGATGTAGTAAATTTATTATTCTTCATTTATTTTATGAATGTTCATTCCTAAATACGACACATGATCCCTAAAACGTCAAACTCATACTCTTGATACGTGTTTCTTGTAGATGTCTTCTAGCCACTCTCGTAGAAAAATGAGATCAGGAAAAACCTGCGAGCGCATGGCTGCCCAAATCGCTCAACAAATGGCTGCCGTAATACCCAACATTGTAATTCAAGTACAACAGGCCCTTACCGCTAATCCCGTCAACCCAATCCACCAAGAAGATCAAAACACTGTCAATCCTCCCCCAAAAGCCACTAAATGCACCTTCAAGCATTTCAAATCCTGCGATCCTCCAAAATACGAAGGTACCGAAGGTGTCACCGCTCTCCTCCATTGGTTCGAGGAGATGGAGAACACTTTTCTCAATTGCGACTGCCCCGATGATCGCAAGGTGCGATATGCTACCGGTCGTTTGTTCGGAGTAGCACTTACATGGTGGAATACAGAGAAGGCCAAGCGAGGTGCTGAGAATGTTATGACTTTGACTTGGGAAGAGCTGAAAGAAATCATGACAAAACGGTTCTGTCCAAGAAGCGAAATCAAGAAATTAGAATATGAATTCTATTCTTTGAAACAAAAAGAGGGCGACCACACCACATACAACAAGAGATTCCTTGAGTTAATCCAAATGGTCCCCAACTTGTTCACTCCCCTCTACCGATTGATCGAGCACTACATTCGAGGTCTTCCTTCAAAAATTCAAGACCCTGTAATAAGTACCACACCTGCAACTTTGGAAGCAGCAATGGAGTTAGCTACAGAGCTCACCGAAAACCGCATACGAAATAAAGACTTCACGGAGGAGAAGAAGAAGGATAAAGCATCAACCGAAACCTCCAACCCAACCCAGACCAAATCCCCTCCTCAAACCACTCTTAAGAGAAAACGAGATGGACAAAATTTTGCTATCACCCAAGGCAATCAACCAGTTTCACAAGCTGTATCCCTCCAAGCTGTCCCAATTACTCAAGTAGCACCCAACTCTACTTACCCAAATAAGAAACCCTACATTGGACCTCACCCTCAATGCAACACCTGTTTTTATCACCATCCATCTACCGTACCTTGTCGACTGTGTGCAAATTGTGGGCATTATGGTCATTGGAGCAAAACTTGTCGTGCCCCTCAAAACCAAGCTTCACCCCCTACTCCAAACATGATCCAAACATATCAACAACCCCAATACCCCATGTTTCCATATGTTCGAGCTTGTTTTAATTGTGGCGATCCTACCCACTTTAGAAACACGTGCCCTTGATTGGTTAACATCATAAACGCCCAGGCTCAAGCAAACCCAGTTAACCAAGCAAATCAAGTAAACCCAGCTCCACACCAGCAAGAGGAAGAGCTTACAACATCAACGCCAATCCTGTTGAAGATAATAACGGCCCAAACGAAAAACCCAACTAGTTTTCCTCACCAAGAATCAAGACTAAACTCCAATCGTCTAGTTTTAATGTTTTCTTTATGATATCTCTATATTTCCGTATCCCAGTTGTAAATTGGGAATTTATGTATCCAAAAATTTTAATGCGAATTGATATTACAGTTTTGTTTTATACTCATTGATTTAACATTCATATTATCATACATCTCGACGTATCTCAATCTCATCACTTAAAGAAGTTGGGTTGTGTCTCACTTTTACATAGACTAACCCCTTCATCATAACAAACGAAAGGGGTACTGTCATCATTCAGTCATGTATCCTTTCAGAATTGAGACTCAAGCTTTGGTTGTTGTGTTTGTTTATGTTTTAGAGTCACATAGGACTGATCATAATTTACTGATAAAGCCAATGAAAATTTGACAAGAATATGGTGGATACGCCGCTGGTACTTCCTATATATAAGTATTCTTGGCAAAGGATCAAAAGCATTACCAGGAGGTTATGAGAAGTTCCGTGTAGGTTTAAATATCGTCATGGTTGAAGTTTTTATTTTATGATACATACCTTATCATTTCAAACGTATCAATTCCCTCAAAACTCTTATGCATAAAATCATGCCTAGTCAATCAACTCAGTTTATCCATGTTCTGCATTCTTATACTTTAGGCATCAAAAAGCGATTCCTGTAGCAGGGTATTCAACCCTTACTAGGAACGTTACCGCCTCCTTCTTCTAATTATGTAATCATCAAAATTAAAACATCCTCCCTTCAAGTCAAATATACCACTACTACTTAAATTTCGGGACGAAATTTCTAAAAGTAGGGGATACTGTAACATCCGTCGAAAAACGGGTTTCCAAAACCCGCTTCGTTTTCAGTCAAACATTCAGTTATAAAATTCGTTGCGTATTTTTGGTCCATTTTAATTTTAAACAATACATAATTAATAAACATTTTAGAATTTAAAAACTATAATTAATAAATAGTAAAAACAAGTGAAGAAATAAATTAAAGGAAGCTGCCGGGTTTCGAACCCGGGTCAGCAAGTCCAACAAACAAACACTACACCACTCCGCCACATGAATCTTTTGTGTATATACTGAAACAATTAATACTTAAAATAAAACTCGAAATCAAATCCTGAGATCAGCGCGCCCAATCCGCAGTCGCCGAAAATACCGACGATTTCAAAAATCACGACCGTTTTTCTTTGACTGAACGCGTGAAATAACTTCGACATCGGTTATAACCGATGATTAATCCCCCAATACCAGTCGTAACCGCCGGAGAAACATTGACCACGAATCAAGACCAAATTCGGACTCAATACATTCTGTTTCTTCTCTATAAATACTCACCCAAACCTCTGTTAACCTTTTCGCTCAAAATCGCACAATTTCTCGAGCTTTAGCACTTGCCGGAGATATTCTGCATTCGCCGGACTTTCACCGGAAAACCGAGACTTACACCAAATCGGTAAATTTCTCGACTCTTTCGTTTTCAATCCATCATTAGACAAGTAATAACATAAATCGTTCAACCAGAATCCGACTTAGACAACGTTGCCGGGAATTTCTGCACTCGCCGGAAAATCACTGGAAATTCCGAAGTCTCGCTGTGAATCGGTACAATCATCTAAACCCCCTGATATCCCTTGTTTAGTAACCTAATTTCACAACTTGTTGATCAAAACTGTTAATTGATTCACTCAGACGGAAGTCACAAATCAGAGCCGACGACTCTTGCCTGAATTCTGAAGAAAACATTCTGATCGGTACATTCGATTCCGTAACCCTCTCTATCCATTTTAATTCAAATAACTATATGATAGATGACCGATTTAAACAAGAACAGTCGGTCACCTTCGTTCTGTGTCTTTATAAATGAAGAAGACGAAGTCGAAATGTGTATAAGTATAATTAAAACTGAATGATTAACCGGGTTAGACACACAGTCCAGCGGTGGACTGTGTGCAAACATAAACGCACGTCATGAGTTCGAATCATACAACGTACCGACTTTCAGAAATAAAATCAATATTTTTAGAACTGAATCAGAACAAGTCATAGTATGTTTATAAGAGGAATATAAACCGTAAGATAAACAGATTAGACACACAGCCCAACTGGTTGGGTTGTGCGCATACGAACCGAAGGACCCGAGTTCGACTCCGGGTCCCTGCAAGCGGTTCGGCCATTTTAAATCATTTTAATATTAACCCAATAAAAATAACAATTAATTAGTATATATATATAATTAAAACAGAATATTTCGGGTTAGACACGTAGCTCAGTTGGTAGAGCTGCGTGCACGCGTACGAGAGGTCTCGGGTTCGAACCTCACTCAGCACACTTAACTACAGTCCGACCGGTCAACGGTCAACGGTTAAAAAAGTCAAATTTTTTATTTCTTTTTATTTATTTATTTATTTAATTTAAAAATCAATTAAAAATACTTAAAAATAATATTTTTAAAGTTAGAAAACGTCCTTAAACTCACAAAAATGAATCTAAAAACCCTATTAAGATTATGAATTAAAATCTATTTATTTACTGAACCACTTCGTTATTATTTAGGTTAGTTTTCCTCGTCGATCAAATCCCAAAACTCGTGCGCATCCAACGTCATCAAAAGAACGCACCCAATGTGAGTGAATCCTTACAAATTCCCCTTTTTATTCATGTTTTGGGGTGTATCATGTGTCGCTCTAAATATTTCATTTATTCAAACTTGTGCCATTACCATTATATGACCTAAACTTATGATGTAAATATTGTTTGTTGTGATACGTGTTTACATTTTGTCAAGTTGCGTGCAAAACATTCATTAGGCCCATCAGTTCCTCGTGGGAGACGAGTTGAACATCGCGTGCCTCATTCGATCGGCTCCGTTTGATTGAGCCTTGATCTCATTGTTCATTCCTTTGGTGTGTGTGCTTGGGCATTTAATGATATTATATGTTTTGTGATTAAATTTACATTTACGTTTATTCATATTTGGTTATGCATAATTTTATCCAAATAACCAACCTAACTAATCCTTTCAAATGTTTAAATAAGATTCACTCGCCAACTTTTTGTTGACCCAAAACCCTATTTTTACACATGATACAGGTGGACAGGTTGAAGCAAGGAACACGTAGGAAATTGCCGTAGAAGAAAAATAATAAAGTTTTGATAAATGTATAGAACATGTTGTACTTGTATGCTGATTGTAATGTTCTCCTTTAAAAGGAAATAATAAATATGAAACTTTATAGTAAATGTCATGAGCTTTGATGAAAACCCAATCATGCCCCGATCACCATTTCCGCTGCGGGCCGGGGTGTGACAAAAAGTTGGCGAGTGAATCTTATTTAATCATTGGAAAGAATTAATTATATTGGTTATTTAAATAAAAACGTGCGTAAACCGAATATGAATAAACGCATATGTAAATCTAACCACAAACCACATATTATCAATCAATGCACACACAAGCATGACAAATGATGAACAATGAGATCAAGGCGCAATTAAACGGAGCCGATCTAATGAGGCACCTGATGCTCAACTCGTCTCCAACGAGGAACTGATGGGCCTAATGAATGAATTGCACGCAACTGAAAAAAATGTAAACACACAATACAACATTTAACATTTACATCACATATTAGATCATATAATGGTAATAACACAAGTGTTTGAATAAACAAAATGTATGAAACGACACATGATACACCCCAAAACATGAATAAAAAGGGGAATTTGTAAGGATTCACTCACAGTGGGTGCGTTTCCTTGATTGATGAAGAGTGCACACGAATTTAAGATTTAGCCGACGAAGTAAACTAACCTAAATAATAACGTAACAATTTGATAATTAAATAAAAGTTAATATTTCAATTTACTACTTTTTATTTGATGTTTAAATTATTTTTATGATATTTAATGGAATTTTAATCTTATTATAATTGAGAATATTAGAATAAGAGAAGTAAATAATTAAATAATAATAACAAAAAATAAAAAAAAAAATTTTGGGCCTTGTCAGACTTGTCATAATCTGATCGGTTCGCATGTAAGGATAGGCAGCGTGGACGAGATTCGAACTTGAGACCTCTCGTACGTGTGCACGCAGCTCTTCCAACTGAGCTACGTGTCTAACCCGTTAGAATCATGATTTTTATTATACTTATATTCTTGCTCGGTTAAATCATGTTTTTATTTAGTAAAGAGATTTGTTATGTGATCGGACCGTTGTACGTAATGAGACTCGAACCCGGGACACTCTGTTCAAGATGCACACAGTCCACCGCTGGATTGTGTGTCTAACCCGTTTAAACATGCAACTTTAATTATATTAACATACTACCCCCGCTTTATCTTCTTCATCGCTAATACCCACTGACTAAACTGTATATAAAAAAACATTCTGGATTTGATGATAGATTTCTTTCAATAACAAAAAAATACACAACCCAAAGATAAAGAGAGTGGTTTAGTACCAAAACAAAGATGGTGGTGACGCTCTGGTGGCTCCTCCGGCGATAATACGAAAACTCCGACGATTCGCAGAGTCAACTTCCGAGAGTTTTAGCGAGAGTTTAAGAGAGAGAGTTGAGAGATTGAGCGAGTTTTAGAACTGGTTGAAGTTGTTATTTATAGGCAAGTGATTGTCAAGTTTTTGGTTTCAAATCTTGATTTTGAATTATTGCTTTCCATCAGTTTTATAACAAATTGATTTTTCTTGCGGTTATAACTGATTGTTCAAAGTCAGTTACTCTCGTTTTAATCATGAGGAAAACGGTAATTAACTTGATTGCGTAAAAAATCATGCTTTCTAACAGTTACAGGTTCTGCAAGTTTTTGAATTTCAGGGTTGAGGTGGGTATGTGTATAAAATTTGTTTGTTTTGGTTTTAAAACAAAGGGTGCGTGTGGCTCAGTGGTGTATGTGGTGTGTGTATTGGATGGGGACCCGGGTTCGAAACTCAGTCGCCCCTGTTTCTTTATTTTATATTTTAAATTCTTAAATATTGGTATATATTTTTTATTCTTTTATTTAATCAATATATTAATTATCTAATTTATTTATTAATTATGAAGATTATCTAACATATTTTATAAAATGAATAAATGCGTAAAGAAGCTTTTAATAAATTCTAAAATTTTAAACATAGCGGGTTTTGAAACCCGTTTTACGACGAATGTTAGAGAGTGTCTCCCTAATTATTTTGCGTTGTATAAAGCTCGGGTGGGTGTCATTAATAAAGTCGATGATTAGGAAGTTTTTGTGGGGAGTCTCGAATGGCGCTTTTAAAACCCATTGGGTCGCTTGGGACCTAGTTGCGTCTCCGAAGTACGCTAGAGGTATTGGTTTAAAGAAGTTAAATCATATTAATGACGCTTTACTATTAAAGTGGGGATGGAGATTTAAGACCAAGAAAGATAGCCTCTGGGCTAAGATTATTTCGACTTTACACTCTACGGGCGCACATGAGATTTCTTACTGTCTCGTGCTACGCTGAATGGGGTGTAGGAAAAAGTTTCTAAGCTCGCTTTGAACCTTTTGGTGGGAAGGGCAATGTTCAGGTGTTTTATGAAGGGGTTGTGGGGAACAAGTCCGAAATTTATTTCTGGCTTGATTCGTGGTGGTTGAAGCCGGAACCGCTTAGATTCTATTTTCCTAACCTCTTCCGGTTAGAGATGGATAAAAAATGCAGGGTGAAAGAATGGGTGGTTAGACCAATCACGAACCCGGATGCGGCTTGAGAGTGGAGAAGTGCTCTGGCTATGAATCTTGAGTTAGCATAGTGGGCCGGTTTTGTTCGCTTATGCGTGAGGTCACATTGGAAGATAAAGATGACAAATGGAGTTGGCTCGGCAATAAGGAGAGTGAGTTTAGCGTTGGATCTATAAAACTGATTATAGTTCCAAGTTTGTTTTGGATTAGTGCAAGTGGATTCTGCTTAAGAGCAATCTCTTCGCTTGGAGTGCTGAACTAGGCAGAATTCCCACAAAGGACGTGCTAATGAAGAGGGGTATTCCGGTTGTGAACGAGTTGTGTCCTCTCTGTGGCTACGGTGCTATGGCAAAAGATAAGCAGATGGTGCAAAACGTCGTATCTCTATGCCTTCTCGTTTCGGGACAAATTGTCTACTTAAGTATTGTAGCTCATTACCAATCACTTTGATTGGAAGACTACGTGTGTCGGATATCGAGATCCAATCGAGATCAAGTGACCACAGTCTATAAAGACAACATTTTTTTAAGAATTAATTTTATTAGAAACGTAAATCAGCAGCTAGCAAAGAAACAACAAAACAATTTACAAGAAACGAACGTTACACTAGCTATTCCTTTCACCCATAAAACCCCCAACGATTCATTTCTTGCACCATCTTAACCGGATCCGCTTGTGTGTTTGAGAAAGATAACCTCATTACATTTCCTCCATATGATCCAACATGCCTGGATGATAATCGATTGCATTACCTTTATTTTCTCGTGACACCTTGAGTAGAATGATGGAGCCGGAATAGATCGGCTACATTAAAAGCAAAGATTCATCTTTTTCCCACATAATAGACATGAAATAGAACCGAGTATAGAGTAATAGTAATATTTTTTGAACGACATGTTTATTTTAATTTCTATTGTCTGTGAAAATTGAACCAAGAACCTTTCACCCTCAAACTAAGGTGTTTAAGAACTTTATCATTACCAACGGACCACCATCCATTAGTTAGAGTAATACTATAGTTTTGTCATGATTTTAACAAGACTTTATTTCAAAAATAACTATAAGGAATGATCCATAGACCTTTTTAAAGAATCCAAATTTATAACTTTTCCCATATAATATAAATAGATTAAAAATGTAATACACTCGTTCATCAATGACCAATTAAATATTAAAACAAACTAAACCACAAATACGCGTTCCGCGTTAACGGTCAATAACCTGCCGTTAACGGTCCTGATTCACATTATTGTCCTTTCAAAGAAGCTGCTACTAACGGTCTACAAACGACGAATGAACGTTCCACTATAGGCGTGTCAAAATTTAACGGCTAACTCCTTCAAAGTCAACACAACTGTCAAAAGTCAAAATATCCAAGATGCCAATGCCCCCCACCCATATAAATCACTCTTATTCAAGCCCAGATCATTCACACACACTTTTTCTTCATCTTTTATTCATCATCAAGAAAAAAAATAACACCAAAATGGCCACCCTTCACCACCCTTCTCCGATCCGAAGCTTGTCGATTTCCGGCGAAAAATATGTAAATTTGCTTGGGGACTTGCCATCGCCGTCGCCATCGCCTAGATTGAGGCGGGTGAGTTCGTCGTTGGTGCGGAGGAATAGTAGCCGAGAATTAGTGGCACCCAGGCGGCGACGTGCAAGTAAAGAGATCATAAGGCGGGCGTTGACCCCGCCTGCCAGAAAGCCGACCAGGCGGTGGCTTGATTTCAGGCCAACGCCTAGTCGGCTTTCGGTTATGTCTATGGTTGCTTAGAAGTTAGAATGCTTGGCTTTCGGTAATATTTGATTAGATTGAATCAGTATTTTAACTGATTTTGGATTTTGAGTTATGTGAGTATTGAAGTAAAAAATTTATTCTTTTATTTATTTAATTGTCTTTTCTTGCTTGAATTCACTTATTTTGACCTGATCTAGATCGGCAGAATGAAAACTGGTCAAAGGGATATTTGATCTTTCCGGTGGAAAACTCATTTCACCGGTGAAATTTTGATTTTTCTTGGTTTTTCCCAAATTGAAATTGGCGAAAATAACATCTTGAAAATTATCTCAAATTGATTTTTTGTTTCGTATGAATAATAAATTAATATTTGTGATTGATTGATGTCTAAAAAACGTGTTTTGAGGATCAATCAATTCTCAAGATATCTATTACTGTGTCAAGTTGTGAAGTTATTTGTATCGTAGCATTTGTAATGATATGAATTTTCATAATTTATAATTATCAGATCTACTACTTTTTATAAGCTATGCTTTCTATACCACCATCCGTTATGGTGAGCGTGACCACCATCCGATTCAGCGTCCATGTGGCATCAGTTTTACAGCTTTTGGGCGTTGAGTGTGTTGATAATTTTAGTGTTATCAACTCATTTTGACAGTATTGAATTAACTTATTGACTAAATTGATCTTATTAAAAATTAAATGAGTTAAGAGATGCGGGAGTGCATGCTCTTTTTACCTCATTTTACTTTAATATGATTGGGCACTAAATCGGTTTTGTATATTTATAAATTGTATTTCTGACCGGATATAAATGGGCCTATTAAAACAAATTAAACTTTGGGCTTAATTATTAATATCAAGTGGAATGGTCCATGAATAGACAGAACTGATTGGGGAATACAAAAAGGGTATCATGTAGAAAAGCAAGGGTTCTTGGTCGAACATTACGAACACAGAGGGTACAAGATTCAGTTTCTCATGCAAATCAAATTCGTTCTTGAGTGTCTCCACATCTTATTCGATTAATCATTGGTTGTACCACCAAATAGGTTAATCCGAGTGTGATTACACGATTCATGGGGAAATTCAAGTCGTCTTCTTCATCTTTTTTTTCTGCAATCGGCTCGAATTTGGTCAGAGAATCATCCGGTTCCAACAAAGATTAACCTATTTATGTTGGTTGATTCTATTCTAATCTAATTTTCGAATTGACTTGTTTGATTAAAGAAGAATTTGTGATCTTTGAAAATCTGTATCGGAAGTGGTTCGTTTCTTGCAATTCTCGAACAAGAAAGTGTTCGCCTGTTCATCTCTTGCAAACAGAGACGACTTGAAAAATATCAATCATCGATTGATAACAAGCCATAGGCGGCAAATGAATCGGAAAGGTTTCACTCCAGATTCAGTTCGTTATTTTTATTTTCAATTTAATCGATCACTGTAAGCGCAATCACTGTTAGTCATTGATGGTGTGCGCTGCAAGTCAAAGAAGACAGAAGGCCACATGGTTTCCTGTTTTATTACCGAACGGAAGCTGTTGGCGTTAGTAGCCTTCCGGATGGATGAAGGGTGAATAGCCAATAAATTACTAGCGGAGAATGAAGGACAAACGGATGGACCAAAGATGAACAACCAATAAATCGGTCACGAGGATAAAGGGCGAAAGCATAAAGATACACACAAATGATATAATTGTCGGACAATACAATCAACATACGACCTACGACCTATACTTCATAGTACATCAAGATAATTTCTCCAATAAAAGGAGAACTCTCCTTCACTTATAAACACACTTAGTTCCGCGCTCTCTCTCTCTCTCTCTGAATTCCACATCCTCTCTCTAACTAACTAACTAACTCTCTCTCTCTCTCTCTGAATTCCACATCCTCTCTCTAACTAACTAACTAACTCTCTCTCTCTCTATGTGACTGATAAAACAAAGACCTTACACCAAGAGCAATATAAAGACCCCACTCTCTCCCCTTGGGCATCTTCACTAATAACAGAACCATCTCCCATGGTTCGGATGGTTCTTATGAAAGCATCATTGCCATCATTATCATCTCCCAACATATATTGTTCATATACATACATACACGTGCCTCATCATTGCTTATCTTGTATACCGTACTAATGTTGAGTGTTGGAGGGTGGTCCTCGAGGCACTCCTCGGGACCCTTCTAACCGTCTTCTTCAAAATGCAGTTCATCCAAAGCTTGGGAAAGGCAAAAACCGGCATTCGGACAGATCGGAGGCTCGAACCCGGAGTAAAACCCTTACATTCTAGCACCTGGGAGAGACTAGAGTCGGCCCTGATGAGTCCAAAGCCGAAGCCCGAAGTCAAAACCTCTACATTTTGGCGCCATCCGTGGGACCCGCACAAAACGCTCATATCTGCGTGGTCTCATACCTACGTTACGCTTGTAGGTCAAGATTGATGAATTTCGAATGGGTTACTTGTTGTCTCGGCTGCACATCACAGGAACCGGATCATCCGAGTTTTCCTGACCTGCATGTTTTCACTATGTTGGTGTCAGAAGTCGGAACCAACGTCCAGATTAATGGATGACGGTCCTGAGTAACCGAATGCCACCTACAGGTTTCGCATCTCCGGTACACAACTCTTTCCTCCCTTGAAATTTGCAAATCCATTTTTGTTGACAACCAAGGATCCTCAATTCTGACATATGTTGTGAATCATACACTATAAATATTTACATTAAAACCACCACATTGATTATGATAAATTGTCTTTTCTAAGATATCCAAGGCTTCGTCAAACATATGATTCTGTGATATCACCATTATATACATCCTTGATGCATGGTCACCTAATTACCTGGTTTACGTGTAGGGTACTAGTTGCTTATGCTCATAAGAGCATTTAATACAAGTTTATTGAGTGCTTCCTGGATAAAAATGAATGAATAAAAAAATTAGGAAAAATGGACAATGACTCGGTTGTAAAGGTGGTGAAGAAAACTTTAATAAATAAAAATATAGAGTAAAACTATTTATAGGCTGGAAAATCATTATCCTATGAAAATAAATAACGACTATTACTATGTTAGTTATTTACATCTCAGTTCAAAAAAATAGTTATTTACGGCTGGAACACGTTGATTTATTGAAGAGCTACCTCGTTCTTTATCAAATGACAAAAGCAAACAAAAATAAAAAGAAAAATGAAAGAGCGAATATTGCCTACCTTTTTATAAATTATTTTATACATGTGGATAAACCTAAATGTTTTAATAAATTTACCTTAAGGAAAATAATAAAACCTTACCATTGTTTTTTAGATCTTAGCTGTATCATCATGACTCCTGACAAGGTCTTCTACATGCTACAGTGAAGGCTGATGTTATCAAAGAAATGGACTTTTTGTCATGATCGTACAACAAATTAAAAAGAAAAAAATATATAGGTTAAAATAAACTTGCAAGTGAAAATGCGTATTGTACAAGTATACGATTACTTTCTAGTATAACATAGATAAAGAATGTGTCAAGGGTTGTCATGGTACAACTGTTACTATTAAGATATTTATTACAACTTGTAAAGCAACACCCAAGGTAAGACCTAAAACCTCGTAGGAGTGCCTTACTAAAAAGACATGAGCCAGATAATGTCATTCTGCTCCCTTTCTCATCACCAACTAAAACAATCTGTAGACGTCTATACCATTTTTGTCTGTTATGGAGTTATTGAACAGTTGAACACCACCCAAATCGGACCATGTCCTTACCGTCTCGAAGCTGTATAATTCGGCAATAGTTTAAAATAATGAGATCCACCGTCCGGTTCATAGTTTCAGCCATACACGTAATTAGACAGACCAATCCATTTCAAATGTAACCAGTTACAGACTGTTAGTTTAGTAACCTCAGCTATGTTGTAACATGGACTACCCTTGTTCGATCTTCTCGTTCTTTTCTTTACAAGTATGTGTTACAAACCATCTCCTTCCGGGTTCATGTCGTAAAAGCCCTTTTGGGTGGGAATGACATGTTCTACTAAAACCACCTGTTGACAAAGGTTGCCCTTCGGCCGACCCGATGAACACACGCTCGAAGACGAACCAAAGGAGGAAGGCACTAAAAGGGGAGAACTGAGGCCTAGGAGAGCCACATCATCGGCCATCCGGGCATATATAAGCCAAACCGTTAAGCTAAGGAGGAACAATATATATTGTCGGAAAATACTTAAATGATCTTACACTCCCCAAGATGGTGACTATATCCTTAAGAGCGGAAAGATAGAAAAGGAAAGAAGATCAAGGCTGAAGGATACCTAAAGGTACAAAAGACCAAAGGAAGATTGCAAGGTTGATTAGACTACCCATCAAGGATCTCGACAAAGCAGCCAACAATTTGTTGATAGGTTGAATCGGGTAGGAGAGAATGAATAAACCCATAGAGAAGATGGGCCTCAACCTCTACACCACCCTAAATTGCACACCCTCAGGTCTATCAAATTCAAGAAGCACCTCCCACCTTTTGCAAGGCCACCTTCGTTATCCGTAACAAACCTGAGATTTCGGACTGCATCCTTCTATCCAAGACGGAACAAACCAACACAATGCTAATAAACAACAATACACTAAAATATAGACAAGATAGTAGAGCTGCACTAGAGCCCTCGAGCATGGAACATCGACCATTCCCAACAATGAAGCTCCATATGCGGAACATAGTTGTAAAGAATAATCAACCATGGCTATGTCGAAGTTCATAATCATCCAGCTTGCATGAAGCCAATCGATCCAAGTTGAAGAAATTCATTCATTCATCACTACTAAAAAGATGGTGGTCATATGGACACATAATATGTATTGATGCTTTTGGTCGACCTATAGAAATGAAGGAACACAACCTAATTTTTCTTTACGCCAGGATAACAAAGATGCACTGGAGCTCTTGAAACATTGGTAATTCCGAAATTATGGTTCAAGAATGGTGCATAAACTATGCGGCTGAGAGCCCGTGATGGCGTGTCGCTGCAATAGATGGACGATCCTCATACCCTGTGGCATGTCACCGCGATGGCATCTTCAAATTCTCCTTTTGGTTTAGCACGACGATACACGGGACAAAGGTGTCAAGGATAGTTAACCATGGCTATGTTAAAGCTCATATTCATCTAGCTTGAAGCTGATCGGCTATGTTATAATAGCTTTCCTTTGTGGCATAACTCCATTACGTTTATTATATGTCCTACATTAAAGTAATTTATTCACCCATTAAAAAGATGTGGACATACTTATCAAGGATGAAATAAATCGGATCAAGTTGCAATACAAGTTTAATTATTATACATACAGACACAAATTGAACTAATCACCTTATTTCAGGTACCAATTCGCACTACCAAGAGTCAGAATAGTAGTGTCAGACAATGCACCCCCTACATGGATTAAACACATGGGATGAAGACGCTATCCATTAGCACCATTTAACTATGGTCAGAGTCACATTACATCATCAGGGATAATCACACCCTTTGAGTTTATGATGACCGGCCCTAACGCCTCCATGAACATTTCATGACGACAGGATACTTAAACCGCGTCAATAACATCCGCCTAATCGGACTTGCAGGCTCTAATGCCCTCGCAAACATTTTGTGACGTCAGGATACGAAACCACGTCAACAATATCCGCCTAACCGGACTTGCAGGCCCTAATGCCCTCGCAAACATTTTGTGACTTCATGATACGAAACCACGTCAATAATATCCGCCTAACCGGACTTGCAGGCCCTAATGCCCTCCCAAACATTTTGTTACATCAGGATACAAAACCACATCAATAACAACAGCCTACCCGGCACATAAAACGTCCTCTTAACCGGACATATTCACAAAACGCCTCCCTAGCCTGAGTGCGCTACAACTACATAGACGGAGTCCACACCGGAACTAGGTTACATCGAAGCCGCATCATTACCAAGATATGCTACTGGTCGACTACATTACTTTGGAACATGTTGTCTCCAAAACACACTAGCTCCACACATTTTGAGCACATAATGTCCGGATCACCAATGAACAACTGGACAAGAGTAACCATACTAAAGTTTCATGGATGAATTGACTAAAGATAGGATGTAGCCAAAATAACATGCGTTAAGGTATACCCTTAAGAAGCCAGGAGTTGCTATGTGGTTTATCATTTTTACTTATCACCATTTAGTTAAGCAAACACTTGCTTAAGGACCTCGACACCGAATGATCCATTGGTATGAGGTTTTGGTATTTCCACATGACATAAAGGTCAAATCGAGATAGTCCGAACGAGTTTAATAAAACTATAGTTTGTACGCCTTTATCATACCATCTTGTTCAAAAAAATTCAACTTTTATCTTATCATCTCGTTCAAAAAAATTTCAAGTTTTATCGTACCATCTTGTTCAAATAAAACAAATCAACTTTTACCATACCATCTCATTGAATAGATTTCTTTCTTAAACATTTTTCAGTACTCGTCATCTAATAAAACAAGCCACATTCGTAGAACTTTTAGGCCGAATCAGAGAAGCAATATAGTAGGTAGTATCACCCAATCCTTACCTATATCAGAATCTCTCACGGGCTAACGCTCGGGGGTCCTATATTTCTAAAATACCATAACGATAGACACTAACACCTTATTGCTTACCTATTCCCCAAATGATCGCTTCGTAAAAACATTTACCAATCTTTTCATTCAAATTCAATCCAACGAACACTCGAGATCAAGCCTCTGATAGGTGGCAGCAATACTAATATCCTACAAATGTGTTATACTATCTTTTCCAAACTCCGAAACAACTTCATATCGTCATCCTCCAATGAAAGACACAAAATACCTCCATTCCGGATGTCTCTTTACACGTCCGTGTCACCTCTAGTTTCGGACCTCCCACATCTCAAAGCCCTACACATTTAAACACAATCGTCCGTTTCAGTAACCCATATCTTCAATATACCTTACCTTATCCTGATTTCAACTAAATCTTCGATGTCAGCTGTTCTAATTCGCAAAAACTGTATATCCTTGAGGGGAACCAGAAATGCCATTAACCCTTCTTTCTAAACCAGCATACACCCAATATCAGTTTACCTACTCGGGGGTGTTGTCTAGAAATCTTTGGATCCTCATCACGTCAACTCCACCACTCAAAACCTTATAATCACATCCATACTAGCCGATCAATAGCTTAGGCAAGACGCTTTGCTTGAAGCATTAGATGTGATGTCTCGTGTTTACTATCTAACTCACAGACTTTAAGTATTCACTACATTGCTTGGTTCGTAGCATCTATATAGGCTAAATGCTCTTTGTTTAGCTTTTGTAAATCTTTTTAAATTTCTTCATTCCATTGAGTCTTAATTTATTAATGCTTTTATCCTCTTCGCTCCTAAAATTAACAGCCTAGTAAATATATAAACCATAGAAATAGACATACACAAAATCCTATCTTCATCTTCGCTTCCATCCTTCACCCAAGGTTATTTCGGCATAAGCGAATAGGCCAATATGGAGATTCCTTAAAACGTCCTCGTATTTAATCTCCTCACTAACTTTGTTTTCTTAAAGAATGGCTAATAGTCAAAATTCTTTACAAAAGTATGAAGCTCATGCGATGGATTATCATAAATGATCAAGCATCCTCATTCCGGATGACCTATGTGAGATTTCCCATGATCCCATACAGAAGGTAATTATGGAATGGATGCTCTGACTACCCATGTTCGACCACTCACGACAACTTCCAGACACTGCTTTCCTCCTTAGGAAATGCTCTTGCCTAACCAAGGACGAATAATGTCAACCCCTTGTTCATGTATTAACGTCTCAGCTGAGACATCTCACCAAAGGTGTCCTCATCACTCAACTTGACAACCAAAATGGGGTGGATAGTTTCTTTACTTTAGTAAAATCAAGAACGGGTGAGATAATAGTAGTCCACGCTTTTCTTCGGAATTTATGTGACCCAATTCTCTCGAATAAAACGGTCATCATCCCATACCCGTCATCCCCTATCCAAAGATCATAACACCCACTGAAGTGAACTTCCAATGGAACAATTGAAGGATGACCGAGCCACATTAACCATAGCTTAATAGTTTGAATCTGACCTCTCGACGCTGCATGTGAACGCCTTCGTTTACATGTTTAGCATAGCTCGTCACTTGAACCACATTCCACACATTAACGTTTGGATATATCTAATCTTACGGAAGCCGGACCTCTATATCCGAGGCACCGTTTCATTCAAATCTATTTTTTACTTTTTACTCATCAAACACGCACGTAAGTGTAT
Source organism: Scalesia atractyloides (assembly GCA_947069175.1). NCBI lineage: Eukaryota > Viridiplantae > Streptophyta > Magnoliopsida > Asterales > Asteraceae > Scalesia > Scalesia atractyloides. The sequence continues at coordinate 7,756,089 of CAMTDV010000022.1, forward strand.
AAAAGATTTTAAAATCACAAAACATCTTTTGTCCACTTTTAATGCAAATAATGTTTATCCAATAGTAACCTTTAAGTTGATGACTAACGATCCATCATAATATTGAATGGATGACTGTCACACCCCGGATTTCCAACCCAAAATCCATACATCGGTGGGCCCGGGTGAGGAGTATCGTGACGTCAGTTGATAACATCATTGTCTATTAAACACGGCACAACGGAAGTTTTGGAGTAAAATTACTATTACAAACCGAATGTTCAAAAATACAAAATAATATACAAGCTTGTAATAGAAGATCCACAGGCGGATCATAAATTGTACATGGAAAGAATATAAAACAGACTTTGGGCAGATTTAGGATTTGCAAGATCCTCTATCACTACAGAGCACTTCCGGTCTATTTTCGTATTGTACCTGCAGATTAGTCTTTTGAAAATACGTCAGCTTTCGTTGTAAATACACCCAACTAACTCATTTTGAAAATAGTTCAAAAATGTTTTAAGTGCGTATCAGCACAAAAATCTTTTTATAACTTGGGTTAATTGACCGTCCAACCTTGTTAACAGATTTACATGTTTGTCATACATACGGGGCCCGGTACGGAGACCGAGACACAATTAACGTACACACCACTTTGGACTCACAAAGGAGTCAATTCCTCCCAACCTTGTGGAAATGCATAATTGAGCGTTTACCGGGTGTATGCCTACACTTGCGCTAAGGTTGTGGCCATTTCTATTGTAATGAGCCGAGGATATCCAGGACACGATAGTTAACCCCTGATGTTTAAATTATCAAACAAAACTGATTAAAATAGAATATGCGGATTTATTATCTACGAACCGGCGTTCGATTGAATCCCATTTCCGACCAAGCGGTAATAATTTACCGTAACAAAAGCCCGTATAGGGGAAATAAGTCGAGATTATTTACCTGAGCTACTCTTCTTCTTTTATTTTTAAATAACTCAGCCGTATACAAAAGTACCAAGTGCAAATAGCAGTTACCGGGAAGGCTCTAGTCTGGATTATGCCATAAGCTAGCCAATTAAATACTGACGGTCTTATAAACCGAATAGTGTACATGATCATTATGTATAATGCTTGATTAAACGATGATCGGATAGAATGTAGTTTAATCCCGACAAGTACTTGACTTTTATAATATGGGTAAACTATAAACATTCTTGATTTTGAAACTTAAATGACAAGGTTAAACCCGTTTCGTTTGATTTCCGTAAAATGGTTACATATACGTAACCGTGCGCATTTTAGCGATATTGGGTAACCGGATAAGTCATGGACGAGTTCTATATGCTATTATATTTTAAATAAGTTAAGATATCATTAAGATATCATCTTGTATGCCCGTTATGGTTTTAAAACGAAACTATGCCTCATAAGGGCATTTTAGTAATTTCATACTTAGTTTATAAATTATTTGGTATTCTGAGTTTATAACATGTACCTATTGTAAATATGTTTAAAAAAAGTTTTAAAAATCAGTAGGTATCAAGTCTTGGTCAATAATATGGTTTAAAACCATACTATGCGCCAAAACGGCGCTTATGTCGTAAAATGACGTCTTATGCGATGTTTAATGAAAACTGACATTAGCGTCAAATTAAAATGTCTTAAATATGTTATTTAATATAACATATAAGCAAGTAATTGATTTACCTTGAAAAGATTTGATTAAAATCATTTTATAAGCCACAGGGGCTAAAATCGTCATTTATCGACATAGTTTAAGAACCTGCTTGAAAACTCAGTTTATAACTTGGTTTAACATCCCAAATAATCCTACTTATAATATTACATCAGTAGGAAACTCATTTTCAAGTTCATTATCATTTAAAACCTTGTTTTGTTTAAAAAGGGCATTTTGGTCAAAAATGACATAATTATGGAACTTGCGCATAAACTCGGATTTTGATTATGATCATGTAATATAACCTCAGAAGGTTATACTACATTATATTATGATCATAATGAAACTTTAGATCAGTAGCTAACTAATCTAAATCGGGTCAGAATCGAAAGTCAAAGCAGAAGTCATAGCGTTTTCCGAAAACCGCTTGACTTTTGACTATAAAAGCCTATAAACGAAAATGCAACAGCAAGGAACACTTACAAGAGGTTCCTACAATGCAAGAGAACTAAGTTGGATGCTCCTTTCAGCTAGGAACTTCTAGAGGAGGGAGACGAGTGATTTAATGAGAAAGGTGCAAGTTGGAACGAGAACTTATGCACCTATTTATAGTTGGAGAGCTCAAAGGAGGTGAAGCTATGTGTTTAGGGGTGTAAGAGGAAGCTTACAAGTGTCCTAAAACGTGGCATAGCTGATTACAAGTCCATGGTTTTCGAATTAATGGTTTTGGAGCTTTGCTTGGCTGCCAAACAAAACTTTATGCAGCAAAGCCTCTCTCGCGGCCCGCAACCGCCCTTTGGCCAGTTTCAAAGTGTGACACTTTTAACCCCTTAACTTATTAAAGCTTCTAGAAACCTTTTTAAACACCTTTTTGGCACTTTTAGCCCTCCGTAGCCAATACTTGGCATACCCGGGATTATGCCCGGACATTGTCAAGCTCTCGGTTCGTTAAAAGGTCACTCAGAGGTATAAATTAACATGTTGACGCTTTTAATCCCTCCATCATCCAACTTTCACATATTTACAAAACTGAACTCTGTCGTCCAACAAATGGCACGCATGAAAGTTTAGGACTTCACAAAGGATCACTAAGAGGCTTATGATAAGCATGTTGATTCTGATGTCACTCAGATGCTGGGCATGTTGACATTATCAGTCATTTAAAGGCCAAATTTCAAGCATGTTGACATATCAGTCACTCAAAGGCTAATGATTAAGCATGTTGACATATCAGTCACTCAGAGGCTGTTATTTATGCATGTTGACATCGGATCGTCACTCAGAGGCTCAGATTGAGCATGTTGACGCCTTTAGTCCTTATTGGTCTTTAACAGACTATATTTAAAAATGCAACACGTGTCACTATACTATTGGACACGATTTTACAGGGTGTTACAATGACTTATAATAACCTTATCCGGATGACTATATTCCTTAACAAATACTGTCACACCTCTTTAGGATTACAAAGAACTATCTTCATCAGATCAACTTTTTTGGTCCGCTCACACGTCGAGATTGCTTTTTGGATTAGCCAATAAGAGTCGGGGCTCCACTCAACTAATCTTGCTAGAGCTGGATCCATACGGCCACGTGCACAATTATTTTATCGCAGAATTGATCTGAATCGGTTTGCCAGGTTCTATAGTCTCATACTTTTCCCTACTTACCTTCCATAATATGTTAAGAAATCTAATTAACCATAAACGCATGATTTTAAGATTTAAGGCACTTGCAAAAATAACACTTTTCATAATAAAAAAGTAGATATGAAAGTGGTATGCTTAACCTTTTATTTTTATATCTAAATGTACACGGTACGTATCCCAGGATTACATATTAAAAGATGAATGCTATCAAGTCTTTGGGGATACTTGAACGCGTATTTTCACGTTTTTTACACACCCTACCAAATGCAAATCATACCGCAACGTGCATTAAGAAACAAATTTTGATGGGATTAAAACATGACTTAATGTATACATTTGAAATCAAGGAATGCATAGTTCTGAATATTGTTTTGTATCTTTTTCCTTCACAAACACATGGTAGTACCATACATACATGACAGACTTTGAAAGGATGAATACACAAGTACCGAACCACTTAAGTTACGAACTACTGGACCTATTTGGTATTCTAAGTACAATACCAACCAAAGTCCTTTTAGTCATTACTATATATATTTAACAAAGTCATGCTTAGCCAATGCCACCAAGGCTACCATTAAAAGTTATATGATGGAGAAGTTTTCTTTCCATGATCTTTGGCTATTCCAAAGTCAAAGGTAATATATATCTTTAAAAGTCTATCACATGTTCTCGCACAATACAATAAAAAACAAGCCCTAACCCATTCATGTTACACACATACGACTCGATTTTAAGTTCACCTTCACCACGTACACACTATTCTAATACAATGAAGGTATAGTTGTTATAATCCAAATGCACATCATAGCGTAACACATGATAGATGTCAGACCTCAAACCATCTCAACCGGTTAAGAATCATCTGTAACCCCCCACCTGAAAGAAGGGATGACCGGATAACAACTCATCTTTCCAAACCAAGGCAAGTACTAACAACATATGCAGGGCACTTAGGCACAACAAAGCAAAATATAAGATGAAGAAACGTATGAGTCTAGTATGTTGTAGCTAGAACTACAACATGCTAGACTGGGGGGGGGGGGGGGGGGCTGTTGGAGTTAGTAGCCTTCCAGATGGATGAAGGGTGAATAGCCAATAAATTGCTCTAGAGGATGAAGGACGAGCGGATGGATAAAAGATGAACAACCAATAAATTGGTCCGGAGGATGGGACGAAAGCATAAAGATACACACACATAATATAATTGTCGGACAATACAATCAACGTACAACCTACGACCTATACTTCATAGTACATCAACGGTAACCTATACCTACTAAACTTTACTTGGCCACCAAGATTATTTCTCCTATAAAAGGAGAACTCCCCTTCACTTAAAAACACACTCACTTACTTGCTCTCTCTCTCTTTCTCTTTCTCTCTCTCTCACACACACAGAGTGAATTCCACATCCTCTCTCTAACTAAAGAACTAACTCTCTCTCTCTCTCTCTCTCTAACATAAAGACTATTAAAACAGAGACCTTACACCAAGAAGAATACATCACCTCTCACAGATAAGAGAGCATTATACAAACCCCACACTCTCCCCTTAGGCATCTTCACTAATAACAGAACCATATCCCATGGTTCAGATGGTTCTTATGAAAGCACCATTGCCACCATTATCATCCCCCGACGTATATTGTTCATATACATACATACACATGCCTCATTGTAACACCTTGTAAAATCGTGTCCAATAGTATAGTGACACGTGTTGTATTTTAAATATATTCTATTAAAGACCAATAAGGACTAAAGGCGTCAACATGCTCAACCTGAGCCTCTGAGTGACGATCCGATGTCAACATGCCCAGCCTCTGAGTGACATCGGAATCAACATGCTTATAATAAGCCTCTGAGTGATCCTTTTTTAAGTCCTAACTTTCATACGTGCCATTTGTTGGACGAGAGGGTTCAATTTTGTAAATATGTGAAAGATGGATGATGGAGGGATTAAAAGCGTCAACATGTTAATTTATACCTCTGAATGACCATTTAACGAACCGAAAGCTCGATAATGTCCGGGCATAATCACGGGTGTGCCAAGTATTAGCTACGGAGGGCTGAAAGTGCCAAAAAGGTGTTTTAAAAGGTTTTTATAAGCTTTATAAAGTTAAGGGGCTAAAGTGTCAAAAGTTGAAACTGGCCAAGGGGCAGTCGTGGGCTGCGAGAGACCAGGCCTGGGTCTCTCACGGGGCGCGAGAAGGGGTCTGCAGCAGGAAGTTTTGGCTTGGTTCCCAAACAAAGCTCCAAAACCATTTGATCGAAACTATGGATTTGTAATCAGCTATGCCACATTTTGGGACACTTGTAAGCTTCTCGTTACACCCCTAAATACCTGGCTTCACCTCCTTTGAGTTCTCCAACTATAAATAGGTGATCAAGTTCACCATTTGAACTTGCACCTTTCTAAATCATAACTCTTCTCCCTCCTCTGGAAGTTCCTAGTTGAAAGGAGCATCCAACTTAGTTCTCTTGCATTGTAGGAACCTCTTGTAAGTTTCCTTGCTCTTGCATTTTCGTTTATAGGCTTCTATAGCCAAAAGTCAAGCGTTTTCGTAAAACGCTTTGACTTTCGGTTAAGACCATTATAGTCCATCCATTGTTCGAAATGAACATGGCTAAGTGATCGTAATAAGGTAGGTTAATCCCTATAAAGGTCACCTCCTGAAGATCACGTTTGCTAGATCAATTGACGGGTCAAAGTTATGATATTAAAAAGTCAAACAGGCCATTTTTTGGAAAAAAAATATAAATTGATCTTATATATGTTATGAAACCTGTTTTGACACTTAAACAAGTTGGTAATAATTATTAGAACATGTAAGAACATGTTTGGCTCGTCAATTTCAGTTCTAGGGTCGGTTCGTAACCGAAAGTCGCGAAGTTTGACTTCTGCTTTGACTTTTGATTCTGACCCGCTTTAGATTAGTTACTTACTACTCTAAAGTTGCATTATGATCGTAATATAATGTATCATAACCCTCTGAGGTTATATTACATGATCATAGTCGGAATCCAAGTTTATGCGCAAGTTCCATAATTATGCCATCTTTGACCAAAATGCCCTTTTTGCATAAAACAAGGTTTTAAGTGATAATAAACTTGAAATGAGTTTCCTACTGATGTAATATTATAAGTAGGATTATTTGGGATGTTAAACCAAGTTATAAACTGAGTTTTCAAGCAGGTCCTTAAACTATGTCGATAAATGATGATTTTAGCCCCTATGGCTTATAGAATAGTTTTAATCAAATCTTTTCAAGGTAAATCATTTACCTACTGATATGTTATAGTAAATAACATATTTTAAACAGACCCTAAGGTCAGTTTTCATTAAACATCGCTTAAAGACGTCATATTACGACATAAGCACCGTTTCGACGCATAGTATGGTTTCAACCCATATTAATGGACCAAGATTTGTTACCTACTGATTTTAAAACTTCTTTTAAACATATTTACAGTAGGTACATGTTTATAAACTCAGAATCCCAAATAATTGTAAACTATGTGTAAAATGACCAAAATGCCCCTTAGGTGCATAGTTTGGTCATAAAAGATAAATTACACATATAAATGATATCCTACTGATATTATATCATAAATAAAATATTTTTCCAGAATACTTATGATTATAAACTTAAAATATATTCAAGTTCCTTTTATACGGTATATAATTACCGAAATGCCCTTATGAGACATAGTTTCGTTTTAAAACCTCAACGGGCATATAAGTTGATATCCTACTGATATTTTAACTTATTTAAAGTATAATGGCATATATAACTTGTCCATGACTTATCCGGTTACCCGATATCGCTATTATGCGCACAGTTACGTATATGTAACTATTTTACGGAATTTAACCGAAACGGGTTTAACCATGTCATTTAAGTTTCAAAATCCAGAATGTTTATAGTTTACCCAAATTATACAAGTCAAGTGCTTTTCGGGATTAAACTACATTCTATCAGATCATCGTCTAATCAAGCATTATAGGTAATGATCATGTACACTATTCGGTTTATAAGACCGTTAGTATTTAATTGGCTAGCTTATGCCATAATCCAGACTAGAGTCTTCCCGGTAAATGCTATCTGCACTTGGTACTTTTGTATACGGCTGAGTTATTTAAAAATAAAAGAAGAAGACTAGCTCAGGTAAATACTCTCGACTTATTTTCCCTATACGGGCTTGGGATACGGTATATTATTACCTCTTGGTCCAAATGTGGTAAATCGAATGCCCGCTTGTGGCTAGTAAACCCCATATTTTGTTTTAATCAGTTTTGTTTGATAACTTAAACATCGGGGGTTAACTTACCGTGCCTGGATATCCTCGGCTCAATACATTAGTTATTGGCCATGACCTTAGCACGGGGTGTAGGCATATACCCTTTGATGCTCATATGCAATATGCTCAAGACGTTGGGGATGACTCCTTCGTGAGTACCTGAGTGGTGTGTGTTTAATCATGTCTCGATTTCTGTACTCGGCCCTGTATGTATTGACAAACATGTGAATCTGATACAAAGTTGCAAGGTCAACTTTCCCAAGTTAATAAAAGATTTTGTGTCATTTTGCACTTAAAACCATTTTAAAGTTTTCAAAATGAGTCAGTTGGGTGCATTTACCAGCGGAAGCTGCTCGGTAGTGATAGAGGATCTTGCAAATCCTAAATCTGCCTAAAGTCTGTTTTGTATTCTTTCCATGTACATTTTATGATCCGACTGTGGATCTTCTATTACAAGCTTGTATATTATTTTGTATTTCGAACATTTGGTTTGTAATAGTAATTTTACTCCAAGACTTCCGCTGTGCCGTGTTTAATTGCCAATGATATTATCAACTGACGTCACGATACTCCCCACCCGGGCCCACCGGTGTATGGATTTCGGGGTTGGAAATCCGGGGTGTGACAGGGTTGGTATTAGAGCCAACGTTTGAGAGAATTAAACACTAGTCTTTTGTGTTTAGTCTCAAACTTACACGAGCACATTCCTTAGACTTCCGAGTCTAGGCATTGACCTTGGATTACTCATTTCATTATTAAGTTATTAGTATTGTTTTTAAATTGCTTTCTAACAGGAAAATGCCGCCACGTGTACGAGGACAAAGTGGACGAGGAAAAGGTCCAATGAGAGGAGGACCATCGGGACGCATTCCCCTTCAACCTCATAACTCAGATGCATACCAAGTATTAGGAGATTCGTCTCCATGGCAACCAGCGAGACGTTCCGTCTCTAATAGACACTCGCCCTCACATTCCCAAAATTCTTACCACTCACACCACTCCTACCATTCTCACCATTCCCATTCTCATCACTCCTACCATGAAGAATTTAACCCCAACCATTATCTTAACACGCCTCCAGCCAATCAAAATCAGTTGGACCAACCATACCCTATGGACGAGGACTCCGACCCGGATGCCTCCGTCGGGATTAAATATGCATCCCATTGAAATTTTGAGCGATTCAAACTCATATGCCGGATCGCCCTACCAAGGTCCTAATGAGTGGGACCAATACTGGAACCAATTCACTTTCGCCCACACTCCTTCTCACCACTCTCAACCACCTCCTGTTCAAGAAGATGTCCACATGGAACCGGTGGACCAACCTCAACCACCACCTGAACCACCAGAAGGAAGCGTGGAGCACGTATCCTGGTACGTGCAGGACAAAGGTCAGGATCGCTGCCACCTTTTCCAAACTCCTACCCACGATTCAAGAGGACCCGCAAATGGGTGGGCCCTCTAACACCTCACTTGTGGTTGAACCAACACCAACACCCACACCTATAGTTCAACCACCAACATCGGGTTATACTAACCCAATCCCTACATATCCAGACACGTCTGGATATGATCCTTTTAACCCGTCTACACCAGTAGACTATCAAGCATGGTCGCAAGACCCATACATGCAGGCGATTATGCACAACGCACTTTACCCATCTCCTTTCCGACCTACTTATCCACGACTGGATATCCAACTTATAGGTACCAGTATCCGGTTATGCCACAACCCCAACCACAATCTCTGCCACCACTTGAGGCCATCAATGAGGCCTTAGAAAGAATGAAAGAGATGCAGCAGCAGGCGGAGAAAACGGAGAAGAAGACAAATAAGTTCTTCAAGAAATTCTCCAAGCTATTAAGGGAAAGAAAGACGATTGAAGTCTTTTCTATTATATGTAGTCCCTACATGGACATTTTGTTTCTTTTAGTCCTTGCATGGACAATCAGTTTCATTTATTTGTTTCAAGTATTAATATTTTTTATGATTTAATGAAGTATTTTGGAACTTTATATATATATATATATATATATATATATATATTCACCCTCTTGAAAACGAGCGTCTCAATTTTACTCAAAATTTATGCTCTGCAATATAATTCCAAAAAGACCTTAATGGTTTTGATTTTTGCCAAGTGGCACAGACCACATATTTGGCCAAATATATAAATGATAGTTAAGAACGGAAGGGTCTTCTATCATGATAGTTAAGGGAAGTTATCCTTCTATCTAGAGGTGGTGAACTAAGTTCAAGCCTCCAAGTCATTAAGGTCAATGCGACCGGGATTTATAATCAACCATTAAGAACCTCTTATGTTAACATTCAAGTAATATGCATACTCTTGGTAGTGTGACTTTAGGAATCACGCTAGCCTTCAAAATACTGGACTATGTCCTAACCTTATATAGCCCTTGTGATCTGTTTGATTCCGGTTAAATAACCCTTGTGATATGTTTGATCCCGGCTAAATAGCCATTGTGATCTGTTTTGATCCCGGCTAATATCACCAGTGCGGTGATTAAACATCCATTAGAGATGTATTTTATATAACCCTTGTGATCTTTGATCCCGGTTAAATAGCCCTTGTGATCTGTTTGATCCCGGCTAAAATATCCCTTGTGATCTGTTTGATCCCAGCTAAATAAGCCCTTGTGATCTATTTGATCCAGGCTAAAATAGCCCTTGTGATCTGTTTGATCCCAGCTAATATCACCAGTGCGGTGATAAAACATCCATTAGTGATGTATTACCCCTTTCAGGTTATGATCTATTTTATAAACCCATGTTATCTATTTGATTCCGGCTAATATCATCAGTGCAATGATAAAGGAAACATCCATTAATGATGCATTACCCTTTTCAGGTTATGAATTATTTTATATAGCCCTTGTGATCTATTTGATCCCGGCTAAATATCACCAGTGCGGTGATAAAACATCCATTAGTGATGTATTACCCCTTTCGGGTTATGATCTATTTTATAAAGCCCATGTGATCTATTTGATCCCGACTAATATCATCAGTGCAATGATAAAGGAAACATCCATTAATGATGTATTACCCTTTTCGGGTTATGAATTATATTATATAGCCCTTGTGATCTATTTGATCCCGGCTAAATATCACCAGTGCGGTGATGAATAAAACATCAATTAATGATGTATTGCCCTTATGGCTATGATTTATTTTATATAGCCTGTGTGATCTATCTGATCCCGGCTAATATCGCCAGTGCGGTAATAAATAAGACGTCCATTAGTGATGTAGTGCCTATGTGCCATATTTTATGTCCATCAGTGACAGGCCTATGTGCCATATTTTATGTCCATTAGTGAGAGGCCTTTGTGCCATATTTGATGTCCTTTGTGACAAGCCTATGTGCTATATAACTGTCAAATATGACAATGACAGTTGTGACACTGCGATCCCCTGTCTAGTAATAAATGGACTATGTCCAGATTGTAATTTGCCTATGATGGTCCTATTAAGACCTAAGCCAAATATAGTTATATTAAGCCTAAGAGTTGTGATGTTATTCACACTAGTGTAGGCCATGGCTTTCCTTATATCCAATGTTTAAAAGCCGATATGGTTATTATACCATGGCTAAGAGAAATTTTATTTGGTATATAGAACCAAGGCTTTGAAGAATGGCTAATTCTAATGAGGCACAAAGTAGCCATCGGAACGTCAAGGACGCCGAAAATATAGCCATAGATAATAATGACTTCCAAGCACGCATTGATGTGGCTGTAGAAAAGGCCATGGATAAGGCCATAGAAAAGTTAAGAGAGTCAAGTGCTACTCGCTCTAAGCCATTATCAATTCCACCATCCTCAGCTCATAAGGAGAGCTCTGTTCACTCATCAAATGCAAAGAGTGAACCTAAGAGGATAGACTATAGTAATAGGTCCCGTTCTTCTAAGGACGGATGCACCTACAAGTACTTTGTCTCCTGTAAACCCCGAGACTTTAGTAGGGAAAAAGGAACCATAGAAACCCTAAAGTGGCTGGACGAGATGGAGAGCATAGTAGACATCAGCGGCTGTGCTGAAAGGGATGTGGTCAAATATGTATCATAGTCCTTTAAGGGCGATGCCCTAACATGGTGGAAGGCCATGATTCAATCAACAGGTAAAGTATACATGTATAATCTGGGATGGCCCAAGTTTGTGGACCTTATTAAGGAAACCTACTGCCCACCACATGAGGTGGAGAAAATAGACACAGACTTCTTGTCTCTATCAATGAAAAACCTAGTCTGTCGGAAGTATGTTTCCGATTTCAATTCCCTATCTAGGTTAGTTTCCTATTTAATTACCCCTTAATCCAAACGCATTGCGCGTTTTATTAATGGGTTAGTTCCCGAAATAAAGGGCATGGTAAAGGCTGCACAGCCTACTACCTATAGGTCTGCTGTAGACCTATCTCTTTCTCTCACCCTTGATCTAGTGAGACAAAAGTCAGTTAAGTCTGAAATTGACGGGAAAAGGAAGAGGGAAGATGACAACTCCCATAAGTTTAATAAGAAAAATAAAGGGAGATTTGGGTTCAAAGGGAACCAAGGCAAGTCGGCTATAATGCCATTTTACAAGACTTGCAACCGCAAACACTGGGCACAGTGTAATTATGATTTTCAAATTAGACCTTGTGGTATTTGTAAAAGGAGAGGGCATAAAACCCTAGATTGTAAAGATCTTAAGGATGATGTATGCTATATTTGCAACGAAAAGGGCACATTGCAACGAACTGCCCTAAGAGTTCAAAGAATAATAATCCGAAGCCTGGAGAGGCCAAGAAGGGGAATGCACACGCCTTTCGGCTGACTGCTAAGGAAGCTGTTAATGACAATAACGCCATAACAGGTACTTTCCCCATTAATGATATTTATGTCACACCCCGACCCGCAGCGGAATAAGAGTCGGGGCATAATTGGGTTATCACCAAAGCTCATGATGTTTACTAAAATGTTTCATATTTATTAAATTCAAATTACATCTTAAATATCCAAATAAAAAATTCATACAATTACAAGGAAATGAAACTATGTAAATAATCCAAAGCTTAAACTGGTTTATTCTTCTAGGCCTTCCTATGTGTTTCTTGCCTCAGCTGGATCACCTGTATCATGTGTAAAACGGGGATATTTTGGGTCAACAAAAGTTGGCGAGTGAACCTTAATAAAACATTGTTATTAATTTCTTGTTTTGTTTAATATGGAAAATTTGTGAAATAATCACATGTGAGCAAACATATATAAGTAAACAAACACAAACCACTTTGAATGAGTATATGATATGAATGATGATGAATGTGAGATCAAGGCTCAATCAAACGGAGCCGATCTTATGAGGCACCTGATGCTCAACCCGTCTCCCACGGGGAACTGATGGGCCTAATGAAATGTGTGCACTGAAAATGATAAATCTAAACTACATATAATCCACACAACAATTGATACACATTTGATACACATTTGATCACGGATATGATAGATGCACAAGTGTTTAAATATAATAAAGAATTAAACGACACATGATACACCCCAAAACATGATTAAAACGGGGAATTGGTAGAGATTCACTCACATTGGGTGCGTTCTTTGATGACGTTGGATGCGCACGAATTTTAGGATTTGATCGAGGGAAAAACTAACCTAAAATAATAACGAAATGATTCGGTAAATAAATGGATTTTATTTGAGATTAATACATTTAATTCATACTCTTAATGGGATTTTTAGATTTATTTTTGTGAGTTTAAGGAAGTTTTCTAACTTTAAAAATATTATTTTTAAGTATTTTTAAATGATTTTCTGATTAAATAAATAAATAAAAAGAAATAAAAACATTGACTTTTTTGACCCCGTTGACCGTTGACCGGTCGGACTGTGTGTTTATATGCGCTGAGTGAGGTTTGAACTCGGGACCTCTCGTATACGTGCACGCAGCTCTACCAACTGAGCTACGTGTCTAACCCGAAATATTCTCTGTTTTAATTATATTTATATACTAATTAATTTTTAACTTATTTGGTTTTTTATTAAAAACGATTTATACGGCCGAACCGGTTGCAGGGTCCCGGAGTCGAACTCGGGTCCTTCGGTTCGAGTGCGCATAGCCCAACCAGTTGAGCTGTGTGTTAAATCTGTTTAACTTATGGATTATATTACTCTTATAAACATTCTGTGACGTGATCTGATTAAGTTTAAAAATGTTGGTTTTATTTCTGAAAGTCGGTACGTGTGCGATTCGAACTCGGGACGTGTGTATTGTTTGTGCACACAGTCCACCTCTAGACTGTGTGTCTAACCCGTTTGAATATCTGATTTTAATTATACTTATACTTATTTGTGACTTCATCTTCTTCGTTTAAGAATACAGAACAGTGAAATCCGACTGTTCTTGTTTAATCGTTCATGACCTAAACTTGATTGAAATGAACAGAGAAGTTAAATGATATGATATACAAGAACAGCGGGTTTGCTTCGGTTTTCTGGCAAGTGTCGTCGGCTCTGATTTGTGATGTCCGGCTGTATGAACTGTTTAACAGTTTTGATTATTGATTTGAACGATTAAAACATAAATTAAGAGATAGCAGAGAAGTTTAGACAGTTATACCGACTGATGAATGAATACGGTTTTCTGACGATCGATTCTGGCGAAGTTCCGGCAAAATTGAGATTTCCGGCGACGTGCTCTGGAATGATTAAAGCTTCGAAAGAGGGTGCGATTCTGGGCAAAAAGGTTACCAGAGGTTTGGGTGGGTATTTATAAGGAGGAACAGGGTGTATTTGGTTCGAATTTGGGTCTTGATTCGTGGTCAAAGTTTTCCGGCGGTTATGACTGAAATTGAGGGTTAGACATCGGTTATAACCGATGTCGAAATTAGTTCACGCGTTTCAGTCAAAGGAAACGGTCATAATTCGCGATAATCTCGGCTTTTCCGCCGACTGCGAATTTGGGCGCGCTGATTATCGGTTTGACTTTCAATTTCATTATAAGTGTTATTTGTTTTAATGTTTAACACAAAGACCGTGTGTGGCGGAGCAGTGTGTTGTGTGTTTTGGCTTGGGGGTGACCCGGGTTCGAAACCCGGCGTCTACATTTATTTTTTTTATTCATTATTTATTGGTAATTTTAAATTATGGTTTTTAAATTCTAATATATTTATTAATTATGTATCGTTTGAAATTAATAACAACTATAAATACGCAACGAAAATTATAACTGGATATTTGATTGATAAACGAAGTGGGTTTTGAAAACCCGTTTTTCGACGGATGTTACAATTTATGCTAGAGTTCTTTTCGATTCAGGTGCGGATAAATCATTTGTTGATCATAAGTTTAGTAAACTATTAAATTTACCCCTAAGAACTCTAGATAAAATTTATGAGATAGAACTCGCCGATGGAACCTTAGAAACTGCTTCTTCCATTCTTGATGGATGCTCTATATCCATTAGGAATCATTCCATCCCTATCTCTCTTTTTCCAATGAAATTGGCGGGGTTCGATGTTGTCTTAGGCATGGATTGGTTATCTCATAACCAAGCCCGCATTGCCTGCGATAAAAAGCTCATTGAGATTAAGACCCCATCTGGTGAAATGATTACCATCCCTGGAGACTCACACTATGGACTGCCAGACAAAGTGTCGTTATTTAAAGCATCTAAGTGTTTGAGAAGAGGCTGTGTCATCTACTTGGCACAAGTAATCATAAACGAACCTAAGCCGAACCTTGAAGATCAACCAGTTATCTCGGAGTATCCCGATGTTTTCCCTGAATTTGCCTACCTTTGGATAGGCAAGTATTTAGAATAGACATCATACCAGGATCAGCACCAGTGGCTAGAGCTCCATATAGGCTAGCACCAACAGAGATGAAGGAATTGAGGACGCAGCTAGACGAACTCTTAGAAAAAGGCTTTATTCAGCCTAGTTCCTCGCCTTGGGGAGCTCCTATACTCTTTGTAAAGAAGAAGGACGGTTCGATGCGAATGTGCATCGATTACCGAGAGATAAACAAGTTAACAATCAAGAATAGATATCCTCTGCCCAGGATCGATGATTTATTTGACCAACTTCAAGGGGCTAGTTACTTTTCTAAGATAGATTTGAGATCAGGATATCATCAAGTGAAGGTTAGAAGTGAAGATGTTCCTAAGACAGCCTTCAGGACCCGCTATGGTCATTTTGAATTCTTAGTGATGCCTTTTGGGCTCACAAATGCACCAGCAGCATTCATGGATCTCATGAATAGAGTCTACAAACCGTATTTAGATAAGTTTGTCATTGTCTTCATAGACAACATACTTATCTATTCTCGTAATCAAGATGATCACGAGAAACATCTTCGGTGCATCCTAGAATTATTAAGGCAGGAGAAACTTTATGCAAAATTCTCTAAATGCGAATTTTCGCTTAGAGAAGTCCAAATTATTGGACACATGGTACGTGAGCGTGGTATCCAAGTGGATCCCGCCAAAATTAAGGCCATAATGAATTAGGAAGTGCCCAAGACCCCAACGGAGGTTCCTAGTTTCTTGGGATTGCCTGGTTACTAAAGGAGGTTCATTGAGAACTTTTCAAGAATAGCCACTCCTTTAACTTCCTTGACCCGTAAGAATATTAACTATAACTGGGGTCCAAAGCAACAAGAATCTTTTGAGATTCTTAAACACAAGTTGAGCAACGCTCCTGTGTTATCTCTACCCGAGGGTGTTGAGAACTTTGTTGTCTATTGTGATGCTTCGCACACTGGCATGGGCTGTGTGCTAATGCAAAATGGCAAGGTAATTGCCTATGCATCACGACAATTAAAAGTGCATGATAAGAATTACACCACCCACGATTTGGAATTGGTGCCGTTGTATTTGCACTAAAACTGTGGAGACATTACTTGTATGGAACAAAGTGTGTTATATACACAGACCATAAAAGTCTCCAACATCTGTTCAATCAGAAGGAATTGAACATGCGACAAAGCCGGTGGATGGAAACGCTTAACGATTATGATTGCGAGATTCGCTAGGCAAATGTAGTTGCCGATGCCTTAAGTCGCAAGGAAAAGGTTAAACCTATTAGGATTAACGCTAAGAGCATTGAGCTCAGAAATAGCTTAAATGAGAAGCTACTAGATGCGCAAAATCAAGCTTTACTAAAGGCTAATATCCCTAATGAGGGATTAGTCAGAACTATTGATCAGTTAGCACCTGGAAAGGATGGAATCCTAAGATTTAATGATAGAATTTGGGTTCCGATCTTTGGAGGACTTAGAGATCTAATCCTCTAAGAAGCGCACAATTCAAGATACTCGGTTCACCCAGGAGGTGACAAGATGTATCAAGACTTGAAGAAAAATTATTGGTGGATGGGTTTGAAGAAATCCATAGCCACTTATGTAGCTAAGTGTTTGATGTGTTCGTAAGTTAAGGCTGAACATCAGAAACCGTCAGGACTACTACAACAATTAGAAATTCCCACTTGGAAATGGGAAATGGTAACTATGGATTTAATTACCAAGTTACCTAAGACAAAACGTGGTAATGACACTATTTGGGTCATAGTGGATAGGCTGACCAAGTCAGCACACTTCTTGCCAATAAAAGAAACGTATAAATCAAATAAATTGGCTAAGTTGTATGTGGACAAGATAGTTTCCCTACATGGTGTGCCAGTATCTATTGTATCCGATAGAGATACTAGATACACATCTCACTTTTGGAAAAGTTTCCAACAATCCTTAGGCACACGATTAAATTTCAGTACGGCTTACCATCCACAGACTGATGGTCAAAGTGAGCGCACTATCCAAACACTGGAAGACATGCTTAGGGCATGTGTGATTGATTTAGGTGGAAGTTGGGACGAACACTTACCCCTAATAGAATTCTCCTACAATAACAGCTATCATACAAGCATCAAGGCTGCTCCTTTTGAGGCCTTGTATGGGAGAAAATGTAGAACGCCCGTATGTTGGGCAGAAATTGGGGAAGCCCAACTATCAGGACCTGAGATTATCCTGGAGACCACGGAAAAGATTATGCAAATCCGTGATCATCTCAAAGCTGCCAGGGATAGGCAGAAAAGTTATGCTGAAAAGAGGCGTAAACCTCTTCAGTTCCAAGTAGGGGACAAAGTCATGCTGAAAGTATCACCCTGGAAAGGTGTGATGCGAATTGGAAAGAAGGGTAAGTTGAGCCCAAGATATATAGGACCATTCGAGA
Source organism: Scalesia atractyloides (assembly GCA_947069175.1). Lineage (NCBI taxonomy): Eukaryota > Viridiplantae > Streptophyta > Magnoliopsida > Asterales > Asteraceae > Scalesia > Scalesia atractyloides. The sequence goes on from CAMTDV010000022.1 coordinate 7,773,934, forward strand.
TAGTCGAATGTGTCGGCACTGTAGCTTATAAGCTCAGGTTGCCAGAGGAGCTTAATGGAATACATGATATATTCCACATATCTAATCTTAATAAATGTCTAGCCAATGAGTCACTAGCAATGTCGCACAAAGATGTATAGATAGATGAAAACCTGAGGTTTGTTGAGAAACCAATTTCGATCGAGGATCGACAGGTTAAGAAGCTCTGAAGAAAAACAATACCTATAGTCAAGGTTAAGTTGGACGCTTTTAGAGGTCCCGAGTATACATGGAGGTTGAGTCCACTATGCGATAAAAGTACCCCCATCTTTTTGAATAAAATCTCGAGGTCGAGATTTCTTTTAAGGGGGTGAGGATGTAACACCCTGTAAAATCGTGTCCAATAGTATAGTGACACGTGTTGTATTTTAAATATAGTCTATTAAAGACCAATAAGGACTAAAGGCGTCAACATGCTCAACCTGAGCCTCTGAGTGACGATCCGATGTCAACATTCCCAGCCTCTGAGTGACATCGGAATCAACATGCTTATAATAAGCCTCTGAGTGATCCTTTGTGAAGTCCTAACTCTCATGCGTACCATTTATTGGACGAGAGGGTTCAATTTTGTAAATATGTGAAAGATGGATGATGGAGGGATTAAAAGCGTCAACATGTTAATTTATACCTCTGAATGACCATTTAACGAACCGAAAGCTCGACAATGTCCGGGCATAATCACGGGTGTGCCAAGTATTAGCTACGGAGGGCTGAAAGTGCCAAAAAGGTGTTTTAAAAGGTTTTTATAAGCTTTATAAAGTTAAGGGGCTAAAGTGTCAAAAGTTGAAACTGGCCAAGGGGCAGTCGTGGGCTGCGAGAGACCAGGCCTGGGTCTCTCACGGGGCGCGAGAAGGGGTCTGCAGCAGGAAGTTTTGGCTTGGTCCCCAAACAAAGCTTCAAAACCATTTGATCGAAACTATGGAATTGTAATCAGCTATGCCACGTTTTGGGACACTTGTAAGCTTCTTGTTACACCCCTAAATACCTGGCTTCACCTCCTTTGAATTCTCCAACTATAAATAGGTGATCAAGTTCACCATTTGAACTTGCACCTTTCTAAATCATAACTCTTCTCCCTCCTCTGGAAGTTCCTAGCTGAAAGGAGCATCCAACTTAGTTCTCTTGCATTGTAGGAACCTCTTGTAAGTGTTCCTTGCTCTTGCATTTTCGTTTATAGGCTTCTATAGCCAAAAGTCAAGCGTTTTCGTAAAACGCTTTGACTTTCGGTTAAGACCATTATAGTCCAGCCATTGTTCGGAATGAACATGGCTAAGTGATCGTAATAAGGTAGGTGTTAATCCCTACAAAGGGCACCTCCTGAAGATCACGTTTGCTAGACCAATTGACGGGTCAAAGTTATGATATTAAAAAGTCAAACAGGCCATTTTCGAAAAAAAATATAAATTGATCTTATATATGTTATGAAACCTGTTTTGACACTTAAACAAGTTGGTAATAATTATTAAAACATGTAAGAACATGTTCGTCTCGTCAATTTCAGTTCTAGGGTCGGTTCGCAACCGAAAGTCGCGAAGTTTGACTTCTGCTTTGACTTTCGATTCTGACCCGATTTAGATTTGTTACTTACTGATCTAAAGTTTCATTATGATCGTAATATAATGTAGCATAACCCTCTGAGGTTATATTACATGATCATAATCAGAATCCAAGTTTATTCGCAAGTTCCATAATTATGCCATATTTGACCAAAATGCCTTTTTTGCATAAAACAAGGTTTTAAGTGATAACAAACTTGAAAATGAGTTTCCTAATGATGTAATAGTATAAGTAGGATTATTTGGGATGTTAAACCAAGTTATAAACTGAGTTTTCAAGCAGGTCCTTAAACTATGTCGACAAATGACGATTTTAGCCCCTGTGGCTTATAAAATAGTTTTAATCAAATCTTTTCAAGGTAAATACCTACTGATATGTTATAGTAAATAACATATTTTAAACAGACCCTAAGGTCAAGTTCATTAAACATCACTTAAAGACGTCATATTACGACTTAAGCACCGTTTCGGCGCATAGTATGGTTTCAACCCATATTAATGGACCAAGGCTTGTTACCTACTGATTTTAAAACTTATTTTAAACATATTTACAGTAGGTACATGTTATAAACTCAGAATCCCAAATAATTTGTAAACTATGTGTAAAATGACCAAAATGCCCCTTCGGTGCATAGTTTGGTCATAAAAGATAAATTACACATATAAATGATATCCTACTGATATTATATCATAAATAAAATATTTTTCCAGAATACTTATGATGATAAACTTAAAATATATTCAAGTTCATTTTATACGGTATATAATTACCGAAATGCCCTTATGAGACATAGTTTCGTTTTAAAACCTCAACGGGCAAATAAGTTGATATCCTACTGATATCTTAACTTATTTAAAGTATAATGGCATATAGAACTTGTCCATGACTTATCCGGTTAACCGATATCGCTATTATGCGCACAGTTACGTATATGTAACTATTTTACGGAATTTAACCGAAACGGGTTTAACCATGTCATTTAAGTTTCAAAATCCAGAATGTTTATAGTTTACCCAAATTATACAAGTCAAGTGCTTTTCGTGATTAAACTACATTCTATCCGATCATCGTTTAATCAAGCACTATACGTAATGATCATGTACACTATTCGGTTTATAAGACCGTTAGTATTTAATTGGCTAGCTTATGCCATAATCAAGACTAGAGCCTTCCTGGTAAATGCTATCTGCACTTGGTAGTTTTGTATACCGCTGAGTTATTTAAAAATAAAAGAAGAAGACTAGCTCAGGTAAATACTCTCGACTTATTTTCCCTATACGGGCTTGGGATACGGTAAATTATTACCGCTTGGTCCAAATGGGGTCAATCGAATGCCCGCTTGTGGCTACTAAACCCCATATTTCGTTTTAATCAGTTTTGTTTGATAACTTAAATATCGGGGGTTAACTTACCGTGTCCTGGATATCCTCGGCTCAATACATTAGTTATTGGACACGACCTTAGCACGGGGTTTAGGCATATACCCTTCGTGAATCTGATACAAGGTTGCAAGGTCAACTTTCCTAAGTTAATAAAAGATTTTGTGCCGTTTTGCACTTAAAACCATTTTAAAGTTTTCAAAATGAGTCAGTTGGGTGTATTTACCAGCGGAAGGTGCTCGGTAGTGATAGAGGATCTTGCAAATCCTAAATCTGCCTAAAGTCTGTTTTGTATTCTTTCCATGTACATTTTATGATCCGCCTGTGGATCTTCTATTACAAGCTTGTATATTATTTTGTATTTCGAACATTTGGTTTGTAATAGTAATTTTACTCCAAGACTTCCGCTGTGTCGTGTTTAATTGACAATGATGTTATCAACTGACGTCACGATACTCCCCACCCGGGCCCACCGGTGTATGGATTTCGGGGTTGGAAATCCATGGTGTGACAGGGTTGGTATTAGAGCCAACGTTTGAGAGAATTAAACACTAGTCTTTTGTGTTTAGTCTCAAACTTACACGAGCACATTCCTTAGACTTCCGAGTCTAGGCATTGACGTTGGATTACTCATTTCATTATTAAGTTATTAGTATTGTTTTTAAATTGATTTCTAACTGGAAAATGCCGCCACGTGTACGAGGACAAAGTGGACGAGGAAAAGGTCCAATGAGAGGAGGACCATCGGGACACATTCCCCCTCAACCTCATAACTCAGATGCATACCAAGTATTAGGAGATTTGTCTCCATGGCAACTAGGGAGACGTTTCGTCTCTAATAGACACTCGCCCTCACATTCCCAAAATTCTTACCACTCACACCACTCCTACCATTCTCACCATTCCCATTCCCATCACTCCTACCATGAAGAATTTAACCCAACCATTATCTTAACACGCCTCCAGCCGATCAAAATCAGTTGGACCAACGATACCTTATGGACGAGGACTACGACCAGGAGATGCCGCCGTCGGGATCAAATGTGCATCCCATTGAAATTTCGAGCGATTCAAACTCATATGCCAGATCGCCCTACCAAGGTCCTAATGAGTGGGACCAGTACTGGAACCAATTCACGTTCGCCCACACTCCTTCTCACCACTCTCAACCACCTCCTGTTCAAGAAGATGTCCACATGGAACCGGTGGACCAACCTCAACCACCACCTGAACCACCAAGAAGGAAGCGTGGAGCACGTATCTCGGTACGTGCAGGACAAAGGTCGAGATCGCTGCCACCTTTGCCAAACTCCTACCCCACGATTCAAGAGGACCAGCAAATGGGTGGGCCCTCTAACACCTCATCTGTGGTTGAACAAACACCAACACCCACACCTATAGTTCAACCACCACCATCGGGTTATACTAACCCAATCCCTACATATCCAGACACATCTGGATATGATCCTTTTAACCCGTCTACACCAGTAGACTATCAAGCATGGTCGCAAGACCCATACATGCAGGCGGTTATGCACAATGCACTTTACCTATCTCCTTTCCCACCGACTGGATATCCAACTTATGGGTACCAGTATCTGGTTATGCCACAACCCCAACCACAACCTCCGCCACCACTTGAGGCCATCAATGAGGCCTTAGAAAGAATGAAAGAGATGCAACAGCAGGCGGAGAAAACGGAGAAGAAGACAAATAAGTTCTTCAAGAAACTCTCCAAGCTAGTCAAGGGAAAGAAAGACGAGTGAAGTATTTTCTATTATATGTAGTCCTTACATGGACATTGTTATATCTGTAGTCCCTGCGTGGACATTTTGTTTCTTTTAGTCCTTGCATGGACAATCAGTTTCATTTATTTGTTTCAAGTATTATAATTTCTTATGATTTAATGAAGTACTTTTGGAATTATATATATATATATATATATGTATTCACCCTCTTGAAAATGAGCGTCTCGATTTTACTCTAAATTTATGCTTTGCAATATAATTCCAAAAAGACCTTAATGGTTTTGATTTTGGCCAAGTGGCACAGACCACATATTGGGCCAAATATATAAATGATAATTAAGAACGGAAGGGTCTTCTATCATGATAGTTAAGGGAAGTTATCCTTCTATCTAGAGGTGGTGGACTAAGTTCAAGCCTCCAAGTCATTAAGGTCAATGCGACCGGGACTTATAATCAACCATTAAGATCCTCTTAGTTTAACATTCAAGTAATGTGCATACTCTTGGTAGTGTGTCTTTAGGAATCACGCTAGCTTTCAAAATAATGGACTATGTCCTAACCTTATATAGCCCTTGTGATCTGTTTGATCCCGGTTAAATAACCCTTGTGATCTGTTTGATTCCGGCTAAATAGCCATTGTGATCTGTTTTGATCCCGGCTAATATCACCAGTGCGGTGATTAAACATCTGTTAGAGATGTATTTTATATAACCCTTGTGATCTATTTGATCCCGGTTAAATAGCCCTTGTTATCTGTTTGATCCCGGCTAAAATAGCCCTTGTGATCTGTTTGACCCCGGCTAAATAAGCCTTTGTGATTTATTTGATCCCGGCTAAAATAGCCCTTGTGATCTGTTTAATCCCAGCTAATATCACCAGTACGGTGATAAAACATCCATTAGTGATGTATTACCCCTTTCGGGTTATGATCTATTTTATAAAGCCCATGTGATCTATTTGATCCCGGCTAATATCATCAGTGCAATGATAAAGGAAACATCCATTAATGATGTATTACCCTTTTCAGGTTATGAATTATTTTATATATCCCTTGTAATCTATTTGATCCCGACTAAATATCACCAGTGCGGTGATAAAACATCCATTAGTGATGTATTACCCCTTTCGGGTTATGATCTATTTTATAAAGCCCATGTGATTTATTTGATCCCGGCTAATATCATCAGTGCAATGATAAAGGAAACATCCACTAATATTGTATTACCCTTTTCGGGTTATGAATTATTTTATATAGCCCTTGTGATCAATTTGATCCTGGCTAAATATCACCAGTGCGGTGATGAATAAAAGATCAATTAGTGATGTATTACCCTTATGGCTATGATTTATTTTATATAGCCTGTGTGATCTATCTGATCCCGACTAATATTGCCAGTGAGGTAATAAATAAGACGTCCATTAGTGATGTAGTGCCTGTGTGCCATATTTTATGTCCATCAGTGACAGGCATATGTTCCATATTTTATGTCCATTAGTGAGAGGCCTTTGTGCCATATTTGATGTCCTTTGTGACAAGCCTATGTGCTATATAATTGTCAAATATGACAATGACAGTTGTGACATTGCGATCCCCTGTCTAGTAATAAATGGACTATGTCCAGATTGTAATTTGCCTATGATGGTCCTATTAAGACCTTGGCCAAATATAATTATATTAAGCCTAAGGGTTGTGATGTTATTCACACTAGTGTAGGCCATGGATTTCCTTATATCCAACGTTTAAAAGCCGATATGGTTATTATACCATGGCTAAGAGAAATTTTATTTGGTATATAGAACCAAGGCTTTGAAGAATGGCTAATTCTAATGAGGCACAAAGTAGCCATCGGAACGTCAAGGACGCCGAAAATATAGCCATAGATAATAAAGACTTCCAAGCACGCAACGATGCGGCTGTAGGAAAGGCCATGGGTAAGGCCATAGAGAAGTTAAGAGAGTTAAGTGCTACTCGCTCTAAGCCATTATCAATTCCACCATCCTCAGCTCATAAGGAGAGCTCTGTTCACTCATCAAATGCGAAGAGTGAACCTAAGAGGATAGACTATAGTAATAGGTTCCGTTCTTCTAAGGACGGATGCACCTACAAGTATTTTGTCTCCTATAAACCCCGAGACTTTAATGGGGAAAAAGGAGCCGTAGAAACCCTGATGTGGCTGGACGAGATGGAGACCATAGTAGACATCAGCGGCTATGCTGATAGGGATGTGGTCAAATATGTATCACAGTCCTTTAAGGGCGATGCCCTAACATGGTGGAAGGCCATGATCAATCAATAGGTAAAGTATACCTGTAAAATTTGGGATGGTCCAAGTTTGTGGACCTTATTAAGGAAACCTACTGCCCACTACATGAGGTGGAGAAAATAGAGACAGACTTCTTGTCTCTATCAATGAAAAACCTAGACTGTCGGAAATATGTTTCCGATTTCAATTCCCTATCTAGGTTAGTTTCCTATTTAATTACCCCTGAATCCAAACGCATTGCGCGTTTTATTAATAGGTTAGTGCCCGAAATAAAGGGCATGGTAAAGGCTGCACAGCCTACTACCTATACGTGTGCTGTAGACCTATCTCTTTCTCTCACCCTTGATCTAGTGAGACAAAAGTCAGTTAAGTCTGAAACTAACGGAAAAAGGAAGAGGGAAGATGACAACTCCCATAAGTTTAATAAGAAAAATAAAGGGAGATTTAGGTTCAAAGGGAACCAAGGCAAGTCAGATATAATGCCATTTTGCAAGACTTGCAACCGCAAACACTGGGGACAGTGTAATTCTGATTTTCAAACTAGACCTTGTGGTATTTGTAAAAGGAGAGGGCATAAGACCCTAGATTGTAAAGATCTTAAGGATGATGTATGCTATATCTGCAACGAAAAAGGGCACATTGCAACTAACTGCACTACGAGTTCAAAGAATAATAATCCGAAGCCTGGAGAGGCCAAGAAGGGGAATGCACGCGCCTTTCGATTGACTGCTAAGGAAGTTGTTAATGACAATAACGCCATAACAGGTACTTTCCCCGTTAATGATATTTATGCTAGAGTTCTTTTCGATTCAGGTGTGGATAAATCATTTGTTGATCATAAGTTTAGTAAACTATTAAATTTACCCCTAAGAACTCTAGATAAAATTTATGAGATAGAACTCACCGATGGAACCTTAGAAACTGCTTCTTCCATTCTTGATGGATGCTCTATATCCATTAGGAATCATTTCATCCCTATCTCTCTTTTGCCAATGAAATTGGCGGGGTTTGATGTTGTCTTAGGCATGGATTGGTTATCTCATAACCAAGCCCGCATTGCCTGCGATAAAAAGCTCTTTGAGATTAAGACCCCATCTGGTGAAATGATCACCATCCCTGGAGACTCACACTATGGACTGCCAGACAAAGTGTCGTTATTTAAAGCATCTAAGTGTTTGAGAAGAGGCTGTGTCATCTACTTGGCACAAGTAATCATAAACGAACCTAAGCCGAACCTTGAAGATCAACCAGTTATCTCGGAGTATCCCGATGTTTTCCCTGAATTTGGCTACCTTTGGATAGGCAAGTATTTAGAATAGACATCATACCAGGATCAGCACCAGTGGCTAGAGCTCCATATAGGCTAGCACCAACAGAGATGAAGGAATTGAGGACGCAGCTAGACGAACTCTTAGAAAAAGGCTTTATTCAGCCTAGTTCCTCGCATTGGGGAGCTTCTATACTCTTTGTAAAGAAGAAGGACGGTTCGATGCGAATGTGCATCGATTACCGAGAGATAAACAAGTTAACAATCAAGAATAGATATCCTCTGCCCAGGATCGATGATTTATTTGACCAACTTCAAGGGGCTAGTTACTTTTCTAAGATAGATTTGAGATCAGGATATCATCAAGTGAAGGTTAGAAGTGAAGATGTTCCTAAGACAGCCTTCAGGACCCGCTATGGTCATTTTGAATTCTTAGTGATGCCTTTTGGGCTCACAAATGCACCAGCAGCATTCATGGATCTCATGAATAGAGTCTACAAACCGTATTTAGATAAGTTTGTCATTGTCTTCATAGACAACATACTTATCTATTCTCGTAATCAAGATGATCACGAGAAACATCTTCGGTGCATCCTAGAATTATTAAGGCAGGAGAAACTTTATGCAAAATTCTCTAAATGCGAATTTTCGCTTAGAGAAGTCCAAATTATTGGACACATGGTACGTGAGCGTGGTATCCAAGTGGATCCCGCCAAAATTAAGGCCATAATGAATTAGGAAGTGCCCAAGACCCCAACGGAGGTTCCTAGTTTCTTGGGATTGCCTGGTTACTAAAGGAGGTTCATTGAGAACTTTTCAAGAGTAGCCACTCCTTTAACTTCCTTGACCCGTAAGAATATTAACTATAACTGGGGTCCAAAGCAACAAGAATCTTTTGAGATTCTTAAACACAAGTTGAGCAACGCTCCTGTGTTACCTCTACCAAAGGGTGTTGAGAACTTTGTTGTCTATTATGATGCTTCGCACACTGGCATAGGCTGTGTGCTAATGCAAAATGGCAAGGTAATTGTCTATGCATCACGACAATTAAAAGTGCATGATAAGAATTACACCACTCACGATTTGGAATTAGGGGCCGTTGTATTTGCACTAAAACTGTGGAGACATTACTTGTATGGAACAAAGTGTGTTATATACACAGACCATAAAAGTCTCCAACAACTGTTCAATCAGAAGGAATTGAACATGCGACAAAGCCGGTGGATGGAAACGCTTAACGATTATGATTGGGAGATTCGCTAGGCAAATGTAGTTGCCGATGCCTTAAGTCGCAAGGAAAAGGTTAAACCTATTAGGATTAACGCTAAGAGCATTGAGCTCAGAAATACTTAAATGAGAAGCTACTAGATGCGCAAAATCAAGCTTTATTAAAGGCTAATATCCCTAATGAGGGATTAGTCAGAACTGTTGATCAGTTAGCACCTGGAAAGGATGGAATCCTAAGATTTAATGATAGAATTTGGGTTTCGATCTTTGGAGGACTTAGAGATCTAATCCTCTAAGAAGCATACAATTCAAGATACTCGGTTCACCTAGAGGTGACAAGATGTATCAAGACTTGAAGAAAAATTATTGGTGGATGGGTTTGAAGAAATCCATAGCCACTTATGTAGCTAAGTGTTTGACGTGTTCGCAAGTTAAGGCTGAACATCAGAAACCGTCAGGACTACTACAACAATTAGAAATTCCCACTTGAAATGGGAAATGGTAACTATGGATTTAATTACCAAGTTACCTAAGACCAAATGTGGTAATGACACTATTTGGGTCATAGTGGATAGGCTGACCAAGTCAGCACACTTCTTGCAAATAAAAGAAACGTATAATTCAGATAAACTGGCTAAGTTGTGTGTGGACAAGATAGTGTCCCTACACGGTGTGCCAGTATCTATTGTATCCGATAGAGATACTAGATACACATCTCACTTTTGGAAAAGTTTCCAACAATCCTTAGGCACACGATTAAATTTCAGTACGGCTTACCATCCACAGACTGATGGTCAAAGTAAGGGCACTATCCAAACACTGGAAGACATGCTTAGGGCATATGTGATTGATTTAGGTGGAAGTTGGGACGACCACTTACCCCTAATAGAATTCTCCTACAATAACAGCTATCATACAAGCATCAAGGCTGCTCCTTTTGATGCCTTGTATGGGAGAAAATGTAGGACGCCTGTATGTAGGGCAGAAATTGGGGAAGCCCATCTATCAGGACCTGAGATTATCCTGCAGACCACGGAAAAGATTATGCAAATCCGTGATCATCTCAAAGCTGCCAGGGATAGGCAGAAAAGCTATGCTGACAAGAGGCGTAAACCTCTTAAGTTCCAAGTAGGGGACAAAGTCATACTGAAAGTATCACCCGGGAAAGGTGTGATGCGAATTGGAAAGAAGGGCAAGTTGAGCCCAAGATATATAGGACCATTTGAGATAGTCGAATGCGTCGGCACTGTAGCTTATAAGCTCAGGTTGCCAGAGGAGCTTAATGGAATACATGATATATTCCACATATCTAATCTTAAGAAATGTCTAGCCGATGAGTCACTAGCAATGTCACACAAAGATGTACAGATAGATGAAAACTTGAGGTTCGTTGAGAAACCAATTTTGATCGAGGATCGACAGGTTAAGAAGCTCCGAAGAAAAATGATACCTATAGTCAAGGTTAAGTTGGACGCTTTTAGAGGTCCCGAGTATACATGGGAGGTTGAGTCCACTATGCGATAAAAGTACCCCCATCTTTTTGAATAAAATCTCGAGGTCGAGATTTCTTTTAAGGAGGTGAGTATGTAACACCCGGTAAAATCGTATCCAATAGTATAGTGACACGTGTTGTATTTTAAATATAGTCTATTAAAGACCAATAAGGACTAAAGGCGTCAACATGCTCAACCTGAGCCTCTGAGTGACGATCCGATGTCAACATGCCCAGCCTCTGAGTGATATCGGAATCAACATGCTTATAATAAGCCTTTGAGTGATCCTTTGTGAAGTCCTAACTCTCATGCGTACCATTTGTTGGACGAGAGGGTTCAATTTTGTAAATATGTGAAAGATGGATGATGGAGGGATTAAAAGCGTCAACATGTTAATTTATACCTCTGAGTGACCTTTTAACGAACCGAAAGCTCGACAATGTCCGGGCACAATCCCGGGTGTGCCAAGTATTGGCTATGGAGGGCTAAAAGTGCCAAAAAGGTGTTTTAAAAGGTTTTTATAAGCTTTATAAAGTTAAGGGGCTAAAGTGTCAAAATTTGAAACTGGCCAAGGGGCGGTCGCGGGCCGCGAGAGACCAGGCCTGGGTCTCTCGCGGGGCGCGAGAAGGGGTCTGCAGCAGAAAGTTTTGGTTTGGTCCCCAAACAAAGCTCCAAAACCATTTGATCGAAACTATGGATTTGTAATCAGCTATGCCACGTTTTGGGACACTTGTAAGCTTCTTGTTACACCCCCAAATACATGGCTTCACCTCCTTTGAGTTCTCCAACTATAAATAGGTGATCAAGTTCACCATTTGAACTTGCACCTTTCTAAATCATAACTCTGCTCCCTCCTCTGGAGGTTCCTAGCTGAAAGGATCATCCAACTTAGTTCTCTTGCATTGTAGGAACCTCTTGTAAGTTTCCCTTGCTCTTGCATTTTCGTTTATAGGCTTCTATAGCCAAAAGTCAAGCGTTTTCGTAAAACGCTTTGACTTTTGGTTAAGACCATTATAGTCCAGCCATTATTCAGAACGAACATGGCTAAGTGATCGTAATAAGGTAGGTGTTAATCCCTATAAAGGGCACCTCCTGAAGATCACGTTTGCTAGACTAATTGACGGGTCAAAGTTATGATATTAAAAAGTCAAACAGGCCATTTTTCGGAAAAAAATATAAATTGATCTTATATATGTTATGAAACCTGTTTTGACACTTAAACAAGTTGGTAATAATTATTAGAACATGTAAGAACATGTTCGGCTCGTCAATTTCAGTTCTAGGGTCGGTTCGCAACCGAAAGTCGCGAAGTTTGACTTCTGCTTTGACTTTCGATTCTGACCCGATTTAGATTAGTTACTTACTGATCTAAAGTTGCATTATGATCGTAATATAATGTAGCATAACCCTCTTAGGTTATATAACATGATCATAATCAAAATCCAAGTTTATGCGCAAGTTCCATAATTATGCCATCTTTAACAAAAATGCCCTTTTTGCATAAAACAAGGTTTTAAGTGATAAAAAACTTGAAAATGAGTTTCCTAATGATGTAATATTATAAGTAGGATTATTTGGGATGTTAAACCAAGTTATAAACTGAGTTTTCAAGCAGGTCCTTAAACTATGTCGATAAATGACGATTTTAGCCCTTGTGGCTTATAAAATAGTTTTAATCAAATCTTTTCAAGGTAAATCATTTACCTACTGATATGTTATATTAAATAATATATTTAAACAGACCCTAAGGTAAGTTTTCATCATGCATCGCTTAAAGACGTCATATTACGACATAAGCACCGTTTCGGCGCATAGTATGGTTTCAACCCATATTAATGGACCAAGACTTGTTACCTACTGATTTTTAGAACTTATTTTGAACATATTTACAGTAGGTACATGTTATAAACTCAGAATCCCAAATAATTGTAAGCTATGTGTAAAATGACCAAAATGCCCCTTCGGTGCAAAGTTTGGTCATAAAAGATAAATTTCACATATAAATAATAGCCTACTGATATTATATCATAAATAAAATATTTTTCCAGAATACTTATGATGATAAACTTAAAATATATTCAAGTTCCTTTTATACAGTATATAATTATCGAAATGCCCTTATAAGACATAGTTTCGTTTTAAAACCTCAACGGGCATATAAGTTGATATCCTACTGATATCTTAACTTATTTAAAATATAATGGCATATAGAACTTGTCCATGACTTATCCGGTTACCCGATATCACTATTATGCGCACAGTTACGTATATGTAACTATTTTACGGAATTTAACCGAAACGGGTTTAACCTTGTCATTTAAGTTTCAAAATCCAGAATGTTTATAGTTTACCATATTATACAAGTCATCGTTTAATCAAGCATTATACGTAATGAGCATGTACACTATTCGGTTTATAAGACCGTTAGTATTTAATTGGCTAGCTTATGCCATAATCCAGACTAGAGCCTTCCCGATAAATGCTATCTGCACTTGTTACTTTTGTATACGGCTGAGTTATTTAAAAATAAAAGAAGAAGACTAGCTCAGGTAAATACTCTCGACTTATTTCCCTATACGGGCTTGGGATACGGTAAATTATTACCGCTTGGTCCAAAATGGGTCAATCGAATGCCCGCTTGTGGCTAGTAAACCCCATATTTCGTTTTAATCAGTTTTGTTTGATAACTTAAAAATCATGGGTTAAATTACCGTGTCCTGGATATCTTCGGCTCAATACATTAGTTATTGGCCACGACGTTAGCACGGGGTATAGGCATATACCCTTTGATGCTTATATGCAATATGCCCAAGACGTTGGGGATGACTCCTTCGTGAGTACCTGAGTGGTGTGTATTTAATCATGTCTCGGTTTCTATACTAGGCCATGTATGTATTGACAAACATGTGAATCTAATACAAGGTTGGAAGGTCAATTTTCCCAAGTTAATAAAAGATTTTGTGCCGTTTTGCACTTAACGCCATTTCAAAGTTTTCAAAATGAGTCAGTTAGGTGTATTTACCGGCGTAAGCTGACGTATCATCCAAAGGCTAAATGGCAGGTACAATACGAAATAGGCCGGAAGCTACTCGATAGTGATAGAGGATCTTGCAAATCCTAAATCTGCCTAAAGTCTGTTTTGTATTCTTTCCATGTGCATTTATGATCCACCTGTGGATCTTCTATTACAAGCTTGTATATTATTTTGTACTTCGAATATTTGGTTTGTAATAGTAATTGTACTCCAAGACTTCCGTTGTGCCGTGTTTAATTGATAATGATGTTATCAACTGACGTCACGATACTCCCCACCCGGGCCCACAGGTGTATGGATTTCGGGGTTGGAAATCCGGGGTGTGACAATCATCATTACTTATCTTGTATACCGTACTAATGTTGAGCTTTGGAGGGTGGTCCCGAGGCACTCCTCGGGACCCCTTATAACCGTCTTCTTCATAATGCAGTTCATCCAAAGCTTGGGAAAGGCTAAAACGGGCATTCGGACAGATCGGAGGCCCGAACCCGGAGTAAAACCTTTACATTCTGGCACCTGGGAGAGACTAGAGTCGGCCTTGATGAGTCCAAAGCCGGAGCCTGAAGTCAAAACCTCTATAGAAGCCATAAATTTGTTCCATTGTTGGGAAGATTAGTCGAGATTGCTGGTGTTGTGGTTGTTTCATTGAAGCCAGAAACGAAAGCAAAAAGTTTGTTTGTTGCATATAGAGGTAGATTAAAAATCAAAACTTGTTTGTTTTGTGGTGCTTCTTGTTCATCAAAAGGCACACAAGAAAAGTCACAACACAAGGAAATTGTGGGTGGTGTCGATTTTAAATCGAACTCAAGGTTGTGTAATTGGTTAGGTTTTTGTTCATGGAATAGGGACTGCGAAAACAGAGAATCCCAATGGTTTTGCTTTCATGAAACAAGGATGAAAGGCTCGTTGTTCTTGTGGTTTATGGGAATCGTAAATCAGCAAGGGTTGGGTTCCCGTGGATTTGCAATCGAAACAAGAAAGATTTGTATTGTGTTTTGGTTCATGATTGCAGTATTCAACCAGACGAAACAATGAACTTTTGGTTATACGGTTCTATACGATTCTGGTTTCATGTTTTGTTTGTGTTGATACTCGATCTAACAAGGAGATGACATCATAGGCATTTAGATCTCCAAGTAAGTGATTCATTTTTTTCTCTTATATGAATTATGGTTGATTGATACAATAGTTGTGAAAAAAAGCTTGTTTAACTCTCATAATATTAATAAACAGTTACTTCTTGTAATTTAGATATTACTTGTGAGAAAAAAACATGGTTTGTATTATGAAAATGTCTGATGTTGATTTATTAGCTTCCTATGTACATGGATCACATGTGTGGATATAAAATATACATGTAATTGGTTTCATTGTGGACTTACTGATCCACGAAACTTAGTATCCAATATTTTAATGGCAAAAGGCAATATGGTTGGAAAAGTTCATGTGGAATCTGTAATGATGTGTTTATCAACATATGGTCTTGGCATGTCAGTTTTTAGAATGAGTTTTGTAAAGTTAGAAAACATGGAATGTTTATAATTTAGAAAATATCTCACATGGGTTACAATTCACATTCTTTACATGTTTATGCTGCATATTACAATATTATATATATATATATATTATATATATATATATATATATATTATAAATAATTGATTTATGGGCTAAATGTGAATACATTTTGTTTTTTTTCCTTTTGTTACAATTCATGGGGGTTCGTGTGGGTTCTTCAATCAATACATTTCTTTCTTGCCTTTTGAAAAATGTGTTTGAAAACTTTATTTTACTCCTCGTCGTTGTTAATTTGAGAAAAACGTTGTGATCTTGATAAATGGATAAATGGGGATGACACTTTGGAGGTTGTTTGATTAGGTTGTTTCTCGAAAAGCTTAATCAAATTGATTTACCTTTTATTTTCTAAAAAGTGGACGACACTTTGGATTGTAATTTTGTGATATTTGGAATTGCGAATTTCTTGATACTTGGACTTTACTGTACTTGGACGACACTTTGGTTGTTTCTCGAAAAGCTTGATCAAACTGATATTTTGAATGTGAATTCGTGATTCTATGATTTGGCATGCTCATTTAGGTCATGTAAATTTTAGGAAAATGCATAAAATGTCTAAGGAATTGGTTTGATTCCTGCCTTTGGTAGAAATACTAGAACTATAAAATGTCTAAGGATTGTTTGATTCCTGCCTTTGGTAGAAATACTAGAACTTGTACATAGTGATTTGTGTTTCTTAACTATACACCTTCATTGTTTATAAAAGAAAGTAGTGCATCAAAATCGTGTTATGTCTACTTAATGCATGCAAAATATAGAGTCCTTGATAAATTCAAAATATTTTAGATTGAGGTGGAATTCAAATGAATGGTTTGATTAGAACCTTCGCACTAATAGGGGAGGTGAACACTATGTACTAAGTTATTTCCAATCAACGGGTATTATTTATCAAACCATTGTTCCTTATACACCATAGCAAAGTGGTTTATCTAAGTGCAAGAATAAGGCTCTTATAGAAATGCATGTTACCTTATTCGGGTGTAAATAAGGGTTTGGGTGAGGTTATGTGAACCTGCTATTTGCTAAATAGGATTCCAAATAAAAGGAACAGATGACCTGTTGTGAAATTTGATATAAATGTCATTGGATTTGAGTTATTTAAGAGTGTAGGTGTAAAAATTTTAATAAGACTCATTGAACCTATGAGGAGGAACATATGTGAAAGAGGTATAACATGCATACTTATAGGGTAAATTTACTGAGCAGTCCTATGATTATAATTTTTATGTCTTAGAAACAAATGACTATGTGTTTATAAATTCTGTGATTGAGTTAGGACATGCTTATTTTGATAAGAATAGATTCTCTTTATACATTGACCTAAAGATTTATACATTGACCTAATGATATGGTTCCAAGCTTTAGTAACTTTTAAGTGACTTGGTACGTAAGTGATATATCTCCTGAGCCAAGGAGAAGTAGTAGAGCAAGAATCGCTAACATTATGGATGTCACACCCCGACCCGCAAGGGAATAAAAGTCGGGACATAATTGGGTTATCACCAAAGCTCATGATGTTTACTAAAATGTTTCATATTTATTATATTCAAATTACATCTTAAATATTCAAAACAAAATTCATACAATTACAAGGAAATGAAACTACATAATTATTCCAAGACTTAAACTTGTTTATTCTTCTAGGCTTCCCTATGTGTTTCTTGTCTCAGCTGGATCACCTGTATCATGTGTAAAACGGGGGATATTTTGGGTCAACAAAAGTTGGCGAGTGAACCTTGATAAAACATTATTACTAATTTATTGTTTTATTTAATAAGGAAAATTTGTGCAAATAACACATGTGAGCAAACATATATAAATAAACAAACACAAACCACTTTGAATGAGTATATGATATGAATGATGATGAATGTGAGATCAAGGCTCAATCAAACGGAGCCGATCTTATGAGGCACCTGATGCTCAACCCGTCTCCCACGGGGAACTGATGGGCCTAATGAAATGCGTGCACTGAAACTGATAAATCCAATCTACATATAATCCACACAACAATTGATACACATTTGATCACGGATATGATGTATGCACAAGTGTTTATATATATAATGAAAGAATTATACGACACATGATACACCCCAAAACATGATTAAAACGGGGAATTGGTAGAGATTCACTCACAATGGGTGCGTTCTTTGATGATGATGAAGGCGCACGAATTTACGATTCGATTGACGAGGGAAGAACTAACCTAGATAATAACAAAATGATTCGATAAATACATAAATTTTGGTTGAGATTAATATTTTTAATTAGTGCTCTTAAATGGGATTTTTAGATTTATTTTTGTGAGTTTAAGGAAATTTTCTAACCTTAATAATCTTATTTTTAAGTATTTTTAAATAATTTTCTAATTAAATAAATAAATAAAAAGAAATAAAAAAATTTGACTTTTTGACCGTTGACCGGTCAGACTGTGTTTTTATATGCGCCGAGTGAGGTTTGAACTCGGGACCTCTCGTATACGTGCACGCAGCTCTACCAACTGAGCTACGTGTCTAACCCGAAATAAACTCAGATTTAATTATATTTATATACTAACTAGAATATTTCAGAAATTAGTTATTTTAAAAAGGTTTTAAAATCTGCAGAACCGGTGCGTATAACTCGCATCGAACCCGTGACCATTGCTTTGATTTGCACCCAGCCCAACCAACTGAGCTGGGTGTCTAACCCATTTAAATTAAGATTTATATTAAACTGAAAACTATCTGAGGGGTGTTCTGTTAGACTTAAAAGAAAAATGTTTTGTTATTGCGGGAACCGGATACGTACACGAATCGAACTCGGGACTTGAATGTTATAATTGCACACAGTCCACCGCTGGACTGTGTGTCTAACCCGTTTAATTATCTGGTTTTAATTATATTTACACATATACTCGACTTCATCTTCTTAGTTTACAAGAACACAGAACAGTGAAATCCGACTGTTCTGTTTAAATCGATCATCAAAACTTATAATTTGTTTGAATGGAATGGATAAAGAAATTAAAGAATAAAATGTACCAAAACAGAGCGTTTACTTCAGATTTCCGGCAAGATTCGTCGGCTCTGATTTGTGACTCTCGGCTGAGTGAATTGTTTAACAGTTTAGATCATGGTGTTATGCAATTAAGCTGCTGAGCAAGAGATATCAAGAGGGTTTAGATGATTATACCGATCGACAGTGAGACTCCGGTTTTTCAGTGATTTTCCGGTGAGTGCGGGAATTTCCGGCAACGTTGTCTGAGACCGATTCTGATTATTGAGGTTAATACATGCCGAATAATGGATTATAAGAAAAAGAGTTGAGGATTATACCGACTAAGAGTAAAGCCTCGGTTTTCCGGTGAAAGTCCGGCGAATACAAAAATCTCCGACGACGTGTTTCGGGATGAATAAAGCTTCGGAAACGATCGTGGTTCTGAGCGAAAGGATTTTCAGAGTGTTCAAGTGGGTATTTATAGTGGAATCAGACTGAATTGGGTTTGAATTGATTCAAGGTTCGCGATTTGAAGATTTCCGTCGGTTATGACTGAAATTGATTGCCGGCAACGGTTATAACCGACGTCGACATCAATTTGTGCGGTTTAGTCAAAAGGAATATGGCCAAAATCGCGGATTGCCGGATTTTCCGGTGATTGCGAGTTCTGGCTCGTTGATTACCAGATTTGACTTTCAGTTTTATTATATATGTTATTTGTTTTAGTGTTTATCACAAAGACAGTGTGTGGCGGAGCGGTGTGTTGTGTGTTTGGGTTTGTGGGTGACCCGGGTTCGAAACCCGGCGTCTCCATTTTATTTTTTTCTCATTATTTATTATTATTTATAAATTATGGTTTTTAAATTCTAATATATTTATTAATTATGTATTGTTTAAAATTTATTTGAGCAATAAATACGCAACGATAAATTATAACTGAATATTTGATTAATAAACGAAGCATGTTTTGAAACCCGTTTTCGACGAATGTTATAGTATCCCCTACTTTTAGAAATTTCGTCCCGAAATTTAAGTGGTGGTAACAGGAAAAAGATGCGGGTATTTTTCGCGCATTGAGTCTTCACGTTCCCAAGTAAACTCAGGTCCTCGTTTTGACTCTCAACGTACCCTGACAATTGGAATACGACTTCGTCTTAAACGCTTCTCTCCGAAGTCCATGATTTCTACTAGTCTTTCAATGAAGTGCATAGATTCATCGACTTGAATGTCTTCTAGAGGAATATGGAGGTTTTCATCGGCAAGGCACTTTTTCAAGTTTGATACGTGAAATGTGGGATGAATTCTGTTGAGCTCTTCTGGTAGGTCAAGCTTGTATGCTACAGGTCCTACTCTTTCGAGTATCTTGAAAGGTCCTACGTAGCGTGGTGCTAGCTTGCCCTTCTGGCCAAAACGAATCACTCCCTTCCACGGTGATACTTTTAAAAGTACTTGATCACCAATGTCAAACTCCAAGGGCTTTCGTCGTCTGTCTGCATAACTCTTTTGACGACTTTGAGCCACTAGAAGATTGTTTCGAATTTGAATGACCTTGTCGGTTGTTTCTTGAATTAATTCTGGACCGGTGATTTGTGATTCCCCAATTTCGTGCCAACATACTGGAGATCGGCACTTACGACCATATAAAGCTTCGAAAGGGGCCATGCCGATATTGAATGATAGCTATTGTTGTACGAAAATTAAACTAATGGTAGATGAGCGTCCCAATTCCCTTTGAAGTCTATGACACATGCTCGAAGCATGTCTTCAAGAGTTTGGATGGTGCGTTCAGATTGACCATCAGTTTGAGGATGAAAAGCGGTACTGAGGTCTAATCGTGTACCCAAAGCGGTTTGTACGGCTCGCCATGTTCGTGAGGTGAAACGACCATCACGGTCTGAAATGATGCTTAAAGGTACACCATGACGGCTTACGATCTCGCTGATGTAGATACGAGCTAACTTCTCGTTCTTGAAGTCCTCGCGAATCGGAATGAAGTGAGATGACTTTGTAAGACGATCGATTATTACCCATATAGTGTCATACCCACTGGAGGTGCGAGGTGACCCGGTGATGAAATCCATGGTTATGTCCCACTTCCATACAGGTATTTCGGGTTGGACTAGAAGTCCTGAAGGTCTTTGATGTTCAGCTTTTACTTTGGAACAGGTAAGGCACTTGGAAACAAAAACAGCGATATCATTTTTCATGCCAGGCCACCAGTAGGTGTATCGTAGGTCTTGATACATCTTGTTGGCTCCTGGGTGTACAGAGTACCGTGTTTTATGAGCCTCATTCATGAGGAAATCACGAAGGTTATCGCGATCAGGAATCCATATGCTATTTAAATAGTATAGAATACCGTCGGATTTGGTTTCGATTTTGAGTTCAGCTCCACATGACAGCTCATCGCGTACGTCATTTTCTGTTACAGAAACATGTTGAGCTGATCGGATTCGATCTTTGATGTTGGTTATGATTTGCGAACAGAGAAGACGAATGGAGTTCGCATAACCTTTTCGACTGAGTGCATCAGCCACCACGTTTGCCTTGCCAGGATGATACCGAATTTCACAGTCGTAGTCGTTAAGAAGTTCGACCCATCTTCGTTGCCTCATATTCAACTCCTTTTGGTTGAATATATGTTGGAGACTTTTGTGGTCAGTGTATATTTCACACTTGGTACCGTAGAGGTAATGTCTCCATATCTTGAGAGCGAACACAACGGCTCCAAGTTCCAGGTCATGGGTGGTGTAATTCTTCTCATGAACTTTGAGTTGTCTAGAAGCATCGGGTATTACTTTTCCTCTTTGCATTAATACACAGCCTAGCCCTTGCCTGATGCGTCGCAATATACTACAAAGTCATCGCAACCCTCAGGGAGTGTGAGGATAGTGCATCACAAAATTTTTGCTTTAGAGTTTGGAAGGCTTCTTCTTGTTTAAGTCCCCATATGAAGGGTTTTCCTTTATGGGTCAAAGCCGTGAGTGGTACAGCAATTCGGGAAAAATTGGCAATGAAGCGGCGATAGTAACCAGCCAAACCAAGAAATGACCTTACTTCGGTAGGGGTACGTGGCGCTTGCCATTCCTGTACTGCCTTGATTTTTGAAGGATCGACATGTATTCCCTTGTCATTGACAACATGTCCAAGGAATTGTACTTCTCTTAACCAGAATTCGCATTTTGAGAACTTAGCGTAGAGTTTTTCAGTCCTTAAAAGCGTAAGGATGAGTCGAAGGTGTCGCTCATGATCGGACTTAGACTTGGAGTAGATAAGAATATCGTCGATGAAGACTATGACGAAACGGTCGAGGTAGGGTTTGCATACCCTATTCATTAGATCCATGAAGACAGCGGGGGCGTTGGTTAAACCGAATGGCATGACCATGAATTCGTAATGACCATAACGAGTCCGGAAAGCGGTCTTTGGGATATCTTCTTCATGTACTCTGAGTTGATGATAACCAGAACGAAGGTCGATTTGTGAAAAGCAGGTGGCGCCTTGAAGTTGGTCTAGGAGGTCATCAATGCGAGGTAGTGGATAGCGATTTTTAACCGTTAACTTGTTGAGTTCTCTATAATCAATGCACATGCGAAACGTTCCATCTTTCTTCTTCACAAAAAGAACAGGTGTACCCCAAGGCGAGGAGCTAGGACGTATGAATCCTTTGTCAGTCAGCTCTTGCAGTTGACTGGCCAGCTCTTGCATTTCGGATGGGGCTAACCTATAAGGAGATTTTGCGACTGGTGTTGCGCCAGGTACAAGATCGATGCGAAATTTGACTTCTCTCACAGGGTGGAGTCCTGAAATGTCGTCGGGAAAGACTTGTGGGAATTCTTTTACAACTGGAATATCTTCGAGTTTCCTTTCCTTGTTTCCCTTTTTGACGATATGAGTTAGGAATTCGACATAGTTCTTGCGGAGATATTTTCGGGCTTGAAGGCAGGACATTAATTTGAGTCCTTTCGAAGGGGTTTCTCCAAAAATACGTAGGGTCTGACCGTCTGCAAGAGGAATGCGAATAAACTTTTCGCGGCACACTACTTCAGCGTGATGCTGGCTGAGCCAGTCCATACCGATTATAACATCGAAACTTCCCAACTTCATAGGAATGAGGTCAACTGGAAAATCGTGATCGTTTAGAGTGAGGTACAATTGCGTATAATAGAATTTAATGAAACGGGTTTCCGTCAGCAACTTCCACCAATAGAGATTCCATGAGATTAACACTAATTTGGTTGAGGATAGGTTCAAATTCTAAGGACACAAAGCTCTTATCCGCGCCACTATCAAATAACATGGATGCATAACTACCATTGATGAGAAACATACCGTTAACCACGTTGTTGTCAGCCCTAGCTTGGTTGGCATTGATGTTGAAAGCTCTTCCTCTGGCAGGTGGAAGAGCTTGGTTAGCTTGGTTTACTGGGTTCGCTTGGGCTTGAGCATGGATGATGTTCACTAAGCGTGGACAAGTGTTTCTGAAGTGGTTTGGGTCTCCACAGTTGTAACAAGCTCGCATGGGTTGCATCATGGGGTAGTTGGGTTGGTAGTAAGTTTGGGCTGCGTGTGGTGCAGGTGGTAGAAGTAAGGGTTGTTGGGCTTGACCCACTATCTGATGGTGGGTTTGGGTTGGGGGTTGATTGCGGTTCATCCGTTGAAGAGTACGACAGGTTTGGATGGTGTGGCCGGCGCGGCCACAGCTTGTGCAATGTTGACAAAGAGTTTCGGGAGGGTGATGGTATTGACAACGGTTGCATTTTGGGTGTGGGTCGGTGTATGGCTTTTTAAATGGTGCAGCTGAGGGAGCGATTTGGGTGATTGGTGCAGCGGTGATAGGAGGATTGGTTTGAGTGACAGCAAAATTCTTGCTGTTTTGTTTCCTCTTACCAGCAAACCTTGAGGAGGAGACTGAGTGGTTTGTAGTTGCGGTCTCTATGGGTGCTTTCTTCTTTTCATCCTTGAATTTGCCATTTCGGATACGATTCTCAGTAAGTTTGGTAGCTAACTCCATCGCGGCTTCAAGTGTTGCAGGCGAAGTGCTTAAAACTGAGTCTTGAATTTTCGAGGGAAGACCTCGATGTAAAGTTCAACCAAGCGGTACACGGGGGTGAACAGATTAGGGATCATCTGGTTCAGTTCGAGAAATCTCTTGTTATAGGTAGTGTGATCTCCTTCCTTTTGCTTTAGCGCGTCGAATTCGTCTTCCAACTTTTTGATTTCGCTTCTTGGACAGAAGCGTCTGGTCATGAGTTCCCTTAACTCTTCCCATGTTAAGGCCATGGCATCTTCAACTCCTCGTTTACCCTTTTCCGTGTTCCACCAGGTAAGGGCTACCCCAAACAGTCTTCCAGTTGCATAACGTACCTTGCGATCCTCGGGACAATCGCAATTGAGGAAAGTGTTTTCCATTTCTTCAAACCAGTGAAGGAGGGCGGTAACACCTTCGGTCCCTTCATATTTTGGGGGATCGCAAGATTTGAAGTGTTTGTAGGAGCATTTTTTGGTGGGAGGGTTGGCGACGCTCTAGTCTTCTTGATTGGAAGGGTTGATGGGATTTGCGGTGAGAGCTTGTTGAACTTGAATTACGATGTCAGGAAGCACCGCGGCCATTTGTTTAGCAATTTGTGTGGCCAAGCATTCATTTGATCTTCCTGACTTTCTACCTCCACGTAGTTGCCTAGCCGACATCTACAGGAACATACATAGGAAGATTGTGAGTTTAAGAAGTTTCTAGGTGTCATGTGTCGTTAAAAGAATAAAAATAACATAACTAACAATAATGCAACTACATCCATAGGAAATCTTGGGTTTGCTCATGTTTGGGCCTCCAATGTCCCCCATACCATCACCTGTGTAGTCATGTGGGCCCCCATGACTATTGGGCTTGGTAGGATTCACATTGGTGTTGGCGGATTAACACTCGCATCACCCGAATGAAAACCGTAAAATATGATTGCGAGATGTATGGTAGGAGGGTGTCCAGGTGTAGACACAATGACAACTCAAAGTGGGGTTAGCTCACACGACGTTTGGTATAGCATGCTTTGGCCTAATAGGTCCTTCGTACTCTCATCGTTAGTCCCCAGGTAGGCAAACTGGTCCTTTATTTTGGATTTATACGAATGCCAAGCCTAGACAGGACGTTCCGACTACCGGTACTCGTACCCTTCCAGTTACTACATGCCCGTCATGAGAACTCACTTTGATGTGATTTGACAATACAAAAATCATTGCAAAAATCATGGAAATCGTGAGGTGTGTGCTCTCATGGATAATATATGTTATGAGGATATGATTCATGATGAGCATTGTATAATAACATGTATTTGTGAGCATGCTTGCATAACATTGAGTGTAAAAATAAACATAAAGCATATAAACATCATGAATTTTGTATGTAACGCGTAAACAATTTAAAATTTTAATCAACTATAGTATAGGCTCTAAGGGTCTAATAACCTATCCTATATCCCTATAGTCATGGCTCTGATACCAATCTGTCACACCCCGACCCGCAGCGGAACAAAAGTCGGGGCGTAATTGGGTTATCACCAAAGCTCATGATGTTTACTAAAATGTTTCATATTTATTATATTCAAATTACATCTTAAATATTCAAAACAAAATTCATACAATTACAAGGAAATGAAACTACATAATTATTCCAAGACTTAAACTTGCTTATTCTTCTAGGCCTTCCTATGTGTTTCTTGTCTGAGCTGGATCACCTGTATCATGTGTAAAACGGGGGATATTTTGGGTCAACAAAAGTTGGCGAGTGAACCTTGATAAAACATTATTACTAATTTCTTGTTTTATTTAATAAGGAAAATTTGTGCAAATATCACATGTGAGCAAACATATATAAATAAACAAACACAAACCACTTTGAATGAGTATATGATATGAATGATGATGAATGTGAGATCAAGACTCAATCAAACGGAGCCGATCTTATTAGGCACCTGATGCTCAACCTGTCTCCCACGGGGAACTGATGGGCCTAATGAAATGCGTGCACTGAAACTGATAAATCCAATCTACATATAATCCACACAACAATTGATACACATTTGATCATGGATATGATGTATGCACAAGTGTTTATACATATATAATGAAAGAATTATACGACACATGATACACCCCAAAACATGATTAAAACGGGGAATTGGTAGAGATTCACTCACAATGGGTGCGTTCTTTGATGATGATGAAGGCGCACGAATTTACGATTCGATTGACGAGGGAAGAACTAACCTAGATAATAACAAAATGATTCGATAAATACATAAATTTTGGTTGAGATTAATATTTTTAATTAGTGCTCTTAAATGGGATTTTAAGATTTATTTTTGTGAGTTTAAGGAAATTTTCTAACCTTAATAATCTTATTTTTAAGTATTTTTAAATAATTTTCTAATTAAATAAATAAATAAAATGAAATAAAAAATTTTGACTTTTTGACCGTTGTCCGTTTACCGGTCAGACTGTGTTTTTATATGCGCTGAGTGAGGTTCGAACTCGGGACCTCTCGTATACGTGCACGCAGCTCTACCAACTGAGCTACGTGTCTAACCTGAAATAAACTCAGATTTAATTATATTTATATACTAACTAGAATATTTCAGAAATTAGTTATTTTAAAAAGGTTTTAAAATCTGCAGAACCGGTGCGTATAACTCGCATCGAACCCGTGACCATTGCTTTGATTTGCACCCAGCCCAACCAACTGGGCTGGGTGTCTAACCCATTTAAATTAAGATTTATATTAAACCTAAGTACTATCTGAGGGGTGTTCTATTAGACTTAAAAGAAAAATGTTTTGTTATTGCGGGAACCGGATACGTACACGAATCGAACTCGGGACTTGAATGTTATAATTGCACACAGTCCACTGCTGGACTGTGTGTCTAACCCGTTTAATTATCTGGTTTTAATTATATTTATGCATATACTCGACTTCATCTTCTTCGTTTACAAGAACACAGAACATTGAAATCCGACTGTTCTGTTTAAATCGATCATCAAACTTATAATTTGTTGGAATGGAATAGATAAAGAAATTAAAGAATAAAATGTACCAAAACAGAGCGTTTACTTCAGATTTCCGGCAAGAGTCGTCGGCTCTGATTTGTGACTCTCGGCTGAGTGAATTGTTTAACAGTTTAGATCATGGTGTTATGCAATTAAGTTGCTGAGCAAGAGATATCAAGAGGGTTTAGATGATTATACCGATCGACAGTGAGACTCCGGTTTTTCAGTGATTTTCCGGTGAGTGCAGGAATTTCCGGCAACGTTGTCTGAGACCGATTCTGGTTGAACGATTGAGGTTAATACATGCCAAATAATGGATTATAAGAAAAAGAGTTGAGGATTATACCGATTAAGAGTAAAGCCTCGGTTTTCCGGTGAAAGTCCTGCGAATACAAAAATCTCTGGCGACATGTTTTAGGATGAATAAAGCTTCGGAAACGATCGTGGTTCTGAGCGAAATGATTTTCAGAGTGTTCAAGTGGGTATTTATAGTGGAATCAGACTGAATTGGGTTTGAATTGATTCAAGGTTCGCGATTTGAAGATTTCTGTCGGTTATGACTGAAATTGATTGCCGGCAACGGTTATAACCGACGTCGACATCAATTTGTGCGGTTTAGTCAAAAGCAATATGGCCAAAATCGCGGATTGCCGGATTTTCCGGTGATTGCGAGTTCTGGCGCGTTGATTACCGTATTTGACTTTCAGTTTTATTATATATGTTATTTGTTTTAGTGTTTATCACAAAGACAGTGTGTGGCGGAGCGTGTGTTTGTGTGTTTGGGTTTGTGAGTGACCCGGGTTCGAAACCCGGCGTCTCCATTTTATTTTTTTCTCATTATTTATTATTATTTATAAATTATGGTTTTTAAATTCTAATATATTTATTAATTATGTATTGTTTAAAATTTATTTGAGCAATAAATACGCAACGAAAAATTATAACTGAATATTTGATTAATAAACGAAGCGGGTTTTGAAACCCGTTTTGAGACGAATGTTACAATGGATCATATATTCACGTACCTATAGTGAAGTTGAAGGATCTAGGAGTGAGTTTTAAGCATAATATCAATATTATTTTAATATTAATAAGATCCATGTACCTATAGTGAAGTTATGGCATCTCGACATGTAGCATTCCGGATAGACGCAATGATGATGAGATGGACTTTATTTTGCAAACAACACTAGAAATTAACTAATTTGCCTCATGGGTGCAAACCATTAGATTGTTATTAGCACTTCAGCCATACACAATCATGTAATTCACTAATAGATTTGAAAATTGCATTCTGGTGGTGAATTTGATGATGAGATTTACATGTCATTTAAGTTTGCCACAAAGGACATGGGGAGGCAGATGTGATTCTTGGAATTAGAATCACATGTGGGAACAATGATATCTCTCAATCCTATTTCTTAGTTAGAAGATTCAAAGGAAATAGGATGTTGATGTATGCTATGATTAGCACAAGGCCTGATATAGCATATGCTGTGGGAAATGGGAATCCATGTTCTTGGCACTGGCAAGCTGTGAATATACTGTTTGAATGCCTGAAAAGAACCATGATCTATGGTTTGTGTTATTAAGGTTTTCCTTTAGTTTTAGAAGGGTATCCAGATGCAACTTGTATAACTAAGTGGATGGGTATTCCTACTTGGTGGGGGTGCTATCTCCTGGCCTTCAAAGAAGTAGACTTGCATCACAAATTTAACAATGGAATCTGAACGTGCAGATTTAGCGCAACAGCTGGTAAAGAAGCTGAATGACTAGGAAATTTAATCTTTGAGATTTCTTTATGGTCAAAACTGATATCACTAATATCTATAATGTGTGATAGTGACGGGTAAGGATTATAGCCAAGTGTATAATGGAAAGTCGGGACAGCTGTGTGTTATACATAGCATGATTCATGAGCACATCATGCATAGAGTGATATATGTTGAATTTGTAAGATCTGAGTTAATTTGGCTGATTATCTAACTAAAAGTTAGGAGAGATCTCGTGAATAAATCAGTCATAGGGATAGGTTTAAAGTCACACTTTAATATCCTATGTCATGATACCCAATTCCATCTAATACAAGTTAGATGTAGAATTCATGTGGAAAGCTTGTCATAAAGATATTGGAAATCATATCAGAATCATCCCAAGGTTAGAGACTGCAAGATAAAGAGTTGAAGTATAACTTCTAATAATTCTTTGAAAAATTGCGTTTGAGTACAGTGAAATTAAAGAACTATATAAGAGTAGAAGTTAGCGCTTAGAAGCTTGTTGCTATTATTTTGAAGTTTAGACACAGGATAGTAAAATATTGTGTCAAGTAAGAAAAATGAATTTGTGAATTGTATAATCATGTATTCATTTGAATAAAGGTTCAATCCATGAAAATATTCAAATTTGGAATGTGTAATATATAAGTGAAATTCAATCGCATAATATATTATGCATAATGGATGTTTAGAATGTTCAAGTAATCATGGAATCCTTGGTGTGGTAATTTTAGGTTATAACGAATTTTGCGGGATATTAATGTGACAAGTTGAACTTATTAAAATAAAAGTTAAGATAGCGGAGGTCTAATATCATTTTATTTAATATGATCGGGCCTAAATGGTTTTGTTATTTATAAATTGTATTTATAACTGGTTATAAATAGGCCTATTTAAACAAATTAAACTTTGGGCTTGATTATTAATATCAAGTGGAATGGTCCATGAATAGACAGAACTGATTGGGGGGATACAAAAGGTGTATCACGTACAAAAGCAACAACGGTTCTTGGTCGAACATTACGAACACAAAGGGTACAAGATTCAATTTCTCATGCAAATCAAATTCGTTCTTGAGTGGTCTCCACATCTTATCCGATTAATCATTGGTTGTACCACCAAATAGGTTAATCTGAGAGTGATTACACAATTTGTGGGGAAATCCAAGTCATCATCTTCATCTTTTTTTTTTCTACAATCGGTTCGAATTTGGCCAGAGAATCATCCAGTTCCAACAAAGAGGGGGTGGCGTGGTTGTAACCACAATAGAAGGGGCAAAGGGGAAGGCGTTGGTCGAGTATGTTGGCTGCGGTGTCATAGTGGCCCCACACGTAACGCCCAAAACAATCAGCCTAAACGTTTGTCAACTATCCCTATAGGACTTTCTTAAGTAAAAAACTCAGAAATTGATTACATATTAGACTAAGTTGCACGCTAGTATAGATGTCTTCCCAAGTTATGCAAAATTATGGATTTGATACTAGATGCTTGTAGTCTTGTAACATGTATGGTACATGAAACTCGGAGTTGTGTATTACTATTCACAACTTGCATGTTGTTAAGTAGGTTTGAATAATATTTCAGCATTTTAATTAATAAAGAACCACACACCCGTCTCTCCTTTTCATATAAAAATGTAAACCCCAAAATCATATAACTCGAATCGGTCTTGGCCGATCTTGCCTCACTCTAATCATTTTTGAGGCATATGGGATACTATTGCTAAACTAGGAAATCAATTATCTGTAAAATACTAATCTGGGCTCTCTTATTAAAGATAAAGTTGGGAATGGGAGAAGTATAATTTTTTGGTTGGACGCTTGGGTTTCTTCACAGCCTCTCAGAGATACTTATCCTAACTTTAGTCAGTTAGCTTCTGACAAAAAAAAAAGTCATGTTGGCCGATTGTTACGACTCCCTTAATCACTCCTGGAGTTTGTCTTGGAAGTTACTCTTGACACGATATTACATGAATGTGATGATTACATGAAGGCACGAAACTAGTATGTGGATTGTGCGCCTGGCCAGTACGCAAGAAGCATATGACATTAGTGAGACCATGATGACCATAACATGTATGTCTGATAGAATCGGGAAGTAGGTTGACGTGTGGGTGAAAGGAGTTGTAAGACTCTCTAGAAATTGAGGGTAATCTATAAGAATGAAAGGTTTGAATCCGTAGGTGAGTACGGATCAAACTTATAAAAGTAAAAAGTAAGAATGAAAAAGTCTGAATCCGTAGTTGATGTACGGATCAAGCTTGTAAGAATGAAAGCATGAATAAAAAAGTTTGAATTCATAGTTGATGTACAGATCAAGCTTGTAAGAATGAAAAGCATGAATGAAAAAGTTTGAATCCGTAGTTGATGTACAAATCAAACTTATAAGAATGAAAAGTATGAATGAAAAGCATGAATGAAAAGTTTGGATCCGTATGTAACCTATGATAAAACCTTAAGAACAAGTTATAAATGAATGATAGAAATGGTCCTTAAGTGTGTAGGAATGGACGAAAATGAATGATGAGATGCGTTCTCTCCCCAACTAAAATAAGTATAACCTTGTAAGTAGGTGGTGCCGCTAGCGTTGCCGAGTTAAGTATGTTGCTTCACTAAAAGAATATATATATATATATATATATATATATGTAACACATTTAGGAACCTATGTGAATATAGGCCGTAGATAATATTTGATATTTAAATAGGAATGTAATTACAGTTTGACGTTCGGAAAAGTCAACCCAAATTGAATTGATAATTACAATGCGAGTGTAATAAAATAGCATGCGAGGTCTGGTACACGAAGTAAGTATAACTATTCGGCAAGATGAATTTTACTAAAAGAAATATGTATTTAAGAAAGTTGCATGATAGTAATCGGCTCATGAGAGTTGGGATGAATCACGGGCTAAGACCCGGATGAATGACTTAAGTATTTACAGGAAGGAAAACTTTTGCAAAGAAAAACGCTAAAACCATGTTTTGTAAGTATGCCCGAATCAAAGAAAAGTACAAACGCGTACTTCAATATTTAATTAATAAGAAACTTGCAGTTTGACCTCTGCAAAAATTGTACAACTAGCAAATGAAATATAAGGTACGGTATAGCACATGAATGGGAAATTTGTGAAAGAATCATGGGTGAATAAACACCATGTAGAATGAAAATATGAAATGATATGTGCTAACCGTTAATGTTATAGATGAAAATGGTGGAATTCTTGGCGTGATGAAAGTAGAAGAATTGATGAAAGGATGCTCACGAGCGGGAGCTTATTACACGGATGAATGAAATCAATCCTAGTACGGAAGGTACTTATGAAGAAGTAGATCAATCCGGCTTACGGATCATTGATTTATGAAATGAAGTCGAGGTCACTAAAATGTTTAGCTCATGATTGATAAGTAAGAATTGGTAGATAGAATTTTACACCACAAATAAACAAACGGTAGAATAAGTATAGTATGGTATAATATGGAATGAATGACCTTTAAAAGTCAATTTAGGAGGAAATTTCAACCCATAATTGTTGTCATTAATAGAAAATATCAAAATTCTTGAGTAAGAATTTGGGGGTAATGGTTAAATGCTCGTATGATGATGAACTTGCGTTTCATGCTTACATGTATAGTAAAAGTAAGTGCAGAAGTGACATGAGTGAAATGATTTTGAATTCGACCTAAGAATGTGTGTAGTACATGTCGGTAACAAACGTAGTATGGTGTTTGAAGCTCAAGTTAAGTACGAATAAGTGAGTATGAAATAGTAGTTATGTTGCGGTAGTGATACCATAACCGAATGTTTATAATATACGTGTGATCAGATTCTGACCTTTATGTGATTATGGAAGTAATTATAAGAAATGTTAATAATGGAATATTATGGTAGGTTCATGAGGAATACTTGTATAACTAACGTAAGAGTGAAATATCAAGCATGATTTATGGGTAAAAGTATAATTAATCGAATTGCCATTATCAAACAAATGCATGAAAGTATTTTGCTTAATTCAAGAAGGTAGGGACAATACATAAGACTATGTTTATTCATGAGTAAAACCTTTTCCCAAGGTCTTGAATGTATACATGTTGCGGTATGCACTTTGAATGAGTACAATTAAAAGGAAAAAGTAGGAATGAGAAAGGTTTCGGGGACAAAACCTTCTTTAAGGGCGGTAGACTTGTAACGCCCTAGAAACCCGAATGTTGGTTTGTTAGTAAGTTTCTTGTACATGGCATGAAGTGGTCCGACTAGTCTAATTAAATTAGTTAGAATATGTGTTAAATAGAAAGAAATAGAAGATTGGAATAAAAATGAGGAATTCGTCAATTTAGGATGGCTAAATAACACTTGTTATAAGAAACATTTAGTCAATGGTTTTTTTTTTTGGGGGGGGGGGGGGGGCTGGTCTTGTGTGAATCAAGGAAGAAGGAGAAGAGAAGGAATTCGAATGCTTGCATGGATGATCCATGAGTTTGGAAGTATTCATCATCTCCTAAGCATTAAGTAAGTACCCAAATCATCTCTTGAATCTTTTGAATGAAGCTCTTGGTGGGTTTTGAGGAATTTCCCTTAATTGGATGAATTGAAAGAATGGGGTGGTTGAAGTTGGGTAGAGGCACTTAATTTAGTGTTAATAATGATTTAATCATCTCAATTAGGAGTTTTAATGAAAGAACTCATGTTCAAGAACTTGTGGTTTTGATGGTTTATGGTTTAATATGAACGAGTTGGATGAAGTAGAGATTTTGCTATGTTGATGTCTATGTGAGAATGATACTTGTCATTAGTAGGAAGTTTTGATGAATTATGTATGAACTAGGAAGATTAGGCATGAACTACGTGTACATTATGCTTAGATAGTAGTACGCACGCCAAGTGTTTGATGAAATGTCTAAATGACAATATTATGTGAAAATGTATGCAAGTAGTGGATGAATATGCATATAATGTGGAAATGATTAAATTGTTAGTAAACTTACACAAGGAACATGTGTAAGATTGAATCCATGTGGAGGTTTTGTTGATTTCTAGTTTAGGTAGAAATGTGCACTAGTGGCTTGTGGATGAATATGCATATAATGTGAAAATGATTAAATTTTTAGTAAACTTACACAAGGAACATGTGTAAGATTGAATCCATGTGGAGGTTTTGTTGATTTCTCGTTTGGGT
Organism: Scalesia atractyloides; assembly: GCA_947069175.1. Taxonomy (NCBI): domain Eukaryota; kingdom Viridiplantae; phylum Streptophyta; class Magnoliopsida; order Asterales; family Asteraceae; genus Scalesia; species Scalesia atractyloides. The sequence goes on from CAMTDV010000022.1 coordinate 7,807,490, forward strand.
AGAAATGTGCACTAGTGGCTTGCATTATTTACTTGCATTGTATGATGCACATTATGTGTTTAGTGGATGGTTTAGTTGGGATTACGAAATGAAATTGGTGTTATTGTATAGTAAGTAAGGATGGTAGAGTCATGTTGATTGTTTAATCTAAATATGGTTATCCATTGTTGGATCATGAAAGCATTAGTATGTGTTGAATTGATTATATATGTGTATGTATGTAATTGATTGGTCATGTGGTTGTATGTGTCCTACAACATGAATATGAAGTGCATATGGTAATCATTAGCATGGTCAACTATATTAAGATAGGTACATGTTCATAAGTCAAAAGTTTAAATGTTCGACAGTTGACTTTCTTGAAAGTCAACAATGTATGAATAACATGGTTAGACTTCCTAACATGGTTATGAAATTAAGGAGATTATGTGATATGATATATTATCTATGCGGAATACATGATGGTAAGTTGAATTGCATGAATTATGAACAATGTGATGTGGATCTATGTTGTATGTATTTAATGGTTGACCAATGAAGGTCAATGTGACATAGGAGTTGGAATGATTGTTGATATGATTATGCATGTATGCTAATAGTGTTGTGAACATGATGACATGAAAGAATAGGAATTATGTCAATGTGGACTCAAGCATGGATGGCTAACGGGTCAAGAGGAGGCAAGGAAGCAAGCGCGGACATGGCAACTCGAGGTAAGTAATTTATGGAATCACTTCTTCTTTATAAATGAAGTTTGGTATGTTTATGGGTAAGGGTAAGTACCAAGGTTAGTATTGATACGGTAAGTCGTAGGTGGTCATCTATGTTTGGAATTACACAGAAGACGAATGGGTCAAAATAAAGAAAGAAACAAAGCGTGATGTGGTAGTAGGTTTGAACTTGGGGTTAAGTAGTAGAAGGATATGGGGCTTGAATTATGAAAAGTGTGGAAGAAGGAAGTTCGAGGACCTAACGGTTGTCTTGTATAAATTAAAAAGGAAGAGAGGATAGAGTAGAACCCGCCGTGGCAGGTCAGCCGTAGCTTACGGGCAAGCATGTAAACGAAAACAGCGGTAGTCAGCCGTAACCTACGGCTGGGAGCCGTAGGTTATGGCGGGGTCCAAGCCAACAATTTTGTTTTCTTCGTTTTCTTCGATTTCAGACCCCGTAGATTAGGGATGGCAAAAAAGCCCGAGCCTGAAGGGTATACCAGAAACCTGAAACATATGGGTCGGGTATACCCGAAGCCCAACAGGTATGGGCCGGGTGTAGGATTAAAAATATAAAAAAAAGGTACGGGTATGAGATTTAGTGATACCCGCCTGATAATCGCCCTATTTACCCGAATTATACCCGAAAGGCATATTAATTTAAATTTAATTTTCCATTTATATAAACTTTGTACATACACTTATTCATAATTCATAGATTTTGTGGTCTTCAATACTTTATTATACACATACAAGATTTTATATTTAGTTATATTGTTTCTATGTAGATTAAAGATGAGTGTTAGTTTTGGAATTTTCTAAATACATTTCAAGTTGTTAGGGAGATTACGTGGGCCCTGATTAATGCTACTATTTTTTATGTCTGGTGTTCGATTAATGCAAGAAATATAAACTGACATTAATGCTACTGTTTTTCATGTTGTGTGTTCGATTAAATGCAAAAAAAAATACTAAACTGACATTATGTGTTCCAAAGTAGCAGTACCATAATTAGTTAATTATTTAGGTATATGTTTCAAATATGCATTTGAATATGATATGTATGTATTATTGTAGTTATTAAAATAGTCAATTATATAAACATTAAAGCAAAAAACACGCATGGGAGTCTTAATTGTATTTTTAACAAATTAACGGGTATACCCGATACCCGCGGGTATACCCTATACACAATGGGTAATTACCCGAAGGGTAACTGGCCGGGTATGGGCCAAAGATTTACAGCCGGGTACGGGCTTGGGATTACCAATGTCCGGCCCATTGCTCCATTCCTACCATAGACCCTTTTTCCAAGCCCCATTAAAGTTCTATAATGTACCCGAATCTTACCAAATAGGTTGGTGAGCTACGGGTGAGTATGGAACTCGTTGTTAAGCTCCCGAAATGTACCCTAAATTCATTGAAGAATGCTTATGAGGTATGGTGAGCATGTACGTAAGTATGTGTGGGAACGAAATAAGTCTAGCGACATGTATGGGTATGGGTATGGATTTATCTACATGTTAGAAATGGAATCCATATGTATGCATGAGTAGAAATGAGCATGCGCGTAGGTTTGTACGTATGAGCCCTATTTATATGAATGTTTGAGACTAAGAGTTGTTAGTATAATCATATAGGAATGTAAGTGGTAGGTAAGAGCTTAGTTATAGAGGTATGCATGAATGTATATATATGTGTATGTATGTATGTATGTTTACATTTGAATTAAACTAAGTATAAAGAGTATCGTTTAGCCAACCTGAAATCATTGTTTTTAATAATTCTGTCCAGTCGTTTTAACTTACGTATGTTTTGCATCATCACAACAAATTTAGCACATGTGGATATAATTTTGGTCATGCCCGGATCTTATTTTTTCCGGTTTTCTCTTTCGGTTGCTATAGCATGTGTCAGTACTGATAACGAACATAACTTATTTTTTTGGGTTTTGCTCATAAGATTACTATACTAATTGACCGTACCGTAACACCAATTCTCTTCCGTATGACAAATATTATTTTATAACAAAGATAGTATTTTGTAACAAAGTTAAAATCCATTTAGTTTGGTTTGAAGTCCGGGCAAAAATTAAAAGCAAATGAACTTGGGCCTATTATTGTGTTTTAACATTCTGGTGGGCTGTATATGTTTGATTAATACTTTGGCATAGAGCTGTAAACGAATAAACGTTCAGCGAACAGTTTGTGAACCGTTCGGTGAGAAGTTCGTTTACGTTCATTCAATTAGCTTACCGAACGGACACAGACAAATAATTTCGTTTGGTTAGCTTAGCGAACGAACACAGGTCTCGTTCGTTCGACTGCGTTTGTGAACGTTCGATTCGTGTTCCTTTTATTATATTAAAAAATAATAAATAATAAACATTTTTCCTAAACATATTGAAAACTTTAACCCTATTTTTTTCTAAGTTAGCTAAAATTTGGACATTCTACGACATTTTTGGGGATAATTATGTTTAAGTTAGTTAAACTTGATTTATCGTTTGGTGTTGTAGTAGATTTCTTGTGTTTTGATTTATTAGTTGATTGTTGTATTTAACTACTTATATCTAATGCTTAAAAGTAACAATGTTCTTTTATTATTTTCAAGTTAAAATTTTGTTTGTTTTCGATTTTATTTGTTTGCGTTCGTTTGTGTTCGAGCTTAGTGTTCACGAACTGTTCGTGAACAACTGAATTTCCTTAACGAAAGAACACAAACATAAACTTATGTTCGGTATGCGTTCGCGAACATGTTAATTTCCTTAATAAACACAAACATGGCCTTGTTCGTGTTCGTTCAGTTTGTTTTTGTCTTTCGTTTGTAATGGTCAAGATGTACTTTACATGTCAAATTCAACTTGAAGATGTATAAGTACAAAATCCGAATGTTTGCAACTAGTTTATTTATTAGTAGGGTTGTTCACGAGTTGAGCGAGGGCAAAACTCAGGCTCGGCTCGATTATAAACCGAGCTGGCTCGAATTTGAAATTGAGCTGGAAATCTAAGCTTGGGCTCGGTTTGGTTTTAAATCGAGCTGGCTCGGTTAGTCTTGGTTTGGCTTGATTTTGAAAAGAAAAACTAATACATGGCTTTCAAATTCAGTATTCTAAAATATTATTCAATAATTCAAAAGAACATATCTAAAATAAGTTCAACCTAATTCATCACAGACGAAAATCAAATTTAACAATATAAAATAAGTTTTTAATTTCAACGAAATACAATATAAGTTCATTAGAATGGTAATTAACATTCAAATATGTTATAAATATCAAATTACACTTCTAATTACATGTAAATAATAATCAATTTTTTGTGATATATTATAATATACTTATAAATATAATAATTTAAAAGTAAGTTAATCCGACCTAAGCCGAGCCGATTCGGTATGCGAGCCAAATCAAGCCAATCCGGCTCAGCTTACTTTCAAACCGAGTCATATCAAACGAACTTTTTTCAAACTAAATTCAAGCAAACTCCAGACCGCGAGATTTTTAGACAGCCCAGTTTATTAGACAATAGACACAAAATCAAACCACCTCCTCTTTCTTCCCAAAACTGCCAGCCAACAGCCCCTGTCACACAATCAGACTATGGATATAGTCGTCTCCCTCGGACACTCGTCACGGCCTCATACTACCCCAATTGCAGCAAAACAACCCATTTTTACCGTTCGAATTGCAGCAAAAGAAACCATTTCGGGATGAATTTGAATGGGAAGAACAAGAGTCACCTTCAAAGATCAGGTTGTTGTAAATTTTGTCTCCTTTTTCTTTCAAAAACAACTAAAATTCGCTTTGGACATGTCATAATGTCCCTTTTTTAGAATGTGATCGAACTTATCAGAAAGCTTTGAATTGGGTTGGTGGGGGGAACAATGTTGAAGTGGGTGTTGATTAGGTATTTTGCTTTTATTATTTTAAATTAACTAGAATTTATACCCAACGTTGTGGGCCAGCTTTTTAACGTGATTTAAACGTACGATTTTTTTTCTTTTTTTCGTAATTTTCTTAGAGAGAAATAATTGGCGATTATATTTCTAATCCTTTAGATACTTTCAAATTTGTTTCAAAAATCAATTGTAGTCAGATCTAATGATATGTTAATCCGGTTGAACTCATATCTTACAATGATTTTGTAATTATTAATTATACATGAATCTGATTTACTATTTCAAATCGAATGTCTCAATTAATTATAGACTTCTAGTAAATATACATACGACACAAATACTAAACTCATATGATTTCATAAAAATTTATTTTATTTATTATTCATTTTAATTATAATATAAGGATGTTACCTGATATAATCAATTAAATAAATATAGAAGTCCTGTAAATTACAACAATATTAATTTAGATTTTTTCATATAAATTATATATTAATTAATGAGATTGCCTTACATTACACATGATTGAATAACATTATGTTTGTGAGTCACCTAAATATTAAATTAATTTTTACTGTAGCTAACTTCTTGAATTATATATATATATATATATATATATATATAATTACACAGATATGATTGTGGTTAGTGGAAGTCGTTTTATACAAACGAAATTTTATAGTTTTAAATAAATTACACAAATGTGACTGTGGTTAGTGGAAGTCATTTTATACAAACTAAATGGATTTATAATGGAAAATAGGTTCAAGCAGATATTTTAAACGTGTTATTTTTCGAAAAGTAGAGCCAAACCTGTTATTATTGGTAAACTTGGGGCCTATTATTGTTTTTCAACATTCAAGTGGGATGTATATGTTTGATTAATTCTTTTGGCCTATGTGCATAAATAAATCAGATTTTTTTTCTTTTTTTTTCTTTGTTTTATTAAGTTAAAAGAGTTTTATTCCATACGATGCTAGTAAAGGGTGGAGTTTTACCCCTTTTCCCATTAGAAGACAACATTAATATCACTATGATTTGATGTCTTAAAATTTAAATGGGTACATTTAACCAACTCAGCGAGTAATGATGAGTATACTTATGTAATAAAACTTGTTATTAAAGTTATATATATATATATGTGACAATATGAAAGTATTTTCATATATTAGAGGTATCCAGAAGCGTAAACAAACTTTCATTTACATGTGTCTAATTGTGTTGAATAAGAAAGAAATAAAGGTATTTACTTGGTAGAATTTCAGTTCAAATTGACTACCAAAAGCTGAAAATGAAATAATACTACCTTTTAACAGAAATAAAATGACATTTAATTTATTGATCAATCTAATGGAGTTTTGTTTTTTTAGTTTCCTGATACGTTATATATAGGAAAGAAGAATGACGAAGATCAAGTTGTTCTTTAGCTTCGTTGTAATTTTTGCATCAATACCTCGTACCCACACTGCAGATACTGTATCTGCAAACCAGATCATTAGATATAACGAAACCATCATTTCGCCGCTAGAAACCTTCGAACTTGGTTTCTTTAACCTTGGTAACTCAACGAACCATTATGTTGGAATATGGTACAAGAAAGTATCCACCAGAACCGTTGTATGGGTAGCCAACAGGAACACACCACTCACGAGTACCTCTGGTGAGCTAACGCTCACCCGTCAGGGAGTTTTAATACTCCGCGATGCCAACACTGGCAATGTCGTATGGTCATCAGAAAACTCATCAATGACGTCAGTGAGGAATCCGATTGGTCAGCTTCTAGATACAGGAAACTTTATAATTTACGAGGAAGGTGAAGGCATCAAGCAAGAAGATCCCATCTGGCAAAGTTTCGACTTTATGACAGACACTTTACTTCCTGGAATGAAGCTGGGTAGGAATTTGGTTACTGGGATTGACAGACACTTCACGTCATGGAAATCCCCCGAAGTTCCTACTGTCGGTGAGTTTTCTTATGGGATTGATACCAGAGGTTACCCTCAGCTGATCCTATCAGAAGACCGGGAAATAAAGTTCCGGGCAGGTCCTTGGAACGGACTCAGGTTTACTGGAATCTCTAATCTCAAACCAAATCGGTTTTACAACTTCACCTTTGTTGTTAACCACGAAGAAAGTTACTACCAATATAATCTTATAGATACTTCAGTTATTACGAGACTGGTGTTACAACCAAATGGACGTGTAGAGCGCCTCGTATGGGTCGATAGCAAACAAGAATGGAAACTTTATTTGGCCAGACAAAACGATCTCTGTGATCAATACGCGATGTGCGGGTCATTTGGGAGCTGTGACATTGTCAAGTCCCCTGTTTGTGAATGTTTGAAGGGGTTTGAACCCAAATCTCCTGATCAGTGGAAGATTACAGATTGGTCACAAGGGTGTCGACATACTATTCCTTTGGATTGTGACCCCAGGGAAGGGTTTAACAAATACACAAATCTGAAGTTACCAGACACTCGGCGGTCATGGTATAACCAGACTATGACCCTTGTAGAATGTGAGAAGATGTGTAAAAGCAATTGTTCGTGTTCTGCTTACACAACTTCGAATATATCAGGGACTGGGAGTGGATGCTTGCTATGGTTTGGTGGCCTAACTGATATCAGAACTATTGCTGAAAGTGGGGACACTCTTTATATACGAGTGTCGGCTTCAGAGTTAGGTAATTAAAAAACAATTCTTTTGTTATCATTACTAGCTTCATGGTTATCTGTATAAATGTCAGCTTAAGACATTTTATATTGACATAGACAGTAAAAGCTCAAGTGCAGTGAGAAGAGTTCAAGTTATTGTCCCAATAGCAGTTGTAGTTTTGGTCATACTAGGTTCCATATGCTTATTTTGTCATTTTACAAGGAAGAAGCAACAACGGCAAGGTATGAACTTTGAATACAAACAATTTTTCTACTATGAATAGGTCGGCTCCATTAGTAAAAAGGATTATTAATAACAGATTTCTCATAATCATATTAGGGACACAAAGCGGCGATGAAGATCTAGAACTACCACTCTTTGGTTTGTCAACAATACTTAAAGCTACAAAAAGCTTTTCAATAAACAACAAACTTGGAGAGGGCGGTTTTGGACACGTTTACAAGGTCTCTATTACGACTGTATGACCTTCTATTTAGTACACCTAGTGTTCATGTGATACTATAAGATGATTATCAGTTTAAGCTAGAAAAGTTAAAGCAAATGATTGTTCAGAATACAGATCATAATTGTTGCAATGTACTTCTGTGACCCGCATTTGTTGCCATGAGAGTCATATGATGATCCAATTCCAAGGTTGTGGACTAGATTGATCATATGATCAACTAAACCACACAAATGGTTGCTTTCAAAGCCATTTATTGTTTGATTTATATTCCCTGATCGCATTCTTGTGTTTGTGTTGTTCGTGATTAAAAGTGGATTTTGTGATTTACCAAACAATAACAATGAAAATAGTGATATCAAATGAAACAAAAAAACATGTAATCTTTGAAGATGTATAGAGAGTTTTTTTTGTGATATACTTCTTAAAAGGTTATGTTTCAGGGTGTTCTCGAAAATGGGAAGGAAATAGCAGTGAAGCGGCTAGCAAAAACATCCACCCAAGGATTTCACGAGTTTAAGAATGAAGTCGTCTCGATATCTAGACTACAACATCGCAATCTTGTCAAGCTCTTGGGCTGTTGTATAGAAGGAGCCGAAGTGATATTAGTTTATGAATACATGCCAAACAAAGGCCTTGATTCCTTCATATTTGGTAAATGAAATAACCCGAAAAAAAACATAAAGTACCAAATGAACAAGAACGTAACCTGAAAATTTTAATTAATTACAGATAAAACTCCTATGGAACTCGTTGACTGGCCAGCACGTTACAACATTATCATTGGAATTGCTCGTGGACTTCTTTATCTTCACCAGGATTCTCGACTTAGAGTCATACATAGAGATCTCAAAGTCAGCAATATATTGCTTGACAAGGATATGATTCCAAAGATATCAGATTTTGGCATGGCAAGAGTATTAGGTGGAACTCAGACAGAGGCAAAGACAAACAGAGTGGTTGGGACATAGTGAGATTCATCTATCCAAACCTCATTCAATTTATCTGGTGAATCACTTACATTAATTACTTGGTTCCTCACAGTGGCTACATGGCACCAGAGTATGCAGGAAATGGTATCTTTTCCATAAAATCAGACGTATATAGCTTTGGTGTTTTAGTACTGGAAATTTTGTCTGGGGTGAAGAACAGAGGATTTGCCCACCAAGAACATTGCAACAACCTTACTGGACATGTAAGTTTCGCCAATAAGGAGCTAGCCAACTTATAGAAACCTGATTATGAAATTCCAGTGTACTAAAAGAGACTAAGAGAATTAGTCTAAGTTAATTTCACCTGGTTTGCCTATCAAAATATGTTGACTTTTCCTAACATGGTGTTTAACTTGGAAGGTTACCGAATATGACAACTTGTTGGCTGTTTGAACCCACATAAATTGGTTACTACTTTAATGCAGCATGCCCTTTTGAAACCACTAAACGTGATACCTGTATGTGTTCTTTGTTCTTGATAGACATGGGTACTCCATAACGAAGGCAGATCTTTGGAATTAGTTGCTAGGTGCCTAGCTGAATCAATCAATGTGACTCAGGTTTTACGATCAATGCATGTTGCTTTGTTGTGTGTTCAACGTGACCCAGAAGATAGACCGACCATGGCTTCTGTGATCGTGATGTTGGAGAGTGAGGGTCAATTGGCTTCACCCAAAGAACCAGGTTTTTACGTTGGAAAAGGTACACAAGATATGACGCGATCTTCAAGCTCACATGAGTTATGTTCTTACAATGATCTTAGCATTACAATATTGAGTGGTAGATAAGCTTAAAGTAATATGTAAATATATATAAGAAATTATTCAAACATTATCTATATTAACTTGCTCACTTCCCCATTCCTTCATCCAATTTAAGTTCAATTTCGCTTCCTGATATATAGTTTTGTATGTGTAACAAAAGATGCCAGCAGTTGGATATATGAAGAGAAATGGACAATTCAATGTCTTCCTGCCAGGAAACCTGATAATCATATTACCCATTTCAGTTTCACCATATTGAAGGACAAAAATTAACATAACATGTATTACTTGGATGCATGGCACTATTGAAGAAACAGGAGTTCATGATTCATGTATACTGGAATATAAATGATTCGTTTGTTTTATATCATTATGTGTGTGAATTTAAGGTTAAACATATAATGTGATGAAGTTCTCCAGCAATCCACATTATGCTACACCAAATAAACACATATTTAAACTTAAGATTAGTTAGGCATTTACATTCCTCATCTTGCATATAATTTGCCAAGTTGCCATGGAGGAAAACTAATTATGTTGTCTTCCAACATTTTCTTAGTCAAAGCAGACTTGAGTTCATATTAAAATTCAGCCTTGGTTATATACTTTAAAATTGTATATTTTCATATCTACCTTTTTTATTGATAAATGATATCGAAATTCCTTGCCTCCTCTTTCTCATTATTAGTATATACACAATACAATTAACTATTCTTGGTATCAGACCAAGAATATCATTAGCAATAATTTAGGGTACCAATATGTAATATGCCTCTCCTATATAATTAGAGATCACAATTGTAAACCCAAGTTATTAACATTAATGAATCAAGTACAATTACAAGGAGAAAATCACCAAAATGGCCAAAGACCAAACTGACTTGCGAAAGTAGCCTGCTCATGCCCCTTTGGAACGGGGCATCAGCCCTCTTATGCGTCCTTCAATCTTTAGCTGACACATGTGCGATATGTGTGGAAGAGGCAGCCGTCAGCGCCTACCACTCAAAAGTTGGTTGATTGCATCTAGCTCCACTGCTTCCCGAGGCGCTGTTGCAGCTCGTTGGATGGCTCGTTAGCTTTATTGAAAGACGCATCCTAATGCGTATTTCTATATATATTTCCTTATTTTATTTTTTTAATATTTACGAATTATTTTTGAAGACGTATAGAAGGTTTTTTTGTGCCATACTTCTTATAACGTTATCTTTTAGGGTGTACTCGAAAATGGGAAGGAAATAGCACTGAAGTGGCTAGCAAAAACATCCACCCAAGGACTTCACGAGTTTAAGAATGAAGTCATCTCAATATCTAGATTACAACATCGCAATCTGGTCAAGCTCTTGGGCTGCTGCGTAGAAGGTGCCAAAGTGATGCTGATTTATGAATACATGCCAAACAAAGGCCTTGATTCTTTCATATTTGGTAAATGAAATAATTAGAAAAAAAGTATCATATGATTATATGCACAAGGGTGTAAACTAAATATTGAAAATGTTGATTACAAATAAAATTCCTATGGAACTCGTTGATTGGCCAGCACGTTACAACATTATTATTGGAATTGCTCGTGGACTTCTTTATCTTCACCAGGATTCTCGGCTTAGACTCATACATAGGGATCTCAAAGTCAGCAATATATTGCTTGACAAGGATATGAATCCAAAGATATCAGATTTTGGCACATCTAGAGCATTTGGTGGAACTCAGACAGAGGAATGACAAACAAAGTGGTTGGAACATAGTGAGATTCATCTATCCTAACCTCATACAGTTTATTTAGTGAATCACTTACATTAACTACTTCATTCCTCATAGTGGCTACCTGGCACCAGAGTAAGGTATCTTTTTCATAAAATCGGATGTATATAACTGTGGCGTAGTAGTGCTGGAAATTGTATCTGGGTGTAAAACAGAGAATTTGTCCACAAAGAACATTGGAATAACCTTACTGGACATGTAAGTTTCAGCCTCGTAAAATCTGTTTTTTTCTTTCACTAATAGGTGCTGACCAACTAACAATAATTTGAATGTTTGATTATGAAAACTCAAGAGAGTTAATTTAAGGTAATCTCATCTGGTTTGCCTATCGAAATATTATGTATCTATTTGTGGTAATTTAACATGTTTACTTTTCCAAGCATAGTGTTTAACTTGGAAGACTAGCCAAAACGACGAATTCCTGGATGTTTGAAGTCACATAAGTTGGTTACTTCTTTAATGTAACATGCCCTTTTGAAACAACTAAACATGATATATGTATGTGTTCTTTGGTCTTGACAGGCATGGGTACTCCATAATGAAGACAGATCTTTGGAATTAGTTGCTAAGTGCCTAGGTGAATTAATAAATATGTCTCAGGTTTTACGATCAATCCATGTTGCTTTGTTGTGTGTTCAACATCACCCAGAAGATAGATCGACCATGACTTCTATGATCTTGATGTTGTAGAGTGAGGGTCAATTGCCTTCACCCAAAGAACTGGGTTTTTACATTGGAAAAGCTACACAAGATATGACACAATCTTCAAGCTTACATGAATTATGGTCTAATAATGATCTTAGCATTACAGTGTTGAATGGTAGATAAGCTGAAAGTGATATCTATATATACAAGATATTAGTCAAACATCATATGTATTAACTTATTCATTCTCACCATTCCTTCATTTAATTTAACTTGAATTCCTTTCCTAGTATTTAGTTTTATTAGTGTAAAGAAAGAAACCAGCATTTGGATAAATTAAGACAAATGGGTATTTTAATGTCTTCTTACCATCAACCCTAATAAGCTTATTACCTATTTCAGTTTCATCATATATTAACGGACTAAAATCAACATAACTTATATTATTATCTAAGAAAGGCACCGGTCGTCATTGATGCAGTTTGTTACTTTGCTAGGACTTGGATGCGTGCACTATTTCAGAAATAAGAGTTCATTTTTCATGTATAATGGAATGGAATGGAATATACAAAACAATGATGTTTATTTTTATTTTTTTATATGAGTATGTGTTTATATCATTTGTGTGTGATGTATAATGGAATATAAAAAAATTGATGTATATTTTTCTTTTTATATGAGTATGTGTTTATATCATTGTGTGTGTGAATTTTAGATTAAACATATAATGTAATCATCACCGCTTCTTTTCGATCTCGAAATTGGAAAAATTGCCAGACAAATTTAGTTGTTCTTCGTTCAGCAGTGAAAGGAAAAGCACAGTCTTCAACAATGAATCCACCAGAGAATCAACCAAACCCGAACAAGCAGCCACCACAACAAGACCCACTTCCTGACATGCCACCACTTCCATTTCAACAAAACCCACAAAATCAACAGCAAAATCAAAATCAACAAAATCCACCTGCATCACCACAACAAAATTCGAATGCTCGACAAGCTCAACCTCCATATGGAGAATTTCATCTTGTAGGAAGACCACTTTATCTACTAGAGAACCAACCACCACACTGTGACAACTGTAACTTTTAGGATAATTATGTACATTAAACAAGTGAATTATATGATATAATTATGTGTTTTGAACAATTAAACTGTGTGAATTGCATGGAATCAATCTAGAAAGTGCACTGAATATATTACATGATGCATATTATTTGTTTAGTGGTTACCATTTAATAACTGCTTGAAACAGTGCGTCGGAAAACAACTATTAGACTAGCTATGGCATCATAATGTCAGTACGCAGTTAAGCTGCAGATTTAGGATTTAGATGAGAGTCCAACGCAAATTGTATATTAAACCCCATGTGGGAAAGAAAGGATTAATGCCAACACTTGCCGGAAACTATACACGCACTGAAAACTGTTTGAAATATACACTAAACAGCAATTCAGCAAAAAAATTCAGCAAACACAAGCTTATGTAATATCCTGAAATATTGTTAAACATCATGCACTGCTTAAAAGACATTGAAAGTATCAAGTTGACACAAAAACATACCATATCACATAAGTCTTGGAAGTTAACGTTTTAACGAACCGGCAACGAAACGAACACCTGGACACAATCTGAAACATCATATGAACTAGTTAACAATATTTTTACATCATACAACTAGTTAAAAACATTAAACACATTGTTTTGATTGATCCCTAAAATCCCTACTAGTTACTTAAACCTTCGTTTAAGGACCCGTTGACGAACCTAACACCCGTTAAGCAACCGAACACGAACTAGACATAAAATATAAACTAGTTAATATTAATTAACAATATTAAGCTAGTATATGGCAAGTTATACCTTAAAATATATCAAAAATCACTAATACATAAATACCCCCTAACTAAGCCCTAAAATCCTAACTAAATCCTTAACTAACTAAACTAACCAAGTTAAAAACAAACAAGCACTTGATGGACGGCCAACATGTGGGTCCCCCAAGCCCACATGTTATCTAGTATTGTTGGATTAATGGTTAGTGGGTAAAGTGTTTACTTGATAGAAGGAGGTTTAGCCTAAGGATATAAACTAATATTATCCTAACATAATCACCACTTACCAACCTCCACAAGTTCAAACTTCATTTCTTTTCCATCCATCCACAACATCACGGCCACATATCCACTTTCACAACCTTCATTTTAAAGTTTAGTTCAAGGTATTCTAAGGTGATCCAAAGGTGTCTCAAGGCAATCTAAGAAGGTGCTAGGCATTGGAAGTTCAAGGACCTCTCTTGGGAGCTTTTATCCACCAACTTTGCATCATCTTCTTCAAGTTGTTCATCTTGCCACTTCCCTAGCCACAAGAGCTAGTAGTGAGCCTTCTAATCTTCCATTTAGTGTCTTGTTACTAGTATCTTGATAATATATAAGTTACACCATGCAAAAAATATCAACTTTAAAAGATGAACATATGAACAAGTAACATGATCTAAAGAAAACAAAGCTATCTTGAAGTTGCAATAAAGATATAGATGTTTATTTGTGCTAAGAATCATATCCATCATATATACACTTACTAGAAGTTTAGATTTAACAAGTGTACACATGGATCTTACAAGATCCATGAGCCAAGATGTGATGAACTTAATATATATTAAAAATGGACACTTTAAAGTGGATAAAATGATTTGTAAGGTTCTTGAAATGTTGGATGATCATGTGGTTAAAAATGGTAAAAGACTTGACGAATATGTTTTAAATATGGATGATCTTGAAAATGTGATTAAAATAACTTGTAATATTTTCTAAAAATATATATAAGTAAGTTGTTAAAAATGATTTTAACAAAGTTAGTGAATATTAGAAACTAAACCCATTTTAAAGATGTATGAACATCTTAAACACAAGGTTAAAAGACTACATGTTTTGATTAAACTTTCAAGTTCATCATGACCTAAAAATGCATATATATGAACATGTATTACTTGTTGAAATGATTTGGAATAAATTGATGAGTTTTGAAGCTTAACACATGTTTTTAAAACATGGAAAACCTCCTAAATCTAGGGGAGACTATGGCGAAATTTTTATAAAAATTAAACACTTAGAAAATTATATGTTTACCATGTCCTTACAAGTAAATATGTTTTAAAGCCATAAGTATAAAAATCCTTATGTTTTGTATAAAATATAAGTCCAAGAAGTATGGTTTTTTTCCAAAGATAAGAATGGGTATAAATATATATTTTTAGAAAAATATATATTTAGTGATCATAAGAATCCCAATTTATGTGTTTATTATTTATATTACATATGTATATAGTTAGGAACTTGAAAAATAAATCATACAATTAAATACATAATAATTGACAAATGAATAATTACAAGTTATATACATACCTATCCATAACCATGCATGGAAACAAATACGGACATTTGGACATTCGGACTTTATACGGATTACGGACTAAAAATATATAATATATCGAAGCTTGGTAAGAATTATTTTCAAAACCGAACAAGTGACAAAATATATATTTTTACAAATATATAAACTATATCGTATTTCGTCGATACTAAAAACATATTATTTTCGAAGTGTGTAAAAATATATATTTCATAAACCTCCTAATAATATTTTATTTTTGGTGGAAACTAAATTATATTTTTTCTAGAACTAATCGCAAAAATATATATTATTTTGGATATACACACTTACCAAGCATAATAATACATACACTAATTTAAGAATACACAAAACTAAAGAGGTAATAAATACAAGAAATATACGTATTCCTATACGTACAAATACATTCCAATATATACTATTAATATTGGTGAAAATACCATTATACAAGTATTATACTTAACCATAAGAATATGAATGTGAATACACAAATATACACAATACAAGTGCACCTATACTTGGGGGGAAATACATAAGTATAATACTTAATCATTTCAATAGTTGGTCATGTATACTATGGAACATGCACATGAAATAATTATATATCAATACATGTTAAAAATAGATTATTTTTAACCAACCCATCGTAAACAAAATGATATATATAAAGAGGTGGAACCCGTCTATGAAAAGTCATGAAACATATACATTTACTCGTGCGAGGCACGGAGGCTAACGGGCTAGGCCCGGGCATGCGACACTTGAGATGCAAGGATATATATATATTTGATGAAATATATATATTGAAATCATACACCAAAAACGCATCTCAGTGGGCATCATACATCGAAAATACAACCAACTGGAACAAAACACTGAATAAGTCTTAACAAATATTTAAGACAAGAAACATGAACATGAATCATTCAAAGACCAAAGTGTCTAACCAAAACCTAACACGTTTGTAGGTTGTGATACGAATTCAAAGAAAGGTACTTGAGTTAACCAGTGAGAACAGGAAGCAAAACAGTGAGTTCATGTCCCCCTTTTCATCTTAAATATTTTACTTTTTTACAACTATTGGGGAAATACATGTTCAATGGTATGATAAGCTAAGGAATGAAACAACTTAGATCATGTGCGAATAGGGTGGAACTTAAGCACCATTAATCTTATTTAAGACCACGGTACAAAGGTCAGATCTAGCGGGTGTTGGCGAGCCCCACTCTTGGTCATGGACCCACACAGAAGAGTGCATTTGTCGTCCCAGTCGAGGTTAATCGACAGAAATCGTCTAGGTTTGGATTGCTTCCTATGTCGTCACACATATTAATGTCCTTGCAAAACATTAATGATCAACGATTTAATTGACGCTTTACATATCGGGTTTTGATACAAATAACTATACATTTTATGGATATAACGCATACAGTTAAAACACATGAACTCGCCAACTTTTGTTGATTTTCAACTTAACATGTATTTCAGGTAATTAGTGGATCTTTGCAAGGAGTTCAATCAAGAAACAAGTATCAAGTCTCCAATGCCATCTTTTAAAGGATTTGCCCAGTATATCCTGCCTACTTGCGTTGATATAAGGGTCAAAACCTTAGTATTTAAAGTCTTGCATTTTGGTTATTTAACAATTTAACAATTTAATGGTTTGTAACAATATACTTAACCTATGTTGCGTTTTGAAACAATTTCAGTAATGGCATATGGAGAATACTTTATTCATATAGTATGTTCACTTATGTTGTATGCAATGAGAACCAATCAGATCACACTGTGCGCTTCCGCCTACGAGCTGGTGTGACATATTGGTATCAGAGCTTCGATTGTAGTGAACCAGGATTCTTTCTCGAGTCTAGTCTACAATCACTAGGATCCTCTCATGAAAACAATTTTTACATCAACAAAGGGTTTTCATTGCATAAATATTTCGAAAGATCCACTACATAAATTCATTTTACAAGATAATGCAAGGACATTATGGGACTTAGCCTACAAAGGATAGACACAGAACAATAAGTTGATTCACCCAAAACAAATAGTCCAACCTAAAATGAACAATATGTGATGCATGCATTTTGTGTATATATATATATATTAAATAACAATTAATTATACGTGTCGTACGAATCCTTTTTCCAGGCTACTATGTCTTCAGCAGAAAGTGGGATTTATGACGACCATGACCCCATGGAGGTTGACTCGGACGGTGAGTTTGGACCCATCGTTCACTACATCTCCTCGGATAGTGAGTCAGAGCCCGAGGAGGACCCTGATTTTGTAGCCGACGCCGACGTCCCTCTGGTGGACGACGTTTTAGCCTTACCTCCCCAGCATCATCAGCAGATTATCATCGGTCACCTTGAGGGTGAACACCTAGTAGAGATTCTCCCCATCGATGCCATTCCTCTTGCTGTTTGGCCCCCTATTATCGATATATCGGACGACGAGGACGAGGTCCCGGTATTCCATGTTGATCACTTAGACGAGGATCTTGGTTATGGAGAGGTGATTGACGTCGCCATTTTGGAGGTATCCTCACCAGTAGTTTCTGTCGCGGCTATCTTATCATCGGATGAGAGCGACCGTGTGTCCTCTGCTGCTATCCGTCGGGTCGGGCTTCGAGCGGATGCCACTAACAGCAGCTTCGATACCATACCCATCGCTACCCCAACCCCCACACCCGTCCCCACCCATTCATCCATTCGTACCCCCACACTGTAACACTCTGTAAAATCATGTCCAATAGTATAGTGACACGTGTTGTATTTTTAATATAGTCTATTAAAGACCAATAAGGACTAAAGGCGTCAACATGCTCAAGTTGATCCTCTGAGTGACGAACCGATGTCAACATACATAAATAATAGCCTCTGAGTGACTGATATGTCAACATGCTTAAATCATTAGCCTCTGAGTGACTGATACGTCAACATGCTTGAAACTTGGCCTCTAAGTGACTCATATGTCAACATGCCCAGCCTCTGAGTGACATCGGAATCAACATGCTTGTAATAAGCCTCTGAGTGATCCTTTATGAAGTCCTAACTGTCATACGTGCCATTTGTTGGACGAGAGGGTTCAATTTTGTAAATATGTGAAAGTTGGATAATGGAGGGATTAAAAGTGTCAACATGTACCTTTTAACGAACCGAGAGCTCAACAATGTCCAGGCATAATCCCGGGTATGCCAAGTATTGGCTACGGAGGGCTAAAAGTGCTAAAAAGGTGTTTTAGAAGGCCTTTAGAGGCTTTATATAGTTCAGGGGTTAAAAGTGTCAAACTTTGGAAATGGCCATGGGGCTGTCCCGGGCCGCGAGAGACATGGCCTGTGTCTCTCGCGCCCCGCTAGACAGGCTCTGGTGCAGAAAAATTGTTTGGAGGTCAAGCAAAACTCCAAAACCATTCAATTCGAAACCATGGCTTCTCTAAACTGCTATGCCACGTTTTAGGACACTTGTAAGCTTCTTCTTACTCCCCTAAACACCTGGCTTCACCATCTTTGAGTTCTCCAACTATAAATAGTTATTCAAGTGTTCATTCCAACTTGCACCTTTCTTAAACATAACTCTTCTCCCTCCTCTGGAAGTTCCTAGCTGAAAGGAGCATCCAACTTAGTTCTCTTGCATTGTAGGAACCTCTTGTAAGTGTTCCTTACTCTTGCATTTTCGTTTATAGGCTTCTATAGCCAAAAGTCAAGCGTTTTGCGGCAAACGCTTTGACTTTCGGTTAAGACCATTATGGTCCAGCCATTGTTCGAAATGAACATGGCTAAGTGATCGTATAAGGTAAGTGTTAATCCCTATAAAGGGCACCTTCTGAAGATCTCGTTTGCTAGACCAATTGACGGGTCAAAGTTATGTTATTAAAAAGTCAAACAGGCCATTTTTCGGAAAAATCATAAATTGATCTTATATATGTTATCAAACATGTTTTGACACTTAAACAAGTTGGTAATAATTATTAGAACATGTAAGAGCATGTTCGGCTCGTCAATTTCAGTTCTAGGGTCGGTTCGCAACCGAAAGTCGCGAAGTTTGACTTCTGCTTTGACTTTCGATTCTGACCCGATTTAGATTAGTTACCTACTGATCTAAAGTTGTATTATGATCCTAATATAATGTAGCATAACCCTCTGAGGTTATATTACATGATCATAATCAGAATCTAAGTTTATGCACAAGTTCCATAATTATGCCATTTTTTTACCAAAATGCCCTTTTTGAACAAAACAAGGTTTTAATGATAATAAACTTGAAATTGAGTTTCCTACTGATGTAATATTATAAGTAGGATTATTTGGGATGTTAAACCAAGTTGTAAACTGAGTTTCCAAGCAGGTCCTTAAACTATGTCGATAAATGACGGTTTTAGTCCTTGTGACTCATAAAATGATTTTAATCAATCTTTTCAAGGTAAATCATTTACCTACTGATATGTTATATTAAATAACATATTTTAAACATTTTAAGTCTGACCCTAAGGTCAGTTTTCATTAAACATCGCTTAACAACGTCATCTTACGACACAAGGGCCATTTCGGCGCATAGTAGGTTTTAAACCATATTATTGACCAAAACTTGATACCTACTGATTTCAAAACTTATTTTAAACATAATTACAGTAGGTACATGTTATAAACTTAGAATCCCAAATAATTTATAAACTACGTGTAAAATGACCAAAATGCCCATTCGGTGCATAGTTTGGTCATAAAAGATAATTTACACATATAATTGACATCCTACTAATATTATGTCATAAATAAAGTATTTTTCCCGAATAATTATAATTATAACATTAAATTATATTCAAGTTCTTTTTATATGGTATGAAATTACCAAAATGCCCTTATGAGGCATAATTTCGTTTTAAAACCTTAATGGGCATATAAGTTGATATCCTACTGATATTTTAACTTATTTAAAGTATAATGACATGTCGAACTTGTCCATGACTTATCCGGTTACCCGATATCGCTATTATGCGCACAGTTACATATATGTAACTATTTTGCAGAATTTAACCGTAACGGGTTTAACCTTGTCATTTAGCCTCAAAATCCAGAATGTTTATAGTTTACCCATATTATACAAGTCAAGTACTTGTCAGGTTTAAACTACATTCTATCCGATCATCGTTTAATCAAGCGTTATACGTAATGATCATGTACACTATTCGGTTTATAAGACCGTTAGTATTTAATTGGCTAGCTTATGCCATAATCCAGACTATAGCCTTCTCGGTAAATGCTGTCTGCACTTGGTACTTTTGTATACGGCTGAGTTATTTAAAAATAAAAGAAGAAGACTAGCTCAGGTAAATACTCTCGACTTATTTTCCCTATACGGGCTTTGGATACGGTAAACTATTATCGTTTGGTCCATTGCAAGGTCAACTTTCCCAAGTTAATAAAAGATTTTGGTGCCGTTTGCACTTAGAACCATTTTTTAATGTTTCCAAAATGAGTCGGTTGGGTGTATTTACCAGCGTAAGCTAACGTATCTTCCAAAGGCTAATCTGCAGGTATAATACGAAATAGGCCGGAAGCTGCTCGGTAGAGAATAAGAGCATCTTGCAAATCCTTAGATCTGCCTAAAGTCTATTTTGTATTCTTTCTTGTACATTTTACGATCCGCCTGTGGATCTTCTATTACGAGCCTGTATATTATTTTAGATTTTGAAACATTTCTGTTTGTAATAGTAATTTTACTCCAAGACTTCTCTGTGCTATGTTTAATTAACAATGATGTTATCAACTTACGTCACGATACTCCCCACCCGGGCCCACCGGTGTTTGGATTTCAGGGTTGGAAACCTGGGGTGTGACAGGGTTGGTATCAGAGCCAACGTTTGAGAGAATTAAACACTAGCCTTTTGTGTTTAGTCTCAAACTTACACGAGCACATTCCTTAGACTTCTGAGTCTAGGCATTGACCTAGGATTACTTCATTATTAAGTTATTAGTATTGTTTTTAAATTGATTTCTAACAGGAAAATGCCGCCACGTGTATGAGGACAAAGTGGACGAGGAAAAGGTCCAATGGAGGGAGGACCATCGGGGCGTATTCCTCAACCTCATAACTCAGATGCATATCAAGAATCAGGAGATTCGTCTCCATGGCAACCAGCGAGACGTTCCGTCTCTAATAGACACTCGCCCTCACATTCCCAAAATTCTTACCATTCACACCACTCCTACCATTCTCACCATTCCCATTCTCACCACTCCTACCACGAAGAATTTAACCCCAACCATTACTTAAACACACCTCCAGCTAATCAAAATCAGTTGGACCAGCCACATCCTATGGACGAGGACTCCGACCCGGAGATGCCACCATCGGGATCAAATGTGCATCCCATTGAAATTTCGAGCGATTCAAACTCATATGCCGGATCGCCCTACCAAGGTCCTAACGAGTGGGACCAAGACTGGAATCAATTCACCTTTGCCCACACACCTTCCCATCACTCTCAACCACTCCCAATTCAAGAAGATGTCCACATGGGACCCGTGGACCAACCTCAACAACCACTTGAGCCACCAAGGAGGAAGCGTGGAACACGTATGTCAGTACGTGTCGGACAAAGGTTGGGATCGCTGCCACCTTTGCCCAATTCTTACCCCACCATTCAAGAGGACCCATAAATGGGTGGACCATCTAATGTTCCACCTATAGTGGAACCAACACCAACACCTGCTGTTTAACCACCACCAACGGGTTATACTAACCCAATTCCCACGTACCCAGACACGTCTGGATATGACCTATTTAATCCGTCTACGCCGGTAGACTATCAAGTGTGGTCGCAAGACCCGTACATGCAGGCGGTTATGCACAATGCACTTTACCCGTCTCCTTTCCCACCTACTTATCCACCGACTGGATATCCAACTTATGGGTACCAGTATCCGGTTATGCCACAACCTCCGCCAGCACTAGAGGCCATTAATGATGCCTTAGAAAGAATGAAAGAGATGCAGCAGCAGGCGGAGAAAACGGAGAAGAAGACAAATAAGTTCTTCAAGAAACTCTCCAAGCTAGTCAAGGGAAAGAAAGACGAGTAAAGTCTTTTCTATTATATGTAGTCCCTGCGTGGACATTGTTATTTCTTTAGTCCCTACGTGGACATTTTGTTTCTTTTAGTCCTTGCATGGATAATCAGTTTCATTTATTTGTTTCAAGTATTGTAATTTCTTATGCAAATTTAATGAAGTACTTTGGAATTATATATATATATATATATATATATATATATATATATTCATCCTCTTGAAAACGAGCGTCTCGATTTTACTCGAATTTATGCTCTGCGGTATAATTCCAAAAAGATCTTAATGGTTTTGACTTGCCAAGTGGCACAGACCACATATTTGGCCAAATATATATGTATGATAGTTAAGGGAAGTTATCCCTTGATCTAGAGGTGGTGGACTAAGTTCAAGCCTCCAAGTCATTAAGGTCAATGCGACAGGGACTTATAATCAACCATTAAGATCCTCTTATGTTAACATACAAATAATGTGAATACTCTTGGTTGTGTGACTTGAGGAATCACACTAACCTTCAAGGTAATGGACTATGTCCTAACCTTATATATAGCCCTTGTGATCTATTTGATCCTGGCTAAATAGCCTTTGTGATCTGTTTGATCCCGGCTAAAATCACCAGTGTGGTGATTAAACATCCATTAGAGATGTATTTTATATAACCTTTGTGATCTATTGATCCCGGTTATATAGCCTTTGTGATTTGTTTGATCCCGGCTAAAATCACCAGTGCGGTGATTAAACATCCATTAGAGATGTATTTTATATAACCCTTGTGATCTATTTGATCCTGGTTATATAGCCTTTGTGATCTGTGTGATCCTGGCTAAAATGCCCTTGTGATCTGTTTGATCCCGGCTAATATCACCAATGCAGTGATTAAACATCCATTAGAGATGTATTTTATATAACCCTTGTGATCTATTTGATCCTGGTTATATAGCCTTTGTGATCTGTTTGATCCCGACTAATATCACCAGTGCGGTGATTAAACATCCATTAGAGATTTATTTTATATAACCCTTGTGATCTATTTGATCCCGGTTATATAGCCTTTGTGATCTGTTTGATCCCGGCTAATATCACCAGTGTGGTGATTAAACATCCATTAGAGATGTATTTTTATAACCCTTGTGATCTATTTGATCCCGGTTATATAGCCCTTGTGATCTATTTGATCCAGGCTAATATCACCAGTGCGGTGATTAAACATCCATTAGAGATGTATTTTATATAACTCTTGTGATCTATTTGATCCCGGTTATATAGCCCTTGTGATCTGTTCGATCCCGGCTAATATCATCAGTGCGATGATAAATAAAACATCCATTAGTGATGTATTACCCTTTCGGGTTATAATCTATTCTATATAGCCTATGTGATCTATCCTAATCCCAGCTAATATCACCAGTGTGGTGACTAAACATCCATTAGTGATGTAGTGCCTATGTGCCCTATTATATGTGCATTAGTGACAAGCCTATGTGCTATATATGTACTTGTCAAATATGACAATACAGTTATGACTTGTGGTCCCCTGTCTATAATATATGGACTATGTCCAGATTGTAATTTGCCTACGATGGTCCTATTAAGACCTAGGCCAAATATAGATATGTTAAGCCTAAGAGTTGTGATGTTATTCACACTAGTATAGGCAGTGGATTTCTTATATCCGATGTTTAAAAGCCGATATGGTTATTATACCATGGCTAAGAGAAATTTTATTTGGTATATAGAACCAAAGCTTTGAAGAATGGCTAATTCTAATGAGGCACAAAGTAGCCATCGGAACGTCAAAGACGCCGAAAATATAGCCATAAATAATGATAATGATTTCCAAGCTCGCATTGATGCGGCTGTGGAAAGGGCCATGAGTAAGGCCATAGAAAGGCTAAGAGAGCCGAGTGCTACTCGCTCTAGACCCCTATCTATTCCACCATCTTCAGCTCATAAAGAGAGCTCTGTTCACTCTTCAAATGCGAAGAGTGAACCAAGGATAGCAGACTTTGCTGATAGATCCCTTTCTGCTAAAGACGGGTGAACCTATAAATACTTTGTCTCCTGTAAACCCCGAGACTTTAATGGGGAAAAAGGAGCCGTAGAAGCCTTAAAGTGGCTGGATGAGATGGAGACTATAGTAGACATCAGCGACTGTGTTGAAAAGGATGTGGCCAAGTACGTATCACAGTCCTTTAAGGGCGATGCCCTAACATGGTGGAAGGCCATGATTCAGTCAACAGGTAAGGTATACTTGTATAATCTGAGATGGTCCAAGTTTGTGGACCTTGTAAAGGAAACTTACTGCCATCCCATGAGGTGGAGAAATAGAGACAGACTTCTTGTCTCTTTCCATGAAAAACCTAGATTGTCGGAAATATGTTTCCGATTTCAATTCCCTATCTAGGTTAGTTTCCTATTTAATTACCCCTAAATCCAAACGCATTGCGCGTTTTATTAATGGGTTAGCGCCTGAAATAAAGGGCATGGTAAAGGCTGCATAGCCTACTACCTATAGGTCTGCTATAGACCTATCTCTTTCTCTCACCCTTGATCTAGTGAGACAAAAGTCAGTTAAGTCTGAAACTGACGGAAAAAGGAAGAGGGAAGATGACAACTCCCATAAGTTTAATAAGAAAAATAAAGGAAGATTTTGGTTCAAAGGAAACCAAGGCAAGTCGGTTGTGATGCCATTTTGCAAGACTTGCAACCGCAAACACTGGAGACAATGTACTTCTGATCCACAAGCTAGACCTTGTGGCATATGTAAAAGGAGATGGCATAAGACACTAGATTGTAAAGATCTTAAGGATGTTGTATGTTATATCTGCAATGAAAAAGGGCACATCGCAACTAACTGCCCTAAGAGTTCAAATAATAATAATCCAAAGCCTGGAGAGGCCAAGAAGGGGAATGCACGCGCCTTTCGGCTGACTGCTAAGGAAGCTGTTAATGACAATAACGTCATAACAGGTACTTTCCCCATTAATGATATTTATGCTAGAGTTCTTTTTTATTCGGGTGCGGATAAATCATTTGTTGATCATAAGTTTAGTAAACTATTAAATTTACCCATAATAACTCTAGATAAAATTTATGAGATAGAACTCGCCGATGGAACCTTAGAAACTGCTTCTTCCATTTTTATGGATGTTCTATATCCATTAAGAATCATTTCATCCCTATCTCTCTTTTGCCAATGAAATTGGCGGGGTTCGATGTTATCTTAGGCATGGATTGGTTATCTCATAACCAAGCCCGCATTGCCTGCGATAAAAAGCTCATCGAGATTAAGACCTCATCTGGTGAAATGATCACCATCCCTGGAGACTCACACTATGGATTGCCAGACAAGGTGTCGTTATTTAAGGCATCCAAGTGTTTGAGAAGAGGCTGTGTCATCTATATGGCACAAGTTACCATAAATGAACCAAAGCCGAACCTTGAAGATCAACCAGTTATCTCGGAGTATCCCGATGTTTTCCCTGAAGAATTACCAGGCCTACCTCCAGATAGGCAAGTGGAGTTTAGGATTGATATCCTACCAGGAGCAGCACCTGTTGCTAGAGCTCCGTATCGGTTAGCACCGACGAAAATGAAGGAATTGAGGACGCAATTAGATGAACTTTTAG
The DNA here is from genome assembly GCA_947069175.1 of Scalesia atractyloides. Taxonomy (NCBI): domain Eukaryota; kingdom Viridiplantae; phylum Streptophyta; class Magnoliopsida; order Asterales; family Asteraceae; genus Scalesia; species Scalesia atractyloides. The sequence goes on from CAMTDV010000022.1 coordinate 7,833,486, forward strand.
AAAAAGACTTTATTCAGCCTAGTTCCTCACCTTTGGGAGCTCCTATTCTGTTTGTAAAGAAGAAAGACGGTTTGATGAGAATGTGCATCGACTATCGGGAGCTGAACAAGCTAACCATTAAGAATAGATATCCTCACCCCAGGATCGATGATTTATTCGACCAACTTCAAGGGGCTAGTTACTTTTCTAAAATAGATTTGAGATCAGGATATCATCAATTGGAGGTTAGAAGTGAAGATGTTCCTAAGACAACCTTCAGGACCCGCTATGGTCATTTTGAATTCTTAGTGATGCCTTTTGTGCTCACAAATGCACCAACAGCATTCATGGATCTCATGAATAGAGTCTGCAAGCCATATTTGGATAAGTTTGTCATTGTCTTCATAGACGACATACTTATCTATTCTCGTAATCAAGATGATCACGAGAAACATCTTCGGTGCATCCTAGAATTATAAGGCAGGAGAAACTTTATGCGAAGTTCTCTAAATGCGAATTTTGGCTTAGAGAAGTCCAATTTCTTGGACACATGGTAAGTGAGCATGGTATCCAAGTGGATCCCGCCAAAATTGAGGCTATAATAAATTGGGAAGTGCCCAAGACCCCAACAGAAGTTCGTAGTTTATTAGGACTGGCTGGTTACTATAGGAGGTTCATTGAGAACTTTTCAAGGATAGCCACTCCTTTAACTTCTTTTACCTGTAAGAATATTAAGTATAATTGGGGTCCAAAGCAACAGGAATCTTTTGAGGTTCTTAAACACAAGTTGAGCAACGCTCCTGTGTTATCTCTACCTGAGGGTATTGAGGAATTTGTAGTCTACTGTGATGCATCGCACACTAGCATGGGCTGTGTGCTAATGCAAAAAGGCAAGGTGATTGCCTATGCATCGCAACAATTAAAGGTGCATGAAAAGAATTACACCACCCACGATTTGGAATTGGGTGCCGTTGTATTTGCACTAAGTGTGGCACAAATTACTTGTATGGCACAAAGTGTGTTATATACACAGACCATAAAAGTCTCCAGCATCTATTCAATCAGAAAGAATTGAACATGCGACAACGCCGTTGGATGGAAACTCTTAATGATTATGATTGCGAGATTCGCTACCATCCAGGCAAGGCAAATGTAGTTGCCGATGCCTCGCAAGGAGAAGGTTAAACCTATAAGGATTAACGCTAACAGCATTGAGCTCAGAAATAGCTTGAGTGAGAAGCTATTAGATGCGCAGAAGCAAGCCTTGTTAGAGGCTAACATCCCTAATGAGGGATTAGGCGGAACCATTGATCAATTAACGCCTGGAAAGGATGGAATCCTAAGATTTAATGATAGAATTTGGGTTCCGATCTTTGGAGGACTTAGGAATCTAATCCTCCAGGAAGCGCATAATTCAAGATACTCTGTTCACCCGGGTGGTGACAAGATGTATCAAGATTTGAAGAAGAATTATTGGTGGATGGGTTGAAGAAGTCCATAGCCACTTATGTAGCGAAGTGTCTGACGTGTTCGCAAGTTAAGGCTGAACATCAGAAACCGTCAGGACTGCTACAACAATTAGAAATTCCCACTTGGAAATGGGAAATGGTAACTATGGACTTGATTACAAGTTACCTAAGACCAAAAGTGGAAATGACACTATTTGGGTCATAGTGGATAGGCTGACCAAGTCAGCACACTTCTTGCCAATAAAAGAAACGTATAATTCAGATAAATTGACTAAGTTGTATGTGGACAAGATAGTGTCCCTACACGGTGTGCCAGTATCTATTGTATCCGATAGAGATACTAGATACACATCTCACTTTTGGAAAGTTTCCAACAATCATTAGGCACACGACTAAACTTTAGTACGGGGCTTACCATCCGCACGCTGATGGTCAAAGTGAACTACTAAACAGACTCTAGAAGACATGCTTAGGGCATGTGTGATTGATTTAGGTGGAAGTTGGGACGACCACTTACCCCTAATAGAATTCTCCTACAATAATAGCTATCATACTAGCATTAAGGCTGCTCCTTTTGAGGCCTTATATGGGAGAAAATGTAGAACGCCCGTATGCTGGGCAGAAGTTAGGGAAGCCCAACTATCAGGACCTGAGATTATCCTGGAGACCACGGAAAAGATTGTGCAAATCCGTGATCGTCTCAAAGCTGCCAGGGATAGGCAGAAAAGCTATGCTGACAAGAGGCGTAAACCTCTCCAGTTCCAAATAGGGGACAAAGTTATGCTAAAAGTATCACCCTGGAAAGGAGTGATGCGTTTTGGAAAGAAGTGCAAGTTAAGCCCAAGATATATAGGACCCTTCGAGATAATCGAATGTGTGTCGGCACTGTAGCATATAAGCTCAGGTTGCCAGAGGAGCTTAATGGAATCCATTATGTATTCCACATATCCAATCTTAAGAAATGTCTAGCCGATGAGTCGCTAGCAATGTCGCACAATGAGGTGCAAATTGATGAAAACCTGAGGTTCATTGAGAAACCAATTTCGATCGAGGATCGACGAGTTAAGAAGCTCCAAAGAAAGATGATACCTATAGTAAAGGTTAAGCGGGACGCTTTTAGAGGTCCTGAGTATACATGGGAGGTTAAGTCCACTATGCGACAAAAATACCCCCATCTTTTTTAATAAAATCTCGAGGTCGAGATTTCTTTTAAGGGGGTGAGGATGTAACACCCTGTAAAATCGTGTCCAATAGTATAGTGACACGTGTTGTATTTTTAATATAGTCTATTAAAGACCAATAAAGACTAAAGGCGTCAACATGCTCAAGTTGAGCCTCTGACTGACGAACCGATGTCAACATGCATAAATAATAGCCTCTGAGTGACTGATATGTCAACATGTTAAAATTATTAGCCTCTGAGTGACTGATATGTCAACATGTTAAAATCATTAGCCTCTGAGTGACTGATACGTCAACATGCTTGAAACTTGGCCTCTAAGTGACTCATATGTCAATATGCCCAGCCTCTGAGTGACATCGGAATCAACATGCTTGTAATAAGCCTCTGAGTGATCCTTTGTGAAGTCCTAACTCTCATACGTGCCATTTGTTGGACGAGAGGGTTCAATTTTGTAAATATGTGAAAGTTGGATAATGGAGGGATTAAAAGTGTCAACATGTTAATTTTTACCTCTGAGTGACCTTTTAACGAACCGAGAGCTCAACAATGTCCGGGCATAATCCCGTGTATGCCAAGTATTGGCTACGGAGGGCTGAAAGTGCTAAAAAGGTGTTTTAGAAGGCCTTTAGAGGCTTTACATAGTTCAGGGGTTAAAAGTGTCAAACTTTGGAAATGGCCATGGGGCTGTCCCGGGCCGCGAGAGACATGGCCTGTGTCTCTCGCGCCCCACGAGACAAGCTCTGTTGCAGAAAAATTGTTTGGAGGTCAAGCAAAACTCCAAAACCATTCAATTTGAAACCATGGCTTCAATATACTGGTATGCCACGTTTTAGGACACTTGTAAGCTTCTTCTTACTCCCCTAAACCCTTGGCTTCACCACCTTTGAGTTCTCCAACTATAAATAGGTGTTCAAGTGTTCATTCCAACTTGCACCTTTCTTAAACATAACTCTTCTCCCTCCTCTGGAAGTTCCTACCTGAAAGGAGCATCCAACTTAGTTCTCTTGCATTGTAGGAACCTCTGTAAGTGTTCCTTACTCTTGCATTTTCGTTTATAGGCTTCTATAGCCAAAAGTCAAGTGTTTTGCGGCAAACGCTTTGACTTTCGGTTAAGACCATTATGGTCCAGCCATTGTTTGAAATGAACATGGCTAAGTCATCGTAATAAGGTAGGTGTTAATCCCTATAAAGGGCCCTTCTGAAGATCACGTTTGCTAGACCAATTGAAGGGTCAAAGTTATGTTATTAAAAAGTCAAACAGGCAATTTTTCGGAAAAATCATAAATTGATCTTATATATATTATGAAACATGTTTTGAAACTTAAACAAGTTGGTAATAATTATTAGAACATGTAAGAGCATGTTCGGCTCGTCAATTTCAGTTCTAGGGTCGGTTCGCAACCGGGAAAGTCGCGAAGTTTGACTTCTGCTTTGACTTTCGATTCTGACCCGATTTAGATTAGTTACCTACTGATCTAAAGTTGTATTATGATTATAATATAATGTAGCATAACCCTCTGAGGTTATATTACATGATCATAATCAGAATCTAAGTTTATGCACAAGTTCCATAATTATTCCATTTTTTACCAAAATGCCCTTTTTGAACAAAACAAGGTTTTAATGATAATAAAATTGAAATTGAGTTTCCTACTGATGTAATATTATAAGTAGGATTATTTGGGATGTTAAACCAAGTTGTAAACTGAGTTTCCAAGCAGGTCCTTAAACTATGTCGATAAATGACGATTTTAGTCCTTGTGACTCATAAAATGATTTTAATCAATCTTTTCAAGGTAAATCATTTACCTACTGATATGTTATATTAAATAACATATTTTAAACATTTTAAGTCTGACCCTAAGGTCAGTTTTCATTAAACATCGCTTAACAACGTCATCTTACGACACAAGCGCCATTTCGGCGCATAGTATGGTTTTAAACCATATTATTGACCAAAACTTGATACCTACTGATTTCAAAACTTATTTTAAACATAATTACAGTAGGTACATGTTATAAACTTAGAATCCCAAATAATTTATAAACTACGTGTAAAATGACCAAAATGCCCCTTCGGTGCATAGTTTGGTCATAAAATATAATTTACACATATAATTGACATCCTACTAATATTATGTCATAAATAAAGTATTTTTCCAGAATAATTATAATTATAACATTAAATTATATTCAAGTTATTTTTATATGGTATGAAATTACCAAAATGCCCTTATGAGGCATAGTTTCGTTTTAAAACCTTAATGGGAATATAAGTTGATATCCTACTGATATTTTAACTTATTTAAAGTATAATGACATATAGAACTTGTCCATGACTTATCCGGTTACCCGATATCGCTATTATGCGCACAGTTACATATATGTAACTATTTTGCAGAATTTAACCGTAACGGGTTTAACCTTGTCATTTAGCCTCAAAATCCAGAATGTTTATAGTTTACCCATATTATACAAGTCAAGTACTTGTCGGGTTTAAACTACATTCTATCCGATCATCTTTTAATCAAGCGTTATACGTAATGATCATGTACACTATTCGGTTTATAAGACCGTTAGTATTTAATTGGCTAGCTTATGCCATAATCTAGACTAGAGCCTTCTCGGTAAATGCTGTCTGCACTTGGTACTTTTGTATACGGCTGAGTTATTTAAAAATAAAAGAAGAAGACTAGCTCAGGTAAATACTCTCGACTTATTTTCCCTATACGGGCTTGGGATACGGTAAACTATTATCGTTTGGTCCATTGCAAGGTCAACTTTCCCAAGTCTGTTTTTATTCTTTCTTGTACATTTTAAGAGGATAATAGGATCTTGCAAATCCTTAGATCTGCTCGGTAGAGAATAAGTGGATCTTGCAAATCCTTAAATCTGCCTAAAGTCTGTTTTTTATTCTTTCTTGTACATTTTACGATCCACCTGTGGATCTTCTATTACGAGCCTGTATATTATTTTAGATTTCAAACATTTCGGTTTGTAATGGTAATTTTACTCCAAGACTTCCGCTGTGCTATGTTTAATTGACAATGATGTTATCAACTTACGTCACGATACTCCCCACCCGGGCCCACCGGTGTTTGGATTTCAGGGTTGGAAACCCGGGGTGTGACACACACCATCCACTGAGAGTACCATTCCTATTTCTAGACCAATAGGAGACTCTGCTCGGATTAGATCGGTTCTTTATCAGGAGGCTTTTATTTCCCGTCACCCCCACGCCTCTGGACCATCATACATACCACCATGCTATGAGGCAGGTCCATCCCGAGTGCTGATTAGCCCTACCCCATTCTCACCGCCACACGTAATGCCCATATCCGACCCCTACCATCCCTGCTACTATAACCCTTTCTCCACGGATAGTTGGATTCGCTCTCTAGAGCATCAGATTCATACCCTATGTCAGAGGCCTGTGACATGGAAAGGCAGGTGATTATCATGCCTCCAACACCACCTCCCATGCCATCCGATGGTCACGATGCTCGTATCTTGATGCTCGAGCAGCAAATAGGCGTCTTACTTCGCCGAGTTCGTGAGCTTGAGCAGGAGGTTATCCACCTCCGCAGTCTAGTTACCCTACCCCACCACCATCTCCCCCAGCACCTTAGGGTTTTATTTGCAGGTACTTTTGAATGGGAACTAGGTACTCATTTTTGGTGAAGACTACACGTCAAGTTTTGAAGACAACTCGAAGAATGAAGATCGCAAGTGAAGGAAGATTTTGTTTTTATATGTATTAAACTTGTATGACAGGGTGGTGTAACCCGAGTATTTATTTGATGGTTCGTTTATATATATATATATATATATATATATAAATTATCATGTGGTATTGCTTGCTTACTTGATTATCTGTTTATATAAATATATATATATATATATATATATATATATATATAATATATGTATAAATAATTATAAATTATAACTAACTGAAAGAATATATAGTAAATAAACGTCTAATCTTTGTTACCATATTATCTTGAAAGATCATGCCACCAAGACGAAGAGCCCCTCGCACTCGAAACGTAAACCAAGCACAACCCATGCCTAGGAATGAGGCCGAACTGAATGCTTTGTTGGAACAGAGAATATCCCAAGCCCTAGCCCAATATGAGGCCAACCGAAACGAAAGTAATATTGGAGGGACTGGTGGAACGGGCGGAGCAGGTGGAAGTGGTGGAACTGGCGGATCAGGAAGTCAGGGACAAGGCGGTTCCTCCAGTAGGAACCAAGCGAATGGTATTCAGTTGTTGTTACAACTCAAATAATTCTTTTTAATATGTCCGTGCATTTCATTATTTGCTCATTCATAATCCGTTTATAAACATTTCAGGGTGCACCTACAAGCAGTTTTTGGACTGCATGCCGCTAAATTATGATGTCATCGATGGTGCTGTGGCCTTTGTACGTTGGACAGAGAAGACAGATTCCACACTTCGAATGAGCAAATGTTCTCCAGATCAGCAAGTCACTTTTATTACTGGTCTGTTCATTGATGAAGCACTTACATGGGGGAACCTACAAGTACAAACACTGGGTGATGACGCCACGTATGGAATGACGTGGGAAAGTTTGAAGGAGAAAATGAGAGAAAAGTATTGTTCAAGGGCTGAGCTGCAAAAGCCAGAAACTGAGTTCTGGAACTTGTCTATGAATGGAGCTGACATCGTGGGTTATACCCAGAGATTCCATGACCTATCTCGTGTGATACCATACCTTGTGACACCAGAATTCAAGCGCATCGAGCGCTATATCTGGGGTTTAGTACTCGAAATTCATAGCATGGTGACTGCATCGAGACCTGCTACCATTACCTCTGCGGTGACATTGGCGGTTAGTCTTACAGAAGATACTGTAAGAATGAAGAAATTGTTTGTGAAGGGGACATAAAAGAAAGAATCGCACGTTGAATCGGTAAATGATAGGAAAAGGAAATATTCACACTTCAAGAAGGGTACACAGGCGAACTACAACCACAGTAACCACGCCAACCATTTCAGCAACAACAGTGGTAACAAGAGGAGGGTGACTAATTAGCCACGAGAAATAAGAGCTTTCGTAGCTACAACCACCACTGGTCCAAAGAAGTATGAAGGCCCCTATCCTGAGTGCGACAAGTGCAAGTATCACCATTTGGGTGCTTGTTGAGTTTTTAAGTGTGACAAGTGTGGCAAGGTTGGCCACCGTTCTGAGACATGTTGGGCAACGGCAGGAAAGGGTGGAAACGGAAGCGCTGTGGGTAATGGAAATGGGAATGTAGCTGGGCATGAGACTGGATGCTATGGTTGTGGAAGAAAACACCATTGGAAGAAAGATTATCCCAAGGGAAATCAAGCTCGTGGGAGAGCTTTTGTGATCGGGGCAAAGGATGAGCAGAGACCCTAACGTGGTCACTGGTACGTTCCCTATCAACAATCATTTTGCATCCATATTATTTGATACCGGTGCTGATTTTAGCTTTATTTCCATGGAATTTAAAAATATATTGGGCGTAGGAACAAGTAAACTAGATATTCCCTACTCTCTAGAGAGCTGGCAAACGGTAAATTAGTTGAGTCGAAGGAAATCATTAAAGGATGTTCGTTGGAGCTGGGTCAGCAAAAGTTCAACATCGATCTCTTACCAGTTCAGTTAGGTAGTTTTGACGTAGTAGTCGGTATGGATTGGCTATCCGATAACCGAGCTGAAGTCGTGTGTCATGAGAAGATTATCCGCATACCGCTACCGAATGAGGAGACCATTGTTATTCACGGAGAAAAACGCGACACACCATTGCGGATCATTAATTGTATGAAAGCTAGGGCATGCTTACGGAAGGGTTGCATAGCCTTCCTGGCACATGTAGTTGACAAGAAGGCCGAGGAGCCTAAGCTTGAAGATATTCCTGTGGTAAAAGAATACCCTGAAGTTTTTGCTAAGGACTTGCCAGGATTACCACCAGAACGGCAAGTCGAGTTTCACATCGACTTGGTGCCGGGAGCTGCACCCGTAGCCAAGTCTCCATATCATCTAGCACCTTCATAGATGCAGGAGTTATCCACACAACTTCAAGAGTTGTTGGATAAGGGATTCATTTGACCAAGCTTTTCACCTTGGGGAGCTCCAGTCTTAATTGTGAAGAAAAAGGACAGGATGTGCATAGATTACCGAGAGTTGAATAAGCTCACTATCAAGAATCGATATCCACTACCAAGAATTGATGACTTGTTCGACCAATTGCAAAGATCGAGCTTCTACTCCAAGATAGACTTGATGTCTGGATATCACCAGTTGCGGATGCAAGATGAGAGCATACCAAAGACGGTGTTTACAACTCGTTATGGTCACTACGAGTTTCTCGTTAAGCCGTTTGGCCTGACCAACGCATCGCGGTTTTTATGGATCCGGTGAATCGAGTGTGCAAGCCCTATCTCGACAAATTTGTGATAGTATTTATCGCCGATATATTAATATATTCAAGGTCGAAGGACGAGCATGAGCAACATTTGAGAGCCATCTTGGAGCTGTTGAAGAAAGAGAAACTATACGCGAAATTTTCCAAATGTGAGTTTTGGATTCGTGAGGTGCAATTTCTCGGGCATGTAGTGAACGAGAAAGCTATTCATGTGGACCCATCAAAGATAGAAGCGATCAAGAATTGGGAAGCACCCAAGACACCAACCGAGGTTCGACAATTTTTGGGTTTAGCGGGTTACTATCGTAGATTTATCGAGAACTTTTCCAAAGTTGCTCAACCAACCTCACTCACGCAGAAAGACCGGAAGTTCGATTGGGGAGAGAAACAAGAAGAAGCGTTTCAACTTCTAAAAGATAAATTATGTGATCCACCAATCCTTTCACTCCCTGAAGGTATCGATGATTTCGTGGTGTACTGTGATGCTTTGCATCAAGGATTAGGATGCGTGCTTATGCAACGTGAAAAAGTCATCGCATATGCATCACGACAACTAAAAGTACATGAAAAGAACTACACCACACACAATCTTGAGTTAGGTGCGGTGGTATTCGCCTTGAAGATATGGCGACATTATTTATATGGTACTCAGTGTACTATATTCACGGACTACAAAAGTCTGCAACATATATTTAATCAGAAAGAATTAAATATGTGCCAGCGATGTTGGGTTGAACTGTTAAATGATTATGATTGCGAGATCAAGTACCGTCCAGGCAAGGCAAGCATGGTAGCAGATGCTTTGAGCCGTAAGGAACGAGTTAAAACCTTAAGGGTTCGAGCGCTAGAGATGACAATTCAAACGAACCTTACCACTCAGATCCGTGACATGCAAGTAGAAGCACTCAAGGAGGAGCATATTCAAGCGGAATTTCTCCAAGGAATGGAGAAGCAATTAGTGCCAAAAGAAGATGGGACCTTATACCTTATGGGACGAATTTGGGTTCCACTTTTTGGCGGTCTTCAGGTAGTATTGGACGAAGCACACAAGTCTAAATATTCAATCCATCCGGGTTCGGACAAAATGTACCAAGATTTGAAGGAATATTATTGGTGGCCTAACCTCAAAAGCGACATCGTGACTTATGTCGGTAAATGTCTAACTTGCGCAAAAGTTAAGGCCGAGTATTAGAAACCTTCGGGATTATTACAACAACCCGAGATCCTCGTATGGAAATGGGAGCAAATATCCATGGACTTTATTACAAAATTACGCAGAACCTCAAAAGGTCACGACATGATCTGGGTAATAGTGGATAGATTGACAAAGTCCACGCATTTTCTACCGATTCATGAAAAAGACAGCACTGAGAAGCTAGTCGAACTATATCTTAGAGAAATAGTGACTCATCATGGAGTGCCTATTTCTATCATCTCAGACCGAGACGGTCGCTTCGTGTCAAGAATTTGGCAATCTCTTCAAAAGGCCTTTGGATCTCAACTAGATCTAAGCATGGCCTTTCATCCTCAAACCGACGGCCAGAGTGAACGAACCATCCAAACGCTTGAAGACATGCTTCGTGCATGTGTGATGGATCTAGGCTTGGTGGAGTTTTCCTATAACAACAGTTACCACATAAGCATTCAAGCTGCGCCGTTCGAATCTCTCTATGGTCGAAAGTGTCGTTCTCCGCTATGTTGGGCGGAAGTTGGAGACAAACAGTTAATTGGTCTCGAATTAGTCCAAGAGACTACCGATAAGATATTTCAAATCTGAGACCGTATCAAGGCGGCTCGTGACAGGCAAAAGAGCTACGCGGACAAGAGAAGAAAACCATTATCTTTCGAGGTCAGAGACAAGGTTTTGTTGAAAGTCTCGCCTTGGAAAAAGCGTAGCCAGATTTGGTAAGCGCAGGAAGCTTAATCCGCGGTACATCGGACCATTTGAGATTTTGACAAAGGTTGGTATCGTTGCCTACAAATTGAAATTACCTGATGAGCTTAGTAATGTACGTGGCACTTTCCATGTGTCAAATCTCAAGAAGAGCCCAACGCAAGAAACCGTTATCATCCCTGCGGAGGAGATTCATATAGACGTAAGCTCCAATTTACCGAAGAACCTGTTGAGGTTATGGACTGGAAAGTCCAGAAAACTAGGAGAAGTCGTATCAAATTAGTCAAAGTTCGTTGGAACTCAAGACACGGACCTGAGTATACTTGGGAACGTGAGGATCAAATCAAAGCCAAATACCCTCACCTGTTTGAGAAGACTCCTGCAATGGATGACTCAGCTTTAATTTCGGGACGACATTCTTTTTAACGGGGGGAGTATGTGACAACTGTCACTTTTGGGATAATTCGGTACATTAAACAAGTGAATTATATGATATCATTATGTGTTTTGAACAATTAAACTGCGTGAATTGCATGGCATCAATCTAGAAAGTGCACTGAATATATTACATGATGCATATTATTTGTTTAGTGGTTACCATTTAAAAACTGCTTGAAACAGTGCGTTGGAAAACAACTATTAGACTAGTTGTGGCAGCACAGTGTCAGTACGCAGTTAAACTGCAGATTTAGGACTTAGATGAAAGTCCAACGCAAATTGTATATTAAACCCCATGTGGGAAAGCAAGGATTAATGCCAACACTTTCCAAAACTATACGCGCACTGAAAATTGTCCGAAATATACACTAAACAGCAATTCAGTAAAATTCAGCAAAAAAATTCAGCAAACACAAGCTTATGTAATATGCTGAAATATTGTAAAACATCATGCACTGCTTAAAAGACATTGAAAGTATCAAGTTGACACAAAAACATACCACATCACACAAGTCTTGGAAGTTAATGTCTTAACGAGCCGGCAACGAAACGAACACCCGGACACAATCTGAAACATCATATGAACTAGTTAACAATATTTTTACATAATACAACTAGTTAAAAACATTAAACACATTGTTTTGATTGAAAATCCCTAAAATCCCTACTAGTTACTTAAACCTTCGTTTAAGGACTCGTTGACGAACCTAACACCCGTTAAGCAACCGAACCCGAACTAGATATAAAATATAAACTAGTTAATATTAATTAATCATATTAAGCTAGTATATGCCAAGTTATACCATAAAATACATCAAAAATCACTAATACATAAATACCCCCCTAACTAAGCCCTAAAATCCTAACTAAATCCTTAACTAACTAAACTAACCAAGTTAAAAACAAACAAGCACTTGATGGATGGCCAACATGTGGGTCCCCCAAGCCCACATGTTGTCTAGCATTGTTGGATTAATGGTTAGTGGGTAAAGTCTTTACTTGATGGAAGGAGGTTTAGCCTAAGGATATAAACTAATCTTATCCCAACATAATCACCATTTACCAACCTCCACAAGTTCAAACTTCATTTCTTTTCCATCCATCCACAACCTAACGGCCACGTATCCACTTTCACAACCTCCATTTTAAAGTTTAGTTCAAGGTATTCTAAGGTGATCCAAAGGTGTATCAAGGCAATCTAAAAAGGTGCTAGGCATTGGAAGTTCAAGGACCTCTCTTGGGAGCTTTTATCCACCAACTTTGCATCATCTTCATCAAGTTGTTCATCTTGCCACTTCCCTAGCCACAAGAGCTAGTAGTGAGCCTTCTAATCTTCCATTTAATGTCTTGTTACTAGTATCTTGATAATATATAAGTTACACCATGAAAAAAAAATATCAACTTTAAAAGATGAACATATGAACAAGTAACATGATCTAAAGAAAACAAAGCTATCTTGAAGTTGTAATAAAGAAGTAGATGTTTATTTTGTGCTAAGAATCATAACCGTCATATGTACACTTACTAGAAGTTTAGATTTAACAAGTGTACACATGGATCTTACAAGATCCATGAGACAAGATGTGATGAACTTAATATATATTAAAAATGGACACTTTAAAGTGGATAAAATGATTTGTAAGGTTCTTGAAATGTTGGATGATCATGTGGTTAAAAATAATAAAAGACTTGATATGTTTTAACATAATGGATGATCTTGAAAATGTGATTAAAGTAACTTGTAATATTTTCTAAAAATATATATAAGTAAGTTGTTAAAAATGATTTTTACCAAAGTTAGTGAATATTAAAAACTAAACCCATTTTTAAAGATGTATGAACATCTTAAACACAAGGTTAAAAGACTACATGTTTTGATTAAACTTTCAAGTTCATCATGACCTAAAAATGCATATATATGAACATGTATTACTTGTTGAAATGATTGGGAATAAATTGATGAGTTTTGAATCTTAACACATGTTTTTAAAACATGGGAAACCTTCTAAATCTAGGGCAGACTATGGTGAAATTTTTATAAAAATTAAACACTTAGAAAAATATATGTTTACCAAGTCCTTACAAGTAAACATGTTTTAAAGCCATATATATAAAAATCCCCATGTTTTTGTATAAAATATAAGTCCAAGAAGTATGGTTTTTTTTTCCATATACAAGAATGGGTATAAATATATATTTTTGGAAAAATATATATTTAGTGATCATAAGAATCACAATTTATGTGTTTATTATTTGTATTACATATGTATATAGTTAGGAACTTGAAAAATAAATCATACAATTAAATACAGAATAATTGATAAACGAATAATTACAAGTTATATACATACCTATCCATAACAATACATGGAAACAAATACGGATATATTGGACATTCGGACTTTATATGGATTACGGACTAAAAATATATAATATATTGAAGCTTGTTAAGAATTATTTTCAAAACCAAACAAGTGACAAAATATATATTTTTACAAATATATAAACTATATCGTATTTCGTCGATTCTAAAAACATATTATTTTCAAAGTGTGTAAAATATATATTTCATAAACCTCCTAAAAATATATTATTTTTGGTGGAAACTAAAATATATATTTTTCTAGAACTAAAGACAAAAATATATATTATTTTGGATATATACACTTACCAAACATAATAATACATACACTAATTTAAGAATACACAAAAGTGAAGAGGTAATAAATACAAGAAATATACGTATTCCTATACGTACAAATACATGCCAATATATACTATTAATATTGGTGAAAATACCATCATACAAGTATTATACTTAACAATAAGAATACGAATGTGAATACACAAATATACACAATACAAGTATACCTATACTTGGGAGAAATACATAAGTATAATACTTAATCATTTCAATAGTTGGTCATGTATACTATGGAACATGCACATTAAATAATTATATATCAATACATGTTAAAAATATATTATTTTTAACCAACCCATCGTAAACAAAATGATATATATAAAGAGGTGCATACAAATAATACAAGTTAAAACATAATATTTTAACTAACACATCGAACTTGGAATTATATATATAATTAAGAAGAATTATATATGGAATATATCCGACGATGGAGTCGTCAAGGCAAACGGGTGGAACCCGTCTATGAAAAGTCATGAAACATATACATTTACTCGTGCGAGGCACGGAGGCTAACGGACTAGGCCCAGGCATGCGACACTTGAGATGCAAGGATATATATATATATATATACTTGACAAAATATATATATTGACATCTTACACCGAAAATGCATCTCAGTGGGCATCATACATCGAAAATACAACCAACTAGAACAAAACACTGAATAAGTCTTAATAAATATTTAAGACAAGAAACATGAACATGAATCATTCAAAGACCGAAGTGTCTAACCAAAACCTAACGCGTTTGTAGGTTGTGGTACGAATTCAAAGAAAGGTACTTGAGTTAATCAGTGAGAACAGGAAGCAAAACAGTGAGTTCATGTCCCCCTTTTTTTCTTAAATGTTTTACTATTTTACAACTATCGGGGGAAATACATGTTCAATGTATGATAAGCTAAGGAATGAAACAACTTAGATCATGTGCGAATAGGGTGGAACTTAAGCACCATTAATCTTATTTAAGACCACGGTATAAAGGTTAGATCTAGCGGGTGTTGGCGAGCCCCACTCTTGGTCATGGACCCACACAGAAGAGTGCATTTGTCGTCCCACCCTTGGTCATGGACCCACACAGAAGAGTGCATTTGTCGTCCCAGTCGAGGTTAATCGACAGAAATCATCTAGGTTTGGATTGCTTCCTATATCGTCACACATATTAATGTCCTTGCAAAACATTAATGATCAACGATTTCATTGATGTTTTACATACCGGGTTTTGATACAAATACCTATACATTTTATGGATATAACGCATACAGTTAAAACACATGAACTCGACAACTTTTGTTGATTTTCAACTTAACATGTATTTCAGGTAATTAGTAGATCTTGGCATGGAGTTCAATCAAGAAACAAGTATCAAGTCTCCAAGCCATCTTTTAAAGGATTTGCCCAGTATATCCCGCCTTGCGGTGATATAAGGGTCAAAACCTTAGTATTTAAAGTCTTGCATTTTGGTTATTTAACAATTTGACAATTTAATGGTTTGTAACAATATACTTAACCTATGTTGTGTTTTGAAACAATCTCAGTAATGGCATATGGAAACTGTTTTATTCATATAGTATGTTCACTTATGTTGTATGTAATGAGAACCAATCAGATCACACCGTTCGCTTCCGCCTACGAGCTGGCGTGACACACACCCCAATCCGTTGTAGGTCGTTGATAGGGGAAACCGAATACCCCACTCGAACCGATTACGTAATATGTTTGATCAAGAAGATAACCGAGTTAGAGTAGATGATTAGGATGATGGGTATGGGGATGAAGAATATTGGGGTATTAATGATGGTTACATGGGTTACCGATGTGGTCAGCAACCACCACACCCCAATCCGTTGTAGGTCGTTAATAGGGGCAACCGAATACCCCACTCGAATCGATTAGGTAATATGTTTGATCAAGAAGATAACCGGGTTAGGGTTGATGATTAGGATGATAGATATGGGGATGAACAATATTGGGGTATTAATGATGGTTACATGGGTTACCGATGTGGTCAGCAAAAAATCTGATACTGAACCGGAACCAGCCAGTTTTAAGCAAAGACAACCGTGTGGGGGATACAGATACAAAACTCCACCACCGGTTAATCGGGCACCGGTCATGCCGCCCCAAAGGCAATGGGTTCCTCGATTTCCGGATCCGAATGTTAGAGGAGTGTAGAGCCATTTTCTACCGCAAATTCCGGATCCTAAGTTATTTCATTATGTCATTGAATATAAGTCAAGGGACAATTCAGACAATCCATAAAACTATTTTTGAGGGGCTAAATGTGTCAAAACCCTAAATTTTTGTCAAGATGCCACCTCTCCTTTAAAATGCCACACTCTTGCAGCTCATTAGACACTTATGATGATCCTACAACACCTCTAACACCTGGCTTCATCCTCACACACCCTCTTGCACTATAAATAGCCCACTTAGTTCACCTCATTGTTTGCTCATCTCCTCTTCTCCTCTCTTATTACACTCTTGGAAGTTCCTGGTCATCTAGGAGCATCCCTTTGAGTTCTAAACTTCTCTTGGATCACTTGTAAGTGTTCTATCTCTGCTCTTTTCTTTTTATAGGCTTTTAATAGCCAAAAGTCAAGCAGTTTCGACAAATGCTTTGACTTTCGGTTAAGACCATTATGGTCTAGCCATTGTTCAAGTTAAACATGCCTAAGTGATCGTAAATAGGAATGTGTTAATCCTTTAAAAGGGTACCTCCTAAGGATCACATTTACTAGGTCAATTGACGGGTCAAAGTTTATGTTTTAAAAAGTCAAACAGGTCAGATTTTATAAATATTATAATCTGAGTTTATATGTGTTATAAATATGTTTTTGACACTTACATAAGTTGGTAATAACTATTAGAACATGTGGGAACATGTTCAATCCGTCAATTTCAGTCCTAGGGTCAGTTTGCAACCGAAAGTCGCGAAGTTTGACTTCTGCTTTAACTTTCAATTATGTTAGACCTTAATACATTTTAACCAAAAGTCGTAGCAGAAAATACAGACCTCAAAATTTCTTTTTTAAATATTCTAACATACTTGAAAACCATTTAAAACGATTCCTATAAAAGAATACATCATTCATCTTTAATTAATGTACCAAATATAAAATGCGAATACAAACTAAGTGACCACCCTTGCATACAATCCATGTTCAATAGCTTGATCTTAGCCCCCTTGTCCTTTGTGATAAATGGTAATGATCCATGTAACCTGCGGTCACGATAAACAACCGACCCATTAGTAAATGGCGGCATTTGATATATATTTTAATGCATATAATAAACGACCATAACGCATTCTAACTCCGTAAGCTATTTCATTCGATTACTCTTCCAACATCATTCACTTGAATCCGCCCTCAACTCTTCGAGAGACCATCGTTCTTATACCTGCAGTTCCATTTTATACTCAAGCAATATGATTAGCAACACATAATCTTGACATATTGAAAACCCACATTTTCACATAAACATTTTCCATTGGTTTACATTCATTTGATAACAATACGTGTACACACTTCCATATATTCATTTAATTATTTATGTGTCCTCTTCATACGCCGCACATGCAAGTTCACACTACTTACACCCATTGTAATACCATGTGTACATACTTACATACAAGACACATTACTTATTCACATTGAATTACCATACTTAATCCCGCACAGAAAACTAACCACCTATGGACTTAGCTTTGAACAAGTTCCTTCCTTTCACGTGTATAATACATCTAGTACATTTGTTCACGCGAGTTATAATCAGATATATATATATATATACATGACCCACACTTATGTGACTTAAATCATTATTAGTTTCCGATTCGCACTCGCCTACTAGTTCCATCCTTAACCGCACCTTTATGTGAGGCTAAATCAAGTGTTTAATCGTATTTAAAGTTCATACCTTTACATGTACTTGAGTTCAAAAAAGCATGTTTTGTTGTATTTTGAGTTTTACAGGTTTAACAGGATTTAAGGAGCATTGCGGGCACCTTACGACCCGGACGGAACTAGGATCAACCGGACATGCGAAACAAAGAAAACGGAATCCAAGTTCGGACATCCCGTCGTCGACTGGCTTAACCCACTTGGGCGACACAGCCTGTATATTTTTTTAAGCGTCAGGGCATAAGGGCCGCTGACAGAAGTTTAGAGAGTCCGAGGCAGGGCACTGCGTCGGCGACGCGTCTACTGTATTGCCAACGCTGATTTCCTTTGTTTAACCCATTTTATCGTGTCCGATGTTTTTAACCATAACCAACATACAATTCACAGAATACAAACATACTTATATTCATTCTATCATGAATTACCCATCCTTACGTGATTCCCCTATGTCTCACAAATCAAACTTATTATTTAACAATAGTATTTTGTTCGGAAATCACTTACTAATACATAATAAATTTGCTTATACTTGTACCGGGTCGAATCGACCCATTCTTACTTTCTTAAAGATATAACAAATCAAAGATACAATCTATCGGGTTTAAAAGACAAACATACTAATAATTTATATGCATTCTTATAATATAAGTAAGATTAACTTACACAATTGTGCCAATCAAGAATGATTCTACTAATCTATCCAACGAAATCTGTAAATAACCATTTAACATTTCTACGCTTCAATAGTATTTGATCCATACGACCAATGAAATACGACACAGTTATATCATACTTCCGGCATTGAGAAAGGACCTACGTGATCTTTAAAATCAATAATCAACATGGACTTTCTACATATATAATCGAATAAACAATATTATGCGCTCGTAACCTAAAAGAAACCAAAATTAACAATACATATCTAAGTGGATATAAACCACTCACCTTTGCTCATAGGGAACTATGATATTGCTATTGTCAATCTTGTCCCGTCAACTCCTAAGCTTTCGTTGCCTTCTTTGTATGGATCATGTACGCGGATTTTCTTGTAGCCGGACATGCAACAAGATCCACGTATGTAGTTTTGTTCATTTTTTCATCACAAACGTTTTCTGATATTAGATTGCATATACAACTCCATTAGAGCATCCATGCAACGCAATCAAGTTCCTGATTTTCGCACAACAAACTGTTACAAACTGATCAGTGTCAAAACCACACTTACAGACATCTGTTTGGAATTTCCTCTGGTAGGATTTATGACCCATGTCATAGGAACTTACTAACCAAATTTCAGCTCAATCCAAGGTCGGATCTCTTGGAATAACTCATTCTTTACAACTACATTTTCTGTACCGAAAATCCAAACAACTGTTGTAAAACTCATACCTCTAGGATGTATTTCGCATTTTCAACCGTCGGATGTTAAAATCTATATGTCAGGAAGCTACTGTAAAACTTTGGGATCGGTAACAACCATCTTTTAGACCACATGAAAAAAAACGGAAATCAATTTAACGAATCTAATTCTTCGACATTTATAAACAACTTCAAATTAGGATTTATGAGCATACAGAGCTTACCATTGCATTAGTATCATCTAGAAATAGTTTCGGGTTGAGACCTGCAACTCCGGCCACCACCGGCCGCCGCAAACCACCATCGGACCACCACTTTCTTTCTCTCTCTAGTTCTATGCATTTCTCTCTCTAATTCCAACCATTGTTTGTAACAAATGAGCCTAAATATGACTTTTTATACATTCAACTATTGCCTAATTGCAGTATACACCCTAACGTTTGATTCTTACAACAATGCCCATTTAAGTTTGGTGAGTCACAAGATGCGGTAACAATATTTCCCAGAAGCAAACCTGTCATATTTCTCAGCTTATATTACTAAAATACAAGCCGTTAAAATATATTGTTACGCAACAAGTTATCTTTCTCAATTACCAATTCCAAGCAATTAATAAAAATATTATTTTACAACTACACTCGAAAGGAATCTTACAACCTCGATGGGTATTTCCACCAAATTAAATAACGCCATTTCAAAACTATTTTAGAATTACATTTGCACTTCTTTGCATCCAATCCTAACTTAGATTTTTCATAAGTTAATGAAATTCCCGATTTTGGATGTTACAGATTTTGACCCGACTTAGATTAGTTTACGACTGACTTATGGTCGCATTATGATCATAATCTAATGTAGTATAACCCTCTGAGGTTATATTACATGATCATAATCATAACCTGAGTTTATGCACAAGTTCCGCTAAATGTCAAACTTTGACTAAAATGCCATTTTTACATAAACAAGGTTTTTAATCAACAATGAACATGCAAATGAATTACCTACTGATATGTTAATATAATTAACATATTATGATGTTAATATTGCTGACCATAAACTAAGTTTAATATAATATCGTAAATTATATTTTTAAAGGACCAAAATGCCCTTTCGGTGCATAGTTTGGTCCTACACCATAAATCACACTTATGTGTTCTATCTTACTGATAATATCTTCCAAATTAAGTATTTTTCCAAAGTGTTTATGATCATAACATCAAAATATATGCAAGTTCCTTTTATACGACATTTAATGATCAAAACGCTTTATAAGGCGTAGTTTCGTTTTAAAACCTCAACGGGCATATAAGTTGATACCCTACTTATATTACTACTTATTTAAAGTATAATGACATATAGAACATGTTCATGACTCATCCGGTTACCCGATATCGCTTATATGTGTACGGTTAAGTATATGTAACTAGTGTATGAAGATTAACCAAAACGGGTTTAACCTTATCATTTTAATCTCAAATTCCAGAATGTTAATTGTTTACCCATGAAATCAAGGCTTAAGTACTTGTTGGGTTTAAACTACATTATATCCGGTCATCGCTTAATCTAGCGTATTGTACCGTATTTTATCCTTTAAGCTAGTCGGTCTAAGTCTATGACTTAAATAGGACTGTTAGCATTCTAATTGGTTAGCTTATGCCATTATTCCATACTAAAGCCTATCAGTAAATGCTATCTGCACTTATCTAATTGACTAAACAGCTGAGTTAATATAAACTTGCATTTAAATCAAGTGCTAGCTCAGGTAAATACTCTTTACTTATTTTCCCTATACGGGCTTGAGTTACGATAAATTATTACCGCTTGGTCAGAAATGGGATCAACCGAATGTCGGATTGTGGCTAGTAAATCCGCATATTCCATTTTGATCGTTTTGTTTGATAACTTAAACATTGGGGGTTAACGACCGTGTCTTGGATATCCTCGGCTCATTTAAGTTACTAATGGCCACGACCAAAGCACGGAGTGTAAGCATACAGCCGACAGATGCGAATGCTAAAATATTTTTACCCACAAGTTGGGGATAACTCCTTCGTGGGTTCATAAGTGGTGTGTCAGTTAACCATGTCTCGGTCTCTGTACTTGGCCCCATATGTATTGACAAACATGTGAATCTGTTAACAAGGTTATAAGTATAACTTTCCCATGTTATAAAAGATTTTTCGTTTAAATCAATTTTTGAAATGTTTTCAAAACGAGTCAGTTAATTGTATTTACCAGCGAAAGCTGACATATTTTCAAAAGACTAAGTTGCAGGTACAATACGAAATAGGCTGGAAGCTGCTTGGTATTGATATAAGGGATCTTGCGAATCCTTAGATCTGCCCTAAAGTTTATTAATCATCTTTTGATTATTTCACGATCCGCCTGTGGATCTTTCATTACAAGTCATTTGTATATTATTTTCGAATTTTGAACATTTTGGTTTGTAATAGTATTTTAAACTCCAAGACTTCTGTTGTGCTGTGTTAATTGACTATGATATCATCAACTTACGTCACATTACTCCCCACTCAGGCCCACCGAGATTTGGTTGGAAATTCAGGGTGTAACAACTGTTCCACATGTTGTCGTTAACTGGTCGTATGAAGGTTTGAACCGTCCACTGGCAATCCCCAGATCGTACCAAACACTGCCAGCAGCCTACCATGCATTACAAGTATCCTACCATGCGCCGCCAGCAACCTATCAACCACCGCTAGTGGCCTATCAACCAGCGCCAGCAGCGTATTAAATACCGGCAGTAGGTTAACAAACATCAGTTTTTAGACCTTGATGCTCACCCCGTTTAAATCCTGACCTATTTACCCGGCACCTCCAAATGAGTATGATGATTGGGATGGTGTCACCGATGATGAAGCAAACTTTGCGTACGACTGTGCAATGGTAGAACTCCAGTTTGCCTGTTTGCGAGTTGGCGGTAGTCAATCTAACTACCGATCTACGAAAGATGTACGGTATAGTTTTGACGGTGGGAACATTGGTGAAGCATCTGTTGTTCATATTATGTTTAAATGTTTTTAATTTGGTATCAAGTATGTGTAATAATTTAATCTTAGGTTTGATTAATAATAAAATATGTTTTTATACGCAAAGATTAAATGGTAGTACGGTATTTAAGTTTAAAAACGAGTACTTAGATTGATATCAGTTACAAAGTAAAATAGAAATTCCACATTAAACAACATTTGAACGGGGTAAACAATACCAAAAATACAATTTATCTATCATGAACCTTCTGTATGACATAAATTTTTTATTGATGTCACCACTGAGATTTATGGGTTTATCCATAACTGGATACTCCATTAGCATACATAGATATACAGCTTCGTTACCAGACAGGGAGTTGTTAGAGACGATATAGTCATCACTGAGCTTGAATGAAATGACTTTTTCTAGTTTTTAGTATCGCAGGTTAACCAATACTTCTCCTAAATATACATAGATTTTTGTCAGCCTTGGAATAACAACTTCTCTGTATTTTTTGGCCTACACAAATGTCTTCACAGGGGTACATTACCAGCTGTTGACTCCCCAACTCAAGTCGTAGCATTAACCACTACTTATTTTCTAGCGGGACAAGGAAAAAACGTAATCAACGTCAAAAAAAGAAGGAAACGGGTTCAACTTACCATTGCAATATGTATGTATGTATGTATGTATGTATGTATGTATGTATGTATGTATGTATGTATGCATGCATATGAAGTGGGGTTTATTGTACACGAAAGAATAGGGCTTATATGTATATGTATACATGGCTTTAATATGCATGCATGCATGTATGTATGTATGTATGTATGCATGCATGTATAGTGGGGTTTATTGTACACGAAAGAATAGGGCTTGTATGTATATGTATACATGGCTTCAATATGTTTAAGTATTAACGTTACTAATCAGGTGCCTTGAGAATGAAATGAAAGTGCAGGTATACTATTGTTGACCTTATGAAGATTTGACGATTGGGATGCATGATTGTACCCAGAAAGATTATCGAGAGGATTAGCATGAGTAGAATGAATATGGAGTGGTCATTTAATTACGTGTGTTTGAAATTATGAATGACGACACTAAATATTAATGATCCGGATATATGTGGTGATTGCAGGATACACAGAATTATCATCTCTAAGGAGTCTAACATGTTGAAGATCAAGTTAAGGAACAAGGATTGTACGAGAAGAGCGGTCACATAACTTGTATTAATATATTACATTTGATGCATTAATTAAGAATGAATGTTGTAAATCTTTTCAAGAAGGTGTTCGACATCTTATAAATGAACTTTCAAGTATGTCATATAGATAATAAAGAAAGAATTTTTGAGTCGGTAATTCTGCTGCGTCTCTTTTGGTTAAAACGTGTTAGGGTGTTACAATGTTTCATCTTCGTGTCATGTGCCTCCAATCTACGCTTTCACAGCCTTGGATCTGATGTCTCTTCACAAAGCTTGCTCTTTAAAAAAGAAAAAAGGCAAAGTGTTTCAAGGTATTATCCTGGTGGCTTGTTGGTGTATTTGGAAATATAGAAACGCGACAATCTTCTCCAACAAACCAGTCACGATGGCGAAGGTGGTTGAAGATATCAAGTCTCTAAGTTTCTTATGGATTAAAAATAGGTCCCCTTTTAGATCAATTAGTTGGACTCAATGGTGTTACTTTTCTTTTTGAATGTGTTTTGTCGGGCTTCTAATATCTTACTAGTTGCATGTTTTTTAAAGAAGTTGCCCATACGCGTCTTACCATTAATCATAGTAAGAATTACTTCAATCACACATTTAAAAGGAAGACATCTTGGGCTAATCATAGCTCCATGGAAGGTGTCACACCATAAGTGCCACAAGATGGCCTATGATCCCCCCCACCTCACACACACACACATATATATAATGTAAAAATAAAAGATCTTCCAATATCTTTGATACTCCCTCTCAAGTTGGAATGTACATGTTTTTTAACGCCCAACTTGTTAAGCAACGTATGTAGCTGCCGGCCACCCAAAGCTTTCATAAACAAGTCAACAACATTAAGCGCCTAAATTTCTCTTAAAGCTTGTTTTAAAATGTACAAAGACTCCTTCAATTTACAAATCCTTGTATCTTTATGATTGCCAAAGCCTTGAGGCACCTTCATGTAAACATCTTCGTCAACATCCTCATGCAAAAAAGCATTGTTAAAGACCAATTGGTGAATAACCCAATTCCTTTAAACCACAAAATCAAGAAGAGAACATTGACCAATTTTTACAATGGGTGCAAAAGTCTCATGATATCGACCCCTTTCATTTGTAGAAAACCTCTTGCTACCTTCCTTGCTTAAAACCTTTCAATTTCATCATTGGGTTTATATTTATGATTTTTTTAGACCCATTTTGGGTGTATGACACGTTTTCCACTTCACAATTGTTCAAGGGTCCACTTTCATTATCTTCGAGTGCTTGGATTTCTTTCTTTGTAGCCTCGACCCACCTGTCATCTTTAACAACTTGAACCACATTTTTTGGCTCAAATTCTAAACTGATAGTTGTCAAATAGGCTTTATGTCGATTACTATGTTTTTCATAAGTGACAAAATTTGTTAGAGGGTTGTGCATGGTCTAGTGATGAGGATCATTAACTTCGTATTCAGTAAGATGTTTCGGTTGGCTTTTGTTTCTTTCCTCTCTAACATGTTCTTCCTCTTCATGTTCATGACCTTCAAACTCATCATGAATTGATCACGGATTCGTTTGTGCCATGAACCAGATCCAATGTGCCTTCCATGATTAGTTTCTTTGGGCTTTGGCCCAAATTGGGTGCATCATCAACATCCACACCCTTATATAGTGGTGCACAAATCGGGTTTTTTGAATATTCGGTTCCGGGTATGAAATCGGGTTTGGGTATGACCGGGTTCTACAAAATCGGGTAATGACAATACATGTGTTAGGTCCGGGTCCATCCAAACATCAAAGACCCCTTTTTAGTGTTTTTTTCGATATTTTCTTTCTATATTGATACCACTAGTTATGATCAATATACAACTCTTGGGGAAAAGAAGGCAACTTCCATGCGATATTTAGACCCGATGAAGATGATATTAAGAAGCATAATATTAAGAAGATATGATATTTTAGGTTATAAAGTGAAAGTTTGAAGTTTAATATGTGAGATACTAAGACGTAATATATTAAGACGATATGGTATATTGGTTATATATTGAAAGTTTGAATTTATATCAATCATTCTAACTAAAAGACCGATCACTTCCTTCTCTTCAATGTAGCGGTTGTTTAACCTCCAAACAACCAACACATTCATCTTATTTTTTCATAAAACTTATATAAAGTTTATCATTGTAATGAAATTAACTTCTCTGTCGCATGACGGTTCCCTTTGATACTTTTAATATGTCTTTTGATCTTTAAATGTTAGAAAAATAAAACAATACATATGGATATAAGTTTGATCTTTTTTAGTTATTAGTATTTTTAAAAAATATCAAAGATTATAAAAGATTAAAGTAACAAGCCGGCTCAATTTGACTCAAGCTGGCTCGAACAATTTTATGATACGAGCTCGAGCTCAACTTTTAAGCCGAGTTAAATTGACTTGTTTAAGTTCAACCTCAATCTAACTCTGAGGCAACTCGATTACAACTTTCCTACAAGAATCATACAAACTAGTTTTATTTCTCAAGGAACTTTTCAAAAAATAGATTAAGAGTAACATAATCATGAATTGTGTTTAGGAAACATATATTATATCAAACACAAATGGAGCATAGAAAGTTAGAAACACTTGCCTAAAAAAGACAGGAAAAACCGTTAAACAAAACCAAGAATCAGTCATACAATGATCGGGAAGAATGCGGATCTTCCGTCCACATGCATGACGGGAAGAACTCCGATGAAGCTCGCTCGTACTCTCAAATCAATCCCCCTCTGCACACCTCACTTGACGACTGATACATCACCTTAAAAAAACACAACCCAAATTTAATCAATTTCGCCGGCAGATCGGTTATATACATGGCACATTTGTTAGCTCAGTTTCAGTCAATCAAGATTTCATGTGACGGCCTCGTGATCGCGGGTATGGCTCATAAATTCGTGTAGTTTGTTGCTGGATTCATAATATATTAATCTTGACTGATCAAATATTTATATTGGATGGGTTTTTAGTGAAAGATGTGAGTGATTTGTGGCCTCTTGTGAAAGAAAAGTTCGAGGAACGGCTTCCGTTTAAACGGGCTATGTTAAACAACAAAAACCGGTATCCAGTAACTGTGGATAACCTGCAAGCTGAGTTTTTATTAACTACCGATTCGAGGATCAAAAGTCGGGTCCCTCAGGATCAATTGTTCTTTTGTTTTCAAGAACCTTATGCAACTGTGGTTCTTGTAGCATGTGAGGTAATTACATTTCCAAAAAGAAAACTTTAGATTTATAATTGAAAAGTTGGTGGAAAATGACAAAAGTGTTGTTGCAGGATCTAGACGAGTTCAAGACAGTATTAAAACCGCGTTTAAAGTTAATCTTGCAAAATGAAGAGGAGTGGTTCATCGTGTTTGTGTCCAAAGCTAAATCGGACAAGGACTCAACGAGCAAAATGGAAAAAAGGGTTTATGCCAGACTTGAAGTTGATTTCAATTCAAGGAGGAGAGAAAGGTATATTCAATAGTTCGAATTTGGTGGATTTGGTGATGGGTCAAAACGGGCCGGTTGGGTAATCGGTTGGTTAAATGGGCCAGTTAATGGGTTGGGTAATGGGTTAACACATGTCAGGTTGCGTAATCGCTCGAAACGGGTCGGGTTGGGTAACGAGTCAAAATGTGCCGGGTTGGGTAATGGGTTAACATGTGTCAGGTTGGGTAACGGGTCAAAACGGGTCGGGCTGGGTAACGAGTCAAAATGGGCCGGGTTGGATAATAGATCAAAACAGGTCGGTTCCAGTAACGGGTTAAAACGGATCTGGTTGGGTAATAGGTCAAAATGGGACTTTAATATCTACTAAAAAACTACTTGGTTGAGCAGGTGCTGCAAGTATGACTTACATGGCACTCTAGTAACCTTTTGGGATGACTTTGAACTCAAAATCATGGAGTGCATCAGAAACACATTTGATAGGCGCGTCCAGTTTTACGAGGACGAGATTCGTAAGCTCAACGAACAACGTCTTACGCCCGTTTGGAGCTTCTGTAACTTTTTCATCCTCAAAGAAAGCCTGGCATTCATGTTAGAGATGGCTAATCTTCATGAGGATTCGTTGCGCGAATATGATGACCTAGAGTTGTGTTACATGGATACAGGTGCTTCATGTTTTAAATAAACTGCTAATTAATCAATACTGGATTTTTAAATTTTCTTTTCCTTTTTCTTTTTTCTTGCATGATATAGTTAAAAATGAAGACAAAAAGAGGGAATTTGGAGGAACGGAACATGGAGACGATCAATCTGCAATACTAAGCCGTAACAACAAGCAACTTACACAGATCGTTCTCGAAACTTCCTTTAGGGAGTTTGAATTCCAACAGTACCTATTTGCATGTCAAGCTAAGGTGATCTAATATTTTACCTTAGGAGCTTACTAAATGTACCCGCTTTATGCTAAACAAACCCCCCCCCCCCCCCCCCCCCTCTCTCCTGTTGAGTAAAAGTAGAGAGATGAATTCACTAATTCAGTTGGTGTGTTTTTGGTGGGGGTGTACATTTAGTAAAAATATTAGGTGGGGTACATTTAGCACAATCCTTTATCCTTATTATATATACTTGAACTAGTTTCTGATGGGGTTGACTTTTTTGCAGCTGTTGTTCGATCTAAACCGTCCATTTGACGTTGCATCAAGAGGGTTCTCATTCATAGCCAGTTTCTCAGAAGTGTTGGGCCGGCACGAGGTTGGTGTATAATCCAGATTGGTTCTTTGTTCTAACTTGTATTTCTAATTTATCAAGGTTTGTTTTCAGAGTGATTTGCCTTTCTGTACGAGAGAAGTTTGGGTCCTGACCTCATGTTTGAGCTTGATTAATGCAACTGCTGACCATTACAGAGATGGACAAATAGCACCGGATTTAGAACGAGAATATTATCGTATACGGGCTGAATTATATTCTCTATCCCGAGTAAAGGTAAACTATATCAGTCTATATGCCTTAAAAGGGTTGGGTCAAGTTGACCTGAATACTGAAGTCCATTTTTTGGGCAAATTTTGACCAGTTTGTTTGTAAGCTATATTTTTTAAATGAGCTATATAACTCGAATTGACCCATGCTTAACTGAATGGGTCGAAACCGACACCTCTAATTCGTCACCTTTTTTATAAATGTACATTTTACTTTATTGACGTTTGGATCATGAAATTTTGGCAGTTAATGAGGCTTGCATATCTAATTGGGTTCGGATCTTCTATAGAAAGAAGTCCACTCAATAGGTAGGCACTCAATTACTATTTATTATCTATCTTCTACCATCTATAAAATAAAAATAAATAAATAAATAAAAAATCAAAGGTACCTTTTTTTCTTGTACCTGCAGTGCTTCACTTAGCATGTTACCTTGGCCTAAGCCAGCAGTTTGGCCTTCAGTTCCCTCTGATGCTTCATCTGAGGTTCTTGACAAAGAAAAGGTATTATCTTTTATAACATTTATTTATTAAATGATAGTTTTTTTATAAAAAAAAAGGAAAAATGGATTTAAATAATCACAACTATTACCTATTGGCCGGCAATAGTCCCAACTAACGAAATGTTTTGTCACAGTCCCAACTTTTAACCTACTTTTTTCCCAATGAGCGTTTTCTAACTGAGGTCTAACCCAGTTAGTTTTTGCTTACGTAGACTGCTACATAAGCAGACCGCATCATCAAAACTTTGCCACGTAAGCAGTCCACGTCATCGAAAGTTTGACTTTTGCCACATAAACAGTCCGCATCATCAAAAGTTTGACTTTGTGCCGCATAAGCAGTTCGCGTCATCAAAACGTTGACTTTTTGCCACATAAGCAGTCCACATCAGCAAATAACTCATAGGGTTAGACCTCAGTTAGAAAAAGCTCGTTGGGAGAAACTATGTTAAAAGTTGGGACTGTCACAAAACATTTCGTTAGTTGGGATTGTTTCCGGCCAATAGGTAATAGTTGAGATTATTTAAATCCAGTTTTCCTAAAAAGATGATTAAACTATATAAATTACAGACAATTCTTCAAGCTACTCCAAGAATCAAGCACTTTGGTATTCAGAGCAAACCATTGTCTCTTGAACCCTCTTCTCTTCTGTCTGATGCAAGCTCGGTTGATACCACGAGACTTGCAGAACTTTTTGTGGCTGCTGAACACGCTCTTCGTGCGACTATATCTGATCCTGATTTACGGAAATCTTTATCATCGTTAGAGGAATTTGAGGTATAAGATGATACAGATCATAACAAAATGATTATGAAATGTAGAAGTTCTTATAATCTTATACAAATGTGCTTTTAACAGAAAAAATATCTGGACCTATCAAAGGGTGCTGCTGATAACTATTATCATGCATGGTGGAAAAGGCATGGAGTCGTTTACGATGGCGAAATTGCATCTGTTTATTTCAAACATAAGAATTACGAACAGGCTGAAAGTTCATATGAAAAGGTTTGCGCTCTTTATTCAGGTGATGGATGGCAAGATTTGTTAGCAGACGTGCTTCCGAATCTAGCTGAGTGCCAGAAAATACTTAACGATAAGCCCGGTTACTTATCGTCTTGTGTGAGATTACTTTCGTTAGATAAAAACTTGTTCGCGGTCAAAGAACGGCAAGCATTTCAGTCGGAACTAGTTCATCTTGCACATAGTGATTTGACGGATCCGGTCCCTTTAGACGTGTCATCACTGATAATATATTCGGGTAATTCGGGTCCACCCGTGGAGCTTTGTGATGGGGATCCGGGTACTTTGACTGTAACTTTATGGAGTGAGTTTCCTGATGATATTTCTCTTGAATCGCTTAGTCTTACGTTGACCGCTATGAATAATGCCGATGAGCGTGTTAAGGTATAGTAAATTACTTAATTATAATTACTTTGAACTGGTAAATTTGTTAAACAAATTTCTAAAAGAAATAGTGCTTTTTTTATCTATTTTATAGGCGATCAAGAGCAGTGGTGTTACTATGTTGAAAACGGGTTGGAATACGATTGATCTATCGTTGCCCCCACAGAAACCGGGCTCTTACGAGTTGGGTGTTCTTACGGGGCAGATTGGTCATTTAAGATTCAGGTCTCATGGTTTTTCCAGAGGTGGGCCAGCAAATAGACATAGTGATGATATGAGTTTTGATAAGCCTGCTAAGCCTGTCTTGAAGGTAATAATCCGGTTTTTATGGGCTGAAATGATATTGGTTGGGTTGGGTTGACCAAAAACACTTTTTTGTTCAAATATTAGATTTTTTATGAATATTCATCGAGCCAAATATAACAAAGAAATTATAATCAAGTTTTAATGCGTTAAGATACACTTTTTCTGACTTTTAACCCGTTTCCTTTTAAGCAACTTTTTTTATAAAAAAATACCTATTAGAGATGAAACATACCCCGAATCGACCCATTCGAAAGTAAACGGGTTGAAACTGTCACCTCTAATATTTCAAACATAAAGGGCTGGTAATAGGTCATCTGTATAAGACACGATTATACATGTTTACTGAAAAGTACACAACGTGATTTTTTACCTTTTAAAAATAAAACAAAATTAGGAGGATATGATCCATCATTTCTTCTTCTTGATACATAAAACATACAACTATGTTATAGACATGAGATATAAACTAGTTAAAAGGGGGTTATATTCATGTTAAATACTTGTGTTATTCGCGTCATCAAAAACCCGTTAAAACACAATAAGACACGATTTGACGGCTTATAACATGGCTCTTTGTAGATTCATATTTTGTTCCAAATTTAGGTGTTCAAACCAAGGTCCCTTGTGGATCTATACGCAGCAGTTTCATCCGCATTATTAATGAACAAGCCTCAGTGGGTCGGGATCGTTATCAAGCCATTAAACTACTCCCTCAAGGGTGCTCGTCTACACATTGACGCCGGGCCCGGGTTAAAGATTGGGGAGTCACGTGCCATCGAAATCGAGAAATATGCCGATAACGATAATAAAAATTCTAATTCTTCCAATATTCCCACAGAAATTTCTCAAATTAATCTTACAAATGGAAGTATAGAGTTACCAGATTGGGCCAGCAATATAACTAGCATTTTATGGATTCCTGTGTGTGCCATTAGTGATGGGCTGCCAAGAGGAACATCTGCAGGTTTTGGTTACACTAATGCATGTATGCTTTCAATGCTTTTGACTTTTGTTGACTAATAATCTATTTTGATTTTGATTAAAATGTCACTTTCGTCCTGAGGTTTGGCTAGTTTTACGACTTTCGTCCAAAGGTTTGTTTTTCCGCATCTGGATCCAAAAGGTTTGAAATCTTGCCATTTTCATGCGGCTCGTTAACTTCATCCATTTTTCTCCGTTAAGTCATGGGTATTTCCTTCTATTTAATTAACTTAAAGGGAAATTCAATCTTTTTCAAGGGTATTCGGTTTTTTTTACATAAAGTGAAAAAGACCGAATTGCCCTTTAAGTTAACAAAAAGACGGAAATATCCTAACTTAGCGGAGAAAAATAAATGGAGTTAACGAGCTGGATGAAAATGATAGGATTTCAAACCTTTTGGAACCATATGCGGAAAAACAAACCTTTGGACGAAAGTCGCAAAACTGGCCAAACCTCAAGGACGAAAATGGTATTTTACTCTTTGATTTTTTTTAGGCGTAATATCGACCCAAAGGCCAAGCATTGCTAATGGGCTAAGGACTTTAGCCCTGAAACTTGAATTCGGGGTGTCACATAATCAGATAATGAAAAGGTTCATGGGCCTCTTTGACCCTTGATTAAGATAGCCAAATCATAATTAACTCAACTAATATCTTGACTATTTACAGGACTATACCTGTTCATTTCACCGACCCGTTCCACGTCAGCACACGGGTCACAGACCAGGGCAGTGACGGTTCTTTGTTTTTACAGGTCTGTTTATTAATATTTTGGAAAGGGGGCTAATAAAAGTACACCCCAAAAATTATATTTTGACACCTTATATACGATGGTATACAAGTATACGGCTCGTATACATATATGTTGGTCGTATACTAGTAAGAGAATGTCAGAGTGTGTTTAGTTACATAAGTATACGACTCATATACATATATACAGGTCGTATATAAGGCCCGTATATATGTTTATGGATCGTATATAAGGCTCGTATATATATTTACGGGTTGTATATAAGGCTCCTATACATGTATATTGGTCATATATATGGCTCGTATATATGTTTATGGGTCGTATACTTGCGCAGCCAAACATAGTTTGACATTCTCTTACAACTATACGACCATATAAATCTATATGAGTCGTATACATAATACATGATTGGGTGTGTCAATAAAATATTAGGGTGTGTGAATAGTGAAGGCCTTTAGAGATTAAAAGTTTTGGTTGTTTTGCAGGTGATATTACAGTCACAGGTGAAGGCCTCATTAACCATACATGATGTTTGGTTAGATTTACAAGATGGGTTTTCTCACGCTGGACGAGGTGATGGGAGACCGACATCTGGCATGTTCCCATTGATTGTTCCTCCAGCTTCTAATTCTGGAGTTTTGTTTGGTATATCACTTGGAGCCACAACCACTGAAGGTAATTAATTAACTATTTATCATATTAACAGTCATTTGACAAAAAAAAGTTTAAAATTTATTATTATTTAGCACGGAAATATAACTTGATCAAAAGATGTCATGTAGACCCAAAAGCAAAAATCTTGCCGTTGGGAACCAAAACCACTAGTCTCGTAATGCATTGCAAATATCGCACGGATTGATTGAGGTTGACCGCTCAGCCACTTGCATCGTGACATGTGGCAAAGTCCTCATGGCCAAGTAAACAACGCGCTGCCCAATCTCAGCCAATGGGGCTTTGACACGTGTCAAATTGTGACTATACAAACTGTAATATACAAAAGTATGATTTCCATTGCCAAGTGTCAAATCATGTGCGGCTAGCTGGTCAAAAGGTAACATCCCAGTGAAAAATTCGTTTTGGGGGCTTAGGTGTCACGTTATTATTGGATAATGGGTCACATCATGACGATACTTCCTTGACCACAACATTCTTGAGGTCGCGATGCTCGCTTTTTGAGCTTACCTAACGTCATTTGATTGGTTAAAAGGCCATGGAAATTGGTGTGATCATTTGTAACGATAAAAGGTTATGCTTAAAACTTTATATACTCTTTCAAAATGACCATATACATGATTTTTTTTACAGATGAAGGGAAAGCGGAACATCGTGATACAATAATAAATATAAAATATGAAATATGTGGGGATAGAAATCATGGATCCCACACCCCTATCTCTCTAAAACCTGAAGGACCCGAAAATGCTGATGTCACACCATTTCTAACATTCAAAAGTGGTCTCGTTTTACAACGGCCCGTGCAAGAACCTTTACTAGCAGTTGCTTTTCTTCCTTTACCTTCGAACGGTCTCACAGTTGGTCAGCTCGTCACATTTAGATGGAGACTCGAAAGGTTGACCAGCTTTGACCTCAAGGACGAATTATTGTACGAAGTCAATGCGAATTCAAGGAATTGGATGTTTGCCGGAAGGAAACGAGGCCATGCCCCTCTCTCCTCAAAACAGGTGCATTCAGATCATTACTAACAAGTCAGTTAATGGGCCGGGTTAGATACTCATATAATGTAATCTGGGTTAGATACTCATATAATGTAATCTGTATCAGAGTATCCGACCTGGCCCATTTAATGATGTGAGAGATATCTAAATAAAATTTGTTGCATTATGATAGGTGCAAGAATTGAGATATCAATAATGTGTGTGCCACTAGCTGCTGGACATGTGCGCCCTCCACAACTCCACTTGCCAAATGTCAATAAGGCCCATATATGCTGCAATCCAGCAGGCCCACATTTAGTGTGTGTCCTGCCTCCACCTTTGAGCTCATCATTTTGCATTCCAGCATGATGTGTGAAAAATCTTAGTATTCTGCACTCAAGTGTACGCGCTTGCGGTTCAGTACAGAACCATAAATAATGCGATAACGAACTGTTTGTTTGTTTCTTCTATTTCAAAGTTATACAGATAACATAATAGTGGATGATTAATTGGTCTCCACTTCAATTAGTTTTCTTATATCTCTTACAAGATTTCATGTGCATTGTTCAAAAACATTGACTTGCATTATGTATCGGTATATTTGGAATGTTAATGACCGAATTAATATGCATCTAGGGCACGATATTACGTTCTTTTTATATATTGTTTAACTTATATGTTAGCTATTAGCATATGTATTATATGCATGAACATATAAGGAAGCTAAAGCAACTTAATGTATGAATATTTTGAGACAAGATCATGAGTCTCAATACCAAATCTCTAATTCTTTGCAACTTTTAAAATTGGGTAGGACCTAATCTTTACTTTTGTCACATTCAAACGTTGTACAGTCAATTAAGAAAAAATTGAAAATGAAGCTACCAAAGCATATTTCTTTATACCACAATTGGTTTAAGAATTTTATTTTTTAAAAGTAGATGATTTGAATCTAAAACAACTTATTTTAATAGTCGGATAGTAAAACATAATCATTTAACCATACGTCCCCTCACCTCCCATGAGTCACCCACTAATTATTATTTGAAAGCCATGACCCAACCTCTATGATGGGCTTTTGCATCTTTTAACAACATTTAAGACCTATGTCACTTCAACACAAAGGCTCAATGAATTATTGATTTTTTATATACATATATAATACACACATATATATACACAAATGTTAATAGAGTCGATTACTTTATAAATTGTTTTTTTCATGTGATGTGTGTGAAGTTATCAGGATGCAACACGTGTATTTTAAACGAATACTATATGTCCGTATAAGTCATAATTATGCACCATAGGTATATAATTACATATCATACGTATAAAATTATGTAGCATGTATAGACAATTACAAACTAGTATTTAATTACGCAATGGTATGTGTAAATACTTTTTTTTTGAACGGTAAATGTATAAATACTTGTATAATTACGCATTGTTATGTATATGATATAATTACTCAACATATGTGTACAGTTACACGTTTTATAATCAACAACACAAAAAATCATTCTTTGTTAAATATATAGTAATACCATACTCAAAATAGTAATAACAAAATCCTCCATTTTATGGTATAGTTCTTTTAAAAATAATGAAGTGTATAAGTAATAACAAAATCCTCCATTTTATGCTATAGTTCTTTTAAAAATAATGAAGTATATAAAAGTTATTTGATTTAAAAAGGTAAAAACAAACTGTTATAACTAGAGGTTACCCTAAAAAGTTTCAAATTAGTAAATATCCAAAGAGGCAACTATATAACTTGCTAAAAGTAGTAAAGTCTATTCGCGCATACGTTTAAATGTTCTGCTTGAACCGACTTGATGACAAGGGAACCTCTAACGCGATTTTAGTTGAAGGGTTATCATCAAAATAAAACAAAAAGAGACTGTTTAACCTACAAGCTTCTTAAAGAATTTCTTTAGATTTAACAAACACAAGTGTAAGAGAATATTAGGTTGAAAGGAAATGTGTTCTTTGTTTAGTATGTAACTTTCAGGTTGTTTGAGTATTTCTGCTAATCATTCAGTATAAAGAAGTATATAGACTTTCCATATATATGGATAAGAATATCCAACCAATCACAATTTTGTAATATCTCAAATAATCAACGAGCTTATGCATCATCGGTATACTAAGCACGCATCAATCTAAAGGATGAGTAATGTTTTATGTTAAAATGGAACACCACAACAAGTTTTATAAAATGGATTTTTTTATAGAAACAAATCAAATATATTAACTATAAAATCTTTAAAAAAATCTATAAAAGTTATCATCTTTTAAAAAACTACACTAAAAACATATATGGTTGAACAATCTTTTATAACAAGATGTTTTCAACATGTTTTCTAAGTCGTGAAAACTTAATAAATATACAGTTTGATATAAGAATTCACTAATTAGGTTTAGACACACAAGTTTCACTTTATAAATATACCATAAAATTTTGTAAATGATCCTCAAAATAATTGGTTAGCTTGGTGTCTTCTTAGTTGTCAGGCTCAATCATATGCTTGGGGAAACTTAAAAAAATTGTCAAAACGTAAGAGCATTTTAGAAGTTTTTTCACACTATTTAAGTAAACATTTATCCCACATTTAACCCATCCTCTTGTACACTAAAATCTATACACGTAAGCCATATGTCAAAACAATGGTATTAAAAATGATAAGACTCAGAAAAAACTCAAATCAGGAACTATCAACTAAAAAAGTATGATCTGAACCACTAACAAAGATGAAACTGAGAAAATATAACTACTCTAATTTCTCACAAGATCATCAACACGATGATCTTATCTCCAAACGAACAACAGATTCTCAATCTTGCGAAGATCAGTATGATCACCAGAAAACCCTAATTCGCCTTTAGAGAAAGAAAGAAAATGACAAGTACAAATATCTCAGTGTCTCTTAACTCCTTGATACTGCTCTTATATAGGAAGGGTTAAATGCAACTTAACCCTAGTTAACACCTCGGTTGTTACAACAACTCTGTTTAATGTATTTAAGTTGTTCTATGTTGTAACAACTTTATAGACTTCCAACAAATTGAGCCCATCTTCCAAACAGTCCGTAGCCCAAGCATAGCCCAAGTAGTCCAGTCCACACTTCAGCACTAGCAACCCATTTATGACATGAAACTCAAACAAAGAAAGAAATCAGAACATATAAACACAATGAACTATGAAATTGCAATATAAAGAAATGTATATATTTTAACACCCCCCCCCCCCCCCCCACAATTTCATTACTGAAATATGTCATACAAGCGCAATTTACCACATAACTCATTAAGCGTTTTGACTAAAACCGCTTTAGTAAAAACATCAGCTAACTGACTTTCAGACTTGATACCTGCACGCCTTATCAACCCTTTTGTAATACAGTCTCATAAGAAAAATAAGTCTATTTCGAAATATTTGGTCTTGTCATGAAACACAGGATTTGCTGCTATTGATATAGCAGCTGTTTTATCACAGAATAAATTAATAGGAATTTTAGCATTAACCCTTAACTCATTTAACAAATTTTTCACCCAGATTACTTCACACACAGCTGAACACATAGCCCTATATTCAGCCTCAGCTGAAGACCTAGACACTGTTGGTTGTTTTTTACTTTTTCATGACACAAGACAGTTACCAACAAATACACAAAAGCCGGTAACTAAGTTTCTCGAATAAATGCACTTAGCCCAATATGAGTCTGCATATGATATTTAAACACTCAGACTTGCTAAACAAAACTCCTTTACCAGGTGTAGCTTTTAAGTATCTTAGTAAGTGAAAAGCAACCTTTAAATGACCATTCGTGGGACTATGCATAAACTGACTAAGGAAATGAACAGTATACGAAATATCAGGTCAGGTGTGAGACAAATAAATCAAATTTCCTATTAATTGTTGATATCCTGTGATATTTTCCAAAGGACCATTGTCACTTTTAACATAGCATTTACACTATGACTTTGATCAATAGGACAACTTACATGTTTACAAGCAAGCATCCCATATTTAGATAAAAGATCAGTACAATATTTTCTTTGGGACAATACCACACCTTCATTACAGCGAATCACTTCTATTCCCAAAAAATATTGTAACTCGCCAAGATCTTTAATCAAAAACTTGGTCTTAAAACTTTCTTTTACTTTGTTAATTTCAGCCACTGAATTACCAGTTAAAATTATATCATCCACATACACTAGTAACACAACAAATACATCTTTTACTATTTTCACAAACATAGATGTATCACATTTACTTTGTTGAAACCCAAAACTATTCAATGCATTAACTAGCTTTTCATTCCACATACGAGGAGCTTGCTTAAGTCCATACAAAGACTTTTTTAATTTGCACAGTTTAGAAGACAAATCAGAACCATAACCTTCAGGTAATGACATATACACATCTTCATGTAAATCCCCATACAGAAAAGCATTATTCACATTTAGTTGATACAACTTCCAATTATTTTGAACAGCTAAGGCTACAACACACCTCATAGTAACTAATTTAACCATGGGAGAAAATGTTTCATCATAATTTATGCCCTCCTTTTGACTATATCCTTTGGCAACAAGTCTGGCTTTGTACCTTTCTATCTCACCATTAGATCTATACTTAATTTTGAAGATCCACTTACAACCTACAACACTTCTATCTTTTGGCCTATCAACAACTTCCCATGATTCATTTATATGCAATGCTTGTATCTCAGAATTCATAGCTTCTACCCAATTGGGGTCATTGATAGCTTCTCTATAATTTTTAGGTTCAAAACTTTTGGTTAATGTAGAAGCAAAACAAATACAATCACTACTAAGTTTAGAAAAATTAACAACCTTTTCAATACCATACTTTACCTTGCCCTCAATGACAAAATCATTTAACTTTCTAGGAAACTAGGAAGGTCTAGCAGACCTTCTAGGCACCAAATTAGATGATTCAGAAGTCACTGTGTCCCCCTCAGAAACATCATGAGTTTCATTTGCAATAGTCACATTCTCTGCCAAGTCAGACGACGTTTGATCTTCTCTTGTCTGTTGAACTTCAGCCCTGACATTAGAGGTATCAGACTCATCTGACTGTGGAGTATCATGTGTTCTTGCATCAATCTCACCTTGATCCCTTCTTTCATCATAGGGATCCTTCACAGTGTGAGAATTTTTGGATTCTGAATCATCATACACATTTAAAAAAATTAAGAGAATCTATGTCTTTACAAGGATTTGAATCATAGGTTTCAAACACTGTTTTTTCTTTGAATAGAAAAATAGTTTCATAAAATTTTACATCCCTTGAAAAAATTATAGTTTTTGTATCTAAGCTAAACAATTTATAACCCTTTTTGTTATATGAATACCCTATAAAGACACATTTCTCAGCTTTACTATTTAATCTATTATTTTCATTCAAGACAGTACAAAAACTCAAACACCCAAAAACTCTCAAATGATCTAAGAAGGGCCTGAACTTATATATCATTTCATAGGGAGTCTTGCCACCTAACACAGCAGTAGGAGTCCTGTTTATGATATAAGCAGCAGTCAACACACATTCATGCCAAAATCTAACTGGTAAATTGCTTTGGAAGAGCAAAGCCCTTGTAACATTCAACAAGTGTCTATGTTTTCTCTCAACAACACCATTTTGTTGAGGAGTATAGACACAACTGATTTGATGACTATTCCTTTAAGTTTAAAAAATGCCTGCATTTGACTGTTTACAAACTTAGACCCATTATCACTTCGAAAGCACTTAATTATTTTTCCAAACTGAGTTTGTATAATTTGAACAAAGTCTTTAATATTTTCAACAACTTCTGTTCTGTTTTTCACTAAGCAAATCCAAACAGCTCTGGAATAGTCATCAACAATAGTGAGAAATCTATGTCCCTCTCTACTTGGAACTCTATAAGGTCCCCAAACATCTAAGTGAACAAGTTCACCTAAATTGGAACTTTTATGTTCACTTAATGGAAAAGGAACTCTATGTTGTTTTGCCTTGTGACAGATATCACAAGGATCATGATTAGACTATATGGAAACCTTTAGAACATCTTGAAATGTTTTAACAGCCTGATTAGCAGGGTGTCCTAACCTAGCATGCCATAATTTGTAAGAATTATAACTACTAAAACACACCTTATTAGACACAAAAACATTTCCATACAAATATAGACCTTCAACTTGATTACCAGTCACCAAGACTCTCTTGGTTATTAAGTCCTGTATATAACAACTATGTTCATCAAATCCAATATACACCCCATTATCCTTTCCTAATTTGTGAACAGATATAAGGTTAACAGAATATTCAGGAACAACAAACACATCTTTTAAAACAACTCCTTCTACTAACTTGACAGACCCTATTTTAGTCACAAAAGCACTAGTACCATTAGAATGTTTAACTTGCACCTTTAGATTTGATATATCAAAAAAATCTACTAAATTAGTTTCAGAATTGACTATGTGATTGTTGGCCCCTGAATCTATAATCCAACCTGAACTCTTTTCAACAAAGGTGGCAAAGTTATACACAGATTCAGAAAACACGCTTGAACAAACCAAATTACCTGATACATTACAGCTTTGTAGTGTCTCGGGTGACTTTTCCTTTAACAAACTCAACAATTTTGATAACTGATCAGAGGTTAAAGAGTTTATAGGAACATTAGTTTCATCAGAACACACATTGTTACTAGACACAGTTTTCTTACCCTGACTTCCTCTTGGAGGCTTTATCCAAGAGAGATATCCAATTAACTCAAAACATTTGTCAACAGGATGACCAAGTTTATTACAGTTCGAGCATTTTAGACTTTGGTTTTGACCCTTAACAAATCTTTTTTATTTTCAACCACACTATTAACCTTGGAGAGAAGGCCAACAGTATGATCTTTAGATATAGTGACATTTGCATTTCTATGAGATTCCTCCCTAGACACAACAGAAAATGCTTCCTGTAAAGTAGGTAGGGGTTCTCTAATAAGCAGACTAGTTCTAACAGACTGATATACCCCATCAAGACCCATTAAAAACTGCATGAGTTTAATTAAATGATTAAAATTGTTAAACTGGGTAGAGACATTGTAAGTACATGTAGGAATTTACATGATTTGGTCTAACTTCTTCCACATAATATTTAGTTTCTGATAAAACTCAACCACAGACATGCCACTTTAACTATATGAATTTATTTTTTGATATAGATCAAAAACTACAGACCCATTCACCTTATCATAAGTATCCTTTAAATCTTTCCAAACCTATGCTGCAGATTTGGAATATACATGTCCTAAGTACAATTCTTCAGATACAGAATTTAAGATCCAAGTAAGAACAACAGAGTTGCACCTTTCCCATTGAGTTCCTAAGATTTCATTATCTTCTGGTTTAGGAAAAGTACCATCAATAAAACCTACCTTATCTTTAACCCTCAAAGCCAGACTCATAGCATTAGCCCATACAATATAATTATCAGTTCCTTTTAGTTTAATGTTAACAACAGTTAAACTAGTTGAGTCACTTGCATGCAAGTAAAGAGGATTATCAGGTTCTAACTTACTAATCATAGTTTCACCAAAAAGATTCAACAGACCAGCCATACTAGGTCAACACCAGCAAACAAAAGCACAACAACACAACTTACACTGCGAAGCTGTACCAGGGACCAGATAGTAGGATCGTCACTCAAAGATGCCTACCCAGGCCTTTGTACAGGAGTTGTATTCTATTTAAAATACTAAAAACAAACAAGAATTAATCACAGTTAACACAAACCAACCCAGCAGAATTCACAGTTAACTGACAATCACAACACAAATAAAATTTTCAAGACTTATTGACAGCTAGCAATCACGAAATATGCAACAGGGTGTACCCTCTCTGTGTCCCAATCAACACCGGCCCGACTAGTCCGGCAACAACAATGAATGAAAAACTGAAAGTAAATAAAGGAAAGATCTCACCAAATATGCAAACCCAAGTCAGGGTTTCTCCAAGTCCAGTTAGGATTTTACAATCTTCAAGGATTGAACCTGAAGGGGTATGGTACCAAAAACCTTGCGCCAATCAAGGAAACCATACCCATTAATAACTTTTAAGAAAACTGCGCGCAGACTTCTTTGCCAAAATAAGATTTTTTAGAACTTTGCGCCAAATATCCAAGAGAGGAATGCTTCATTTAACTACCTTGCGCGGGCTCGGGCAAGGTTCAAAATTAACCTTGAACATTCTTGTTTGATCTTCATTTAACTACCTTGCGCGTGCTCGGGCAAGGTTCAAAGTTAACCTTGAACATTCTTGTTTGATAATGCTTCATTTAACTACCTTGCGCGGACTCACGCAAGGTTCAAAGTTAACCTTGAACATTCTTGTTTGATAATGCTTCATTTAACTACCTTGCGCGGGCTCACGCAAGGTTCAAAGTTAACCTTGAACATTCTTATTTGATAATGCTTCATTTAACTACCTTGCGCAGGCTCGCACAAGATTCAAAGTTAACCTTGAACATTCTTGTTTGATAATGCTCCATGCTCAAACCTTGCGCAGATATTTATATCAAAACAAGAATCCACCAAACATTGCGCTGAGCAGCAAGGAGAGGAAGGAAGATCAGTTAACTAACTTGCGCTTCTCGCGCAAGGAAACAGTAAATCCTGAAGAAACTTTCCCTTAGCAAAATCCTTGACTTGTTGCAGAAGCAAAGGGAATCTTTTCTGTTATAAC
Organism: Scalesia atractyloides; assembly: GCA_947069175.1. Lineage (NCBI taxonomy): Eukaryota > Viridiplantae > Streptophyta > Magnoliopsida > Asterales > Asteraceae > Scalesia > Scalesia atractyloides. The sequence goes on from CAMTDV010000022.1 coordinate 7,876,309, forward strand.
AGAATGTACACTTGGCGAATAATAGATGGGTAACAGCTGTGAAACCTTCTAGAAGCCATTAACACCCAATCGTGCAAGCATCTTTTCGGTTATAACCAATTGCCACATGGCAACATCTGGATGGCTGAGGAAGATCACGGTGATGGCATGCTCACATTTATAAGATGTAGTGATCTCATGTTGACATGTGGCGCCTCCCTCACCGCTGATGGGCTCACGATCCGTGTGCACTAACAGATTGCCAACAAAAGTTAACGGAATAACAAAAGATTTCGTTGAAGTTAACAATATTTCTTTTTGGCGCCAAACACCGGCTATAAATAAGTAACTTGGAGTTCAAGGAATGGTATTCACACTCAACTACTCTCTCATTTACAATACTTACTTCCGACTACCTGTACTTATTCTCACGCTGGAGGGTGGTCACGGACAGAACCCCCCTTCTCCCCGTGGCGAGCTAACGGTGTTCTGTTTTGTAGGATCAGCCGGAATATTGTTCTATTCATCATCCATCGTGAAACCAAACGGAGGGTTAACCCTTTTATACAGAGCCCATTCCATAGATCGACTTTGGCTCAGGTCTAGTTGATCCAGGGTTTCTTCATTAGCGCCCACCGATTTCGATTCTCTCACCTTTCGTTTCGTTTCACTTAGATCTGCAGCGTCATGGCTGACGATCATCTTTTCAAGGTCCTCGATCAGGGATTCGACGCGTTGTTGTCGGACCTCAGGTCGACGGACAAATAGTTGAGGATTCTTCCGGCGAAGCTAATGCTTAGTATGATCCTAATCATACGAGTATTCCTGTAATGTCGGCGGCTCCTCAGGTTGATGTTACGTCGATTTTACCACCTGGAGAGACTCCATTATCGAGTTAATCAAATCTCAAGCAACTCTAAACGCTATGTATGCTCATTTATGTGCCCAAACCGGAACTCCATCTTTTCAAGCTCCGGTTAGCGCTCCTCAGGTCCGTGCTTCGCCGGCACCTCGAGTTCTGAGTTATAATACTCAAGGTCATGCTCGTTCCCCTTCGCGCATACCTGAAGATGGAACATAAATGCATTCTAAAACCAGGAAATATCCTGTTCATTCTAGTAATAGAAGGCAAGAAGACAACGTTCAGCGTCGCGCATCTGTCCACTCTCGTTTGGGCTCGCGATCTTCGCAGAAACAGGACACCCAATATGATGAAATCGATAGAACCTATGAGGAAGGGGATAGTGCAAGTATTTTTAATCGAATATCTGCAGATCATGCTAGTTACAGGCCAAAAGTACGCGCAGTATACAATCCAAAAGTTGAGCATAATTACAATTTGGTGTACCGCCCAACCGAAGCAGCTGAACAATCAAAGTTTAACAGAGAGATAGCACTAGATCCGCTGGAGCGAGCGAAATTACCATCCAACGTTGGAAAGTTTAACGGTTTGACCGATCCCGATGATCACATGCGCCTCTTTACCGGTGCAGGTTTACTTGGGTTCTGGACACTGCCAATGTGGTGTCACTTATTTGTACAAACCCTTATTGGTGTTTCGCGCCTTTGGTTTGATAATTTTTCGGCAAGTAAACTTTCCTCTTGGAATGACTTAAAAGAAAATTTTCTTACACACTTTAGTCAGCAACGGCGATACGTGCGCGACTCCTCAGATGTAATGAACATCTGGCGGAGGGACGATGAAAGCCTCAAAGATTTTATAACACGTTACAATAAAGAGGTGTTGGAGATTGGAGATGTCCATGAAGACCTTATACGCGCGCAGTTCAAGTATGCGGTAAGGTGCGACGAAATGATTAAAGTGTTGTCCGGTACAACTGGCCTTCCAAAAAACTTGGATAAACTCATGGCGGCAGTCAAGGTTTACGCCCAGACGGGGCGCAACTGAAGTTCTAACCGGCCACCTCTGCCTCAGAATCATCCGCAAGACTTGAGTAGAGGTAGTCGCAAGTATAAAAGAAACTGGAAAGAGTCAAGTCAGAATTCGTATTCTCCGTATTCACCAATTGATGCGTGAGCAACAATCAACAAGATAACAACTCAAAAAGTAATTAAACAAGAGAATAGGGAACGTCAGTGGACTCCCTTAACGAAGTCGCCGGCTGAGGTTCTCAGTACTGAGAATTATCAGTTTAAACATCCGCAACCAATGAAAAACAAAAAAGGGCAAGACCCAAATTTGTTCTGTGACTATCATAGAGACACCGACCACACAACAGATAATTGCATCAGTCTGCGCACGGAGATTGAGAAAGCGTTAAAGAGTGGAAAGCTTACACATCTAGTCCAAAATGTGCGCAAAGAGATTAAACAGATTACGCGCGAGAACGAAGGGCCTAGTAACAAGAAAATGAAACAGCACGTTTCCATGATTCAAGGTGGATCATCGCGCAAGCGTAGCCTTCAACATTTTCAAAACAACACTTGGCGCGAACAGCAAGTCATTTTTCCTATCGTTCCAGGAGGTCCTCAAAAAGACCGGCCAGTAGTTATCACCGGTATCTTTGGGCACTACCAAACAGATTATATGTTTATAGATCCGGGTAGTTCCATGGATATCATGTATGAGCAGTGCTTCAAACAACTAGATCCTGAGGATAAGGCACGCTTGGAACCAGTTGATTTTCCATTAACTGGGTTCTGCAATGAGGCTGTCTTTCCTCTAGGACAAATCCTCTTTCCTGTTACTTTATCTGATGGGAGGTGCTCTCGAACGAGTAACGTCAACTTCATGGTGATGCCGGCAAATTCTTGTCACGATGTACTATTGGGACGCCGCGCGCAACGTGATTTTAGTATGATTACCTCCGCTCCGCATGCTGCTTGTGGTTTTCCGACACCAAATGGCGTAGCTATACTTTATGCACGAAAAGAAATTATGTCAATTGAAGAACCAGTTATGAAGGCTGCCAAGACACTGCTAAGTAATGAACCAGAAAAGTGGGTACTCAACAATAAGTAACATGAGCAGACAATCCTATTAGGACCTGCATTCAGTATTGAAATTCGCGCAAAGCTTAAATTACTGTTGTTTCGCAACAAAGACAATTTTGCCTGGACACCTGCCGACATGGTTGGTGTCCCGCGCGACGTTGCGGAACATTGCCTGAATGTATTTCCATCAACAGAGCCAGTTGTGCAGAAAAAGCGCAGCCTCGGGTCAGAAAAGACAGCGGCAATGAACAAACAAGTCACCGAGTTATTAAATGTTGGTATTCTGCGCGAAGTCAAATACTAGACATGGGTGGCAAACCCAGTCATGGTTAAGAAACATAATGGCGGATGGCGGATGTGCGTAGATTTTAAAGATCTAAACAAGGCGTGTCCAAAAGATTGTTATTCTCTTCCTGAGATTGACAAAAAGGTTGACTCATTAGCTTCCTTTCATTGGAAATGTTTTCTAGATTGTTATAAAGGTTATCATCTAGTCTTGATGAAAAAAGAAGACGAAGATAAAACCGCTTTTCGCACGGAGAAGGGCATTTTTTGTTATACCAAGATGCCTTTTGGTCTCCGCAATGCAGGAGCTACTTATCAAAGATTGATGGATACAGTATTTGGAGATAACATTAGGAAAACTGTGGAAGTTTACATTGATGATTTGTTCATTATGAGTAATTCAGAAGACACTATGCTAGACAACATCCAAAGAACTTTTGATTCTCTGCGAGGTAAATGTAAAGTTAAATCACAGCAAATGCTCCTTCGGCATGGAGGAGGGCAAATTTTTGGGTTTCATCCTCACCAAATACGGTTTCAAAGTTAATCCCGAAAAGGTCGATGCAATACAAAAAATGTCTTCTCCTACTACCATCAAAGAGATGCAACGTTTGGCTGGAAGGTTAGCTGCGCTCAACCGCTTCCTCGCCAATCATGCTGCAAAATCTTATCCATTCATTCGAACCTTGCGCAATTGTACAAAGAGTTTGTATGGACTCCTGAAGCGGATCAAGCTTTCCAGCAGATGAAAGATTGTTTAGTTCAACTTCCCACACTTACTGCTCCTCGAGAAAAAGAACCCATGGTCTTATATCTTGCTGCATCTGAGGTAGCAGTAGGTGCTGTCTTGTTGGTAGAACACGAAGGGGTCCAGTCTCCAATTTATTATATCAGCAAGATGTTGAACGATCCAGAGACAAGGTATTCAATCATGGAGAAATTAGTTTTAGCATTGGTCCATGCTTCGCGCAGGCTACGAAGATACTTTTCTGGACATGTTATTACAGTTTTAACAAACTTTCACATTGGCCAAGTCCTGGCCAAACCAGACGTTTCTGGACGACTTGCGAAATGGGCAATAGAATTGGGAGGTTATAACATCTGTTATAAACCTAGACCAGCTATCAAAGGCCAAGTTTTGGCAGATTTCATCGCTGAAATTCCTGCTGATAAGCTTGAAGAATGCCAAGCAATCCAAAACCCAGTCCTAGTCATCGACAACAGAGCCTGGACATTGTTTACAGATGGCACATCAAACAGTGATGGGGCTAGAGCAGGTCTTCGATTAATGAGTCCAGAGGGAGCAGAATTCACATATGCAATTCGTTTGGATTTTAAAAGCACCAACAACGAGGCCGAATATGAAGCTTTCCTAGCAGGCTTACGCCTCGCTATCAAAATGGGCGCAACAAATTTAGAAGCCCATGTTGATTCATTATTAGTTGCTGAGCAAGTAGTTGGAACGTACGATGCAAAGGGAGATATCATGGCTCTATACTTGGCGCAAGCCAAAGCTCTGATTGCACAGTTCCAACAATTTAAAATCACACACGTCAAGCGAAGCGAAAACAAACATGCTGACGCTCTAAGTAAACTTGTTGCAACTAGTTTCAAGCATTTGGCAAAAGAAGTTCGCATCAAGGTTTTAAGTAATCCATCAGTCCCTCTCAGGCAAGTGAGAATGGTCGAAGTAGGAGATCCATCATGGATGTCTCCAATAATGATGTATCTGTTGCATGGTTCTTTACCAGAAGATAGAGTGCAAGCACGAAAGTTACGATGCAAAGCCCTCAATTATGAAATGATTGACGGTATTCTGTGCCGACGCTCTTACATGGGTCCTTCTCTCCGCTGTGTTGACAAACATGACCCGCAATACCTGATCAGGGAGATTCAAGAAGGACTGTGTGGCATACATTCTGGGCCGCGCATGGCCGTAGCCAAAGTAAAAAGCGCAGAGTATTATTGGCCCGGAATGTACGTTGAAGCGGTAGAAATCTTGCGCAAGTGCGTGTCCTGCCAAAGGCATGCCCCTAAAACGTTGCGCCCAAAGAATCCTTTGGTACCCGTCACAACAGCTTGGCCATTTCAACAATGGGCCATTGATTTAGTGGGACCATTTCCAGACGCGCCCGGCGCAGTAAAGTTTATCATCGTTGTGGTCGATGACTTCACAAAATGGGTTGAAGCCAAACCTTTAGCTTCTACTACGGCGATGGTAATTCGCAAATTCATCTGGGAATACATTATTTGCCGTTATGGTCTGCCCATGCGCATTATTACAGACAACGGTACAAATTTAATGGCTGAAGAGTTGCAAATATGGATGACCGAAATGGGAATCCAACATGTTTACGCTTCTGTTGCACACCCACAAGCAAATGGTCAAGTTGAAAGCATAAACAAACAGTTGGTCGACGGTATCAAGGCCCGCCTTGGCACGGCACGGTGGGGGTGGGTTGACGAATTGCCTAGCATCTTGTAGGCACACCGAACTATGCCCAAGACTAGCACTGGAGAAACCCCTTTTAGCCTTGTATACGGCACGGAAGCTGTGATTCCTGCCGAAATTGGGTTACCATCTCTAAGAATGCTAGCTTTGGAAAAACAAGATAACGAAGAACAACGGCGCATCGACCTAGACTTATTGGAAGAGCGCCGAGAAAATGCAGCGATTCGCGAAGCTAAATACAAGTCCCAGCTTGAAAAGTATTACAACAAAAGGGTGCGCATCTATTCCTTTTTGCCTGGTGACTTTGTTCTTCACGATAATGAAGCGTCGAATGCCGAAAAAACGGGGAAGTTAGCCCCCGATGGGAAGGTCCATACGTGATAAATGAAGTATTGGGAAAAGGCGCGTACACTCTGAAGCGTATGGACGGATCCAGTGTTCCTCGAACCTGGAACGCCCAGCAACTGCGCCGATGTTATATGTAATCTCAGTCCTCTAAGCAACTTCTGAGCGTTGCGTAACGAGACTGCTTACTTTATTTTGTTATGTAATCTTAGTGGCAGCCATAGCCTTGCGCTTTGTCAGTATGAATAAAATATTTTGCCCCTACTTACAGTCTTATATATGTTCATTTACAAATGCATGCAATTCCTTTGGATAAACAAAAACACAAAACTCATGAGCCACAAGCTAATTTAATACTTATGCTCACACATGATAAAAGAAATTGTTCATTTGTCTATCCTACACAAGTAATTGGTTCCATGCAAACATTGTAAAGCTGAAATATATTATATTCACAATACTTGCGCAGAAGCGCAACGTTACAAGTTATCATACACTAAAAATTACAAATTTCCTATTCTATGGACTTAGTTCCCGCCTGCTTCTCTGCTGAAGAAAAGATCTCCTTTAGCTTATCAAGAAAGTCGTCTTGCTGCAGCGCGGCGTCCACAAGGTCCATAATCGGAATTTGCAATTGATCAAATTTTTCCTTGGCAGCAGAATAAATGGCGGCAGTATTTAGCCCATGCGTGGTAGCACGGCTGGTATCACATTCAGTCTTCAGCGCATGGGCCACGTGCAAGTACATTCTCTATAGCCCTCGGCATGCCCGTCATTGCGCGCCGCCATCATTAATTCTGCCACTCTCTCGTCCAACTCCGTAGAGTTAAGGATGGCATTTGCGATCTGTACACAAACACAATCAGTACATGATACGACAATCAAACCAGACATGTGTAAAGAAAAGTGAATATTACCTCCACAATCCCGTACTCCCGCAACCAGGTAAGCTGGTTCATGAAGGATTCGGTCAAGCTTTCTGCAGTAGTGCGAGCGACCTCCGTGTCGTTAAGTTTTTGTTCACCTTCAGTCAAACGGCGGATCAACTCGGCTTTCTCTGTTCGGTGCAGGTTGACATTTTTTCAAACTGTCAACCTCAGCTTGCAGCCGCTCCTGGTCAAAAAGCATAACAGTTAGCTCATCAATTTCTTTATTCATAAGAAGAAGATTCATTTTGGTTGATACCTCATTATGCTCACTCCTTTCTCTATGTGAGCGCGCCTCTTCTGCTGCCGCAACTGCATCAGCTTTCTCTTTTTTTAGTTTCTCAATTTCATTGCGCAGAGAAGCTTTTTCTTTGTTGTCACGCTCGCAAGCCTCCACAAAGCGCTTGCGCTCGTCCGCATATTGCACAGCAGAAGCCTCACACTTGCCCTTCCAAGATAGCGCAGCCCATTCTTCAGTCTTCTTCTTTTTCTCAAATTGGGCCTTTTCCGTCTCAAAATCAACAAGCGTCTTCAATATCTTCTCTTTCTCAAGCTTGGCCTTCGCCTTCTCAAGCTCAACCTCGTCCCACTCCTTGTTCATATTGCGCCATTCGCGCACAATTCTATTTATGGTGGACGAGGTAAGGCAGACTCTTGCAGATATGACTCGTAAGTAGCTTCATGGTCTTTTTCCTCTTGGCGCTTCACCTCCGCCGGCGGGAAGATGCCCTTATACCACTCCCTACAGGAGTGCCAATCAGTAAAAACATCGCCCTGCTTAACCTTCCACACGGGCTAATGAATCGCAGAGGCTTGTCTCTCAGAATAAGAGCGATAATAATAGTCCCCAGGCGTCTCCTATGGGCGAATAGGCGATTCCCCCTCCAAATCCTCAACAAACACAAAGCCTTCGCTTTGTGTGGAAGGTCCGGACCCCTTGGATATCAACTTTGACGGTTCCCCAACATCTGTAGCCATATCTTTAACCTGCTCGCCAGCAGGATTCTCAGTATCAAAATTTTTGGGCTCTTCTTCTGGAGCCACTTTCTCAACATGTTCCGGGACGATGGGGTCTGCTTCAGGAGCAGGAGTCTCTTGCCCCGCATCTCCCTCAACATTCTCAGGCCTGCGCGGCGATGGTATAACAGATGAGTTGGCCGGTGCAGCCTTCACCATTTTCTCTGCAAAGCATATCAACAAATACCAAGTATAAGATTCTGCGCAACTTTTATGACAGAAATGCGCAGCAAACTAAACGTACCAGGTGAGAACTTCTTTGCAAAGGCATCCAGATTGCCCTTCTTACCAATGCGCGGGCGCGCAACTTTGGTCGGCGCAGGAGTTTTAGTCTTCGTCTCCTTCCTCTTCTTAGAAGTGCGCTTCAACGCCTCTTCCAGGCTAGAAGGTACTTCCAAAGGATCATCTGGGTTCGCAGCAGAAAGAGATGATGTGTCAACGGGTTCTGGCTTCGGTTTCTTCAAACCTACAGGCGCAAGACCCTCCAGTGAGTCCGACACCACCACATAATTGCACCAAGAGTCAGATACGGGAAATGTACCTTTCTTGCCCTCAGCTTTCGCAGCAGCTGATGGCTTGGTTTTTTGCTCCGGGTTGAAAGGGGGAGGCGCAGCAGCTGCAGCAGCAGTTGGTTTCTTCTTCTTCCTCGAATCAGGGCCTACGCCCAAGTTTAGCAAATCACCTACATAATCAATCATATTGAGTAAAGGTTGCGCCATTAAGTTATATTGCAATATCAACTTAGGCTTTGTATGGACTTATTTACCAGTCTTCGAACATGGTTGCGCCGCCAGATCCTCCTGCTTGGGCAACTCAAAGTTCCCCAAGATTTGTGTGAACCAAGTGTCCTCACCATCAGCAATAGACACGATGGCCATTTTTCCTCTCTCTCTCTTGAAAGAGACCAAGTAGAGAGGCCCAGCTACATAACAAACATTTTTGCATCAATACATATCTATTGAAAGATATTGCTAAGAAGTTAAAGGGTTACATACCAGTTCCATCTTCTGTATACACCGGTTTTTTTTCGGCGTTCCTTCTTCCAGAAAATACTCATCCCGGCAGCGATGAGGGCCCTCTCCGGTAAAACAATATTAGGCACATCTTTAATATCTTGATACCATACCTCGTCGGTAGGTATAGGAAGGGTCTCCAGCTCGATCTCATCACTGCCCCGGAATGTCATCTTCATCGGGATCACCGTCGCCTTGATAAAGAATAACTTATGCTTCCAGTCGTGGTAAGACTTCGGCGGCACCAAAAGCAATCGTTTGGCTTGCGCACGATGTTGGAACGAATAAAAACCCAACGAGCAGTGTAGCTGGTAGAAAACTCTAGACTTCTCGACCGACGGCACGATCTGCATCGATCGGCAAACGAACTCAAAATGCCGGATCCTCACCATTCCCATCGGGCTCAACTGAGAAATATGAATCATGTAAAAACCAAGAATTTCCAGCAAGAAGTGGGTCACCGGTAGCCGGAAGTTCCCTTCGGCAAAATAATCGTAAAATAATGTAATGTAGCCGGCCGGCGCATCAGCCGCCGTGGTATTCGCCTCCGGAAAAAACGCTTTCCAGGACGGAGCGAAAAGGAAGTTGGTGGCAAGATTATCAAAATCTTTCTTCGACCACTTTAGCAGTGGCAAACTTGACGACGACATCTCAGCAGAACTTGCACCGGTGGCCATAACTCGAACTTGGAAGAAAACTTAGAAAACTTTGAAGGTCGCAAGAATTTTTGAACACAAATTTCTCTCTAGTTATAATTGGGTGAGGAAGCAAATGGATCGTTGATCCCTTTATATACTAACCGCAATTAATGCACGATTTGACTGCAGCGACTTTTACGACCGTCACATTTCCCCAAGTAACCGCAGGGGCGAGTGGGGAACAGTAACCGCCCCACGCGCGCGAGTGTCGCTAAAAAGCATTAAATGCGGTAAGACATGTACTCTTGACAGCCTGTCAACAGTACCACACATCTCAAGAACGTGCGTCGTCACCAGCTTCACCATCCAGTTAAGTGACACGTGTCTAAGCATATTTGAAATTCAAATACTTTTTCAAAATTCACTTACGACACGTCATCAAGATGCATAAAGCAACAAAAAGCTAGTCCTTACCTTGCACAGCACATTTATCTTAAGTCCAGTGTTCCACCTACTTTTTATTCTTACATAGGAGCAACAATGGACTAGGGGGACTTGAAGGGGTGGTCCCAAAAACCTTACGCCAATCAAGGAAACCATACCCAATTATAACTTTTAAGAAAACTGCGCGCAAACTTTTTTGCCAAAATAAGATTTATTAGAACTCTGCGCCAAATATCCAAGAGAGGAATGCTTCATTTAACTACCTTGCGCGGGCTCGCGCAAGGTTCAAAGTTAACCTTGAACATTCTTGTTTGATAATGCTTCATTTAACTACCTTGCGCGAAAGTTAACCTTGAACATTCTTGTTTGATAATGCTTCATTTAACTACCTTGCATGGGCTCGCGCAAGGTTCAAAGTTAACCTTGAACATTCTTGTTTGATAATACTCCATGCGCAAACCTTGGACAGATATTTATATCAAAACAAGCATCCACCAAACGTTGCGCTGAGCAGCAAGGAGAGGAAGGAAGATCAGTTAACTAACTTGCACTTCTCGCGCAAGGAAACTGTAAATCCTGAAGAAACTTTCCCTTAGCAAAATCCTTGACTTGGTGCAGAAGCAAAGGGAATCTTTTCTGTTATAACAGAATGTACACGTGGCGAATAATAGATGGGTAACAGCTGTGAAACCTTCTAGAAGCCATTAACACCCAATTGTGCAAGCATCTTTTCGGTTATAATACTTACTTCCGACTACTTGTACTTATTCTCACGCTGGAGGGTGGTCACGGAGAGAACCCCCTTCTCCCCGTGGCGAGCAAACGGTGTTCTTTTTTGCAGGATCAGCCGGAATATTGTTCTATTCTGTAACATCCGTCGAAAAAACGGGTTTTCAAAACCCGCTTCGTTTATTAATCGAATAGTCAGTTTCAAGTTTTCGTTGCTTATTTAATGCTATTTTTAGTTTTAAACAATACATAATTAATAAATATATTAGAATTTATAAACTATAATTAATAAACCATAAAATCGGTCGAAGAAAAAAATAAAAGCCGCTGCCGGGTTTCTAACCCGGGTCAGCCGGCTCACTTAACACACAAACAACTTAACCACTCCGCCACTTGGTTCTTTTGTGTAAACAAGGAATCATATAAAACTTAAGTTACCCGTGAATTCATCTGTTTGCGCCAAAATTGAAACCGATAATCGGCTTTCAACTATCCAGACGTTTGAGTGATCGTGAGTTACTGATTATAACCGATAAATCAATTGCTGCCCACGTTCTAATCAATTCAGCCTTCAATTTCTTCGATTCATATGATTTTTGGAGTTGAAAACCGAAATCATTTACTTCCTGATTTACTCTAACAATATCATCGTCTCATAATTTGGAAACACTCACAGAACCTCCAATTTCACTTTCGCTCTAATTTCTGTTCGTCGGAAACGTTTTCTGATATCGCCGGACTTTCGCCGGAAAACCGTGACATTCATCGAATCGGTAAATTTTTAATTCTTTCATCTTCTATCCATTGTTAGACTTTTACTAACTCAAATCCTTCCATCAGAATCGGTCCCAGACGACGTTGTCGGATAATCTGCACCCACCGGAGAATCTCTGAAAATTCCGAAATCGCGCTGTGAATCGGTACAAACATCTAAACTCTCTGATAATTCTTGTTTAGTCATTTAATTTCACAATTAGTTAATCAAAACTGTTAATTGGTCCGCTCAGACGGAATTCATAAAACAGAGCCGACGACTTTGCCGGAGTTCTGAGAAAAATCATCTTTCCGGTACATTCATTTCCAAAACCTTCTCTATCTATTACATTTTCGTTAATCGAATTAAACAAGAACTGTCGAACATCGTTTGTCTGTATCTTTGAACGAAGAAGATGAAGTCGAACCTAATGTATAAGTTTAATTAAAACAAGGTATTAAACCGGGTTAGACACACAGTCCAGCGGTGGACTGTGTGCAAACACATAGCGCACGTCACGAGTTCGAATCTTACAAACGCACCGGCTTTCCGAATTAAAACCAATTTTTTTGTTACTGAATCAGAGTAGGACCCAGGATGTTTTTAAGAATAACAAAAACTATAAGTTTAACAGATAAGTCACACAGCCCAACTAGTTGGGCTGTGCGCTGACAAACCAAGGGACCCGAGTTCGATTCGGTTTCCCTGCAACCGGTTCAATCATTTAAATCCTTTTAGTATAAATCGAATAAATTAAAACATTTAATTAGTGTATATATATATAATTAAAACTTAGAATATTTCGGGTTAGACACGTAGATCAGTTGGTAGAGCTGCGTGCACGCGTACGGGAGGTCACAAGTTCGAACCTCACTCAGCGCAAACAAACACAAGTCCGAACCGGTCAACAGTCAAAGTCAATGGTCAACGGTCAACGGTCAACCCAAAAGGTCAACATTTTTTTATATTTTTATTTACTTATTTAATTTAAAATCAATTAAAAATACTTAAAAATAATATTTTAAAGTTAGAAAATGACCTTAAACTCACAAAAATAAATCTAAAAACCCTATTAAAATTGTTAATAAATCCACTTATTTACCGTACCTTTTCGTTATTATTTAGGTTAGTTATTCCTCGTCGATCAACCCTCTAAACTCGTGCGCATTAACATCATCAAACGAACGCACCCAATGTGAGTGAATCTCTACAAATTCCCCGTTTTAATCACATTTTGGGGTGTATCATGTGTCATTTATTATTTATTACATTTAAACACTTGTGCATCCATCATATTCATGATCAAATGTGTATCCAATATGTATCAATTGTTTGTGTGGTTAATGTTTAGATTTAATTTATCATTTTCAGTACATACATCATCATAGGCTCGTCTGTTCCCCATTACCTATGAGCGGAACCGTTCCCCATTACCTATGAGCGGAACGTGGCGTTGCCAACATACAATCGGCTCTGTTGGATTGAGCCTTGATCGCACATACATCATCATAGGCCGTCCGTTCCCCATTACCTATGAGCGGAACGTGACGTTGCCAACATATACATTATCATTCATGTCATATACTCATGAAAGGTGGTTTGTTATTGTATGTTTATTTATGTTTGCTCACATATGATTATTGCACAATTTTTCCATATTAATTACAACAAGAAATCAATAATAAATGTTTTCTAACAAGGTTCACTCCCCAACTTTTGTTGACCCAAAAACCCCCATTTTTTACACATGATACAGGTGATCCAGTTGAATCAAGAAACATATAGGACGGCCTAGAAGAATAAATCAGTTTAGATTTTGGATTGTTTATTTAATTTTCCTTTCCTTGTATTGTATGAATTTGACTTGAACATTTGAGATGTAATTTGAATTTAATAAATATGAAACATATTAGTAAACATCATGAGCTTTGGTGATAACCCAATTATGCCCCGACTCTTATTCCGCTGCGGGTCGGGGTGTGACAGATTGGTATCAGAGCCATGACTATAGGGATATAGGATAGGTTATTAGACCCTTAGAGCCTATACTATAGTTGAATAGAATTATTTAAATTGTTTATGTGTTACCTACAAAATTCATGATGTTTATATGCTTTATGTTTATTGTTACATTCAATGTTATGCAAGCATGTTCATAAGTACATATTACTATACAATGCTCATCATGAATCATATCCTCATAACATATCATATCCATGAGAGCACACACCACACAATTTCCATGATTTTTGCAACGATTTTTGTATCAAATCACATCAAAGTGAGTTCTCATGACGGGCATGTAGTAACTGGAAGGGTACAAGTACCGGTAGTCGGAACGTCCTGTCTAGGCTTGGCATTCGTATAAATCCAAAATAAAGGAACAGTTTGCCTACCTAGGGACTAACAATGAGAGTACGAAGGACCTATTAGGCCAAAGCATGCTATACCAAACGTCGTGTGAGCTAACCCCACTTTGAGTTGTCATTGTGTCTACACCTGGACACCCTCCGACCATACATCTCGCAAACATATTTCATGGTTTCATTCGGGTGATGCAAGTGTTAAACCGCCAACACCAATGTGAATCCTACTAAGCCAATAGTCATGGGGGCCCACATGACTATACAGGTGATGGTATGGGGGACATTGGAGGCCCAAACAGGAGCAAACCCAAGACATCCTATGGATGTAGTTACATTATTGATGTTTATGTTATTTTTTTTACGACACATGACACCTAAAAAGACTCCTTAAACTCACAATCTTCTTATGTATGTTCCTGTAGATGTCGGCTAGGCAGCAACGTGGGGTAGAAGGTCAGGAAGGTCAAACGAACGCTTGGCCACCCAAATCGCAAAACAAATGGCCGCGGTGCTTCCTGACATCGTAATTCAAGTCCAACAAGCTCTCGCCGCAAATCCCATCAACCCTCCCAATCAAGAAGACCAGAACGTCGACAACCCTCCCTCCAAAAAGTGCTCTTACAAACACTTCAAGTCTTGCGATCCCCCGAAATTTGAAGGGACCGAAGGTGTCACTGCTCTCCTCCACTGGTTTGAGGAAATGGAAAACACCTTCCTCAATTGCAATTGTCCCGAGGATCGCAAGGTACGTTACGCAACCGGGAGACTATTTGGAGTAGCTCTTACCTGGTGTAATACAGAAAAAGGTAAGAAAGGAATCGAAGATGCAATGGCCTTAACATGGGAGGAGTTAAGGGAAATCATGACGAGACGCTTCTGTCCAAGAAGCGAGATCAATTTCACTCGTTAAAGTAAAAGGAGGGAGATCATACTTCCTACAACAAAAGGTTTTTAGAGTTGAACCAAATGATCCCCAACTTGTTCACCCCAGTATACCGCTTAGTCGAACATTATATTCGAGGCCTCCCCTCGAAAATTCAAGACTCGGTTCTAAGAACTACGCCTGCAACACTTGAAGCTGCTATGGAACTAGCTACCGAGCTTACCGAGAATCGTATCTGTAACGGAAAATTTAAGGACGAGAAAAAGAAAGCCCCCACTGAGGGCCAAACTTCAAACCATTCCACCTCCTCCTCAAAGTTTGCTAGTAAGAGAAAACGAAACACCAGAAACTTTGCTGTCACACAAACAAATTTCCCTATCCCTGCTACACCCATCACTCAAGTTGCCCCCTCACCTGCACCATATAAAAAGCCATACTCCGGCCCATACCCAAAATGCAACCGTTGACAATACCATCACTTTCCTGATCATCCCTGCCAACATTGCACCGGCTGTGGCCGTGCAGGTCACACCATTCAAACCTGTCGCGCACTTCAGCGAATGAACCGCCATCAGCCCTCAACCCAAACCCACCATCAGATAGTGGGTCAAGCCCAACAACCTTTACTCCTACCACCTGCCCAACATGTAGCCCAATCCTACTATCAACCCAACTATCCCATGGTGCAACCTATGCGGGCTTGTTACAACTGTGGAGACCCGAACCACTTCAGGAACACCTGTCCACGCTTGGTGAACATCATCCATGCCCAAGCTCAAGCTAATCCAGTAAACCAGGCTAACCAAGCTCCTCCACCTGCAAGAGGAAGAGCTTTCAACATCAACACAAATCAAGCTAGGGCTGACAACAATGTGGTTAACGGTACGTTTCTCATCAATGGTAGTTATGCATCCATGTTATTTGATACTGGCACGGATAAGAGTTTTGTGTCCTTAGAATTTGAACCATCCTCAACCAAACTCGTGATAAACTCATGGAATCCATAACGGTAGAAGTTGCTGACGGAAAACCGGTCTCATTAAACTCTATTATACGCAATTGTAGTCTCACCCTAAACGATCACGATTTTCCAGTTGACCTCATACCAATGAAGTTGGCAAGTTTCGACATTATTATTGGTATGGACTGGCTCAGCCAACATCATGCTGAAGTTGTATGCCGCGAAAAGTTCATTCGCATTCCTCTTGCAAATGGTCAGACTCTACGAATTTTTGGAGAAACCCCTTCGAAAGGACTCAAATTAATGTCCTGTCTTCAAGCCCGAAAATATCTCCGCAAGAATTATGTCGCATTCCTAACCCATGTAGTCAAAAAGGGAACCAAGGAGAAGAAACTCGAAGACGTCCCAGTAGTAAAAGATTTTCCGCAAGTTTTTCCTGACGACATTTCAGGACTTCCTCCCGTGAGAGAAGTCGAATTCCGCATTGATCTTATACCTGGAGCTACACCAGTTGCAAAATCTCCTTATAGGTTAGCCCTATCCGAAATGCAAGAGCTAGCCAGTCAACTGCAAGAGCTGACAGACAAAGGATTCATACGTCCTAGCTCATCGCCTTGGGGTGCACCTGTCCTTTTTGTGAAGAAGAAAGATGGAACGTTTCGCATGTGTATCGACTACAGAGAACTCAACAAGTTAACGGTCAAGAACCGCTACCCATTACCTCGTACCGATGATCTTCTTGACCAACTTCAAGGCGCCACCTGTTTTTCAAAAATCGACCTTCGTTCTGGTTATCATCAACTCAGAGTACATGAAGAAGACGTCCCAAAGACCACCTTCCGAACTCGTTATGGTCATTATGAATTCATGGTCATGCCATTTGGTTTAACCAACGCCTCAGCTGTCTTCATGGATCTAATGAACAGAGTCTGCAAACCTTATCTCGACCGTTTTGTTATAGTCTTCATCGACGACATCCTCATCTACTCAAAGTCTAAGTCTGATCATGAACGACACCTTCGACTCATCCTTACACTCTTAAGGACAGAAAAGCTGTACGCTAAGTTTTCGAAATGTGAATTCTGGTTAAGGGAAGTACAATTTCTTGGACACGTCGTCAATGACAAGGGAATTCATGTTGATCCCTCAAAAATCAAGGCAGTACAGGAATGGCAAGCGCCACGTACACCTACCGAAGTAAGATCATTTCTTGGTTTGGCTGGTTATTATCGCCGTTTCATTGCGAATTTCTCCCGTATCGCTGTACCACTCACGGCTTTAACACATAAAGGAAAACCCTTCATATGGGGACCCAAACAAGAAGAAGCCTTCCAAACCCTTAAACAAAAACTATGTGATGCACCTATCCTCACACTTCCTGAAGGTTGTGATGACTTAGTGGTTTATTGCGACGCGTCAGGGCAAGGACTAGGCTGTGTACTGATGCAAAGAGGAAAGGTGATAGCTTATGCTTCTAGACAACTCAAAATTCATGAGAAGAATTACACCACCCACGGCCTGGAACTTGGAGCCGTTGTGTTCGCTCTTAAGATATGGAGACATTACCTCTACGGTACTAAGTGTGAAATATACACTGATCACAAGAGCCTCCAACATATCTTTAACCAAAAGGAGTTGAATATGAGGCAACGAAGATGGGTCGAACTTCTTAATGACTACGACTGTGAAATTCGGTATCATCCGGGCAAGGCAAACGTGGTGGCCGATGCGCTCAGTCGAAAGGGTTATGCGAACTCCATTCGTCTTCTATGTTCGCAAATCATAACCGACATCAAAGATCAAATCCGAGAAGCCCAACATGTATCAGTAACGGAAAACGACGTATGCAAGGAGCTGTCTTGTGGAGCTGAACTTAAAATCGAAACTAAATCCGACGGTATTCTGTACTATCTAGATCGCATATGGATTCCCGATCACAGTAACCTTCGTGATTTCCTTATGAATGAGGCGCACAAAACACGGTACTCTGTACACCCAGGAGCCGACAAGATGTATCAAGACCTTCGATACACCTACTGGTGGCCTGGCATGAAGAAGGATAACGTTGTTTTCGTTTCCAAGTGCCTTACATGTTCCAAAGTAAAAGCTGAACATCAAAGACCCTCAGGACTTCTAGTCTAACCTGAAATACCTGTATGGAAGTGGGAAAACATAACCATGGACTTCATTACCGGGTTACCTCGCACCTCCAGTGGGTATGACACTATATGGGTAATCATTGATCGTCTTACAAAATCAGCTCACTTCATTCCGATTCGCGAGGACTTCAAGAATGAGAAGTTAGCTCGTATCTACATCAGCGAGATCGTAAGCCGTCATGGTGTACCATTAAGCCTTATTTCAGACCGCGATGGTCGTTTCACTTCACGAACATGGTAAGCCGTACAAGCCGCTTTGGGTACACGATTAGACCTCAGTACCGCTTATCATCCTCAAACTGATGGACAATCTGAACGCACCATCCAAACTCTTGAAGATATGCTTCGAGCATGTGTCATAGACTTCAAAAGAAATTGGGACGCTCATCTATATTAGTTGAATTTTCGTACAACAACAGCTATCATTCAAGTATCTGCATGGCACCTTTCGAAGCTTTATATGGTCGTAAGTGCCGATCTCCAGTATGTTGGCACGAAATTGGAGAAGCTCAAATCACCGGTCCAGAATTGATTCAGGAAACAACAGACAAGATCCATCATATTCGAAACAATCTTCTAGCGGCACAAAGTCATCAAAAGAGTTATGCAGACAAACGACGAAAGCCCTTGGAGTTTAACATTGGTGATCATGTACTTTTAAAAGTATCACTGTGGAAGGGAGTAGTTCGTTTTGGCCAGAAGGGCAAGCTAGCACCACGCTATGTAGGACCTTTCAAGATACTCGAAAGAGTAGGACCTGTAGCATACAAGCTTGACCTACCAGAAGAACTCAACAGAATTCACCCCACATTCCACGTATCAAACTTAAAGAAGTGTCTCGCCGATGAAAACCTCCATATTCCCCTAGAAGATATTCAGATCGATGAATCTATGCACTTCATTGAAAGACCAATAGAGATCATGGACTTTGGAGAAAAACGTTTAAGACGGAGTCGTATTCCAATTTTTAGGGTACGCTGGGAGTCGAAACGAGGACCTGAGTTTACTTGGGAACGTGAAGACTCAATGCGCGAAAAATACCCGCATCTTTTTCCTGTTACCACTACTACTTAAATTTCGGGACGAAATTTCTAAAAGTAGGAGATACTGTAACATCCGTCGAGAAACAGGTTTTCAAAACCCGCTTCGTTTATTAATCGAATAGTCACTTTCAAGTTTTCGTTGCTTATTTAATGTTATTTTTAATTTTAAACAATACATAATTAATAAATATATTAGACTTTATAAACTATAATTAATAAACCATAAAATCGGTCGAAGAAAAAGATAAAAGCCGCTGCCGGGTTTCGAACCCGGGTCAGCCGGCTCACTTAACACACAAACAACTTAACCACTCCGCCACTTGGTTCTTTTGTGTAAACAAGGAATCATATAAAACTTAAGTTACCCGTGAATTCATCTGTTTGGGCCAAAACTGAAACCGATAACCGGCTTTCAACTATCCAGACGTTTGAGTGATCGTGAGTTACTGATTATAACCGATAAATCAATTGCTGCCCACGTTCTAATCAATTCAGCCTTCAATTTCTTCGATTCATATGATTTTTGGAGTTGAAAACCGAAATCATTTACTTCCTGATTTACTCTAACAATATCATCGTCTCATAATTCGGAAACACTCACAGAACCTTCAATTTCACTTTCGCTCTAATTTCTGTTCGTCGGAAACGTTTTCTGATATCGCCGGACTTTCGCCGGAAAACCGTGACATTCATCGAATCGGTAATTTCTCAATTCTTTCATCTTCTATCCATTGTTAGACTTTTACTAACTCAAATCCTTCCATCAGAATCGGTCCCAGACGACGTTGTCGGATAATCTGCACCCACCGAAAAATCTCTGAAAATTCCGAAATCGCGCTGTGAATCGGTACAAACATCTAAACTCTCTGATAATTCTTGTTTAGTCATTTAATTTCATAATTAGTTAATCACAACTGTTAATTGGTCCGCTCAGACGGAATTCATAAAACAGAGCCGACGACTTTGCCGGAGTTCTGAGAAAAATCATCTTTCCGGTACATTCATTTCCAAAACCTTCTCTATCCATTACATTTCAATCATTTATAATTTTCGTTAATCGAATTAAACAAGAACTGTCGAACATCGTTTGTCTGTGTCTTTGAACGAAGAAGATGAAGTCGAACCTAATGTATAAGTTTAATTAAAACAAGATATTAAACCGGGTTAGACACACAGTCCAGCGGTAGACTGTGTGCAAACACATAGCGCACGTCACGGGTTCGAATCTTACAAACGCACCGACTTTCCGAATTAAAACCAATTTTTTTGTTACTGAATCAGAGTAGGACCCAAGATGTTTTTAAGAATAATAAAAACTGTAAGTTTAACATATAAGTCACACAGCCCAACTGGTTGGGCTGTGCGCTGACAAACCAAGGGACCCGAGTTCGATTCGGTTTCCCTGCAACCGGTTCAATCATTTAAATCCTTTTAGTATAAATCGAATAAATTAAAACATTTAATTAGTATATATATAATTAAAACTTAGAATATTTTGGGTTAGACACGTAGCTCAGTTGGTAGAGTTGCGTGCACGCGGGAGGTCACAAGTTCGAACCTCACTCAGCGCAAACAAACACAAGTCCGAACCGGTCAACAGTCAAAGTCAATGGTCAACGGTCAACCCAAAAAGTCAACATTTTTTTATATTTTTATTTACTTATTTAATTTAAAAATCAATTAAAAATACTTAAAAATAATATTTTTAAAGTTAGAAAATGACCTTAAACTCACAAAAATAAATCAAAAAACCCTATTAAAATTGTTAATAAATCCACTTATTTACCGTACCTTTTCGTTATTATTTAGGTTAGTTATTCCTCGTCGATCAACCCTCTAAACTCGTGCGCATTAACATCATCAAACGAACGCACCCAATGTGAGTGAATCTCTACAAATTCCCTGTTTTAATCACATTTTGGGGTGTATCATGTGTCATTTATTATTTATTACATTTAAACACTTGTGCATCCATCATATTCATGATCAAATGTGTATCCAATATGTATCAATTGTTTGTGTGGTTAATGTTTAGATTTAATTTATCATTTTTAGTACATACATCATCATAGGCTCGTCTGTTCCCCATTACCTATGAGCGGAACCCTTCCCCATTACCTATGAGCGGAACGTGGCGTTGCCAACATACGATCGGCTCCGTTGGATTGAGCCTTGATCGCACATACATCATCATAGGCCGTCCGTTCCCCATTACCTATGAGCGGAACGTGACGTTGCCAACATATACATTATCATTCATGTCATATACTCATGCAAGGTGGTTTGTTATTGTATGTTTATTTACGTTTGCTCACATATGATTATTGCACAATTTTTCCATATTAATTACAACAAGAAATCAATAATAAATGTTTTCTAACAAGGTTCACTCGCCAATTTTTGTTGACCCAAAAACCCCCATTTTTTACACATGATACAGGTGATCCAGTTGAATCAAGAAACATATAGGACGGCCTAGAAGAATAAATCAGTTTAGATTTTGGATTGTTTATTTAATTTCCTTTCCTTGTATTGTATGAATTTGACTTGAACATTTAAGATGTAATTTGAATTTAATAAATATGAAACATATTAGTAAACATCATGAGCTTTGGTGATAACCCAATTATGCCCCAACTCTTATTCCGCTGCGGGTCGGGGTGTGACATATTCATCATCCATCATGAAACCAAACGGAGGGTTAACCCTTTTATGCAGAGCCCATTCCATTGATCTACTTTGACTCCGGTCTAGTTGATCCAGGGTTTCTTCAGAACCCTAACTGGAGCGGCAGCTTCCAAGAATCTTTTAAGGTTCCAAACACCAACCAGATGCCAAGTCGGTAAACACAAGTTCACCAAGACTTAAATCGAACCGCCTCAAACCCTAGAGTTTCTGCAACTTAGATGGCACACACTTCAAGACAACCAGATCTTTAAGATTTGGACCCAAATCTGAAGATGAAGATAAGAGAATGCCCAGATCGAACAACACAAACCTCACAGCGGAAACACCCAAAGATCAAACAATACCAAGAGCAACTATGGCTCTGATGCCATGTCAAAACAATGGTATAAAAAACGATAAGACTCAGAAAAAACTCAAATCAGGAACTATCAACTAAAAAAGTATGATCTGAACCACTGACAAAGTTGAAACTGAGAAAATACAACTACTCTAATTTCTCACAAGATCATCAACACGAAATCTTATCTCTAAACGAACAACAGATTCTAATCTTGCGAAGATCAGTATGATCACCAGAAAAACCCTAATTCGCCTTTAGAGAAAGAAAGAAAATGACAAGTACAAAATATCTCAGTGTCTTTTAACTCCTTGATACTGCTCTTATATAGGAAGGGTTAAATGCAACTTAACCTAGTTAACACTTGGGTTGTTACAACAACTCTGTTTAATGTGTTTAAGTTGTTATATGTTGTAACAACTTTATAGACTTCCAACAACTTGAGCCCATCTTCCAAACAGTCCGTAGCCCAAGCATTGCCCATGTAGTCCAGTCCACACTTCAGCACTAGCAGCCCATTTATGACATGAAACTCAAACAAAGAAAGAAATCAGAACATATAAACACAATGAACTATGAAATTGCAA
Organism: Scalesia atractyloides; assembly: GCA_947069175.1. Taxonomy (NCBI): domain Eukaryota; kingdom Viridiplantae; phylum Streptophyta; class Magnoliopsida; order Asterales; family Asteraceae; genus Scalesia; species Scalesia atractyloides. The sequence continues at coordinate 7,898,870 of CAMTDV010000022.1, forward strand.
TATAAAGAAATGTATATATTTTAACACCATATACTTGTATGTGAACTTAAGCACTAAAAGATCTTTTATTCAAAAAGATGTGTAGGATTGCAAGTGAAAAAGTCTTGAATGTTCATCAAGAATTATCTTTTCAATGCTTCAGTGGAAATGTATTGGCGTTTACATCTACGTTCATTGTGATTTTTAGATCAATGATCTCTACCAAATTAAAGAGAATCATATATTGGTGATCTCAAACATTCTTAGATGAAACTTATGAAAGGATCACCATCTTGATTTGTGAGAAGAATTTAGTAAATTAAATTATTCATACACACCAGTATGAATAGGATCACCATCTTGATTTGTGAGAAGATTTTAGTAAAACAAAATTATTCATACGCACTGTTAACTTTGAATGCGGAATTAGAATAAAATTGAAAGAACAATGATCAAAGGAATTGATTATGATTGAACACTAAAACGAATTCAAGAACAATTATAGAAAGAACGAATTGAGTGAAAAATGAATTAGAAGCCCTAATTATACGCTAAATGTCCAGTGGTTACTAACAGACTCTAACTAAACTTCAGCAAATGTGACATATTTAGTCCTCCAAATTTAAAGTATTAAACCTTTTAGTACTATACTTCAACTTTCACCAGATTGTCAAATACTGCCCAAAGTTCTCTGCTACATAATTTTAACCTTTAACATTGTTGACCTTCATTGACCGGTATTAACTTCCTTTAACTAACTAAGAACATAGAACATTTGATTAATTCAGCTCAATATATAACAATCTCCACCTTTGAGCCGTACTTAATCAAACTCTTTTCAGTAATCCCCAAACTACCCCTATCCTAAGAAATATGCAGAATCCTTAAACAATGCACAAACTTAGAACCAGAGGTAACTTTAGTAAGAATATCAGCTGCATTATCTTGTGTATCAACATACACAATCTTCACCTCCTTAGAAATTAACACATCTCTAATCCAATGCAGCCTCACATTTATATGCTTTGACCTTTCATGAAATACTTGATGTTTTCTCAACTATATTGCCCATTCATTATTCATTATCACAATTAATGACAACATCACCAAGTATCATTCCCATTTCAGATAAGAACCCTTTCAACCAAATTGCCTCCTTAATAGCTTCTGTTAGAGCCATGAACTCAGCCAACTACATGCTGTAAAGATGCTTTCCAGCTAACAGTTCCACCAAACACTTGAAACACATAGCCTGTAATTGATCTTCCCCTATCCAAATCCTTGGGAAAATCTGAATCAACATACCCTTTTAAAACACTCTCAGTAAGAACCGTTTTATCAAAAACTAAACCAACTTCACTGGTTCCACTTAGATACCTCATAATCCACTTTACACCTTCCCAGTGCCTTTTTCCTAGATTACTCAAATATCTACTCACAACACTAATAGCAAAACCAATGTCTGGCCTTGTACACACCATTAGATACATAAGACCATCAACTACATTTGCATATGGTATTTTACCATTTTGCCCTTTTCTCCATCAGTTGTTGGTGAGTCTAAACCTGACAATTTAAGATGTAAAGCTAGAGGAGTAACAACTGACTTACAACCTTCCATGAAATAATTGGCCATCATTCAAATATGATATTTGAGACAATTTTATAACTCTAGCACTTCTGTCTCTGAATATCTCCATTCCAAGAATCTTCCTTGCTTCTCCCAATTCTTTCATATCAAACTCAGACATTAATAATGACTTTGTCTCTTGAATTTGGTTCTTATCTCTGCATGTTATGAGCATATCATCTACATATAACAACAAATATGCAAACTCTTTGCTGCTATACTCTTTACAATATACACATGTATCATATGAGCATCTTTTGAAACCATGTGAAACCATATAACTGTCAAACCTCAAATACCACTGCCTAGGTGATTGCTTTAGCCCATACAAGGATCTTTTCAACAAATAAACTCTATCCTTATATCTTTTATCCTCAAATCTAAGTGGTTTCTTCATGTAAATCTTCTCTTCAAGATGCCTATGCAAAAAAGCAATCTTGACATCTAATTCTTCATGTTCTAGATTTAACTTTGCAGTTAATGATAATATTACCCTTATGGATGTATGCTTGACCACAAGTGAAAATATCTCATTGTAATCAAGCCCAGCCCTTTGAGTAAAACCTTTGGCTACTAGTCTTGCTTTATATCTAGGTTTTTCCCCTGTTAGTCCCTCTTTGATCTTGAAAATCCATTTACAATCTACAAGCTTTTAACCCTCAGGCTTTTCAACTAACTCCCAAGTCTCATTCTTATACAAAGAACTCATTTCTTCCTGCATTGCTTGTTCCCACTTATCTCTTTCAGAGGATTCCATAGCTTCATAGTATGTCAGAGGCTCACATGTACTTTCTTCTTCTGCAACATTTAACACTATTGCAGACAATTCTTCTCTAAACCTTATAGGCTTCACAGTTTCTCTTCTAGGTCTATCAGTAGCAATGCAATGTTGCCTGCTACTTGATCTATGAGAACTATCAGGTCGTTCTTCATGAACTTCATACTCATTATGTTCACTTAACGGCACCTCCACCTCAATTTGAACTCCCTTATTTGAATTTTCTTCTCTTGCAACCTTGCCAACCATATCCTTATACAAGATATGTTCATGACATGTAACATTTCTACTCACTATAATTCTAGGACTTCCACCATTGAGTCTCCACAACCTATAACCTTTCACACCTTTAGGATAACCAACCATAACACATTTCTGAGCCCTAGGATCCAAATTGTCTTGACTAATGTGTGAATACATGACGGAACCAAAGATCTTTAAGTCTTAATATTCTGTCTTGATTCCAGACCACATCTCCATTGGAACCTTCATATTAATTGCTGAAGAGGGTGAAACATTAACAATATAAGCTGAAGTCTTCAATGCCTCAGCCTAGAAACTCTTTGGCATACCAGCTTCAAACAGATTACACCTTACCTTTTCAAGTAACGTCTTGTTCATCCTCTCAACTAAACCATTCTGTTGAGGAGTTCCAGGAATTGTCAAATGTCTAGCAATACCATTCTTCTCGCAAAAATCATTAAATTCTTTACTACAAAACTCCAACCCATTATCTATTCTCAGCTTCTTGACCTTTCTTTCTTCCTGTGTTTCTACCAGAATCTTCCATTCTTTAAATCTCTCAAAGGCCTCATACTTATGCTTCAATATGTATACCCATACTCTTCTAGAGTAATCATCTATAATGGACAAGAAATAGGATGCACCACCAAGTGAAAGGTTCTTCGTTGGACCCCACAAATCAGCATGAAGGTAATCCAACACTGCCTTATTCCTGTGAATACCCTTTGAAAACTTTGCCCTCTTTGCTTTACCCAAGACACAGTTTTCACACTTTCCATAATCACAATTTACCAACCCTTCTATAAAACCCTGCTTCTTCAACTCCATTAACCCTTGACTACTCATATGACCTAGCCTTTTATGCCATATTAAGGCATTATTCCCTGAATTATCATCTACTACAGAAACATACCCTTCTACTACACTCCCATCCAACAAATATGCATTGTTGTCCTTTCTAGTACCAGTTAGGACTACCAATGAACCCTTTATAATCTTTGCTTTCCCATTCTTCAAACTAACATGATAACCATTCTTTTCAAATGTACCCAATGATATCAAGTTTCTTCTCAAATCAGGAATATATCTTACATCATGCAATTTAACCAAGGTTTCATTACCTAACTTTAGAGTTACAGTTCCAATACCTTTTATTTGACAAGGATGATCATCTCCCAACTGTACAACTCAATGTGACTCCATCTTTAGTTTACTGAAATACCTTTTGTGTGGTGTCATGTGAAAAGAACAACCTGAATCCATAACCCAAGACTGTTTGGATTCAGTACTTGTCATCATCAGAACATCAGCACTTTCATAGCCATCATTAGAGCTTTCAGGAGATCCATTATACTTCTTTGATTTGTATTCAGATTTCTTTTTCTTCCATTTATGACAGTCTCTTTTGAAGTGTTTTTCTGAATTACAAACAAAACATTGTTTACTTTTAGACTTAGATCTTGTACTACCATTCTTGTTCTTGAATGATCTTTGATCTTGTCTTCCTCTAACTATTAATCCATCAGACCCTTCTTCTTTTACATCATTTCTTTTCTGTAATTCTTTAGAGTTCATTACTGATACTACTTCTTCCATGGTCAAACTTTCTCTTCCAAACATCATTGTGTCCACAAAATGTTCATACACCTCTGGTAATGATGATAAGAATATAGTAACCCTATCCTCATCATCAATTTCCACCTCTATGTTCTCAAGATCAAGAATGATTTTGTTGAACTCATCAATGTGATCTTTCAGTGATTTTCCTGTAGACATCTGGAACATGTATAACCGTTTCTTGAGATACAATTTGTTGGCCAGAGACTTGGTCATGTATAGACTTTCAAGTTTGGTACAAACACCAGCAGTCGTCGCCTCTTTTGAGACTTCTCTTAGAACCCTATCACCAGACTGAGATTAATTGCAGTATGAGCTTTCTCCATCATCTCTTTCTTCTGTCTTTTGTCTAACCCTTCTGGTAAATTTTCTTCACCTTTCAGAGCGTCGAAAACACCTTGATGAACTAGCAGTGCCTTCATCTTCAATCGCCAAAGATTGAAGTCGTTTTTGCCATCGAACTTCTCAATTTCGAATTTTGTTCCGGTCACCATCTTTATTCCTCAATCTGATTACAAAACCTTCTTTCATAATCGAGCCAACAATGGCAATTGTTAACTTTAATTGCAGAATTAGAATAAAATTGAAAGAACAATGATCAAAGGAATTGATTATGATTGAACACTAAAACGAATTCAAAAACAATTACATAAAAGAACGAATTGAGTGAAAAATGAATTAGAAGCCCTAACTATACCCCAAATGTCCAATGGTTACTACCATACTCTAACTAAACTTGCAGCAAATGTGACATCTTTAGTCCTCCATGTTTAAAGTATTAAACCTTCTGTACGATACTTCAACTTTTACCAGATTGTCAAATATTTCCCAAGGTTCTCTGCTACACAATTTTAACCTTTAACACCGTTGACCTTCATTGACTAGTAATAACTTCCTTTAACGAACTAAGAACATAGAACATTTGATTAATTCACCTCAATATATAACACACACCAAGGAATTGATGTAAGATAAGTTAGTTAGGATACAACTCTTACAACGATTAGTCTTTGTGTCTCATGTGATAATTTTTCTTTCACTACTTTTCTACATATATCTTTTAGCATATTGTACAACGATTAGTCTATGTGTCTCATATGATGATTTTTCTTTCACTACTTTTCTACATATACCTTTTAGCATACGAGTTCTTCATGAGAAAGTATATATTTAACAAAAAGTAAATAAAAAAGATCATTCAATTATATAATCTATGTTAGTTTTTTTTTTTCATAAATAATAATAGATAAACTTTCCACTCAAAAGTAGACAAAATCAGATCTTTGTATATCTACTTCCATGAAAAAAACAGATTAGAAAAGTTTCACATGAATTATATATTGATCATTCTTTATATATAGTTAATTAATACTAGAAAAAGTTTCACATGATCGGTTCACTTTAGTTCAACATGTAAAGAAGTTGATTCATTAAAAAATTTACATGGCTAATTTAAAATATAATTTACCTTGACATATAAAAAAATTGTCACACCAATACTAGCTATTTCAAAGTAAATAAAACTTTTAGTCCTAAAAGTGTATTCACGTGTATATATACACACATACATATATAAGCATCAGTAAATGTTGATGTTTGTAATAATAATAATAATAATAATAATAATAATAATAATAATAATAATAATAATAATAATAATAATAATTCTTATAAATAAAATATATCGGGTTAACTCTTGAAGTTATATCAATTCATGTAGCAAAGAATAATATATATCACAACCAGCATCAATAAATATGACTCAATCTATTCACACACTTCTGTTGCCTATTTGGACACCCTTTGGGCCCTAGACGGGTCGTCTAGGGCTAGACGCCACGTATAGCACTGATTTTGAGAAGTCAGCAAGTATCTGGCAGGGCGCATAAATTTTAGCGTTTAGATGGGGCGTCTGGACCTAGACGACCCGTCTAGAAAGTTGTGTTTTTTTTGTTGGAAAATGGGTTTTTGGTGGGTAGATTGGTTGTTGTTGGAGTTTAAAAAAATAGTGTTTTGGTGGGGTAAATTGATTGTTGTTGGAGATTGATTTTTTTATGTGTAATTTTAGGGTTTTAAAAAGTTTTGTTTATTTTATAAAAAGTGAGTTATCTTTTTCAATCGTTTATATATTTAATTGTTTTTACATTATATTTTTTTAAAAAATATATAATACTAAAATTTAATACTGTTTTCAACATTTTAAGATGAATGCAACAAGTGTTTGTTGTTTCCGTATTACATTTCAATGTCGCTTTAACACAAACAATCATCAAGTAATCGAATAACTGAAAACAAAGTTAAATATAACATATATAACATAAATTTGTACAACCATAACAATATTTATCCGTACAGCTGAAAATTAAATACAAAAATGTCTATGCATGTGAGTCGGCCTCGGAGTCGGGATCGGGATCTGGCTGCTGCGGCTACTACTGCTGATGTGGTGCTCGAGGTGGTGGGAGCGGTATGGCAAGTAACTCCTCTCTCTCTCTCTCTCTCTCTCGTCTATCCGGTGCCTCCCGAACCAGCCAGCCAACGAGATCCATAACCCTGTCGACGTCGGCTCGTAAGCGCGTGTACGCCGCACCCCCCGGGGCATGACCTGGAAGGACATGCTGCGGAAACTGAGGCGCCCCATGAGGTGGTGTGGTGGTGGCGGTCCGTCAAAATCAACTTCGCGGATAGACTGGAGCGAACTAATCAGGCAGCGGATAGACTAGAGCGAACTAATCAGGCAGCGGCTCCGGAATCCATGGCTCACCTTCGCGGGTTTTAAACCGCTCACCTAGCACGCCGAACCACTTCACCAGCTTCATCCCCCGCAAGGTCAGAAAACCCATCCGCGTGGATGGTATGGCCGGCTGCAAGTGCGGGCCCAACTCCGGGACAAAACCAAACGACCGGGCAATCACGGTGACGTACGCCCCGTCGTACAAAAAGTCGCGCTCCTGCCGGTGGTGGGCGAAGGCAAAGTACTGGGCGACACCATGCGCAAGTGCGCATGGCCTCCTGTACAAAAGGCAATAGAAAAAAAATAAGTCGGTGCTCGTACACCACTCACGGCTTTGTCCGCGAGCGGTAATAGACGTAGCAAGCATCCGATATAGATACCTGCACATTATATTAGCGAAACACGGAAATAATTCATAGCAACAATAATCAAACAATTGCCGTAATAAACGTAGGTACCTGTACAGCGGGTCGGCAACGTGAGAAATCCTCCCTTTCGCTCTGACATGCTCCCAAGTGTCAGGGCCTGCGACCACCTCCCAAAATCCCAAAAGAGTGGGTCTATCCACCACCACTAGCCCCTCCGTATATACATCCGTAGCAATCTCCTCCTGCAGGTATATGCCGCTATGAACGGCAAACTCTACAAGCGTCATCGAACGCCACACACCGGCAAGCCTAAATAAAACCTCCGGCGGAGGGGGAGGACCCTGTGGCTGGGGAGGCGGCTGGTCGACCCGTGGAGGGTGGAACGTGAAGGTCGACAGGAACTCGATGAGCAGCTCCCTGTAAGTCGGCGTGCCAGCCAGGTCAAACAGTCGGTGCCACGGGGAATCAACGGGAATGAAGAATCGTCTCACCAATTGCCTCGATCGCATCCCAGTCGACCGCCGAGTGCGATCCGACCTGCATCTGGCGTAGCTTCCCGCAAAATCGGGTGGCCTCGGTGTCGGGCGGGAACTTAAGGTAGGGGTGGCCGTGGAGGGGATCCACCGGCGCTGGCAGTGCCCGTCGCGGACCATGCGGATGTGGGTCCCCGTGTATCGGATCTCCAATCTCGTCCATAACTAATCTGCGATTGTATTAGAATTTAACACGAATAAAACAATAAATTATAAAAGTTTAAAAAAAAGTATTTTCACAGGCCGTCTATTGGGGTCGTCAAGGGCTAGACGCCCCGTCTTGTTCATCAAAAAACCCAAATACTTCAACATCACAGCCTTTAAACCCCAAAAACTATCAAATTCACAAACAACCTACGTTCTAAATGCATAATACATTAAAGTTTATTGAAGTATAGTTGAAAATACGTACAAGAGATGCTTGATTTCGCAAAAATATGGTCTAGAATAAGGAAGAATACGGTTGAATACGTATGTGTGTGTGTGGTTGAGTGTGTTTATTGTGTTGGTGTCGTCTGTCTCTGATCGTCTAGGCTGCACGTCATAGACGAGGCCTAGACGGGTCGTCTAGGCCTAGACGGATCGTATGGAATACATAAATTACCATTTTACCCCTGAACTGTGTAACGTCCATCTTTTCCTTACAACCAAAGAGCTATAAAATTTTCGATCTTTACAACATAACTTAAAATTTTCCATTTTTACCCTTAGGTTTGATACAACATACGTAACCACAAAATGTTTCGATGACATAAAGTTTAAACTACTAACTACTAAGGTTAATTCATTTACTAACAAAAGTAACTTAAAAACAAAATTCGCCAATTTACGACCAAAAGTAGTTTGACCCGTTTGTCAATATCTTATCCGGAAGCGTAAGGAGGGCACAGAGTGTGTTCGTTCCAAGCAAGGCGCAGCGTCAAATGGGAGTTTACCTAAACATCACAAGAATTCGGTTAACATTTCGTATAGTAATTTATAACAATTTCATAACTTTACATTCTTGTTATTATCCGGTTGACCCGTTCAACACGGTTCAACACGAAACCATACATTTACTTCCTCATTCTTTGTCCGATTGACCCGTTCAACACGAGTCAACGCGAAACCATACTTTTACTTCGTCTTTCTTTGTCTGATTGACCCGTTCAACACGAGTCATCGCGAAACCAAACTTTTACTTTCTCATTATTTGTCCGGTTGACTCGTTCAACACGAGTCAACGCGAAACCATACTTTTACTTTCTCATTCTTTGTCCGGTTGACCCGTTCGACACGAGTAAACGCGAAACCATACTTTTACTTTCTCATTCTTTGTCAGGTTGACCCGTTCAACACGAGTCAACGCGAAACCATACTTTTACTTCCTCATTCTTTGTCCGGTTGACCCGTTCAACACGAGTCAACACGAAACCATACTTTTACTTTCTCATTCTTTGTCCGGTTGACCGGTTCAACACGAGTCAACACGAAACCATACTTCTGGTAGTTCTCTAGTCAACATAATAACTATATTCATTCATAATAATACCAAATAATTCATTACAACTAGACATAATTTACAAGTGGAAGTATGACGTACGAATAACGTACCTTGGTCTTGTGCTTTTAGTCGTTTCTCCGAACTCGTCCCTTCTTCTTTCACTCCTACACAATCTATTCACATATTTAGATTGCTTGTTCAATTTTACGCTATCCATTCTACTCATTTTTCGCCCTTACAACCGAACCCTTATTTAGTTCAATTTTCGTTATAATATAAACTAGCACTTTCAATTCATATAAAGTCACAATAATCTTCTCTTAGGCATGTTGTTAAACACTTGGTATGCATACAACTCTTTAAGCATCATGTACTAGTGTTCTTATGCATAACTTACCCGATCATAACAAGGTTTATCAAATTAACTAGTTTCATAAAATTCTTCATTTAATACTAATCCTAATCAACAATTACATATATCATACATTAAACATCGTCCTAAAACATCTTAGTGAATCATCAACATTCTTCTTCAAATGGGTTTCATTCAAATCATTAAATCAATCAAAATTTAGACATAGTTCATCTTCTAAATATTGTTACTAGTTAGTATTCATGATCAATTTCATCAAACATTCATAGATTTCACATAACCCACTTGAATCAAACCACAATATATAAATTTCAACTTACTTGATAATAAGATCACTTAGATGATCACCAAACTCAATTCATGCATAAGCTTAGACTTCAATTTCCCTATTAATCTATTGATTTTTTGGTGAGCTAGGGTTCATCCCTTGATTGTTCTTCTTGTTTGTCGACATACTCCAGACGTATGTATGTGTGTTTTAGTTTTTATCTAACATCTTTCTAATTTAATCAATTTTGGCCCGTATAGTTTGATGTTTGTGTTATATCTTTATCTTAACAATAAGACATATATATATATATATATATATATATATGTTCAGATTTTTGGGATGTTATAAATCTATCCCCCTTAGGGGAGGTTTCGTCCTCGAAACCTAATCACGTACCAAATAATTCTGGATAGTGTTTGCGCATTTCGTCCTATATTTCCCAAGCAAGATCTGATCCTCTTCGATGGTGCCATTGGACCAAAACTTGTCTAATGACTTTGTTGCGTAGATGCTTCACTTTAAAATCCTTTATAGATACCGGCCTTTCTATATAATTCATTTTCTTATCTAATTCAATATCATCAAGTGGTACATAAGTGGTCTCATCTACGAGACATTTTCTCAATTGTGACACATGAAAAGTGTTATGCATTCCATCTAAGGCCGACGGTAATTCAAGCTGGTAAGCTACCTTTCCAACCCGAGCTTTAATTTTAAAAGGCCTGATGTAACGGGGACCGAGCTTTCCTCGTTTACGAAATCGGATTACTCCCTTCCATGGTGAAACCTTTAACAACACATGATCCCCTACTTGAAACTCGATGGGTCGTCTCCTTTGATCTGCATAAGCTTTCTGTCGGTCCTGTGCCGCCTTCAGTCGGATCCTTACGATATCGATCTTCTCATTAGTTTCGGCTACTACGTCTTTAGGCGCGATATCTCTTTAACCTACTCCCCCCCCCCAACACACGGGAGTTCTACACCTTCTTCCGTATAACATTTCGTATGGTGCCATTTGAATACCATTATGGTAGCTGTTATTGTATGTGAACTCAACTAATGGAAAATGATCATCCCAGTTTCCTCCAAAATCTAAGACACAAGCTCTCAACATATCTACAAGTGTTTGTATTGTCCTTTCTGTTTGTCCATCCGTTTGTAGATGGTAAGCGGTACTAAAGTGGAGTTTTGTCCCCATTTATTCATGAATTTTTTTCCAAAAACGTGTTGTGAATCTAGTGTCTCTATCCGACACGATGGAGACGGGTACCCCATGTCGAGTCACAATCTCATTTGTAAAAATCTCTGCCATCTTTGCTGATGAATAGCCTTCTCTGATAGGTAGGAAATGTGCACTCTTGGTGAGTCGATCCACAATTACCCATATAGCATCATGCCCTTTTCGTGTTTTGGGAAGCTTAGTCACTAAATCCATTGTCACGTCATCCCATTTCCATCTCGGAATTTCTATGGGTTGTAATTCACCGCATGGCTTCTGATGTTCTGCTTTCACTTGTGAACATGTTAAACATTTAGCAACATATTTAACAATATCTCGTTTCATTCCCGGCCACCAGTAGTTCTTCTTCAAATCTCGGTACATTTTTGTTGCTCCCGGATGTACTGAGTATCGTGATTTTGAGCTTCTTCAAGTAATACCGCTTTCACTTCACATAGCCATGGAATCCAGATTCGCCCATACCGAGTTTTGATTCCGTTTGTATTTTCCTCCAACTTATCCACAATCCCTTTTGTTCTTTCTTTCTTAGGATTATCTGCATTTAGTGACCTGATTTGTGCTTCCCGTATCATCTCAAGGAGATGAGGCGTAACAACATCCTCATAGACTTCACTCGAATCGGGGGTGGATGTTCCTTTCGGCTAAGAGCATCCGTCACTACATTTGCTTTGCCCGGATGATAAAGGATTTCAAAATCATAATTCTTTATCAGTTCCAACCACCTTCGGTGTCTCATGTTGAGGTCTTTTTGCTCAAAGAAATATTTGAGACTTTTATGATCTGAGTATATGGTGCACTTTGTCCCATATAAATAATGTCGCCATAACTTTAAGGTGAACACCACAGCGGCCAATTCCAGATCATGCGTTGGGTAATTTTCTTCATGTGGTTTGAGCTGTCTTGAGGCGTATGCTATAACTTTACCCCGTTGCATTAATACACCTCCTAACCCCTGACGTGAGGCACCCGTGTACACCACTAAATCTTCCGTTCCATCTGGTAGGGCTAGCACCGGTGAATTAAAAGTTTTTCTTTCAGAACTTGAAATGCTTTTTCTTATTCGGGACCCATACAAACTTCTCACTTTTCTTTATTAATTTGGTCATGGGTAGGGCTAATTTAGAGAAGTCTTGAATAAATCTTCGGTAATAGCCTGCTAGTCCCAGAAAACTTCTTACTTCATTTGGATTCTTTGGAGGAACCCATTTCATAACTGCTTCTACCTTTGACGGATCTACTATAACACCATCTTTGTTAATCACGTGGCCGAGAAATTGCACTTCTCTAAGCCAAAAGGCGCACTTAGAAAACTTTGCATATAACTTTTCCTTACGAAGAATTTCTAACACTTCACGCAAATGGTTTGCATGATTGGCCTTGCTCCGGGAATACACTAAGATGTCATCTATAAACACTATTACAGATTTATCTAACATGGGTCGGCATACTCGATTCATATGGTCCATAAACGCAGTCGGTGCATTGGTCAATCCAAAAGACATTACTAAGAACTCGTAATGTACATATCAGGTTCTAAACACAGTTTTTGCCACATCTTCTTCACGTACTCTCAGTTGGTGATATCCCGAGAACAAATCAATCTTTGAGAACCAACTTGCCCCTTGTAATTGGTCGAAAAGGTCATCAATTCGGGGTAAAGGATATCGGCTCTTAACAGTTAATTTGTTTAGTTCCCGATAATCGATGCACATGCGCATCGATCCATCCTTCTTCTTTACGAACAATACGGGGGCTCCCCAAGGTGACATACTCGGGCGAATGAAGCCTTTATCGAGTAATTCTTGTATCCGGTTCATTAACTCCCGCATTTCTGTAGGGGCTAATCGATAGGGAGTCTTAGCCACCGGTTTTGCACCTGGGTATAGTTGAATGTGAAATTCCACGTCTCGCTCGGGAGGAAGTCCCGGTAATTCATCCCGAAACACGTTCGGACATTCCTTTACGATTTCTACATCATCAAATTTTGACGCGTCTTTAGAGGTGTCTATTACGTAAGCTAGGAATGCCTTACCTTCATTTCGTACGTATTTGACTACCTCTACAAGGGTGCATAGTTTCATTTCAACTTTTCTTTCTCCATGAGAACTTACCCATTTCTCACTCGGTGATAGAACTCGTATAATCTTAGTCTCACATTGAATTTCTGCATGGTATCGGGATAGCCAATCCATGCCTACTATTACTTTGAACTCTCCCAAAATCATGGGCAAAAGGTCTATTTCAAATTCCTCATCTTCTATAACAATTTTACATCCTTTACATACTTCGTTCAATAAGTAGCTCTTGCTATCGGCTATTTCTACCTCTAAAGGTATTGGCATTCGTTAAATTTTAAAAGAGGGATGGGTTGTAAGTTCGCATGATACAAATGACCTACTTGCTCCAGAATCAAACAACACATTTGTAGGTATTAAATTGATTAAGAAAATACCTCACACAACATTTGGAAGTGCCTTAGCTTCTTCGGTGGTGATTTGGAACATTCTTCCTTTAGCTTTTGAAGTATTATCTTTCTTCCCATCATTACCCCCTTTCTCTTTTAGCTTCGGGCAATCTGCCTGGACATGTCCCGGTGAGAAACAATTGAAACAGGTTTTGGCTGTACTCGGGCATTTGTAGTAAGGGTGTCCTTCTTGTCCGCAATTGTAGCATCCTTTCTTACCCAACAAACATTCTCCTGAATGAAGCTTTCCACACGTTTTACATCGAGGAATGCCACATTTCGCATTATTCTTCTTGCTGTAATCATAAACCTTTTGTTTCTTGGCCGGAGTCGGGTTTATACTCTTTTCCATCGCCCTCTTTTCCCCTCGTTCTACCTGACGCTTGAGCTCTATCTCTCGATCCCTTGCCTAGTTGATCAGTTCGTTTAAAGTTTCACACTTCGAGGAGTGATAAACTCCCTAATTTCTGCCTTTAACATGTCATGATAACGATTAATCTTCATTCTTTATGTCTTCATGAGGTCTTGGCAAAACTTTAATTTGTCAAGAAACACATTTGTGATCTCATCTATAGATTCTGTGCCTTGTCAAAGACGTAAAAACTCTTCTTGAATTCGATCAACTGCAGACTGCAGGCAGTGGAACTTCAAGAAAGATTCCTTAAACTCTTGCCATGTAAGTTCTTGAATCTTTTCTTCTCCCAATTCTTTGCAATGAGCATCCCACCAATCCTTTGCTTGGAGTTGGAGTTGGCCTGTTGCAAGCATCACCTGATCCTCTTTTTCACATCTGCTTCGAATAAAAACGGCCTCCATGTGGGAAATCCATCTTTGACATAGGATAGGATCTATTTTACCATCGTACGTTGTAGGGTTACATTCCATGAAGTCCCTATATGTGCACCTACGGGTCCCTTTTTTGTTTTGAACCCCACCCATCCATTCTTTCAACTCTTCAATCTTGCTAGTCATGTTGGCCTCTACGGTTTCTAAAACACGACTTTCTACTTCTTGCGCCAATTGGGGCAGACTGGCCTGCATAGCTTTTGCCACTTCCTCTGAAATCTTTTCATTCATTGCTTCTTGACGGGCTAAATCATTATTGTTCAACTCTCTTTCTTCTTCCATCTACATAAACATTTGTCACATTATAACATTCATTCTTCAACTTGTCATGTTCATTCATAGAAATTATTATTTTATTTCACATTTGAAATGTTCATTTTGTATAATGATCATAAACGATCAAGAATAATCCACTCGTCTTTAATAATTCATACGGCTTATTCCTTCATGCATTATTACTCTTGTTTTAACATGCCACATTCCCAACATACCTTATCGTGTTTTCAAAAACATGTTTACATATCTTTCTTTTACATTTACATTTCACTTTTCAGGTTCTATATAAGTTACGAGTTGTTTTCTAAGAAACTTGGTTTAAAAATATAAAAGAAAGCATGTTGGGTTCAGGAGAGCCATCGGCGACGCCCATACATGGCGTCGGCGACGCGTCTCAGAAAGTTGCGTCGGGGCTTTAGCTACGTAGATAGTAGGTTAGGCCGTCGGAGAACAAGGGTAGGGTCAGCGACGCCCTATCTACTGCAGATGCAGATTTTTCGTTTTTCAGCTCATGGAACCCGTTTACAGGCCCCGACTCAACCCAAACTGACCCATAATATCCGCAACAACCCAAACCATTCCGTAGTCGTCCCATACATTATTTCATCATATATTTATATTTAATACGTAAAAGACACTTACTTGAATGACCCCGCGGAACAAACACATTTACGCATGAGCCTCCGGTTTAAGTTCAAGCACTTCAACTCATGCTTGATTCCCTCAAACCTAAGCTCTGATACCAACTTGTAACGTCCATCTTTTTCCTTACAACCAAAAAGCTATAAAATTTTCGATCTTTACAACATAACTTAAAATTTTCCATTTTTACCCTTAGGTTTGATACAACATACGTAACCACAAAATGTTTCGATGACATAAAGTTTAAACTACTAACTACTAAGGTTAATTCATTTACTAACAAAAGTAACTTAAAAACAAAGTTCGCCAATTTACGACCAAAAGTAGTTTGACCCGTTTGTCAATATCTTATCCGGAAGCGTAAGGAGGGCACAGAGTGTGTTCGTTCCAAGCAAGGCGCAGCGTCAAATGGGAGTTTACCTAAACATCACAAGAATTTGGTTAACATTTCGTATAGTAATTTATAACAATTTCATAACTTTACATTCTCGTTATTATCTGGTTGACCTGTTCAACACGGTTCAACACGAAACCATACATTTACTTCCTCATTCTTTGTCCGATTGACCCGTTCAACACGAGTCAACGCGACCATACTTTTACTTCCTCTTTCTTTGTCCGATTGACCCGTTCAACACGAGTCATCGCGAAACCAAACTTTTACTTTCTCATTATTTGTCCGGTTGACTCGTTCAACACGAGTCAACGCGAAACCATACTTTTACTTTCTCATTCTTTGTCCGGTTGACCCGTTCGACACGAGTAAATGCGAAACCATACTTTTACTTTCTCATTCTTTGTCCGGTTGACCCGTTCAACACGAGTCAACGCGAAACCATACTTTTACTTCCTCATTCTTTGTCCGGTTGACCCGTTCAACACGAGTCAACACGAAACCATACTTTTACTTTCTCATTCTTTGTCCGGTTGACCCGTTCAACACGAGTCAACACGAAACCATACTTTTGGTAGTTCTCTAGTCAACATAATAACTATATTCATTCATAATAATACCAAATAATTCATTACAACTAGACATAATTTACAAGTGGAAGTATGACGTACGAATAACGTACCTTGGTCTTGTGCTTTTAGTCGTTTCTCCGAACTCGTTCCTTCTTCTTTCACTCCTACACAATCTATTTACATATTTAGATTGTTTGTTCATTTTACGCTATCCATTCTACTCATTTTTCGCCCTTACAACCGAACCCTTATTTAGTTTAATTTTTGTTATAAATATAAACTAGCAACTTTCAATTCATATAAAGTCACAATAATCTTCTCTTAGGCATTTTGTCAAACATTTGGTATGCATATAACTCTTTAAGCATCATGTACTAGTGTTCTTATGCATAACTTACCCAATCATAACATGGTTTATCAAATTAACTAGTTTCATAAAATTCTTCATTTAATACTAATCCTAATCAACAATTACATATATCATACATCAAACATCGTCCTAAAACATCTTAGTGAATCATCAACATTCTTCTTCAAATAGGTTTCATTCAAATCATTAAATCAATCGAAATTTAGACATAGTTCATCTTCTAAATGTTGTTACTAAGTATTCATGATCAATTTCATCAAACATTCATGGATTTCACATAACCCACTTGAATCAAACCACAATATATAACTTTCAACTTACTTGATAATAAGATCACTTAGATGATCACCAAACTCAATTCATGCGTAAGCTTAGACTTCGATTTCCCTATTAATCTGTTGATTTTTTGGTGAGCTAGGGTTCTTCCCTTGATTGTTCTTCTTGTTTGTCGACATACTCCAGAAGTATGTATGTGTGTTTTAGTTTTTATCTAACATCTTTCTAATTTAATCAATTTTGGCCCCTATAGTTTGATGTTTGTGTTATATCTTTATCCTAACAATAAGATATATATATATATATATATATGTGTGTGTGTGTGTGTGTGTGTGTGTGTGTGTGTGTGTGTGTGTGTGTGTGTGTGTGTGTGTGTGTTCTGATTTTTGGGATGTTACAAACTG
Source organism: Scalesia atractyloides (assembly GCA_947069175.1). Lineage (NCBI taxonomy): Eukaryota > Viridiplantae > Streptophyta > Magnoliopsida > Asterales > Asteraceae > Scalesia > Scalesia atractyloides. The sequence goes on from CAMTDV010000022.1 coordinate 7,916,363, forward strand.
CCAGCCGTCTAGGCCTAATTTAGTGGCAAAATGGTAATTAACCAGCTGAGTGTTTTACAGCTCAGCATGGTTAATTACCATTTTGCCCCTGAATTAGGCCTAGACGGCAGTTCAGGGGTAAAATGGTAATTTACATTTTAAATTTCAAATTCAAAATTTTTCAGGGATAAAGATCCCGCTCACACCGTACGTTATGTCTAGGTCTAGACGACCCGTCTAGGCCTTGACATTATGCCCATTTTGCCCCTGATTTTGGCCTAGACGGCCAACAAACCAGGGATAGAATGGTAATGTACATTTTAAATTTTAATTTCAAAATTTACCATGGATAGCTCAAACTATACGTTGCGTCTAGGTCTAGACGACCCGTCTAGACCTTGATTGTATGACCATTTTACCCCTGTGTATGGCCTAGACGGCCAACATACCAGGGGTTTAATGGTCTTCTTGCTAGACCAAGACGGGGCGTCTAGGGCTAGAGGACCCGTATTTTCACAGTAAAATTTTTTTGGTATAACTAATAGTATTTTATTTACTTAGTTTAAACTTTGATATAAGCCGACATTCCACCAGTACACCAAATGCACAAACTCCGGGAATTAACAAAACAGACGGTAATCATACTCTCCGAGCTCTCACGTCCCACCGTCGCCACCGGCAGTATTGACATTTCGTCATCTACCGGTGCCGACGGTTGGATGTGAGAGCTCGGAGAGTATAATTGCCAATGATTGTCAATACCCGGAGTTAATTATTGTGCCTTGGGTGTACTGAATGAATGTCGGCTTATATGAAAGTTCAAATTAAGTAAATAAAATCCTATTAGTTATACCAAACAGTTTTTATTGTATTAAAAAAATCTTTGTATTAATTATACAAATAAACGTATTAAACATAAAAAAATCAGACGAAGTTCTTGCTTTGTTGACCGTGGTTGACCAAAACTGATCGTCAGACGATGACTGCGAATCGTTTGGTGCTGTAGAAACACCTGAAATAAGTTCAACAGCATATCACTATGTTAAACCACAAGACACTCTATTACGCAAACAAAAAACATATATTTAAAAAGGGACAGCATTTCTCGTTTACCTGCATTGACTCCTCGAGTTCCCTTCAGTTACAGTCTTCAATTGAGCACAAGACACTCTTTGACGTGTAGTCGATTGAGATACAAATTTGCACGCTGGAAACCGTCCCTCCAATAGTTTTTTTTCCAAAACATATAAGGCTGGTCTCCATTGGGTAAATATGTTTTTATCTCACTATGTAACGGGTTGCTTTTCAAACCATCTCTGTGAGGTACGGATTGCGCGCATGGTGTTGCCTCATCACCATATCCTCCACCATCACAAATAATGTCTTGTACACTAGACACAACCACAAGACACTCTATTACGCAAACAAAAAACATTATATATTTAAAAAAGGACATTATTTCTCATTTACCTGCATTAACTCCTTGAGTTCCCTTCAGTTACAGTCTTCGACTGAGCACAAAACACTCTTTGACGTGTGGTCGATTGATATACAAATTTGCACGCTGTGAGGTACCGATTGCGCACATGGTGTTGCCTCACCACCATATCCTCCACCATCGAATACACTAGACACAACCTCCTCTTGCTCGTTACAATTGGGAACACCGCTCTTCCCCTAACAACGATATCACCATTAGTAAATAATTAAAACAACAACTAGTTTAACCTAATAACTGTTACCGTATTGGTTTCAGGCACCCATGAGTCGCCAGAATACGCCCCAAAGAAATAGTTGCCGTCCCAGTTTAATGACATTTCACCACCTTTGAATGATATCAGATGAAGTAATATAACCCAAATTTCATGACAAAGAGAACTCCGACGACGAATTTAAAGTTTTATGCGAGCGTACCACTTTACTACTTTACTGACATGCATTGAACGATATCAGATGAAGTAATATAACCCAAAGTTCATGACCGAGAAAATTCCGTCGACGAATTGAAAGTTTTTTGCGACATGAAATGCTTGGCATGGGTCTATTTAACGACGACACATACGCCCCGTCTAGGCCTAGACGGGGCATATCACTTTACTACATTACTGACATGCTTGCAGAGCACAATGTCCAAAACGCCCCGTGTTGGGCTGGTCGTCTTCATCAACCGTCTACGACGAGACGTTCCGTCTGATGTGACTGATTTGACGTTGTACGGGCCAAGAATGTGGTCGGATAAAAGGAAACCTAGACGCCCCGTCTAGGTCTAAACAACCCGTCTAAAGGGTGTCTAAATAGGCAAATAAGTGTCGAATATGTAGAACATAAATATACAGAAACAAGTAAACACAAGTATAGAAAAAGTCTAACCCCTTTTAATAGTACGTAATTAAGTGATAGATATATACATTTATGTCAATAGAAATTTTCACTATCTGGATCAAGTAACATGGGTTGTGTAATACTTATTAAGGAACATTAAATATAGTCTTGATACCTAATTTTTATTACAAGTTTGCAATAACTTTTTGGGTTGAGAAAAGGTCGAACATAATAAAAATATAAATATTAAATCTCTATTTTCATATTAATATTGAGGTGGTATATTGTATATTTAAATTATTAATTATAATTATTATAATTTGTAAAGTCCACAGTTACACCATTTCATGATATGATCAAATAATAACTCATATATTTCGTGAGAATCGTGAGAACTTAATTAAAAACCTTTTAAATTCAAATATTTTTACATCTATCATTTTTATTATTAAAATACATTAAAAAAATAATTTTACATGTATTTATGTATATTCAAAAATAAAATAAAAATACATATATGTAAGTTACATGTATCTAAAAAAGTTGTTAAATGAATTAATCAAAGATTAAGTTTGTTTTTTAATGTTGCATTTAACAATGATAGTGCAAAAACTTTTTTTGGTTTTGATTTCAAGAAAAGAGATGAATTAACCAAAGAGTAAGTTTGTTTTTTTAATGTTGTATTTAAGTAATAATGGTAGTGTCAAAACATTTTTTTTCAACATGACACTTATTATGAATTGCTGATACAGTTTTATTAAGTACATAATTCTCATTACTCCTCTCATTAACAATTAATACGTCCAAAATGTATTAATGCATGTATATCTTCTACAACCTTCTAAAGCAAAATGATAAGCTAGAATGTGTGCATGAGGCATGCCTACATGTATGTAGCATGTGCATACGTATTTAATATATGTATCCATTGGGTTTGGTTTGATGTGGTAGCAATATTGTCATGTGGGCAGCAATCATATCACATGGCAACACCATTAATGCCCATCACACCTCACTCCAAAGTAAACAAACGTAGCAAATTCAGAGCCTCACCTTCATACATTCATTATACACAACACATACTCAGTAGTAATTCATTCATTCATAACCTTTAATAAATAAATTACAAGACAAGCCTTTTCACTATTAACTATTAAGCTTCCTGGTTCCACTTTGCTTCACCAGACCCTCGCATATATATATTTTTTTTTTTATGTGTATTATATTTCTATTTTTTTTCCATTTAAAAACAAAAATATTGTAAAAAACTCAAAAGATATTGTTGAATCTCCAATCCAATCTCACTTCACTGGGACCAATCACGTGCTGGCTGGGCTTACGGAACGACACAATATGACTGTTAACCATAAACGCCGTTACTCTCTCCGACACTCTGATATCCTCCATCTTCAACTCTTGTAACCGGAGTACATACTCCGGTACATGTACTAGGTCCCACACCACCCCTACCCCACCCTCCTTCAAAACCCTAACCACCTCCCCAACCACCCTCATCCGCTCAGCCGCCGCCGCAGCCGTTTTCGACCCAAACTCTTTCCCCACCTTATGCACAAACCCTGCCGATACCACCACGTCGAAATAGTTATCCGGAAACGGCAGCCGCCGTGCGTCACCTAATTATACACATTATTATTAGTTAAAAGTGTTATCATGTAAATGTTAATATGAGTGGTACTGAACATAAGTAGCAAAAGTCGTTAGACGCTCCCTAATCAGATTTGAGAGTACTAGATTACTCGGGAGTAATCAGCCTAGACGAACAGGACTCAGGCTCAGCGGTGTACTTTGTAGCGACTTACTAGAGGAGCACTAGGAGTAACCGAGACTTTTACAAGCATGAATATACATGAGTGGTATTTAACTAACTACCTTCACGGCACGTGACGTACTCCTGCACGCCTTCAATAGCGGCGGTACGAAGCGTCGATAGCGTCGTGTTTTTCCGGTCTAACCCTACGACTCTGCCGGAGCTGCCTTCTTTTTTAAGCTCCATCGCGACGGCGTTTAACAGGATGCCTCGGCTGCAGCCGACGTCGAGAACAGTCTTCACGGCGGACCAGTCATGAACAGCGGCGAGCATGCGCTGAGCCATGTCCCAATGGAGGGCGACGGAGGAGTAGAACATGTTGCCGGCGGCGTAGAACAGGCAGACGGCGGAGAGAGCCATGACGGAGCCGGTGAAGCCGGCGGCGAATCTGGTGAAACTTAATGAAGGAAAAAAATACTCAAACGAGTTGCAGATCCAGTTGAAGTGTAGTAAAAATGTTATTGATGATGCAGAGAATACAATTGCGTGGATCAGTAGAAATATCGGAGTGTGCCAATCTTCCAAACCGTATATTGTGTAGATCTGAGTCCAGTCTCTTCCTACTCGTCCCATTATCTCAAAATTCAAATTCGGTTACAAACGGTTCCAATATCATCAGAATTAATCTGCAATTTCAGGAGAAATAATATGCGATCAGTGAAACAGAATCCAGATGAAAGATAAGTGGGAGTACAAATTCTATTCACTTAAACAAAAAGTAGCATACATTCTTTCTGTAGATCGTGGGAGATTTATTTCACCAATTCGGAATGAATTCCATTTGTTTCAATTCCATTTGTTTCTTCAATCTGTAATCAAAAGTACAACATAAATGCTAATACACAAGAAATCAATTTCAATAAACTCAAATCTGAAGAGAAAGGATGAAAATATGTATAACTTACGATTGTGAAAAAAGAAAGTGAGATTCGTTTTCAGATCCAGAAAAAAACGGTTGACGTAGAGAATAATTTGTTGATCTCGAGAAGCTAGTTTACTGAGAATAATATTAATAAGAAATTTTAGATGTTACTCTGTGTACTGTGGACTGTTTTGCGGTGGCGGTTGCGGTGGTGGTGGTGGTGGTGGTGGTGGTTGTTGGGTTTAAATGGATGAAGAGTGGGCTTATGTTGTTTGTCTTTATACCGGTGGGAAAGAGTGAAGTGAGGTACGGTTGTAAAAAGTCATAGTGTGGGTTTGTGCGGAAGTTAATTTAACCGCTATGTATTTTGAATTTGAAGTTTTGAGATGATGTTTTTTTAAAAATAAAAAAGTAGACCTAATTTTTAATGAAAATGTAGATATTATAGTAAAAATAACGTTAAAGGCTGAAATTTGTTTGACATTGTTTCGGTTCATTAAGATACCGACACTTACCGAAAGAGAAACAAAAAAAAGTCATGATACGACCAAAAAATACCGAGATGTGTTTACATCGATCGAAACAATAAAAACGAATATTAATTTCGGTACTGACGTTGTTTAGTTAGTCTTAGACCGTTCGTTTTGTTACATGTATAACACCAGTTTTGATTGAACCTTAAAAAAGAAAAACAAAAAATACAAAAGAAAAAGAAAATACAATTATTTGCCGTGTCCCAAAAATAAGAAATGTTTTTATAACAGGACATATGGTTAAACGAATGATTTAAATTTTTAAATTAAAAATATATATTACGGAACTAAATTCTAAACTAATTTTGAAAATACAAAAATTAAGTTTAAAATTTGGTGCCATATTGACCCGCTCATGGTTGATGTCAAAACCCGGCAGTACCTATTGTTACAAACACAGTTTAAGAATAGAACAGGGAGAACCACATGTATCTGTTATTTAATAGATATGTAATCTAGGAATGGTATCGGTACTAGTATTGTCGTATGGTATCAGTACTTAAATTTGTAATGTTTATACCGAATATCGTACCGTTTACAAACGTTCGTTAATTGTACAGTACCGGTGTGGTACAACTTCCGGAATTCATAGTTACAGGTTCCTTCTATGATTCAATTTAAACTCATAAAAAACCTTTAATTGTATATAAGTGACGTTAGTTTACACATATAGACACATCCAGGTTATGGCATTGCTAATTGAGAACTTGATACTGATTACTATATGGATTAAAACTTTAAAGTAAAATTATATATATGATACTACTTGTTATTTGGAATGTGTTTGAGATTGTTTAGAGTATGTACTCATTTTTATAAAAACAAATTATACAGATATCAAAATTACCATTCGATTGCCTTTATTATTCAGTAATTTAGTGGCATTCCTATAAAAACTGGTACAAATACTACCTAGTACCAGTATCGAAAACACCCACAAACATAAACCGATACAAATACCAAATGTATTCGATACAGGTATTTGGTGCTAAATTCTCATCCTAAATATAACCGTTTATAGCGCTCTCTTTCTAATGTTTGTTGTGTGTCAAGTACAACGCATAACTAGATTATGCAAATCTTGCAGTTTTTACTTAAAATGATAACTAAAAGGAGTAATGGTAAATAGTTATATATAGTCGTATATATATTTGTCATATCCTTCGATTATTTTATTTCTTTATATAAAAACGGTTTCCAAAATAATGCATTAATCAAGACTGAAATGTTGTTCACTAAAACTGAAATTACAATATAATATCAATATATTTTGACAAGTCACTAGATTTCGACAAATTGAGAGTCTTACTTACGGTCGGCAGGTTCCCGCAAATTAAGGTGCTAGAAGTCTGGTCAATGGAAAATGCCCAATATAAATAAAATAATATTTTGGAAAAAAGAAAAAAAAAAAAAAAAAAACCAACCGAAGAGAAAAGTTGAGTCTTAAATTGCGCATTAAAAGCACCCGGCACGTAATTGACAACCCTAAGGATTTATAAAACTATCTGTTTAACCCTTAATGTTTCAATACATTGTCAATGTAGCTCGGAAATATTAATTATTGTCTTGACAAATTGTTTATTCTTTAGATAGCAAAATGTTTCAAAAATAAATACAATAAAATTTTGGAAATAGATTCATCATATAACCCAAAATAAACATGAAGTACAAATTAAACATTTTTTAAACAATTGGTATCATATGTTAGAAGACAGCTTCCGTAAATGTCATAAGAGGTTTATTGCAAGGTTTTTAAGCGGCGTTTTTTAAGTAAAACTCATGAATTGGTGCTAAGACTATGCGTTGTTGATTAACACCACCTTTCACATCAGTTGTTAACGGCTAAAAAGTATTATTTTTTCAAAAGTTGATTCTCAAGAACAAATTAGACAAAAGGAAAAGACGATTACAGACTAATGGCAGGTAGACGGCCAACAAGTTGCGCCGTTACCCCCTTCTGAATAGCAAACTCAACCCTGCTAAATACAAAATTCTGCCTGCGTGATGTTACTACTTACCACCTGCTGAACCTGTTTGAGAAACCGCACCGCGTCAGGGCGAGAGCGCCAAAGGTATCGAAAGCGAACGGGACGAACACGTGCTAATTCTAGATATAAGTTTTTTCGTGCTTAGCTACTTTGCCCGCCTCCGCTTTGGTTATCGCTTGGGCCGCCACAAACCCGTGATCCCTTAGCCCAACGAGGGGAGACACACCTGTCAAATCGACGCACGCGTGTTTCCCTCATTCCCATCCAAAAACAAGAATGTCAACGGGTCGTAATGTAGATCTCCCTTCTAATGGATCGGCCAAAAAGTTCACCGGGGCTTCCTTTTTTGCCGAGATCCTGCCCGCTTAAGGACATCATGAAACACATCTCAAACTAAATCATGTCGATATTTAAAACCCGGTAGTTCTTTGCAATGGACTACATGCTCCCCAAAAGAATCCAATCAAGCCTCCGACATACGGGACACGGGTCATCAACCGAGAAAAGGGGTACCATCAGCTGGTACTTGAGAATAGCCCGGTATTCCACAGCCGACATGCATTGCCCTAAACCTTCAATGGAAATAACAGACAGGAAATCCTGAGCGTGGGGGGCTTGCAAACACTCAAACACGACTCGCTGCCGCAGGGACAAGCCAAACTTCTCTTCGACTGTCTTGACGATTTCACCATATAAGGCATTCGCCAGAATTTTCTGTGCTTTAAGGGAGGCGGTGTCTTTAATGTAAAAACCGCCAAGATCAAGATCAGGAAGAGGACTATGCAGAGTTTCCAACGCACCCCTGTAATCAGAGTCCAACAACCCACCACCACATTCAAGAAGGACATGGTCTTGAAGAACCCACGATTAGCTCCGTGAAGCCACAAAAGCATAGGAAGAGACATCCTCAGCTGAGAAAATCCCAAGACCCTCAAAACGGGTCGGGAGGGAAGCTAACCTCCATTGGAGGTCCCCGAAAAACGCACCCCCACAAACAACCATGCCCTCAATCGTATTCCAAGACCCTTATCAAAAACAGAGACGGCTCCCCCGACATAAGAAGGCTGACAAGTTCTGAGCCCAAACAGCAGTTTAGCAACCCCCATACATGAACGAAGAAGGAAGAGTTCGCTCTGAGGGTCCCAAAGACGTTTGAGGCATCCCATCAACTCAACCTTACTTTGGCTCTTTTAAGGGCCAAACCACTAATAAACTCCCCATCTCTATTGATAGCACCACCCAAAAGTTTTACACCATTTACCGGCCTACCCATCTCCCACGGAAATAAACCCTTTTGAGTCTTCACCCTGTCACATGTAGGCCAAAAAACCTCAGTTATTTGATGTTCAAAAGGAGGCCCAAAGAGGGGCCCTCCGATGTCTAAAGCCTTGGTAACCTGAGTAGCATCTCCAATAAGGGACCCATCATCTAGGTACCAGGCGTGAAAAAGAAGCTTGCAACAGTCTCTGATTCGGATGAAGGGGGTGTAAAACAAGGGCAAAAAGGAAAGGCCCTAAGGGATCCCCCTGCTGAACCCTCGTGAAAGACCAAATATTACCATTCTCCACATAAAGCCAAGCTGGTTGCCTGTATAAAAAATCAACCAAATCAGAGATGGATGGACACATTTTCCTTACCTCATTTAAAAGAACAGTTCTATCCACAAGGTTAAAGGCATTCGAGAAATCGACGGTAAGCATAGCCAACGACCCGTCTTGGTGGTGCGCATTTAAGAACCTGTTCGCACTATGAAGAGCCGCCTCAGCCCCATTTGGAACCCCGACCCCAAACTGAAAGTCACCAAGATATTGGGCCATATCCTTCTCCACCCCCTTCATCGCTACCTTGGATACCACTTTTCTCCAGATCGAACCCACTCAATAAGCCGAATCCTATTATCGGGCTTGAGAAGGGGTGTAAGGGGAGCAGATGCAACAAACCCCGCCAAACTCCTCAGACATCTCCCCCGTAAACATAAGTTAGTCACAACTGAAATCGCCCTGAGCAAACTAACCGCAATCAGGGACCCTGCCCCACAGAGGGCGTCCAAAAGGTGTTGAGCCCTTAAACCATCTCTCCCACATAACGTCCCTTTAGCGAAGGATTTGATACACCCTAGCATACTGTCGGTCTCCGGTATAAGGTGAGGTAGAAAGTGGGCATGGTAGGAGGTTGCATGCACGGGTCTTTATCCACAAGAGCCTTCATAGTTTTCTTATCAAGTGGTGCAACCCCAGAAGAACAAAGGATCTTAAACGCAACGGTAAAATGACCATCAACAACCTTATGTAACTTGACATTAGAACTCGCATACTCGCTGTTTTTATCAGACATTTTTTAAACCCTTCGGACCCTCCTTCACGGGTTGAGCAAACAAAGACTGAATGAGAATGCCAAATCCCTCACGGTCACCCCATCGGGCCAACGCCTGCTGTATACTGAGACATTGACCATTTTTCCTGTTGCCGGACCTCTTATCCTGGCGGCTGGCCGCGTAAATACACGCAAGGTACACCGAGGTAATAGAAGAAGTCGAATCCATGCATCAACCGAATCTAGCATAGCTACCACATTATCCAAAGCTATGGTTAAGGCTTGGGCAAAAGCCATGCGACAACTAAAGGGGATGTTCTTGACTGTTTTAATAGGAAGAGAGAAAACTCGGTCAAGGAGAGCAACACCAACACATACCTCTCCAGACGGGTAACCTCCGTTACGACACACAGTTTAGGGACTCCCACAATAAAACCCACATCACCCACTTCTGTTGGCACAAACCGAACAACCCAATCTTCATGGTGACACCCCCGCCGGAAAGAATGAAGGCATTAGCCCGGTATCAGGTGTTAGAGAGAAAGGGATGTGAGCCCATAGAACCTCAACCAATCACCAATTTTTTGAACTTTTAGTTAAACCGCAACGTGATAGTTAGAGTAGCATAAAAGTATTAGAAGATATATGTTTACAATAATCCAAGATATATTAATCTTAATTTATTTTCTTGGGGCGTTACCTGACAATATCCATCAAACAGACATCATCAAAGCTAAATGAGCATAGAGATGTTTAAAACTTAGAAAACCAAACCAAAATATTTGAAAACGTGACATCGAACAAAACATACGACTGTGTGATCCAAGATGACATGGGCGTGCAACTTAATTTGAAGATATCTCTTTTTTGAGGATTGGAGGATAGATCCATGAAGATCACAAATTCAACAACTTTTATATCCTAATTTGGAAGTCTTACCCAACACTAAAATGAATTCTATGACTTATGACATTTCAACGAACCTAAAAAATCAATATATATATATATATATCGCCACCTAAAAGTCAATACGAATCTCATGGCATACATGGAAATTAAGATTGTTCAAAATTTATAGCCATAACACATTTAGGCAAAGACACATTTACACCAAGTGCAATGTAACTTGAAGTTTGTTGGTCAATGGGCTAAGTTTTAAATTTGATAAGAGGAGAAATTCACAGTTAAATCTGTTTGGGTAAGGGTGATTGAAAGATGGGTGACATCCAAGAATGTCTTCATCAAGGATACTTAAATGAAATTTGTGAGCTTCTTATGGGCAAATCTGGCAATTGCGGTTGGTATAATGGGTTAGATGTTAATGGTATCATAGTTGATTTTCTTTTGTTATGTTTACGATAGTGGTGCAAACTTCATTGAGAATGATGAGTTATAAGAGGGGGTATGTGTGACACCTTAAACAAATCTCACATCATTTGGTCCACATGAGAGAAACTAGACCTTAAAAAATGCCTTGTCTTAAATATCACTATCATATTTTGGACGCATTGGCTATGGATAAGAGAACTCCACATTTAAACATACTTAGGTGAGGGTATTACCTAAAAATATACATCAAAAACAATTCATCAAAGCTAAATGAATATAGAGACAGGTGCGGACCTACATAGGTCCTTATAGGTTCCCACGATCCCATTGGGATTCAAAATTTCAGTAGAAATTATATGCAAAAAACTAAAGTAAACCCATAAGAAAATTAGAGGTGAACTCATGAACATTAAAGAAGCATGTTCCAGCGGATAAAAGTCAGTTTTCTATCCAAAGTGTTCCAAGTTTGAGTCTCTTCTCTCGTCTTATTTTTTTTAAGTGCAAATCGTTTAAAGCCCTGCTTTTTTAAAGTCTAGATCGTCTACACCCATTTCAGTAGACTTTCACCCTCGTCCCTCACACTCGTCGGCGGCCCAACCACCACTACCCAAACATTGTTGATTTTTTATGAGTTGAGATATCGTTGTTTCAAGAGTGGACAACATTGTAAGATGTAAACTATTTAACTTTCAATTTCTAGGAAATGCTAATGGAATTGTGAATTACTTTGAACTTGTTTATTGGTTTCCAAGGGATTGTGATTTGTGAATTAGTAAACGATTAATTTCTAGGGTTGGCTAAATGTTAACGTCTAATAGAATTGTGAATTATTTTGAAATTCTTTATTAGATGATATGGAATTTTGAAATATTGCTTATGGAAATGTAAAAGACATTGTGCAGTGAAGAATTTTGATTTTGAATCTTGTTTTAAACACAACATATACCAAACTGATTAGTAGTTGGGGCCAACAATGATCAATTTAAACCATGAAAAAAAGTCGTCAACCTTTGGTATGTACCTTGGACCCCCCGAAAACTCTAGCTTTTGGTCAAAAAAAATTTGACCTTCAAAAAAAAGTGAATCCATAAGAAAACAAATCCTGGATTCACCATTGTATAGAGATGCTTAAAACTTAGAAAACCGAACCAAAATATTTTAAAACATGACATTGAACAAAACATACACGTCTCTGTGATCCAATATGACATAAGTGTGCAACTCACTTTGAGATATCTCTTTTTTTGAGGATTGAATGGTACATTATATACATGACCCTATGGTCCATGCGGATCACAAATTCAACAACTTTTATATGGTGATTTGGGAGTCTTACCCAACACCAAAATGAATCCATGTGACATTTCAACGAGCCTACTTCGCCACCTAAAGCCAAAACGAATCTCATGGCATACATGGAAATTAAGATCGTACCAAAATTTATAGCCATGACATATTAGGGGAAGACACATTTACACCAAGTGCAGTATACGTAGGGATGGCAATCGAACCTTAACCTAATGGGTAAACCTGAAACCCAATATATTTGTGACAAGGTTTCGGATTAGTTTTATTTTTATCATAAATTTGGGATTGATATACCCGTTTACCCGACCCGATTACTCGATAAAGTATACTTGTTTACCCGATTGTATACCCTATATAATTTCTTTTAGTTTTTTAAATATCTAAATGTATGGTATATCAATTATTGGCATCTACTATTTTTGTCATCTATGCATTTGAGTATTCTCTTTATATATATTTGGTATTTTATTCATATACATTGTAGTTAGTTGATATATTTGTATAGTTATAATGCTAAATGTAATTGACTTGTAGTTACACAATCGATATTCGATGGTTTTGGGTTGGGTATACTAAATGAGAAATTTTATTATATTAACGGATGTACCCGAAACCACGGGTATGATTGTTACCCGACAAAACCCGATGAGTTTTGGAATGGGTTTGGAACAAGCTTATCTAATCGGGTTTGGGGTTGAAGTTTTTAGCCAATGGACTAAGTTTTAAATTTGATAAGAAGAAAAATCCACAGTTAAGCCTGCTCAGGTAAGGGTGATCAAAAGATGGGTTACATCCAAGAATGTCTTCACTAGGGATACTTTAAAAGAAATTTGTAAGCTTCTTATAGGCAAAAAGAAATGTGTGAGCTTCGTATAGGCAAATCGGGATGCTACAAATGATATTAGTTGACTTTCTTTTGTTATGTCTACAACAGTGGTGCAAGCTTCATTAAGGACAATGAGTTATACGAGGATGTGTTTGTGTTGTGTTAAACAAATCTTACATTATTTGGTTTCGTCCACATGAGAGAAACTGAACCATAAAGAATCCCTTGTCTCAATTATCATGGTTACGTTTTGGATGAATTTGGCTATGGAAGAGAGAACTCCAAGTTTAAACATACTTGGGTGAGGGTAATCCAATATACTCTATCTTGGTAACAAATGACAAACTCATAAGCTTTTCATGGGCAAAGCAGACAATGCTAGTTGATACGAGTGGCAAATGTTACACCGTCAACATCACTTATTTGAAGAGTAAAGAGGGTTGGCGGCCCATTAGCATTAGTAAAGACAACATTTAGAAATGCCTAGGTTTAAAGGTATGAAGTTCAAGTCTCACATACATATAACACGTTTAAAGATATTTGACGTTTTAAAAATACACAAAAGTACGATATCTCACTTTCATTTAAAAAAACAAAAATAGAAAAATGAAGTATATATTAATGATTGTTATAAAAGCATTAATTAATGTCATCATGATTTATAAACTTTATCATTTACTCATAAACCTGTTAATGCTTCTAGCTAGCAGATCTACAGGCCAATAATGTATATTTATTATATCAACCATTTTACCCATTAAAACGGGACGTTATGTAGTTTCAGATGAAAATGATGTTTGTAACAAGTCAATTTCTGGCGTTTAAAGTGCCCACTAAGTGATGTTTTTTTCTTGCGAACTTAATTTGACTTTATGGTTCCAAATTTGACTTTTCTAATGCACAACTCTTTGAAAATTTTAAACCTAGTCTCACTAAACAAAATCTGGTTTAAATAATAATATACTTCAAAAAATGTCAAATATGTTAACTAAAAACTAACTAGGAAATTACAAATATAACTCTCTCGACAACGAACCTAGATCAAGAGTAAAAAGTTTTATAGATTAGAGCAATCCCAGCTTGCGTACACAGCCCTATGATTTTATCATGAAAATTAACCAAGAATGAGCAACAATCCCCCGCATGGTTTTGGGCCAGACTGGGTCGGTTTTGAAACTGGCTCGGATCGAATCAATAAAAGGCAAAACCAGATTGACTTGAATCCATTTGGTTTGTAAACTAGTTTCTAAAGGAAAACCATACGGGATTGGTTTAAAAACCGATTTCAACGTATTATTTAACTAATTATTCTCACAAACCAGATTCAAAACAACATTCAAATTATATATACTCAAACCGGGGGATGATCCCAAACCGGGTTGATTCCGGCTGAGCCCCAACCCCATAACACATTTTCTCCATTTTTTTATTTTTATTAAATTAGTTTGTAAACATGTTGGATAATAATCTACTTTCTAAAATTTATTAACGGTTTAGGATGTTTTCTACTCTATACTAGAGACGGGCATAATCGGATTTTATTATTACTCAGAACCGGTTCCAACCCAGACCCGGTTCTGCTTGGATGTCATTGGAACCGGGTATGGTGTGGAACCGGGTCCAGTTCCTACCCGGGTTCACACTCAAGAATATGGAACCGTGTAGAATCGGGTACGGGTATTATGGAACCGGGTATGGTGCGGAACCGGTTTCTGATAGTGTTGGGAACCGGTTCCTGACAGTCAAAACCTGACTTTTACTGTTCAGAACCGGTTCCTGACAGTCAAAACCTGACTTTTACTGTTCAGAACCGGTTCCTGATAAAATGTTACCGTTGGAACCGGTTCCTGATTAAAAAATCGTTTTTTTTTGTATATAAACCCCTTCCTACTTACCGGTTCCTGATAAAATGTTACCGTTGGAACCGGTTCCTGATTAAAAAATCGTTTTTTTTTATATAAACCCCTTCCTACTTACCGGTTCCTGATAAATGTTACCGTTGGTGTTTTAATAAAGTTTGTGTAATGTTTCTTTCTATTGTGTTTGTTATGTTTGATTTTTATCATTAGTTACATTGATAAATAAAAATAGTAACAATAATCGGTTAAAATTAAGAAACAAATTAATCGGTTACAATATATAAAAAAAATTAACCGGTTACAAAAAAAAAATAAAAAATTACTCAGAACCGGTTCCAGTAAGATTTTATGTCTTTGATCGTTTACTAGCGGCAGGTGCAACACTTTCCGATGAGTTTCTCTTAGGTGCGGGTACCTCGGTACAATCGTCGTCCGAATCGTTAGTCTCCACTTCTTCGTCCTCCTCTTCGTCAACAATTTTATGCTCTAACTCAACTTCATCTTCTAGACTAGTTTTATGTTGAACACGATCAACGGCATCCAAATGGTCATTTAAGCATATTGCCATCTCTAGCGATTCCGGATTTAGTCTTGTTCTTCTAATTGACAAAACCCTGCCACTAAGAGAAAACACACTTTCCGAAGCTACCGTGGAAGCTTGGACCGTTAGTATATCACGAGCCATGGTAGCTAGAATCGGGTATTCGGATTCTTTCGATTTCCACCATGCCAAAACATCAAATTTCCTATACTCCTCGGTGGTCATAGTAAGCGAATACTGATTTTTTTATATCTCCCAAGTTCACTTGTTGGTTCACTACCCCTTTGTTGTCTAGCGGTCTCGTCTCTAACGACATTCAACATGGTTATAAGTGGATCCCCGCTTGTTTCATCGTTAGGGGCCGTGGACCGAGACTCAAACAAATTTGTATGATTTTTTTCACCATATTTTTTAAAATAATGATCATAAAGTTTGGCCATACACTCATTGAATATTTTTTTGTTTTTGTTTTAAAGTTGGATCATCCTCATGCATATCCACTTGTCATAAATTTCATCAATTAAAGCTTCAACACCCGGTAAGTTTAAAGCTGGTAGGAACCGGGTACTGGTAGGAACCGGGTACGACCCGATTCAAATGGTAAAATTGTGGAACCGGGTTGGAACCAACGGGTATTTTGAACCCGGAACCGGTTCTACTTAATGTCGGGTAGGAACTGGAACCGGTTCCAGTTCGGTTCTACCGGTTCGGGTTCGGAACCGGTTTTTATGCCCATCTCTACTCTATACAATAAAATAAATCTCATGCGCCTTTTGATCCACCCGGGCCACTTGTCACGTGTCTTTTTAAGTAATTTTTTTCTTCATACGTACACCATGTGTAGTCAAAAAGCCCCTTAGGTGGCGTTATGTGATAAGTGGCGAAACACGTAAGAGATGGGTTTTATATCAAAAGAGGGTATAGTTATAAAGACCCTTGCTCATCATTAGTCAATTATTAATTTTCAATTTTTTATAACTAATTCTAACTTAATAAAATAAAAAAACCATTTCATTAAATTAAAAACATTACACTAAATTTAAAAAAACAACATTATAATAAAATAAAATAAAACAACATTAGAATAAAATAAAAAAAACTCAAAGATTATATTTTTTTCAATTAGCTCCTTTTGTTGTAACACCATCTTCAACGGTTTTTCGGTTAGTTGGTCGTGCGGTTTCAAGTAGAATTCAAAGTCATGAGCTCATTGTGTTTCCCGCATAATCTCGGTCACTTCCTGGTTCTATTCCATACGTTGAGTCCATAGTTCGTGTATGTCTTGAAGGCGTCGGTTTATCTCCGAAAATGCATTAGTCATGTCGGGTCCCATCGACGATGACTCAAGCCTTCTCGATCTTGCACTGCTTCTTCTTCCGGCGGGTCGTGGTAACTCTTCTGCCGGCTCTTCCTCCGGAATATCATCGTTTGCATCCGTGTTTCGATCGTTGGACGTTGGCGTTTCGAGTTCAACAGACTCCTTGGTTTTTGATCTCTTTGATGGCCTTTTATTTGCCTGTCGACCGACCCGAAGGAGTTGCTATCGTAGGGACGTTGGCCTATTTGGGGCTATTACGAAGAATTTGCCAACACTTCAAGTATGAGAAATTACCTTGAACAGCATGATATTCGATTAAGGCGGCTTGTGTAATGTCCTCGTCATTGTGGCCACTTTTCCATCCGTTTTTTACCCGTTGGTAAACAAATTGAAAATCTGTACACTTCTTGTTGAAAAACGGGACTGCTAGAATTGCTCGTTTGGTTCCTGTCCGCACTAAATCACGGAGGAATAAAACCGCGGTTGAAGGAATGCATTGTATAAACATCTAGATTTTTATATAAAAAAAAGATAGAGAGAAGATGGTTTGGGAGTGAGTTGGTTTTAAAAAAGAATGAGAAGAGATGGGGAATATTTATAGGAATTATAAAGGAATTAATTTTTTTATTTTAATGACCGTTCAAATGATCAGATTTTTTAAAACAATCCCCCCTCACGCCGCTATCTCATTCATGTGGACCCAGATTCGAACCATATAGCGCCGGCAGTAGTGATGTGGCCTATGACGTAACATGGCGCTATGTCTCCTTTGCCCGGGTGTTCGCACCCCATTACGGATGGCCTATGTAGGGTCAAACTTGCAATGTGTTGTCTACAAAAATATAAAATTGAGAGGAAAATGTTAAGTAATTTTGTGCTTTATTAGAAATATAATATTGAGAGGAAAATGTTGAGTATTTTTGTGCATTATTATAAAATTGAGAGGAAAATGTTACGTATTTTTGTGCTTTATAATTTCAACACAACTCTGAAACATATACCCTTATTTATATATTATAAAGGTGTTACCACATATAACAGAATTAGTAACTAACTAAACTAGTTGCTTTCATATTGTTTAACTATTTGACTTTTAATTCTAAATTAGGGAATATGGTCTGATATATTCCATAAAATCTTTTATTTTTAGTGAAACGACTTAGGATGTTTTAAGCTTTAAGATACATTTTTTTTAGTAGAGATGAAACATAATCCCAATCAACCCATTAATAAATAATAAGTAAACAAATAAAAAGAGTCACATTTGGTAAAATAAAGCAAGAAAGTGAGAATTCGATCACAAGTAAGTAATTAGAGCCTCGTAAGAATAGGTTGGTCCATCAAATTAAGAACTGTATAACAAACACTAGCCCAATTAGGATACTCAAATGGGCCATCATCATGAACCAATGGCTGGATCCAAGCTTGACCACTACCTATTACTTGTGAACATAAAGATATCGGGTTTGGCCGCATGGATTTGGATAATATTGGCTACATAGTACTATTAATCAAATAGTATACCACTCTTCCTTGATTGATGGTGGTTCGTGTGAACTGAATAACGTTTACCATGGGTCCACGGCCTTTCTCTTTAATGATTTTAAAATATAAATATATTAAAAAAAGAGGGATAGTGGTTTGGGTCATAACCACACCCTTAAGATGGTGATATTGGATGATGGATTAGAGATGGGTGATATGACGCCTATACGACTACACCCTTTAGCCTAATACTAATAGTTAAACACAACCTTCTTGCCACAAATGCTATTTTATCACACTTGTATAGTTGTATGGTTAACCAATTTATTTTAAGTTAATTACATATATTGTCGTTATGGTTTACAGAAAGTAACACCTGTGAATGTTATCATTTTTTTACAGGTTCAGATTCTATGATTTCGATTTTGTAACACATTTGCATATTAAGGCCAACTGTCGTTATTTTTTCTGTTAAATCAATATAAAATTACTAAAATACCCTCATATATTTTTCTGTTAGTATGTAAATGTGTTACTTTTAATATATTACAAGAACTATATGTGTAATTAACTTTAAAAACATAAAACCTCATTGTATTTTCTAAAAAAAATATTATAAAATATGCTCCGTAAATTTATTTAATAATTATATTCCTAAAATTAAGATATATACAATTACCAAAGTCTATTATGAGGAAAAACATTGTACTAGAGAGAATGTTTAGTTTTTTTATTTTACTAATTTAACAAAAATAAGAAATATATAAAGCTCGTGCATATTATTTCAATATAATATGCACACACATTTTTTTATTTTTTATTACATTCAGAACTACAAATTCTTATATTATATGATATTTGGAGGGGTATGGTTCCAAAAACCCTACGATTGCGCGAGGGACCATACCCTCAACAACATACTACAAGAATAACCTTGTGCTCAGTGTGCAAAGGTGCGCCATTCTTGAAACCAACAGGTTGCCTTACAACCTTGCGCGCAATACGCAATGGTAATACATTCTCGATACACGCAGGTCATACAACGAGCCTTGCGCACTCAGCGCAACGGCAAGTTAGACCAACACATGCTGGTCACACAATGAGCCTTGCGCACTCTTCGCAACGACAAGTTAGACCTGGAAATATAAGTCACACAACGAACCTTGTGTACTGGCACAACGACAAGTTAGATTTAGACGCGCAGGCCACTTGACCCTACACGGACCAAACAACCCTCTTGCCGCGAAGTCCCAAACCTTGCAGAGGACAAGAGAAACATGAGAGCAACTCATAGTCTTAGGAACATAAGGACTTAAACCCCACAACTCTGCGCTGGCCAGAAAGCACTGAAAGCCACGCGGATGGGAAAAGCGCAGAGAGGCGTTGACTATATACAAGGGTACAAAGTGTCAGAGCTGTGGCCCAATGGTTGCTCGGCAGATTGTGTCAGACTGCGTCCCATGAACAATGATGCAGAGGCCAGACTGTGCATCAACCATACGCCAATGACTGTCACACATTCTCCACTTTCGGCTGATGACAGGTCTAACACCAAGGACAACTGCCATAACACGTGGCGTCATTCAACATCCGACAAAGCACACCTCCTGCCAGAGATCATTTAATGATCGCTGCAGAGGGTAGAACGGATATCCCTGGTCGTCTGGGCCAGGCCCAAGGCCCATCAGTCCATCTCCTAAACCACTTATTTTCGGCTATAAAATGAGTATCGAACCACAAGGTAAAGGATCGGGATCTACAATCACATTCACAAACATACGAGCTTATTTTCTGCTTACTTGCTATTACCTTGCAATGCACAAATACTTATTCTTATGCCGAAGTGTGGTCACGGAGAAAACCCTCCCCTTTTCCCGTGACGAGACTAACGACGTTAGTTTTGCAGATTAGCTCAAAGTGAGATCACCCAGAAGAGCGAACGAGAAACAACCTTTTATGCAGAAAAACTAGGCTGTAACTAAGATATCTCCGGATACCTTTCGGTTCAGTTCAATGTTTCTTCAATACTATTCTTTGTTTAATTTAACTAATATTATTTTATATAAATATTATGTTATGTGTTATACTTGTGTTTTGAGGGAATAATTATATTATATTATATAATATTATATTAACTAAACTAAACAAAGAATTGTAATAAAAATTTCTAGGTCTGAGTATAATAAATGATAATGAAATGCGTGTCTATATTATATTTGAGATAATATGTATGAATTTTATATTTATCATATTTTTTTCTGAAATTAGTTATCTAAAAAATTAAACATTTTCCCTGCTACAGTGTTTTGCCTCATAATAAACGCTTGAGAATTATGTGTATATTTTCGGAATATAATTATTAAATGTTTTATAATATTTTCTCTTACAAATATAATGCTTTTTAGTTTTTTTAAAGTTAATCACATCGATAGTTCTTGTGGTTTATTGAAAATAATAGTTTTGAGTGCTAACAGAAAATTATATAAGGGTATTTTAGTAATTTTACAGTGATTTATCAGAAAATTTAACGACAGTTAGCATTAATATTCAAAGGTGTTATAAAATCGAAACCATGGAACATGAACCTGTTTCAAAAATAAAAAAAATTAGTATTTAAATGTGTTACTGTCAATAAATAAAAAAACTATTTATGTAATTAACTTATTCTTTTTTCACTTGAATAATTAGGAAACTCAAGAAACCAACCCCAATCTATTCGTTTTTCATTTATGCGAGAGCTAGAAAATGCTGGCCTGTGCGCACAAACCTTCACCCTCCATTGGCATTTGATTTAAAAATGTTTAGATCGGGTGATATGGTGTAAAGCTACTATGGGATTTATTACGTCATTTTAACGTCACGTTAAGAGGATTTTTATAGCTAACTACTATGTAGTGGGATAAAGCCCCTTGTTAATAAAGCCTCACATGTACAACCCTTAGGCTACAGGGTGTGATATAAAGCCCCTAGGGGCTTATCACGCCACCTTAGCGCCATGTCAACATCACCTCACATAGGGGGCTTTAAAACATATCCCTTTAATTTGCATGCGATGGTTTAAAGACTCCATCATCATTACCTAATTATTTATTTATTTATATATTTTATTTTTGTAATTTATATGCCAATTTTAATAACTACAAAATTAAAAAAAAACATAATTTCATTAAAATAAATAAAACACTACAAAAGGGATAATGCCCAGCTCACCCGTTCGCGGGTCTCGTTGGTAACAGTCTTCTTGTTCGTTGTTAGGATTGTTTGGTACACTTTGCCAAAACGGATGGATGTGGTCCCACGCGTTTTGGTTATTGGAAAACATTGTATGATCATGAAAAAAAATTGTAAAGATTTTAAATAAAGAGTAGAGGAAGAAAAGATGAAAAAAATAGAAAAGGGGTAAGGTATTTATAGATAAAATATAAATTTGAAACAACTTTTTTTCTTTTTAAAAAATGACCGTTGATCAACGATTATGTTGACCAAATGACTCGATCCACCCAAAATTCATCCGTTAGCATGCCGGTGACAGGGAGATAGCGCTCCCTTGTTAATGAGCGGGGGTGGTTGATGGCGCCATGGGGCGCTAAAATCGATGAGCTGTCGGGGTGTCGCTAAGCCACACCCTGTAGCCTTAACGCTCGGGCATGGGGAAGAGGACGATGGCGTCTAGAAAGTGAGTCAGGGGTGCTATAGGGCGCTAAAAAATAATTTCGTGTATTTACACTAGTAGAGTAATTATGTAGTTACTCTTTTTACATTTTTCACTAGAAAAAAATTTAGAAGAAAAAAACAAAACAAAAATCTTTTTTCACTTGTTATATTAAAACTTATTTATATGTTAAGATTTATTTGTATTTGATCTTTTACAGGGTGAAATGCTTATATTTTTTAAAGTTGTTCAACTGAAAATCTAAATAGAAAGTAGAATTGACAAAAGTCAAATATTATAGTAGGGGATATGACCCTATCAAACACAAGTTTAATGTATCCTATATTTCTACGTGTAACAGGAAATGAAACGAAGAGAAAGGCGATTTACTCGTAACATGTTGGAGTTTATAGAGAGGGAGTAACAACTATATATTTTCAAACTTGCAATTCAAGATTGAAAACATCATAAGTGAAGTCATTGTCCTTTTGCTAGATGAAGAATAGATCAAAAAGGCTGGATTTAGACTGGATAAAATGAAAAAAAAAAATTATGTTGTAATATGCTTGGCTCTGTTGTCTTTGTTGTTCTTCCCTGTGTCCTTCATTCCTTCCCCTGCTAGCTTTTTTGTTAGTAGGTGTGTTTGGGCCTGTGTTATAATGAAATGTTGTTCTAAAAAAATTGATTGTCAATACTTATTAAAATAAAGATACCAAAAAATGGTTAACCATTATACCGTAAGACCTCTAATCTGAATTGGTCAGACATTTACTTCTGAACACTTAAGCATTATCTTGGCTTTTAATGGTTCAGACCTCTTACTGGTTTAGCACCTAACTATTCAGAAGTTGTCAAACAACCCCTTAAATTTAAAATTACCTCTATATAAGCATATACTCAAATTATTTGTTTTCAAAATGTGTTACATGGGACAGTATTTGAGTATATTTTGTTGCGAGTGTTTAATAAAATAGTGATTAATTATATTCATAAGATTTACATTTAAGATTACCTCTATATAACATATACTCAAAATCACTCTTTACTATAGAAACTTTAAAATTATTGTTTCAAAAAGTAAGATTAATAACATAGCCATTACCATTGGGAGTTTAGTGCCATCAATGACTCCATTTCTTCTGGACCATGAAAGCCCCATAACACATCATTTTACAACATCATACATACTACACTTTCGGCCCATGTTCGGTTCCTCCATCAAAACATCGTTGTTGCAATCAGTTTCACTTCTCAAAACATCAAAAAACATCTTCACTTTAGTCCTCTCTCTCTCTCTCTCTCTCCCTTTCTCTTACTCTCTACACAAAAATATAGCTAGCTAGACATATATACATATATACACATATATATATATATATATATATTATATATATATATATATATATATATATATATATATATATATATATATATATATATATATATATATATATGGTGGTGTTTTGCTTTCTGGTGGATCAAACGTGAAAGATCAAAAGGACAAAACCAGTAGCCGGATCATGTTCAAGATGCCGAAGAGGAGCCAGTGTCGCCGATATCATAACCAAAACCAGATTCTGCTATGTACCAATATTTTGGAGATCTCACAAGGCCATAATTTGCACATTCTGTGGTGCCACTCTCAAAACCTACTCATGATCATCATCATCATATTACATACATGCATACATTACCATCATCATTAGTCCATTATCATCATTTAATCATTATATATCATCTAGATGTTGTTGATGATGATATGATCTTGGATGAATCTATTTATCTATGTGTGCTTTTTGTTTGGAATGCATTTAATTGTAACTTTGTAAGCTTTGACTGCTGTGTTAAAATATCAACCTCCCCCATGTTAAATAAACTGTGACATACTGGAAGCAGGTAAATTATATTAAATGTTTCTATCTTTTTTACTGCACATTTTATCATAATAGTTACATATGCTTGACTGTTAACATTGATGTTTGTTGACCGCTATGTCGTCGTTGTTAGGATGTGAAACATAAATACGGTGCTAGTAGTACGCGATCGAACTAGAACTCTAACTCAAGCATAAAAGGACCTTTCACCATGAAGGTATAAAACCTCAAGGACATATTTACTGATTCTATGAATGTATGTACAATGTCAATGACTGGTCTAGTTATTTTTGGAAACAAATTTATAAGATAACTAAAGAACATAGTTGCTATTCAGTTAGATGTCTATCAGAAAATTAAGAAAAGTAGTGTTATAATTAATGTCTTATTGGTTATTGCTTAGGTTATTATGTCCAAATTAATTATTTTGTCTTCTAAAGATAAAACTTTTTGATAAATCTTTAGGTACCCGTTAGGGTGTAGAGCACCCAATTGCTTCTTTTGCCTAAAAATTGAATCTTTAAGGTGAAATGAATCTCTTTTACATGTTAATATACCGGTTTATGGATCCGGGTTTATTTCAAGATTTGAGGTTGCTTTGGTTTTTATTTGCTTATTATAAACCCTTTAATTGCATGCATCATTGATTTTTCTAAATGGTAACCGATTATCACAACAACAAAAAAACTTTGGTATATTTATCATAGGCTAGGAGTTGGTTACAAAGTTCAAAACTCTTAAAAAAATGTAATAAGTTCATATAGATGTTGTGTTTTAAATTTTAGACATGGTGTTTTAGATTCTTTTGGCATGGTATTATATAGAAAAATACAAAACATAGCAATTTAAAACACAAACAAATGTATTCTAGGCATGAAAACTAAAACACAATACTATGAAAGTTTATCAGTGTGTTTTAAATTTCATGCCTATAATACATTTTATTGTGCTTTAAATTGTTATATTTAGTGTTTTTTCATATAATATACTGTTAGAAGAATCTAAAATATCATATTTAAAATTCAAAACACAACGTCTATAATAAAATTATCACACTTTTTATGAATTTTGCACTTTATAGTCATACCCTACCCATTTATTGTAAATGCTTATTTCTTATGTACCTGTTTTGTATATTGATTATATAAATACAACTTTCTACCACTATTGTGGCAAGGTTTCTCATTCTTACCCGATATCAGTATGTTTATTGAATCTCTAAGGTGAAAGTAGCCTCACAATTTTTTTTATTAGTAGGCGATTTAGTACTTTAGCCGTTTAGAAACACGACCAATACTTTTAGTTATTATCCGGATATTCTTTTACTTTTAAGCACTTTGTTACCTTAAAAGGGAGTGGAGTTCGCTTAGGTGACAAAGCAACTCTATATAGTTTGGTGAAAAACCCGGTAGAGTTCGCTTGCTAGCTAAACGAATTTGTTGAGTTTGCTTACTGGGAAACGAACTTACCTTGAAATACAAGACGTTAAAAAACACCTAAAAGTACCGGTACTCGTTCAAAAACAATCTATTTCACCAAAAAAAACCTCAATTAGCCTCGCTATTTAGTTGAGGGTTAGGGTTTTCACTGCTATTTGGCTTTCCAACAAAATACAATTAAAATCGTTCGAAGAGTAGAGATTTTTCCCTTCAACTATACCATCACCTACCTACCACCACCATTGCAACGCCCTTGTTTGACCGGATTCGTGAACTCTAGCTGGTAAGTCCATTCAAGCAACCCTTCTTGTGAGAACATATAAACCATAGAGTCTTAAGTGCACCTCCAAATGACCTGTGACGGATTCAAGATTTTATTCATAGGGGAAATCATAAGACTTAACTAACCTTTTGTGTGGGGTGGGGGATCGTGATTTTTGTTTAAAAGTAACACTAAATCTTTTTTTCATGGAACGGCTGACCCATGGTTTTGTGGTGGGTCTGCGGATGTGAACGAGGTTCTTTGGTATACAATGATTATGTATCCAACCATGACGTTGAAAGTTTATGTTCAAAGTTAGAATGCATTGAATCCATCACGATGAAAGTTGCCTGCAAGCAATTTTATATGTTTACATAGGTTACCTTGTCTTAATACAATATTTCTATACTTATGCTAATAATACTTAGAAAAGAAAATACATTATTTATTAATACTTATGTTCTTGTATTCCGTCAAATAACTTTTGAATTTTCATAGAGAATTTCAATAAGAGAGTTATAATTTTTAACTTTTAGTTTTGGTTCAAACTTGCCTTGCCCAAAAATAACAATATAATAAGACTTTTAAGGTTTAAGAAGCATTTTCTTTTCTAATTTCTTTTAACTTGCTTGGACCATTCTAGCATGCTTTGGCCTTAATTAGGAGTTTAAAGATATCAACAAGAGTATGTCACAGGTGTAATTTTTAATACTCTTCTTCGTAATTGTAAGTGGTAATCACCACTAGTGAAAAATGCAAATGTGATCACTACATAGATTCGTAAAGAGAATCAAGAAATGCTCATTTCCTTTAAAATGAGTACATAATTAAGTATTGATCCCTTGTCATCCCAGTTTTGACTGGCTGGCTGTTTGGTAGAGACTCTTGTCTTTTGAGAAGAGTTATGTTAGGGTTAATTTGTTCGTCGTTAAAAAATATTGACCCCTTTCGCATTGTAACACAAAAAAGAAGTATAACTAATATTTATCTGTCTAGAGAAGTATGATGGTAACTACTACCAATATTAAATTAGACTCTCGCTATCAAGGTTAATACTAAGTATCAGGGAGTTTACTACCAACACTAGTGAGGATATTGCATGATGACGCTATTTACAATGTCAGAGACCCCAGTATTGAAAACTAGGGGTGAGCGAAAAACTTAAAAAATTGAACTGAAACCGAAAAAAAAACAATTTAACCGAACCCCACAAAAATTGAAACAAACCGAACCGAACTTTACGGTTCGGTTATGGTTTTATATCTTACGAAAACCGAAAAAAAACGAACCGAACCGAATAACGTAAAAATCATTTTTAATGTTTGTTATGTATTGATTTAGCATTAACATATTTATTAATCTTCGAAATGATTTATTCATTACCTACAAGAAATAACAAAATTTAACATATTATTAAATGATTTTCAAAACATTATAAAAGAAAATGTCTTAATTAAAACATTGGAGAAACACAACAATCGATTAGAATGTTAGGTTTATGTAAACAATATTAGTTAAAAGATTATGTATAAAAACTTAAATGTAAACTCTAAAAAAGTCCCTCCACGAGCATACATATGAATCCCATACGCATAACATACAAGTCCCATCTACGTACTTACATTTAAATCCCATATATACATGCGTACATACAGGTCCCATACGCATATTTGCATTTAAATGCCGTACATATACATACATACTAGTTCCATCTATCCACAAGTGTTTCACTTCCTAATATATTCATACATACGAGTCCTGGCTACATACACACAATTAGATCCCATACATACCTACATACATTTCTCGTCTCCATACATGCTCACATACGATTTCCATCCTTACCCGCACCTCACAAACCTATTTGATAGGTTTTGAGTGCATTTAGGAAGCTTAATAGGACTTTGGAATGGAGCTACATGGTTCGGGATCGAAAAACAAAGAAAACCGGAAAAAATGGCTTAGCCGTTGGCATTCAGGTTGGCCATCAGCTACGAGGATTTACCTTATAGGCGATGCCCCCCCCCCCCCCCCCCCCAATCCACTATTGGATTTTTGAGTTTTTGCCTGTTTCAAGTCCCATGATTCCCAGAACATAACTTAGAATTATTCCAAGACCCTAAATCATTCCAACACTCATTTCCTTGTCCCGACATCCATAATCTACATCTTACTACGCTACTTTCTTAATTATGACCCGCTTGTTTCCACAATGTGGATTCAAGCAAAATTAAACTACAATGATCCATTACTATGTTCCATACATTGACTCCATGAATGTGTATTCATACTTTCATGATTCCTTTACATGATGTGTGTGTGTATATATATATATGTATATATATTCATTAACATAAATAGAGTTAAAGTCTGGAATCACTTACCTCGAGTCACCATGTTTGTGTTTGCTTCCTTACCTCCTCCCGAGCTATTAGCCTTCCATGCTTAAGCCCTTATTGACACGATCCTAATACTTTTATGTCATCACATTCACATATGGTTAGCACACATGATCATTCATTCTAGCATTCATTTCCAACTCATATGATACATTGACTCTCGCTAGTCAATCACAAACATGCATAAGACATAGATTCATTAGCACCTTATTCATAATTCAAGCACATTCAACATACTATCATTTATGCCACATAAATAACCTAACACGTATCACATAATCTCCTTAACCTCATAATCATGTTTGGAAGTCTAACCATGTTATTCGTACATTGTTAACGTTCCAGAAAGTCAATTATCTAGCATATTAGCTTTCAACTTATGAACATATATCCATATTGATATGGTAGACCGTACTAATGACACCATATGCATTTCATACTCATGTTATAGGACACATACACCATATGGTCACTTAGTTACATACATATATATGCACATAATCAATTCTACACATACTAATGCTTTCATGATTCCACAGTTGACAACAAAATCCAAAGTTGGTCAATTTAACATAATCCTACTATCCTTAATTGCTAGTAGGTCCACACGTTTCACAGTACACATTCATTTTCTTAGCACATTTTAAGCAATTAATCGAACATATGGTGTGCATCACACCTTTAAGGCATAGAGTACAATCTCCTAATACACGCCTCTACTAAATCATACAATCAAACTAAATTCCCATATGTAATTTCCTTTATAACACACCCCTCATGTTAGTTTACTATCATTTACATTATTACATTCTATGCATATTCAATCCCTTACTTGCATACAATTTCGCATACTAACCTATGCTAGACATTTCATCGAACAATTGGCGCGCGGACACCAATTCAGCCCTATGCACAAGCTCTACCTCTATAATCTTCCTAATTCATGCCTCCATTCATCATATTCAACCAACAATCAAGTTACCCCCATACCACAATCAGTCATTCTATCAAAAATCAACTAAATACTACCTAATACATCATGTATTCAACAAGACTTTGGCATGGG
Source organism: Scalesia atractyloides (assembly GCA_947069175.1). Lineage (NCBI taxonomy): Eukaryota > Viridiplantae > Streptophyta > Magnoliopsida > Asterales > Asteraceae > Scalesia > Scalesia atractyloides. The sequence goes on from CAMTDV010000022.1 coordinate 7,945,546, forward strand.
TTACCCATGTCGCCACCCCCACCTCCATAGATGTGTTTCAATAAATTCATCAAATCACTTCAAGTTATTCATAAACCAATTTCTATTTGGTGATTTTAACACTTATTCATGTTTATTATATGAAATAAAAGATAGATCAAATACCCGTTACTTGTGAGGTCACCAAACAAGAATTTACAACTTACCACATGTTTGTTATGGCTAGACTATCATAAATATTGGTCGATGCATCTTGATCATCAAGCCAACCCCTTCAATTTTGTTGAAGTTCCACACTTGTTACTAAGAGGTTTTCACATCTTCTCCCATTTCTTTATCTCCATACACGACACACACATATACTAAGGTTTTTATTTTCTAAAAATCTTACTTCAAACTACAAAATTTAACATCTCATGTTTGCCATTTTATCCCAATTTGTCCCAAACTTCATTCCCTACTATAAATCTTATATTTTAACTAAGTTAAATAACTTAGTTATCTCATTGTATACCATGACACAAGAAAACATACTAGTGAATGAAAATTCAGATTTTATGGGCGTTACAAAATGTTACGAGGGAAACTATATATTATCTAAAACTTTAACTAAGTGGCTAATAAACAATACTATTTGGTCCACACAAATTCGTAACTGGCCATATGTATTATGTCTTAGTCACAACATTAAAAAACCAATTGTGATAGTAACATTTGGCCATACTTTTTCTATTGTGGCTAGTGATTGTCATTTTTTTTTACTGAAAGTGTGGTTAAAAGTTTCAAAGATCTGTTTTCTGTCACATGAATAAAAAATCAAACCAATGTCGTGCCAGCAGGTCATACTTTTCAAGTTGTGGCTAGTAAATGTCAAGTTTTTTTATGAAAGTGTGGCTAAAGGTTTTGAACTATTATACAATAGTCACTTTAGTAATAAAATATGTGGCTAAAAGCATTTTAAAATGTTATAAATGACCTTTAGCCACTCAATGATGCGAATGTGTGGCAAGGCGGTTTGGGCAAATAGGTGGTTGTAGCCAGTTTTGATGTACTGGATACATATAATCATTTTAAGATACATATAATCATTTTTAAGATGATATGTATCATTTTAAGATACATATAATCATTTTTAAGATGATAAAACTATTAACACATGTGATAAATTGTAGATATAATGCGCACACTACTAGAAAAAAATGTTTTATTGAACAAAATTTCACCAATAGATAAATTAGTTGGTGATAACTGACGGAACATGACACACAAATAAACGTATCAGATAATATCCACAGAATGGAAAAAGGTCGGATGAATACAGAACTTACTACAATCTCAGGTGATAAAGTCGTTGCTCCTACTAACCTTTTGTTGTGTAAATTATAGCAATGTAGATAACAAAAGTGGTGGTTGAAATAATCAACTCAACAATCATACAAAAGTAATAATAAAGTAATCATGATAATTAATAGCAAACCACCACTAGCATACAATGGTGAGTAAATTATAGCAGTGATAAACAAAGGATTCAATAATACACTCTTAAATCTTGTTTTGACATTCTCTATACGAGTCGTATGGAGGGTGTTGTAACAAAAATAATGGCTCGTATAGCAATATATACGACCCGTATAAGTCAAGACAATAATAACAATATATGGTCGTATAACAATCTATAAAACTTGTATAATGCTATACAAATCGTATGGATCAAGACAAAAATATCATTCCCTGACATTTAAGTTTGTGCGACATTCTTCTATACGACCCGCATAACTCTATACGGGTCATATAAACAAAGGGTGTGTGAAAATAAAATTATAGAGGTGTGTGAATAGTAGGAGCCTAAACAAATGAGAAAGAGAAATGAAAAGATAGCCTTAAGGGCTTGAAGAAAATATACATGCCAATACACACGTTAGGGCAAAGCTAAGGCTATGGCCCCACGAAAATAATAGACAAATAAAACATCCACCCCCAATAATAACTTTTTAGAAGTCGATCGTTGGAATTGCCTTTTTTTACATCTAATATTCAATCTCTGTTCAATGTAGTTGTAAATGCATCAAGAGACCAACAAGCATCTAAGATGTAAAGTTAAACTATTTGCAATTACAATAAAATACGATTCCTTTAAACGAACAAAGTAAATACATTGTTCTTTATTTTCCACAAGGTGTCATGAACACATGTAACTAATAAGTGTCATTAGTTGATTTCTAACTTTTTAATAAGTTGCCAACATATTATTAACCAACCAAAAAGGGACCGTTTGTGTTATTGTGTTTGTGTTATTGTAAAGAGATTCGTTTGTATTATTGTAAAGAAAGTTTTAAAAATTGTCCTTTATCTTTATACTTTTTTTTCAGGCGGTATTCTTTAAGTTTAAAGTTGATGAGTTTTGTACTTTATGTTTTAAAATCCTGCACATTATGTCCTTTAGGCCTAACCCAGTTAATTTTTTCTGTTAGATCTGATTACCTAAGGATATCTTAGTCTTTTTACCCATTTATATAAAAACGTTTTAAGAAATAGAACATCTAAATAATTAAAAAATTATATATATATCAATCTATCTCTCTCTCTACATTTATCTCTCACTTTCTCTACCTCCATCAACGACCGCCAGCATAAACCATCACCGCCTCACCTGACACCATCCGACAGACACAACAAATCAAACCACCGCCCCACCTGCCACCATCCAACACACGAAAACCCCCTTTTCAATTTCGAACAATCCCGTGACCATACACCACCATCAATCACATGAAACCCCAATTTTGTGCATCACCCCCTCTCTACTAAGACAACAACAGCAGATCGTTGCTTTTCTTTTTACAATGAACGACAGCACTAGCAGATCGTTGACACACCAACAAAATCCCAAAATTTTGTACCTTTCATCCAGATTATCACAAATATCATATTATCATCATTTGAATATTGAAATTAAGGTTTGATCTTCGTTCTCATCTTCAAATTTGTTTTCGTCACACAAACAACAATGTGTGAGAGAGTAGAGAGAGAAACAGGGGTTGATGGAATCACAATGGAGATGGAAAAAAATCGCAGGTTGTTTGATTTTGTTTGTTGGTTGTTGGATTTGCGAACTGGTTGTGGCGGTTTTTTAGGCACTAGTGTGTTTTTTTTTCTTGGTAGGAATCGGTTGTAGTGGTGGTAGAAGGAGGATTACACAGAAATAGAGTAGAGAGACAATGAGGGTTTTTTTGGAAAGAGAAAGACATTAAGTTAATTTATAAATTAGTTATTTTTCTTTTAAATAATATGGTAAAAAGACAATTATACCCTCATGTGCTCTACACATGATCTAATTTAACAGAAAATTATTTGGGTTAGTGATAAAGGACATAACGTGAAGGATTTTAAAACATAAAGTACAAAACTCATCAACTTTAAACATAAAGAACACCGTCTGAAAAAATGTATACAGATAAAAGACAGTTTTTAAAATTCACTCTAACTTTTTCTAAACTTTATGCATTTAAAAGGACCATTAATAGCAATATACACAAAACCACTTAACGTATTCTTATCCGATTATGCATTGAAAAAGACTATTAATAGCAGTATACACAAAAACCACTTCACTTATTCTCATCCGATTTGAACCATCATCATTTAACATGTTTTATTTTAATTTAATGTATTTCGACCATTATCCTCTTTCATTTTCATGCATTGTATTTCGACTATGTTTTTGTGTCCACTTTATACCTAGATCAAGTATATGCATATTACGAAACTTTCGGACGTCTTTCTATTTTCTTAGTAGTAATATTCTTTATGCAGTTCATCGCCGCAAGGCGGGACGGGTAAAATCCTAGTTTATCAAATAAGTAATTAGTATTTACATGTTAATTTTAGGATAAATTTCATATATACCCTTACAAACTTGAAAATTTTCATATATACTTAACAAAAATGAAAAATTCATATATGCTCTTACAAAAAACTAAAATATCATATATGCCTTTACAAAATAGTTAAAATATCAAATATACCCAATTTGTTAAAAACAATTTAATAAATAATCATTTACACTTTTTTTTAACTTCTAAGTTTTCATATATGCTTATCTTTTAACTTCATATTTTTATATAACACATTTTAAGGTTAAATTTATTTTTACCTATTTTTATTATTTTTTCATAAATAATAATGTTCTCCATATATATAATATTTAAGCTAAATAAATTAAGCTAGAAAAAAGTAAATATAATAGTTGAAGTTAAATGTAATATATGAGATTTTAAAGTTATAGAAAAATAAAGGTAAAATTGACTTTTATTAAATTATTTTTAATAAATGGGTATATAAATGATATTTCAACTACTTTGTACAGTTTTACAGGAGTATATACATGATATTTTACAAGTTTATAAGGGTATATATGAAATTACCCCTTAATTTTAATTACAAATAACTAATTATGATTTTAGTTGGGTTTAAGTTTAAATGAACGAAATTTCCAACTCACGCTGACCGTCAGTTTATCTTGTGAAACAAGCCCTAATTTTCCCCCCTCAACCTTTCAAAAAGATGATAACACGATTCAACTTCCGCTAACAAACGGTACGTCTTCTGCATCCCTCTCGTACATTCCAAACCCTAACCCACAGTATAATTTAGGGCTCTAATTACATCCTTCATACCCATAATCCTATGTTCAAGTTGCAAAAAACTGGTACCTAGTTAGGGTTTTTGTAATGATATTATACAGCTAACATGCTATTGGATGCAAAAAATCGATTTATATGATCTGGGTAATGGCAATTTGGATATTTTGCGTTGTTTGTTATTGCACTCCAAGTGTTTGATGTAATGTCTGAGAGAATTGATGAACATAAGGCTATATTGTTAGGTGGGTTTCTGAGTTTGAATTAAGGGAAGGGGGTTTAAGTGTTAGGATGGAGACACCGGGATCGAAAAGGTTGTTGAGAAAGAAGTCTCTTTCTAGAAGCTACGATGAGAATTTGATGGACGATTATTTGGATAAACAGTTAGGTAGTTCGTCAAAGAAAAAGTTTAGAACGAAGAAGGAGTTGGAGAAAGAAACGGAGAAAGAAGCTATGATAGCACTTTCGTTAGGGTTTCCGATAGATGCATTACTTGAAGAAGAGATTAAAGCTAATGTAGTGAGTGAGTTAGATGGAAAACAGCAGAATGACTATATCGTTGTCAGAAACCATATTCTTTCGAGGTGGAGAGCTAACGTACATGCATGGCTTTCGAAAGGTGAGATAAAGGAAACCGTGAGTAACGAGTACGAGCAGTTGATACATTCAGCTTACGATTTTCTAATGTTTAACGGGTATATCAATTTTGGGGTTTCGCCACCGTTCAAGGCTCAGATGCCCGAGGAAGCAACCGAGGGGTCTGTGATAATAATCGGTGCGGGACTTGCGGGGTTAGCCGCTGCTCGCCAGTTGTTAGCTTTTGGTTTTAAAGTGGTTGTTTTAGAAGGTAGGAATAGACCTGGTGGGAGAGTTTACACGCAAAAGATGGGTCAAAAGGGTAATTACGCTGCTGTAGATCTTGGTGGTAGTGTTATTACGGGCATCCATGCAAACCCTCTTGGCGTTTTGGCTAGACAGCTTTCGATTCCGCTTCACAAAGTTAGAGATAAATGCCCGTTGTATGATCCGGAAGGTAGACCTGTTGGTGATGAAATTGATTCGAAAGTAGAGTTTATTTTTAATCGGCTTTTAGACAAAGTTACTGAATTTCGACAAATTATGGGTGTATCCGCTGCTGATATTTCTTTAGGCTCGGTTCTTGAAAAACTTACGCAGCTGTATACCGTGGCCACAACTCCCGAGGAAAAACAGTTACTCGACTGGCATTTTGCGAATTTGGAATACGCAAACGCCGGTTGTCTTTCGAATCTTTCCGCTGCCTATTGGGATCAAGACGATCCGTACGAAATGGGCGGTGATCATTGCTTTCTCGCAGGTGGGAATTGGAGGTTAATCGAATCGTTGTGTGACGGGGTTCCTATTTTTTACGAAAAAACTGTGCAGACGGTTCGATACAATAATGAAGGTGTTGAGGTGATTTCTGGGGATCAAACGTATCAAGCGGATATGGTGTTATGCACTGTTCCGCTCGGTGTTTTAAAGAAACGGACCGTAAAGTTTGTACCCGAATTACCGAAAAGAAAACTAGACGCGATTGATAAGTTGGGATTTGGGTTGTTGAATAAGGTTGCTATGGTGTTTCCGCATGTGTTTTGGGGTGAAGATTTGGATACGTTTGGGTGTCTTAGCAAGAATAGCATTGCACGCGGTGAGTTTTTTCTGTTCTACAGCTATCATACGGTTTCTGGCGGTTCGGTACTCGTTGCGTTGGTTGCTGGTGAAGCTGCAAGATCGTTTGAATCAACACCTCCTTCCACTTTACTACATCGTGTTCTAAGCATCCTTCGAGGTACTTGACATCTCTGAATACATGGATAATGGGTCAAAACGGGCTTTGTTGGCGGGCCAGATTGGGTTGAGCTGCAGACAACTTTTGTCCATTTTTTCAAAATGCTTGCTTCATAATAAATAGGAGTTAAGTGCTGTTTTCGTCCCTGAGCTAACTAAGTTATGAGTTTAATAACTGAGGTTAGTTTTTTGGACTGAAATGGCACGTTTCGAGAATGTCAGGGAGGAAAATAGTACAATCTTGAAATTTGGTCTGAAACGACAAAAGTGGACGAATCACAGGGGCGTAAATGGCACTTAAATCTAATAAATAGTAATATAGTATCATAACAATGACTTATTTTTTTATTTAAACTCGATCTATATATTTATAGGTACATAGAGGTAAAAAATTTCTAAGTTCATTTTTTGATCACCAAAGGTAGCAAGATCGGTAGGTCGGATGAGTTTGGTAACAATCAAAACGGGTGGGTCAGGTCGATATGGGCTAGGCATGGGTCAGGTTGACCCGTGTATACTTTCTTGTCCATATTTTAGTCGTTTCATAAATAATTGATGAGTTATTTCTGATTACAAAAATCATTACAATAATATTCTAAATCTTTGATAAAATGATAATATAGGTTTTGTACATTTAAAGTAGACTTTGGCGACTTTCAGCATGTTTTTTAGCTATGTTTTTTTTACCTATTTGTGATAAATGATAGAAATGGCAATTTTTAAGTTAATTTTGTGTTTATAATATATTTTTCTCACAGGTATATACGGTCCAAAGGGTATTGAGGTACCTGATCCCATCCAATCCGTTTGTACAAAATGGGGAAACGATCCTCTTTCTTACGGTTCATACTCTCATGTAAGGGTGCACTCTTCGGGTAGTGATTACGATATACTCGCAGAAAATGTTGGAAATCGTATTTTTTTCGCTGGTGAAGCGACAAACCGCCAACACCCCGCGACCATGCACGGTGCTTATTTAAGCGGATTACGAGAAGCTTCATGCATTTATAGAGTTACAAGAAGCGGTAGTAAACAAACTCATCCTAGAAAAAGCAATCGGAAAATTGTAGGAGTAGGTGATATTCTCGCAAATCTGTTTAAATATCCGGATTTAGCTTTCGGGAATTACTATTTTGTGTTTGACCCGGCTATGGAAGACTCTAAATCAACGGGGTTTATGATGGTTACGATAGATAGTCCATCCGAGATATGTAGTGATAATGGGAAAGTCAACGATAGTCAACACTCTGACAAGCAACCTTTAAAGCTTTACACGCTTATATCGCGTGTACAGGCAAACGAGTTGGAATCGGTCGAAGGAGGTAATGGAAGTCGAATGACGTATTTGTATAAAAACCTCGGGTTGAAATTAATGGGTTTGGACAGTTTTGCCCTCGTAGCGAATTCTTTGATTTCTAGCATTGCTGCCAAAAGAGGGAGGGTCAGAAACCGGATTGTTTCTGGAAACCGTGTTTCATACACATGATACACAAGCTTTGCATCTTCTTGTTGTAAGGACACCACTGTTTGAAGTCAAACTTTTAAGGTTTGACTTAGGTGCAACCGGTTGACAGTGGTAACCGATTTGGGTATTTTGGAGGATGAATCACCGTGAGTGATAGCGTCATTGAGTTGACTGATGGCATTGAATGGTGATAGTTTTCATGTATACGGTCTCATGTTCATGCCCATGGATTTAGTGTTTTAGAACTCTTTGATTTTTGTTCTCATCAACTGTAGTCATTCCTGTAAACTTCTATTTCATTTTCGTCCCGTGAAAGCATCTGGATGAAAAATTTGACACAAATTCACTTCTTGAGGAAAGGTAAAACATGTCTTGGATGTTAAGTATCTGTGGTTGTGGCGCGAACAGTAATAAGCACTTGTATGTGGTGCTAATCTAGAGAGATAGAATAAGGATGGTATAACTCTTTATGTGGTTTTCATAGTTATCAGCTTTAACGTGGTTCAATTGTATGTCACTTAATGGTTATTACTTATATAAGTCTAGTTTAATAATTTAAACTATAGCTTTTTGGTTGATAATATATTTATATTAAAATAGAAATTAATGTCAGTTTTACCCTACTAGGAAAAAAAATCAATAGTATGCGCACCTTTTCAATAATTTAATGATATGGTGGGGGAAGCGGTTATGTAACTAGTTAAGTGCAACACTTAAACAAGATTTAGATATCTTTTATGTCGCTCTTGTAATTCAAAACTAGGGTTGTTTAAAAAAGTCAAAGCACGCTCGACAAATAGCTAGAATTGCTTCTTGTTTGTCAATAACAAGTCTAGAGATGTTCATATAGCTCATGACTTGAAGTTCGATCAAAAAAATATCTCGAAATCGGCTTGTGAAGAGGATTCTAACACGTATAATACACGGGTCTATAATCCGGTAACAACGTAATGCCATCTAAGTAAGCACCAACAATATTTTTTTTACCCTTTCAAAGGGGAAAAAAGGGCCATAAACCATTGAGAGAGGTGGAGTGTTTTGAGGAAGAATGACTGCAATCTTATCCTTCACCACACCCTCAGTCCACTTCAAAGTGATTGAAAATTCAAACAGAACCCTACTTTCATCACAGTCAACCTCTCGAATCACGATACCTAATAGCCATCAACACTCTGCTCCGTTGTTCGTTACAGAGGTTTGAATCTATATAGGCTTCAATAATTTTATTTCTGTTTCGTCAAATTGTACTCTTGTGTTAGATTAAAGTTTTGTGACATTGTAATTTTAATGCAGAAATCAACACAAATTGCCCAATATGTTTTGTTTATTCGATTTGGAACTCAATTTTCATCGCGTATTTATGTTTTAAATGGATTATTATTATTATTATTATTATTGTTATTATTATTATTATTGTTATTGTTATTGTTATTGTTATTGTTATTGTTATTGTTATTGTTATTGTTATTGTTATTGTTATTGTTATTGTTATTGTTATTGTTATTGTGATTGTGATTGTGATTGTGATTGTGATTGTGATTGTGATTGTGATTGTGATTGTGATTGTGATTGTGAAATTTACCTATGTATTCAACTGTTTTAACAATTATTATGACTACCTGCAATTTTTCTTGTGTATATTAGTTTTTCTTATGTTATTTAATTCAAGGAATATTAGTTAATATGCAAAACCTGAATTGTGATTGTGTGTTTTATAAATTCAGGTTGAAAGTGCAGTCGATAACTTGTATCCGGAATTCAGGGCCATTGATAATCTTGTGGCACGCAATACATCTCGAGTTCTCAAAGCTTTTCAAAATGCTAGAGTTGGATCTCATGTATGTCATAAAGTTATTTTCGCTTTAATATACAAATTGTGCATACATGCATTATCATAGTATTATGTTTGTAGCTTCCTTTGAGCATTGTTTCTGAACAATAATAATAATAATAAGAAGAAGAAGTCATATCTTGCTTTCTGAGACATCTGTTTGATGGTTATATTAATTTAGCACTTTGGTGGTTGCACTGGCTATGGACATGAAGAAGCTGGGGGCCGAGAAGCCCTTGATCAAGCTTTTGCAGAAATCTTTGGTGCTGAATCTGCAATTGTTCGGGCACAGGTTTTATCATTTTTAATAAGTCATCTGTTTTTTTATTACCATTATTTGTGCAAATTCAATGTACTCTAACATGCTTTTAATTCAGTTCTTCTCAGGGACTCATGCTATCACCTGTGCCCTTTTTGCTTTCTTGAGGCCAGGTGATGAGGTAATTGTTCTCTCTTTTTTCATTCTTTTTTATTTTCATTTTTAATGCATTTTTGATTTAGTGTTGGTATATTTTGTTTGATTACCAGCTTTTAGCGGTTGCCGGTGCTCCTTATGATACACTGGAGGAAGTTATAGGAATCAGGATAGCAATGGATTAGGTTCGTTAAAAGATTTTGGAATCAGTTATCGAGAGGTTGCAGTAAGTCTCTTCTTATCTTTGGTTCAACATTTATGTAGACGTGACAATTCCGGCCAGTTTCGTAAGGAATGGGTTGATTCGGTCTTTATTTTAGTTTCTAATGGGTCAAACAAGTAATATAATTTTTATTACTTGTTTCAGCTTGCAGATGATGGAGGGCTTGATTGGGATGCTCTTGAGGTTGCTTTAAAACCTCAAACAAAATGTGCTCTTATTCAAAGATCAAGCGGGTATTCTTGGCGTAAAAGTTTAAGCGTGAATGAAATTTCTAGAGCAGTACACATCATCAAGGTTTGTAAATTGTAATTCACTTTATCCTGTTCTTTTCTTTGATTTCATAATGTTTTTACTACATGTTTCCTGACAAGATTAAGTTATTGCAGTCACAAAATCCAAATTGTATGGTTATGGTGGATAATTGCTGTGGTGAATTCACAGAAGCCATCGAACCTCCAATGGTGGTACGTCAAGTTAACTTTCCCTTTTCTTTTATGTTTCCTTCTCAAATGAATCGTTTTTCGGGTGATAACCGATAAACAGGGTGCAGACCTTATTGCAGGAAGTTTAATTAAAAATCCCGGTGGAACAATCGCGCCATGTGGTGGATTCGTTGCGGGGAAAGAAAAATGGGTTAAAGCTGCGGCAGCACGTCTCTCTGCACCTGGTCTCGGTGTTGACTGCGGGTCAACTCCTGGTGATATTATGAGAACGTTCTTTCAAGGTTTATATCTCTCACCTCAAATGGTTGGGGAATCAGTTAAGGTATTTCATTTTGTTTTCTTGTTTTATGTGTCATATTTTGTGGGTGTTTGGATGTACGTTTTGAAGGGGATTATGAATAATCAAATCAGATAATCATGTTTTTATGGATGTTTGAAATTGCAATTATCGAATAAGCTTTGTTTAAGTGTTTGACAATTTTTGGTAGGCCTGTAAACGAATCGGACGTTCATGAACTGTTCTTGAACTTGTCCGGCGGGAAGTTCGTTTATTTAATAAATGAACAAACATGAACATACGTTTTGCTCGTTTGTTTATGTTCGTGAACGTCCGTTTATGTTCGATTGTTTATTTACATTTGTTTATGTTCATTCGTTTTTATTTATATAAACATTAAATATAAAAAGAACTTTCTAACTACTTATATAAATATAACTAATTGATAATTGCGCTTTCTAGTAATAAAAAGGGTTTCTAAAGGAATTTATCGTGACTTATCACTAATTTATATAAAAAATTACTTTATGTTCACTTATGTTTAGTAAATTATGTTTATTCAATTATGTTCATTTGTTTTGTTTGTTAAATTATGTTCATTTACGTTTGTTTATTTATGTCCGTTTTACGTTCGTGAACTATTCGTTTAGGTTTTTAACGAACGAACATAAACGAAATCGAACATGCATATTATCTTAATAAAAGAACATGAACAAAAAATGTGTTCGATTATTTTTTCGTGTCCATGTTCATGCCTCTGTTCATGTTTGTTTGGTTCATTTACAGGCCTAATTTTTGTAATATCTCGTGTTTTATTACAAGGGGGGTTTACTTATCGCTGAAGTTATGTCCACAAAAGGTTACAAAGTCCAGCCACTTCCTCGAGTCCCCCGTCACGACATAGTACAGGTTCGCGTTGTAAAATCATAATATCACTTGTACTTTTAGAGTGAAATGTCATTTCATCCCTGAGGTTGACCATTTTGTGACTTCCGTCCAAAGGTTTGGTTTTTAGCATCTGGATCCAAAAGATTTGAAATCTTGTCATTTCCGTCCGGCTCGTTAACTCTATCCATATTTTTGCATTTAGTCAGGGGTATTTCCGTCTTTTTTGTTAACTTAGAGGGCAATTCGGTCTTTTTCATTTTATGTAAAAAGACCAAATATCCCTGAAAAAGACCGAATTGCCTTTTAAGTTAACAAAAAAGACGGAAATACTCCTGACTTAACGGAGGAAAATGGATGGAGTTAACGAGCCAGATGAAAACGGCAAGATTTCAAACCTTTTGGACCCCGATGCAGAAAAACAAACCTTTGAACGAAAGTCACAAAACTGGCCAAACCTCAGGGATGAAAATGGCATTTTACTCTATTTTTTATCTTTTGAGGAAAAGAAATGAAGTATTTGTTGTGGGTTAATTTTCAGGCTGTACAACTTGGAAGCCGAGAGAAGCTTCTTGCTTTCTGTGAGGCTGTACAAAGAAGCTCACCTGTAAGCTCGTATACAAAACCGATTGCAGGTTTGACAGCTGGCTATGCATCAGAGGTGATCTTTGCTGACGGGACGTTTATAGATGGCAGTACAAGTGAGCTCTCGTGCGATGGACCGTTAAGGGAGCCTTTCTGTGTGTTCTGTCAGGTTCTGATCCTTTTTAATACCAAAAAAAAACCTTGGTTCTACGGTTAAGGAAATATGGTCATTTTTTTGATTTTTTTTAATGCAGGGTGGCACTCATTGGACTCAATGGGGGCTAGTTCTGGGTGAGGTTTTGAATTCTTTGTAGAGATCATATAAAGAAGGATGCCAAAATGACTTAGAAATTGCTATGAATGTTGAATTTCCATATTCGACATAGGTACAATCTCAACTTTATATGCGGGAAAATATACGATTGAATACAAATAAGACAGGAAAATGAGATTACGTGTTCATATACTTATTCTCTAGTTGATGAAGACCTTTGTGAGTCCAAGTTATGATTTGTTCTGGTTGTAGCACTTTGATTTGATTTTTTTTTAAATTAAGAACATGTGTTGATCATTGTTTAGCTACAATTTTCTGGTTAAAAACAGCATGAAAAGCTAAAGTTTTGTGATTTCGGTTATGTTATTTATCATTGATGTATATATCTATATATTACTAGGTGAATAGATCATGTTAGATATTTAATGAATGTATTAAACGTTGATATATAATATATTATTAGGTGAATGGATCATGTTAGATATTTCTTGATTAATTTGTTTTAATTGTTTGATTTTTGGCCATTCAATATTATGAAATGTGTGTATTTATATAAATACCTATAGTTACCATTTATATCACCATACATTGATATTGTACATTTTGCATCTCGGTTTGTAATTTTACCTTCGAGCTTTCTAAATTATGAACATTATGGTTGACAAGAGTGGAAGACTTTAGGGTTGGCCGACAGGCAAAAGAGTGGCAAACTCTTGATTAAAAAATTTAAATTGCCATTTCTCTTGGCATTTTTCTAAATTTGAAAATGAATAAAGATGCTCTGCCAGAATCATTTGATGAATGAACTAGAGTTATTAAGAGTTCATTTTTAATATAGTGATAACAATGGAGTGATCAAGGAACTCTTAAGCATAAACCGGTATAAGCATATTTGAAACATGAAGACTTTAGATTCTTGGTTAAAAGAAAGAATTTGAGTAGATACATAATACATACATGCGTATATCGTTCACTAATCACAAACTGTTATTGTATATGCACCTTCAATAAATCAAGAACAAGATCTTTGCATTTTCGAATAAAAAATCTTAAGGAGAATAGTTGTTAAATTGTATGCTACGCAAAAACATATAAAACTTTTAACCATATTTAACCTTAGCTTTTTGCAAAATATAATTTACTAACCATATGAATTTTAAAACCTATGACTTTTAAATAACGTCCTGCTGCAACGCGCAAATGATGTTTAACTCGTTTCTTACAATTTTTTGTCACTTGTCGTATAACGCCCATAAGATACTTTATGACTACACAAGACTGACCTAGTAAGAAGCTCAAATTAATTATGGGATGGGAAATTGGTAGGCTCCTCTCATTTAAGGAGACGTGGCATATTAAGATTTGCGCTTGTATCAATTACTCTGAGATCCCATGCCATGTGTATGACCCACAATAGCGTTTATATTAATTCGTATAGCAATGTGTCACAGAGTTACTTCTTCAACTCGCGTGCGGCCTTAGAACACAGTCTAGGTAAGCCTTGCCGACTTAGTGTCGTTGGGTTTTGGTTGTGAAAGTCGTTAAAGGGAACGTTGGATTGCAAGGAAATGGCTTGTAATACTTGAACACAAGTATACAAGATAAAAGCTTTGTATTATACAAAGAGAGCTTACAAGTGTTTAGATGTTTACAAGTATTTGGGGATGCTTCAAATGAGCTCCCATGACTCCTATTTATAGTGTTTGTAAGGTTATCTAGAGTATTCTATGTCTAGAATACTCTTTACAAAATATCATGGCTAAATATCTAAGATATTTGTTACAAGGTATCATGATATTATGCTGAATTCTAGAATGTTCTTGGGCAGATTTTTATGGCTGAAGCCATTTCCAGCAATTTCTAGGCCTTTCTTGGCTGGTTTATGGTCTTTCTATGTTATTATGTTGCTGGAAAAATCTGGGCTGTTCCGGAGTCTTCCGGGCGACTCTTGATGCGTGTAGATGGCCCCGAAAGGTTCTAGAATGCAGAGTTTTTGGGCTGCATTTGTGCGGGGCGTGACATCCTCCCCCACCTAAATTCGCAACGTCCTCGTTGCGATGCCCAAATGCCTCATGAGCCTTCATGAGTTGTATCGCGGATAATATTTGGCCTCGGTTCTTGGACTTTAAGGATGCAGTGTGTACTTCATCGCCTTTGATGATGTAGAGTGTGTTCATGAATGGTGCTGGCATGTGTGATATCCCGGGTTTTTCGGATAACTTACACGTGACATTTGTCGAATAATATATATGCTAAGTATTCAACGTGCATGAATTAAATACGTGTTGTGTGTTATGTGAATTTTTAGTTATATATGTATGTATAATAAATATGCACACGAACCGAACCGCGACACAAACACAAACCGAACTCTTTGTGAAACTAGGAAACCTGAAACCCAAGTCTTCGGCCGCGAGATGTAGATCTCAAACCTTAAGCCATTCTCGGCCATATGCAACCCAAACCACAAACCTAAACCAAGAACAAGCCCAAACATGTTTCGGCCGTGAAGATCGAACCCAAACCGAAACCACCCTAGTACTTGGCCGCGAGATCACATCCAAACCAAACTAACTCACCCAAGCCCCTCGGCCATAAACCCAAACCAAACCGTAAACCCTATCATTCTTGCGCCTATAAATATAAACCCATGCATGTGCCATTGACAAAACACAAACCCTAACAAGCAAACAGCCGTCGGCAGCTTTGTCTCACCATTGTGATCGCAAACACTGATCAGCCTTGTTCTTTGCCTTCCTCTCGGTCGCAGCAACAGCAGCAGCCTTGCGATCGCAGACCGATTCTTTCCGGGTTCGCTTCTTTCTCTCGGTCGCAGCAAGCAGCAGCCGAAGTCTTCATCATCTCAGACGTAAAACAGCCCTTTATTTGTTCCTTGGATCGCCAGTTCAGCCTTGATACACTTCACCTAGATCACAAACAGCTTAATCTCATTCCCAGGTCGCGAGATCAGTTTTTCTTTCATCTCGGCCGCAAGAATCCTTGATCACCGATCTCTTATAATACTCACGGTTCGTGTACCTTATCATCTAGAATTTATCATATGTTGCTAGATTATAGTCGAGTATATATGTGTTTGATTGTATTGTTTTCAGATTATGTGAGTGTTAAGTAATCGGCTGATTTGATCATTGTTCATGTGCATGATTGTTTACGGATATCCGGATATCATAAGGGTGCAAGAGTGTTTTGTTTATAATAACTAGAAGTAAGAACTAGGGTTGCATGGGTGAAATATTAGTATTAATCTAGGATTAGAAATCGGTTTTAGATCGCCTAGATTAATCGCATGAACGGGATTACACAAGATTATGATAAAGGTATGCTGAATCAGTTGCTGAGTAATAGTTACAGCCGACTTCATCAGGCTGTAACTCGGTCGTTAGTTGTCGAAAAACGGATTTTCTGATGTCTAGAACGTAGAGATTTGAATAAGGAATCTAATGGCGCCGGATTCATAATTTTCTGAAATCGTTTGATATTTTTAAAGGGCCAAACAAGTTCAGTAGCTAAAGCTGTTAAAATGCTGGAATTTTGTTGATTGTTTATCAGGTTAGATTTTAAGATCAGTAGGGAGTTGAGCCATGATTTTTGTACAGCAACTAGGTATGGAAATTTCCGAGCAACTCCAACTGGAATTTTGTTAATCGGACGATCAGTGATTTTTAAATAAAATCTTCCGTGGACTACAGTCAGAAAGCGGTAAATCTGACTGCAGCTTAATGAATTAATATTTATGGTTAATTGGTAAAGATTTAGGGCTTGGAAAAATTATATAAATTTCTATGGTATAAATGTCACCTACTGTAAAAATATGGGAATTTTTGGAATGTTAGAACTATTTTATAAAAATCCTAGAAAACAGCTGAATAATTGAGTGTTAAGCAGAAAGTTGATAACTTGTGATTTTATGCATTAAAGTGTTGCATGGATTTGGAATATGTTCATGATAAGTTGTTTGATTACTATGATCACATGAGAATACTTGCATGCATGTTTGAGTGTTAGATATGTTGTTTGTGTGTATCACCTTGTGAGTAAATTGCGTGTGGAATTTGTATTGGTGTGATTACACACTGACGTGGAATTAATTGGTTTGTTAGGACGCAACTAGCGGTCCCATCTCTTATAACATCTTTGCTACACTAACCGAGCAAATAAAGGTGAGTTCACGGCCCCTAACTTTATCCGGTTTTTAAACAACAGGGGAGAAACATGTATACACTCTCAAACTCAAACTCTTTACGTTATACGAATTTAACGTCACATAACTATACGGTAACTAAGTTAATGTTAATGTAATGTTATGGGCACTAAGCAGCTTTATCACTTAAGTCCTCGACAATCTCCTCGGATCGTTAGTATTTGGGTTAAATAGCGGGGGAATTATAAGTAGTACTACTGGGTCTGACGAGCCCCATCCGGGCTAGTCGCGCTAGCCGATCGGGTATGGTCAACGGGTGTATGATTGGCCTAACATCGCCATGGTCATGTGATAGGCCTGGCAAAACGGAGGCACAACAGTCAGCTTCGATCGCGAACACTTAGTGACATGACTTTAGGCTAGCTACCTATATATATTAACATTGAACTTAATTACGGATCAACTTAATATTCCGGGTTTGGAATATTGGAAACATCAACTTATTATCCCGGGTTGGGGATAATGGAAACAACAACTTAATATTCCGGGTTGGGAATATTGGAAGCAACAACTTATTATTCCGGGATTGGAATAATGGAACTGATACGTTATCCCGGGTTGGGGATAATGGAGAGAACAAACTATAACCGAACAAACGAATTTATGAAAACCTGTGAACTCACTCATCTTTAATGTTGACACTTGTTTCTTTACATGTTTCTCAGGACGCTAGGAGCTCTAGGTGCACGCACATGCATTGAACAAGACATCTTTATCGAGTCTCATTTATTAATATTGTTTTGGGATTTTTCATTTGTTTTGGCGTTTGTGTTGGCGCCCGCATCACTACTTATTTATGCTTCCGCTCAAACTTAAAACTAATGCTCTGCTAAATATTGGTAATTGATATAAAATCTAAAATGAACGATTTTGGAAAACGTATTATCAAATCATGTAGAGTCGTTCGACGTACTAGTGTTTCAGATTCTGGTTTGTTCACATGCCTCGCGGTAAAACTCCGCAAGTGGAAATTGAGGGTGTGACAGCATGGCCTTTTGATTTCGAAAGAAATCCATCCCAAGCACTATATTGTAGTCTTCGATTGGAACAATCGAGAAGTGTAACTTGCCTGCCCATGTCCCGATTTTGGTTTTTACGCCCCAAGCAACACCTTCAACCGGTATGGGATCTCCGTTAGCGGCTTTAATCCAGCCTTCTTTGGTTGTAATTCTTAAGCCGAGTCTTCTTGCCACGTTTGTTGTTATGAAGTTGTGGCTAGCACCGGTATCGACCAATGCTTCTAAGGTTTGTCTTTTGATTTCTAGATTGACAAAGTGAAGCCCTTTTTCCTTTGTATTGCCCGCGACTGTTGTCGGGTTAGTTTGATTTGCCATCGCCAATGGTTTCCCGTCCATCTCAGCCATAGCATTTAAAACTTGCAGTTGCATTGCGCCTAGGCGAACCTCTTTGGTTTGCTCAGGTTCATCATCGCCGGTCCTTATAAGGGCCGTTAATCTAGATTTCTTTGGGCAATCTCGAGCATTATGAGGCCCATCGCAAAGGAAGCAGCCTTGGTTTACGGCTTTTCCTTTGTTATATAATGTTAATGCCCGATCGTCATTCTTCCGGTATTGGTTTTGGTTGGTGGGTTTTGCTCCCCCACCTTTTACATCGCCAGTCTTTGTGGTTGTTGATCTTATCGAACGATTTTCATTTCGGTCGTGTAAGTTTTCAGCAACAGAGATTGCCGATGATAAGTCTTGAACATTTCGTCGTTCAAGTTCAGTTTTGGCCCATTGTTGCAAGCCATCGATAAAGTAAATGAGAGCATCATTGGGCGACAAGTCCGGAATCTCAAGCACAAGGGTAGTGAATTCATTGATATAATCTTTGATGCTACCCTTTTGCCTAAGGTTTCGTAGCCGAATCTTTGCATCGTGTTCGGCATTTTCCGGATAAAACTGCTTTTTGATTTCTTTTACAAAATCAGCCCATGTGTTGATGGTGCACATACCTTTTTCGATCTCCATGTGCTTCCGTCGCCACCATAGAGCCGCGGTTTCCTTTAAGTATAAAGTTACCATCTTGATTTTCTTGCCATCGTCAACGATGTCTATAGCTTCAAAGTACTGCTCAATCTCCCAAATGAAGTCGTCAACAGCTCGTGCCTCCCGTTTTCCAACAAACGGAGATGGCTTTCGGACTTCAGACTTTGAAGAAATAATGGAGTCGCCTCTGTTTGCTAATGCTTGTTTGCAAATGTTTAGCTCCATTTGCAACTCATTGAATTTTAAAGCAAGCTTGCTCTCTAAATTGCTTTGTAGTTGCCCCAGCTCCTTCATAAACATCTCTTTTAGTTCAGCTTGCATGACCTGCATAGCAAGTTTGATGTCGTCTCTTAACTCGTCGAGCTCGCCACCTACTTGTTCTAGCGACTCGTTAGTGTTTGTTTGGAAGATGTCGACTTCAGCCTTGAATTCTTCAACGTGCGTCTTGAATTCAGCTATCGATGTCTCCACGTCTTCCACGTGTTTGTCTAAGCTTGCGACCAAGTCCTTGGACAAGTCTCGATTCTTTCTTCCACCTTTGCGAGTTTCATCGCGCCCACGGGTCTCTTCTCCAGTAGCCATGGTTGTAAGTTGAGTCTTATCTTCAGCCATCTTGGATGGATCGAAACGTTGCTCTGATACCACTTGTCAAGGAGTTACTTCTTCAACTCGCGTGCGGCCTTAGAACACAGTCTAAGTAAGCCTTGCCGACTTAGTGTCGTTGGGTTTTGGTTGTGAAAGTCGTTAAAGGGAACGTTGGATCGCAAGGAAATGGCTTGTAATACTTGAACACAAGTATACAAGATAAAAGCTTTGCATTATATAAAGAGAGCTTACAAGTGTTTAGATGTTTACAAGTATTTGGGGATGCTTCAAATGAGCTCCCATGACTCCTATTTATAGTGTTTGCAAGGTTATCTAGAGTATTCTATGTCTAGAATACTCTTTACAAAATATCATGGCTAAATATCTATGATATTTGTTACAAGTTATCATGATATTATGCTAAATTCTAGAATGTTCTTGGGCAGATTTTTATGGCTGAAACCATTTCTAGCAATTTCTAGGTCTTTCTTGGCTGGTTCATGGTCTTTCTAATGTTATTATGTTGCTGGAAAAATCTGGGCTGTTCCGGAGTCTTCCGGGCGACTCTTGATGCGGGTAGATGGCCCCGGAAGGTTCTAGAATGTAGAGTTTTTGGGCTGCATTTGTGCGGGGCGTGACAAATGGGAACACGGAAGTTTGTCAAATAAGACAACCAAAAACTAATAACAAACAGTACGGGTACTAGAGCACAAGCAGTTTGGGCCATTTGGTTTCAACACGTTCTTGACAAGATTACCGACACACCCTCGGTTTGGTAATTCGGTTTGTAGTTTCCTATTGTGAAGTGTGTAGGTGTGAAGGAAGATTGATGATCGGTTTCATTGATTTCACTCTGTATGCATTCGGGTAGTTTTAACTTTAAAGTGAAGATCGATGATTAGGTGGCATGCGGAGGAGCTCGAGTACTCTGACATATGCTCTGAATACCCTAATGATCACGTAAACGGTTTATATAAAAAGACAGGTAATATTGATATCTTTGTACGTAATATTTAAACAATAATTATAAATATTTATACAGTTCTTATGAGAGTATCCGTAACGAATGGATAAGAGCCGTTTGATTGTTTTTCCTTTCAAGTTTAATTTTCTTTACTTGTATTTATAACAAAGTTATAAAACCTTGAACTTACTAATTTAACAAATTTAAAACAAAGTTATAAAACCTTAAACTTACTAATTTAACAAACTTAAAAGTTTACAAACATATAAACTCATTAAAAATAAACTTATTACTATTTTTTAATGACAAAGCTTACATACTTCTATATTACACCAAATAAATCATAATCTACTTTTTGTTTGAGATTGAACTCAAGACCTCTGACTAAAAGGCAAAAACCTCTACCAAAGGAGCTAGTCTCACATTTGAAAAAAAAAACTTATTAACCTATTAAATATTTATATTTTATAATAGTTTAACTCTCGCATGATCCTTTGAGTTTCAATAATAAATTTAGAGGTGAATAGTAGCCCCTAAATTTAGAGACTTGCATACCATTTTTTAGAATTTGAGGAATAGGGGAATTTGACTAGAAGGCTTGTATAGAGTGAACAAAGAAGATTTTTTTTTACTATTTGCCTTAAAAATGGAGAGAAATTTGGTTCTCTTATTAAGAACCCGTCATAGCAAATATGATCACGTACACTATAGATATAGCATGAGGTTTTAAGTAACAACACCACACACACTGAGGTACGTATTCTAGATCAATTTTTTTTCCGAAACACTACTATCGTATTTCAGATCTATACACCTATATTTTTTTAAATGACAAACTTTTTTTATTCTACGTCGTCTGTGGGACTTGAACCTAATACATCCCTTTCCGTAGGGGTGAACATTTGCTATTACCTGACCCGACCCGAGAACCGACTCGACCGTAATATCATACCCGATTTACATACCCTAAATATATGATCGGTTTCGGTTATTTATCATATCAGGTATCTCGGTCCCAAGTATAACACCCGACCCTATACGTGTCTCATGTTCAAAACCCATAAGTTGAAGCTGTTGAAGCCACCGTACAAAGAAACCACATGAACGACCAATAATGAATCATTGAACTAAGGTGTATCGTGTATGGCATTTAGGAATCAAGCAATGGGATCCTTAATTTCAATCCATTCAATCAAATTGAAAGTATGAATTCCATTACATTATTTTTTTTCTATGTTTGAATTCCTTTAATTGTTATTTATTGTCAATTGTAAAGCCTGCTTTGAATTCATTTCAACGACATGAAAATACCTTTGTGATATATAATTATTTATGTTTCATGATGATTATTAAATTTGCAAGTTAATTAAACTTCATGGATTGTTTATGTTTCATGATAATGTCCAACATCCATAATTAAACTCTTTGCACACTTGGATAATGTCTAATATCCACATGAAAGGTTTTTCTCATATTTATTGGGTTTTCTCCTGAATTGGTATATATGCATTTGTCTAGTGGAGATGAATATGATTAGATGATTCCGCTATTGACACGACAATACTACAGTAATTCGTCAGTGATCCAAATTTATGGTTAAAAAAAAACAAAATAGGATGTGCTTTCTATAATAAAAAAAAAACCTTTTTCGCCCATCCGATCTACCCATTCCGTTCCAGTTATTTTATCTAAAAGCGATTCAGAGTAAACCACCTACCCTCTAAAGTCGATATATAATATTATTATCGGTCATCTTTACAATCTGGACCATCTACCCTTGATACTTCCGTAGCAGAAGCAGGTACGACACTCATTAATTCTTCAATCAATCATCTTGAATCTTGATTTTTTACCCACTCCCACCTTCTTTCACTCTGATTCACCATTTTCTCTTTGTATTCGATGGTATCCTTGATCTTTACAATTGGGAACTTTTTCTTTTATCTAAAGATCATCAATCTGTGTAAAAATCGGGCTTTAGTTGGTTGTTTTCGATCTTTATGCGCAAGTATTGAACTTGTTGACAGTGATTTACTTGATTTTTTGCTTGAAATCATTTTATCCTGTCTTGGTTAATTAGAATGTAGTCAACTCTAGTCAACTTACTAGGTTATCTTGCATACTATTCATCGCCATTAACAGATTGCCAGTTCTTGTAAATTGATGATTGATAGACCTATGAAGCAATGATTGTAGTATCTTTAGTTAATTGATTGTAGATTTAGCAAACGAACCCGAAACATTTGAGACGGGTATTCGGGTACGAGACTATTTTAGAAATTTTCGTGGTTATGGTGCGGGTATGGTATTAGATGATGCGCAGCCTGATTACCTGAAAAATACATACACGTTTACCCGAACCAAACCTGTAACATAGTTGTTAATAGCGATCACTATAGCGCGCTACGTAGCGTATAGGTCTTGTGTCGCTATTTGGGTTGTAGCGATGGATAGCGAGAACAACGGCACTTTATTCTTATTTTATTTTTTTAATATAAATAGCAATTAAATATAGCTATAAAATAACTGGATTTTAGGTTTTTGTTAAATATACATGTGAAATAGTATATATAGCAGGGTATTTTGATATAATATACGTATAAAATTAAAAAAAAATCTAGTGTATCGCTATTTATAAAATAGCCACCCGCTATTTTTCGTTATTCGCTATGTAGCATATACGTACCTTATCGCTATTTGTCGCTATTCGCCATTAACAACTATGACCTGTAAACATTTTTTTATAATATTCTTTTGTTTATGAAAGATAATCACAGTTTATGGTTTAATAGATTCCCCAGTCCCAAATATAAATTTGAAATTGGAACGGTAACATTTTTACGCAGGTTTGTTGTTGATTTTCCAACCGGTTAGTGTTAAAGAACTCCATAATGACTCGTAAACAAGAGACTTTGCTTGGTTCCGGAGCTCTTGTGGCGATCACTGTCCTTTTATCATTAAAGTTGTTTAGTGATCATCTTTCTCACTGGAAGAAACCCAAAGAACAGAAGGCGATTCTAGTGATTATTCTCATGGCACCTATTTATGCTGTTGATTCTTATGTTGGGTTGCTTGATATTCGTGGTAGTGAGACGTTTTTTGTGTTCTTGGATTCGATCAAAGAATGCTACGAGGGTCTGGTGAGAACCAAGACGTTTATTGTGATTTTAAATGTTGGGAAACAAATTGTTTCGAGAATTTTATCGATTTGTTTATGAAATGCAGGTGATGGCAAAGTTCTTGGCTTTGTTGTACACGTATTTGAATATATCTATTAGCAAGAACATCGTCCCGGATGAGATCAAAGGAAGAGAGATTCATCATTCGTTCCCAATGACACTTTTTCAAGTAAAGTTACATTTTTTTTGTTTCTTTTTCTGAGTTATATTTAGAATGAATAGTTGGCATGTGCATATTTTACATGAAGTACACAGACACCATTTGTTTCTAGAGGTGCTAAGATGGGTGGGTCAATAACATATCAAAATGGACTTTTTTTTTGTACGTGACAAAACGGGCCGGGTTGGTATCACCCACAAACACTTTTTTGTCTATTCTTATAATTTTTCGGATAATTAATGTGTTCATAATAATTACAACAATAATGACCTAAATGCTTAACTTAAACGATTTAGGAGGTTGTATGCAATTAAAAGTTCGAGTAAGTACACAGATGGTCCTTGCGATTTACCAAAATTTTGGATTTGGTCCCTAGCTTTCCAAAAGTACACATACGGTCCCTATGGTTTGCACTTTGTAATGCATTTAGTCGCTAGCTTTTTCCAAAAGTACATGGATGGTCCTTGTGGTTTGCACTTTGTAACATATTTATTCCCCTACCTTGGACATGCTAAAACATTGAGATTTGTGAGCTGGGGACTAAATGTGTTACAAAGTGCAAACTACAAGGACCATTTGTGTACTTTTGGAGAGCTAGGGACCAGTTCCAAAGTTTTGGTAAACCACAGGGACCAACTGTGTACTTTACTATAAAATTTCCTTTGGGGGACTGTCACCCACCCGTTTGACCCATCATTTGACCTGTTTGCGATTCAAAAAACACACAACCGACCAGTTCATAAGTGAACGGGTCGAAACTGCCACCTCATATTACTACGTCTTTTACTGACCTATTTACTAATTGAATGCAGCCTCATTCAGTTCGTTTGAACCATCAAAACCTAAAGCTCCTCAAGTATTGGACATGGCAGTTTGTAGTGATCCGTCCTGTGTGCTCTGTTTTGATGATAGTTTTGCAACTGCTTGATATCTATCCCGATTGGCTTAGCTGGTCAATCACTATGATCTTGAATGTATCGGTTTCCTTGGCATTATACGCGCTTGTAGTCTTCTATCACGTATTTGCTAAAGAATTGGCACCACATAAGCCACTCGCCAAGTTCTTATGTGTCAAAGGGATCGTTTTCTTCTGTTTTTGGCAGGTACGATTCTCACCTTATTTACAAGTTAAATCTTGATTGCTCCGAAATTTTGGATTCAATCCACCAAGCGTATGTTTCACAACTAGGGTGTTTGATGTGCATTTTGAAAGTGATTACTTTGAAAACTGGCATCATTCAACAATCTGAACGTAAAGTGGAGCTAGGCAGTTAATGCGGTAAAAAATCAGATATCGGTCAAGGACCGATAATTGAGTTGTAGGTTATTGTGGTGGGATATCGGTAATTTTAATATCATGCATAATTTATATATAGCAATTTAACACTAATAATTTAGTATACTCTCCTACCATTAACAAATTAACCTTTTGCAACTTGCAAAACACTAATAATTGTAGCAAGTAGGAAGTAATTAAGAATTAAAACACTAACATTTAATAACTAAGACCGAAAACACTAATAGCAGCAAGAAGAAGATGGTAGAACTAAGAAGAAAGGTACTGATATCGGGAAAATCGGTGATATATTGGTTAATATCGTCGATAACATTGGTACTGATATTTGACACCGATAGTAACCGCATAGAATTGGAGTATAGTTAAATCGTCCAACCTCAAATTCTTGTTCTCAAACACTTACAAATTAAGATTTGGTTTGATGTTTATGTGTGATCATATGCAGGGAGTTGTTTTGAGTGGTCTTGCGGCAGTGGGCATAATCAAATCCGAGCACTTCTGGCTCGATGTAGCGCATATTCAGCAAGCGCTGCAAAATGCATTGGTGATTGTGGAGATGGTGTTTTTTGCATTCTTTCAGTTGTATGCGTACTCTGCTGCACCATACAAGGATCTTGATGTGAAAGAAAAGAAGAAAGAGTGATTGAATATATTCTTATCAAGGGCACTATGGTATTTATGTAAGAGCTTAAAACATATGTATTATAATAATCATCAAATTTCCTCTTGTAATAATGAGGGCTTATATTTGGATTAGTTTAAAGGTATTATAAGTTTTGAGTGAAGAGAAACTTATTAGTTTATGGCATTATCCTTCACAATTGTGTGATGCAATTCATGAAATAAAATAAAAGTATGTAATACAGACGAAATGTTAAGTATTGAATTTAACACGTATTAGGAAAGTTTATCATGCATTGAAACTTGAAACTAATCAAATAATGATAGGCTAATTCTATAAGCATGCCAATGCATGAAATCATGAAAGTTCTTACTTGACAATAACTAACACGTGTGGATCACAAGACAAATAAGGAAAATCCATGTTCAGTCCCATAGATCACAATAATTAACAAGGAGAGTTGGAAGGCGGGATAGACTCTAAGGCTCTGATACCATAAAGGTTTATATATATTTGCACGTTTGAAAGAAATGATGTACATATGTTAAACAAAGGCATAAACGAAACCTGCTGGGCGGCTTAACCCTAATTTAGAGTACTTATTACATTCTTCCATGACACGCTTCATGTCGATTTTTCTACCCTGCACATTGCCATCCGATTGCGAATGTCTAACAACAAACCATGAGTATCATTTGGTATATGGTGATTGATTCAATTATTGAAACTTAAAATAACCCAATCAACTTTAAATTTTATAAAGTTGCCTTTAAATACTTCTAAAAAAGAAATTATTAAAACATATTTTTAGACCATGAATGATGTGCGTTATAGGGGCGTAAATTGTCTTAATAATGCCTCCAACACCACCCCGTAGGCTTTATAGGGGCATGAAAAGGTATAGAGATTTCTAGTATAATACCCAATGAGGAAAACAAAATTGGAAAGTAAGACCACACGGTGTGGGTGTGGAGGCCGGTGCACGCCCACCAAACCACCTTGTGCTTGGCGTTTTCCATGGCGTTGTGTGTGTGGCGGGGGATTCTTCACTGGCGTGGGGGGCAATTTGGTTGGCGATGTGGTGCGAGTTGATTGGTGGTTTGTGGTAGGAGGTTTGTAATTGATTAGTTTTTTTTAACACTAGGTGGGGCCCTTTCCATACCCAACAAAACCCTGTGTTTTTTTACCACGTCCCCTTGCTTACGTCGCTTAACGCTCCATCTTCAAGCCCCACTACACCGTATAGTCTAAGACCATCCGTAATGGTTAATGCCCCTTAAGGGGCATTTCTTATGATATCCCGTAGAGATCCTTAAACCAACATGACAGAGAGACATGTACTGAGACAATTTGACGAGAGTGTAAGAAACGCGTCTCATTTGACAGCATCTCATGGTTTAACTTTTTTTTTAATGGCGGAATTTCTAAAAACCAAACAAACTAGGCCAAAGCTAGATACAACAACAGCAACTAAGAATACAAGCTCGAGAATCTAAAACTACACCAATCAGCCCATTCAAGAGATTTAAGATTCGACCGATTTTCACCCAAAAGTATCCGATAACGTTGATGTACTCGAACAACCTCCCCATAGAGACTCTTGTTAGCGAAGACAAGATCGTTATAGGCTTTCCGTATATTCCAGCAGGACACCCTATAAAAAAGAGAAATAAACAACACAAAGAAGATAGCTGAAAATGAATATATAGTTTCTAAAAGTTTTATAGGCCTCCGTACTCCAAGAAAAAGATATCCACACGCCACAAATTCATTTCAGGAAACAATGACCCATTTCCAATTTCCATAAACCCAGTTCACGTTCGCAATGACGACGATAATAATCCCACAAATTTTCACCAGTCTCACATATTCCAAACCCACAAGAACAACCTTTCACTCCACAAAATTGCGAAAACCCTTTATTCATTTCACTAGAAAATACGTTTGTTTTTCCCATCCACGAGGTACTAGATTGGGTTTTGAATCCAGTGGCAAACTGTCACTAAATAGAGATCAGCTTAATGAGAGAATAAAGAAGAAGAAAAGGGTAGTTCTTGTTAGGTCCAACAACCTTAAATTCAACGGCGGCGGTGGCGGGACATCTAGGGTTTTTGGGGAATCTTGCTCTGGCTATTGGGTTGACTTATCTTTCTATGACTGGTCAACTTGGTTGGATTCTTGATGCTATTGTTTCCTTCTGGGTATGTAAATGTTATTTTGTTAGATTCCAGTTAGTTGCAATTTAACTTTAAAGATTGATATAGTTATATAAAGATTGTAAATTTTAAGTAATTGTGTTTATATTTATGGTTAATTTTGCTCAAGATTGTTGCTTGATGAGTTGATTCCTTAGTTCATGCTAATATGTTGTAGTTTTAATGGCAGCTTTTTGTGGTGATTGTTCCTGTTGTGGGTTTTGGAGCTCTTATTTGGTGGGCAAGCAGAGATATGGTTGAGATTAAAGTAAGATTAACTCATATCAATCTTTGTAGTTTGCAGAGTTATGTATAATATGTCTTATTGTGAATTGCTTTAGAAAGATGCTTTATAGCGAAGAATTCGCTTTCCTTTTTGTGAGTTAGTTGGGCAATTAGTTGTTTGTTATTGAAGTATTGTCTGAGGTACCCTTTTGATTCTTGTGCAGTGTCGGAATTGTGAAAGTGAATTTGAAGTTTTTAAGTAAGAAACTTGACCCAGATTGTTATGATTCTCGTTTCGAAAGCTTGTATGGAATTTTGTTTCTGATTTGGTTGTTATATTGTTGGTTGCAGGTCTATGTTAAATGATGAACCGCAGCGGTGTCCCTAATGTAGTCAACCTTTTTCAGGTAAAAGATGCAACGTCTAACCGACAAAACGGTTGGGTCGGTTCGGTAAAGGGTCAAAATGGGTTCTGATCAAAATGGGCTTAGGTTGAAATGAGTCTTATTTTATGACATTATCTTTAAATGTATCATTTAATTGGGATTATTTCTTATAACTTATTATATATATTGGATTTCAGTGGTGGGTGACGAGTTTGTAAGGGATCCTTTGAAAAGGTTGAAGGAATCTACAACATTTGGTGAAACATTCAGCGAATTCTTTTCACAATCAAAGAAAGGTAAACCGATTGGTGAAACATTCAGCGAATTGCCCATGCAGAATAGCTTTTGATAAATTAAGGTTTTGTATTTATTTATCATTCATATAGCTGCATGATTTTTGCAGGGAAGGCTTCATCAAGAGCTGTTATTGATGTTGAAGCCGAGGTTAAGGACGTCGAATAAATATACATGTCCGAGCTCATATAATTTTGTTAACTTGTCAATATGTATTATATAATTTGTTGTAAAACAACACACAGGTAGTTGTTAGAACCAAAACAATTGTATCAGTTTGAGTTTGTTTCTTTAGATATGGGAGTGTCTATAGGGGTCATTGTTGATGATACTGCCTATGATGTTTTGTAGGCTTGCATTTACATTCAGTACTACTCTTGCGAATCACATATTTTAGCATAAAAGGTATACTCAAGCATATATTCGGGGCACCCTTATGCATGACTTCCATATTCATCCTTCCTATATCGTCTCTCTTGTATTTTGCACCAACGCCGACCTTGTAAGCGTCATGTTATGTCTCATACTAGTGTTGAAGCTAAATCTAGAGCTATTGCAAGTGTTGCTGGAGTAGGTTGACTTCATAAACTTCTTAAGTTGCATTGTCCACCCCGGCGCCAGTGTCGTGTTTCTATGATAAAGTAAGAAATTTTATTCAACATCTAACCCAATACAACGCTAACTTACCAAAGAAAACCAATTTCATCTTATCACTAAGTCAAAAAGATGAAATTAGACGAATGTATTTGCTTATAGAGGTCTATGCCAACTAAGAGGGCATAATTTCCCTCAAACATATTTTGGTGGTATATTAAGATGTTTTAAGCTAGAATGGTATGATGGTAAACATAGAAAGTGGTTAGAATATAGTGTCATAACTGATAAAGTGTATTGTTTATATTGTTACGTGTTTAAGGAAAGTGGACACAATGATGCATTTGTGAGTGAAGGGGTACAATGTTGGTATAGGATCTCAAGATTTGATACCCATGTTGGTAAATGCGATAAGTTTTCATAGCAAAGCAATTCAAAAAGGGAAAGACTTACTTAAAGAAGCTTAAGCTGTAAATGTGGGCCTTGAAAAACGTATTGATAAGTAAAAAAAAAGAATATAGAATCCAATTATGTACTTCAATACTTGCTAGAGGTTTGCTAGAGGTTTGTTGAGTGGTGTTTACCTTTTCAGGGTTACGATAAGTCTGAAGGATCTCTCTTTAAAGGACATTTCTTAGAGTTTTTAAAATTGTTCGGGGAAATCAATGAAGAAATTGGTAAGATTATATTAAAAAATGATGCGGGGAATAACCAAATGACGGTTCCATCAATACGAAAAGACATTTGTAATAGTTTTGCAGAAAAAAAGTATTAAACAAGATATTTGAAGAACTTGGTGATGATGTTTTTTCTATATTAGTTGATGAATGGAGGGACATTTCTAAAAAGGAAAAAATGGTCGTGGTTTTAAGATATGTTGATAAATTAGAATTTGTGAAGTAGCGATTTATTGGCATTGTTCATGTTACTAAAACAAACGCGTTATTTCTTAAATCTGCAATTGATAAAATATTTGCTCGCTACAGTTTGAGCTTAGGCAGGGTTAGAGGCAAAGGATATGACACTGCAAGCAGCATGTTCGATGAGTTTAATTATTTGATATGGTTAACATGGAAGATGCATATATTGACTCGAAATATCGAAGAAGGAAGACCAACGTCACTAATCATTACCATTATGTGGTTAATAGTTTCAACATGGTTCTTAATATGCAAATTCAAGAGCTTGGAAATCGTTTTAGCGAGGCAACCCACTAATTTGCTTATGTGTATGAGTTTGTTAAGCCCGTGTTGTAATTTTACTGTTTTTAATAAACTAAACTTGCTATGTATCCATATAATTTCACTTTTGATGAAAAGCCAAGCTTATCTATCAGCTTGATCACTACATTAGTAATGTGAAAAAGGATGAGCGGTTTGACAACTTGAATGGGGTAAGTGATCTTGCTAAAAGGATGGTGGAAACAAGCATAGACATTGATTATCCGTTGTTTTATTGTTTAATAAAGTTGTCACTAGTTTTATCGGTTGCAACGACTAGTGTTGTAAGAAGTTTTTTTTTTCAATAAAGCATGTGAAGATGGAATTGCGTAACAGGATGGATGATGGATACATAAACGATACTTGCATTCGTTACATTGAAAACGAGTTCTTCGATTAAGTTTTGGTCAAAGATATAATGCAACGTTTTTAAAAGATAAAAACTCGTAGGGAATATGGGTCAAAATTATAGAACCCTAAATCATGTGTTGGAAATTTGGTGAATGGATATTTAATATATTTATAATTTAATGAAACTATAAATATTAATTAGAATCTTCATATGGTGAATAAAAGAGAAACTCTTGAGTAGAGCTTCGTATGACATTTAATTAGTTTTATTAGAGTTTTTAAATCTCTAATTAAGTGACTAATTAAGTGAAACCTTTCACTAATCATTAATTCTTATACAATTAGTAGGCTATATGCTTATTTTTGTGTATATAAGAATATGGTATTGCTTGATACAAAAAGAATACTAGAAAGAGGATGAACACTTGAATATCAACTAGAGAGAGGAGTACTCTCTACTTGTTTTCCACCACCATCACATCCTTATTTGTTCCATAAGTTCAAACACTACAATTACCCGGTGTAACCTCGGGCGCGTGAACCATCTTCGACAGTACATACTACTTCGGCTGTTGTACCCTGGGAAACAGTCGCGTCATCTTTAGTAGAGGCGCGAAATCTGTTTTAAGGGAAGCGTGTTGAACACGTGCCTCAACCAAAACCGTCAACGTTTTAGTGTGCTCTTTGTTGCAGTCAAGGAGTATTTTCAAGACTCAAGATGATGAATACTCGAGTCTAGGATGCTATCAAGTGCGCGTGAAGGACCCACCAAATGTCACACCCTAACCGATGGCGGAAACATCGGAGTGAGACGAAATAGATTGCTCAAGTCATCATAACACTATTGGCGTCAATATTTAAAATCAAACTTCATTTCATTTCACAATGCAAATTGTCAAGTGCAATACGAAATTTCAAATACAACAATAACAACATAAACCTAATATTCTAGGTGTGTATCTATGGCGTCCCTACTAAGTTTCGTCATGATCAACATCTTTAACCTGCAACATGTTAAAAGTATAGTTCAATACAACAAGTATTGGCGAGTACACAGGTTAAGTACATAGCATAGATATAAAAGAATTTACTCAAACCCACATGACAATTGTATACAAGGTAAGCTAGCATGCAATACTAATTGTCAAACCCAAGTGTCCACAAGAATGAATGTGTCCCTCGTCACACGAAGTAACGAGACCAGAATGAATCAGCTTAAAGACTAAACATTACCCCGACGGGCGGTGTGCTACTCCTATAGCCCCTATAAATGTAAGTTGGGGCTAGCTAAGTTAATGACAAGAAGCATGTATGAATTTAGCATGTACCTAAGCATAAGAATAAATATGTATGATGGATTAAGTGTATAAAGCATGAAGTGTATGTATTTGTGTATTTTGTAAGTTAACATGTTACAACCCAAATGTGTAAAAAGGGAAGTGGGTCAAGTGTACTCACGGTTTTGCAAGCTTTCACTTGTTACTTCACGAAGGGTTTGGAGGGTTGGAGGAACACCAAGTTATCCTACATGAGGAAAACTTAGGTTGGTAAGTATTTGAATGGTAACGGAGGATTTATGAATTTAAATACACTAAAGTATGTAATGCAGAAAACACAAATTGGACCAATCCATGGGCTAGAAACCACTTTCTCCGGATTATGCCAGTATTAGTTCTTGAACTTAGTTTATCTTTCATTTCAGGCTATAACTTGTCATTTTTGCATATATAACGCACATAAGTATGATTTGAGTATCGAATGTGATTGTATGAGTCTTTGCACGTAAAACGATTGTATGTATGTAAATCACGTATAACAAGTATTAGCTTAAATGATTGAATGTATGTAAAACACGTAGATATAACAAGTATGAATTTTTTTATTACGATTCAAGTCTTAGATTACAAAATTGGGAAAAGAAATACGAATACAAGTTTCCTAGAAATACGATTATACTTTCTAATTAAGGAAAGTACGAAAAAGCGAGACGTTACACCAGAGATGCGGCTTGAATCAAGATTGGTATATATAATTATATTTTATATTCTTTTTTTTAGTTATTGCAACCGGTATTGTACTATGATATTTCTTACGAATAACGAGAGTCTCGTTATTATATATTTTATAATTTTATTTTATAAAAAATGAATCTAATTCCAACATCATGTTTATTGAATCAATAACATAATCAAACATGAAAATATAGTAAGACTAACTTGTGAGGATGTCATCTTTTTATGAAGAGGATGAAACCATAATTCTCATATTAATAGATTACTTGAGAGATGCCCTAAAGATACCTAAAAGGAAATATAAATCGTCACATATTAATTATGCTCTGGTAAAATTTAATCAAATGACCCATAAGATCACACTAACAGGTTATTCTCAGCAATATTATCCATCCAAACATCACTGATTTTTCCTAAAATCAAGTTATCCAATTCTTAATCTCAAAATCATTGTAACACACAAAAAAAAAAAAAAAAAAAAAGAGAAAAAAGAAAGACAACACACCAAGGCAAGGACCCATTAGGAGCAACCTGTTTCACACGTGTAAACCCAAAATCACTACTCCACCATACCCAGTTAGCAACTCCCTTCACACGCTCACACACGCCGCAAGTCAGAAAACCACCTACCAAAATATCTTCATCTTCCTCCCGATCTCTCCCCTTCGTCGTCTCCGGCGATCCAAACCATCGCCGCATAATCCGACAAAATCAGGAGAGATCTCAATCATCTCATTATCTCAAACTCAATTGCAACTGATTATTATTACTTTTTATAAATTTCATCCGTAGATATGAACGAGAAAGCTGGCGTCTCCAAGGAGCTCAATGCTAAGCACCGAAAGGTCTTGATCTATGCTTCATTTTTTGTATTTCTAGGTTAAATTCTTAGCTAGGATTATTTGATCTGTTTTTTATTTACTTTTGAGTACTTGTGTTGTAACGATTGTTGGAAGCGTATCGAATCTGTTCGTTTGGTGATTCGATTCGTTTCTGCCGTTTATCGATGTTAGAGATTTAGAGATCTGAAGCTTTGTGTAGACAGTGATGAAGTTATTAAGAGTTTAAGATTAGCATGATTGACAGGTTGTTTGTTTATGAGAACGTTATCTGAATTTAGGTGTTAAGAATTATGTGATCTATAGGCGGATTGTTTATTATTTTTAGTTAATTGAGGTAAGAGGATTATAAGTTTACTAACAAATGCTTTTGATCACTTAGCATCTGTGCTTTTACTATAAAATGGGCTATACTATGACTGTGGATTATGTGATTGGTTAGACGTGTTGTGTCAATAAATGTAATAAGAGAACGATCGTGGATTTGGGCGTTAAAACCTAAAAGACCATTTGAATGATTTTGATTCAATTGCTTGAACGGTACACGTGCTTACATTGGTCCCATAAGGACAAGGGGGTGAATTGCATCTTTGCATCGTATCTTTCGCAATATAACAAGTAATTAAGATCAGCATGATTGGCAAGCTGTTTCTCTATGAGAAAGTTATCTGAATTTAGTTGTTAAGATTTCTGTGATCTCTAGGAAGGTGATCTTCTATATATAGTCAACTAAAATACAGTATGAGGATTTCCTTTCATAAGTTTAGAATATGTTGTTGATCACTTAGCTTTTACTATACATGGGCTATGCCAATGGATCACGTGATTTATCGGAACTTTTGCGTTAAAAAGTGTAATAAGTGAGCGATCGTCGGTGCTAAATGATCATTTGAATGATCTTAATTCAATTGCTTGAACGATACGTGTGATTGCATTCGTCTCATAAGGAAAGGGTGAATCACGAGGCAGACTACAATCTATAAGTTTTAACATAAGTTGATGTAGATATGAATCTGCCTGATACGGCTTTATTTCTTACAAAATTGTATATCTTTCCAAGTGCGTTTTTACTCTTTGGATACCAGTGCTACCAAATTGATATAATTGGATAATGAAGATAGAGACTATAAAAGACAAACATCATTCATTTGTTGATTTGGTCATCGATTGTCTGTTTATATAAACTGCAAAGCGTAAACAATATAATTTCTCTACTTTTTTTAAAAGTAATGTTCTATGTGTACGGTTGTGCAAGCATTTGACTTATTTTATGTGAATTTCTTGTTTTCAGATACTAGAGGGGCTTCTTAAACTGCCAGAGAATAGGGAGTGTGCTGATTGCAAAACCAAGTATGTGATGCATTTATGACATCATTAATCAAAGTCTATTTATTATCTAGTTATAGTTGTATCAGTCATCAGATGCTAATACCGACTTTCCATGGCAGAGGTCCTCGATGGGCTAGTGTGAATTTAGGCATCTTTATATGCATGCAATGTTCTGGTATCCACAGAAGCCTTGGGGTCCACATATCAAAGGTAATAATAAACTATCAATTTGATTCATGTGGAACCTTTGATTTCAACTAGTATTGTATGTAGATGTGACTTTATTGGTGCATTTCTTCTCAGGTGAGATCGGCTACACTGGACACATGGCTTCCTGAACAGGTTGCATTCATCCAATGTAAGACAGATGTTTCTCTTGCTTTCCATATTCAACATAGTATACAAAACGGGATTTGTTAACTTATTTTACATGAGTTTGTGTTCCTTTTTTCTCAGCTATGGGAAATGAAAAGTCAAATAGTTACTGGGAGGCAGAGCTGCCACCAAATTACGATCGAGTTGGCATTGAGAATTTCATTCGTGCCAAGTATGTAATTTATTTACTTATCTGATACCTTTTTTATTTTCATATTCTTCATGGTCTATATTATAAACTCATATGTTTTATAAAGATATGAAGACAAGAGATGGGTTGCTAAAGGTGGAAGACCAATCTCACCTCCTGCACCGCAAGAAGAAAAAGTGACCGTGAAGCCCACCGAGAGTCCTGCTAGCGAAAGAAAAGGTTTTCAAACACATACTGCCAAAAGCAGCACACCCGTTGCAAGAATCAATCTTCGTGTGCCTCCAAAAGGACCAGAACATGTATGTAAACTTGTTATCTTTTAACTTAGGGGTGTGAATTTCTGACGCGACTCGAAACACGACACAACCTAACACAAAATTTGCGGGTTTGGGTTTAGTCTAAACGGACTCGGGTCAGTTTCAGACTGAACATGCGAACCCATTTAGCTAAACGGGTCGGGTTTGTGTCAATCCGGTTGAGTTGGTGGGTTGACCCGTTGAACCCGTTTATATTATATTTTAATTTTACATATGTTTTATGTCATAAATTAATTTGGGTTTGTATTTTTTGCCATAATTTTAACTTAAAAAGAGAAATTGACATAAGATTTTAATATTAATACGTATGTTAGTGATGTTATCAACACTTTCTTGATACATTGGGTTCGTTATGTGTTATATTTTCTAGATTGAGAAAGTTATTACAAATTTTCAACTTAACAGGTGGCACAAAAAGCTGAGGCGTCGGTTCCTTCTGCTGAGGTGGCAAAGGAGGTTGTTGAAACTGTCACTCCTCCCAAAGTTGAGTTTGCTACTGATCTTTTTGACATGCTGTCAATGGATGATGTTCCTACTGAGAAAGTTCCGGAGGCAGCTTCTTCTACAGATGATCTATGGGCAGGGTTTCAATGTATGTCCGCATATCTCCTGTTTCACTTTATTATATGATCCAACACTGCAATTTCACTTTTTCAGAGTTGACTTACAGATGGTGTTTGACTTTTATTTTATTGTGTTTGCAGCTGCTGTAGAAGTACCAATCACAGGGGCCACAGATGTTACAAAACCCGTTGACAATAAGCCCAAGCCCACATCAGAAATAGAAGATCTGTTTAAAGATTCACCTGCTGTCTCACTACCTATTGCATCAGAGAAGCCTAAAAAAGATGTTAAAAATGATATTATGAGTCTTTTTGAGAAGGTATAAATGTCTTATTTTCTCCTCTTGCCATTTCGATTCGTTTACTTATAACTGAGCTGATTTGACTCATGTTCTCTTCTAACAAGAGTTGGTTAATGTGGTAAAAGTTGTCCAAAATGTACTTTAAATCCCTGAAATATCCTAAATAATTGTATTCAAAAGTTAGATACTGTTATTCTTGAGAGGTTGAAATTGCCATTTTCGTCACTGAGGTTTTGGCGAGTTTTGCGACTTTCGTCCAAAGGTTTGTTTTTCTGCATTTGGATCCAAAAGGTTTGAAATCTTGCCATTTTCATCTGGCTTGTTAACTCCATTTATCTTTCTTCGTTAAGTCAGGGGTATTTTCATCTTTTTCGTTAAATAAAGGGCAATTCAGTTTTTTTCACTGTATGTAAAACGACCGAATACCCCTGAAAAGACTTAATTTCCCTTTAAGTTAACAAAAAAGATGGAAGTACCCCTGACTTAACGTAGAGCAATGGATGGAGGTAACGAGCCGGACGAAAATGGCAAGATTTCAAACCTTTTGGATCCAAATTCGGGAAAAACAAACCTTTGGATGAAAGTCGCAAAACTGGCCAAAGTGCCAAACCTTAGGGACGAAAATGACGTTTTACTCTTCTTGAAATAAAATGAATTTTGTCATAATATATGAAACTAATTGGTTATAGAAGGTTTGAAATCAGTGCCCAATAAGCTTGTTTATTTTCACCTTTTACCATCAGAAATGTCTATTCTGGTGGTTTACTTATAATTTCTTTTTAGTGGGATGAATAATATTGTTCTTTTTTTATAATCACCATGGATGATAATTGATAATTAGCACTGATTAAGTTTTTTTATGTGAGTTTAACAGGGCAATAATACAACATCACCGTACGCTCTTCATCAGCAGCAACTTGCTATGCTAGCTCAACAGCAGTACCTACTTATGGCTGCTGCAGCTAAATCAGGTGGGTTGCCAAATTTAGTCGGGAATGGGCAACAAGGATCCGCTGGTAGCGCTACAAATGTGTCGGGTCAAAATTGGCCAAATTTTAGGTACCAAATCCCAGGAATGCAGATGCCAGCTCCTGGAAAAGTTGAATTAGATAAATATTTGCAGCAGGTATAAAATTCATTTACTGTATTTTGGGTTTATGTAAAGATCGCAAAATGGGCGGGTTGCGGTCAGCTTGGGGTTCACCTGAAAATACTTTTCGTCTAGAAGCTATGCAGTTAATATCGGTGATATATCGGTTGTCGGTCCACATGTAAAATATTGGTACTGATATTATCGGCGATATGTGACAGATATATATCACGATTTTCCCGATATCAGTACCTTTCTTCTTAGTCCTACCATTTGTCTTTCTTCTTATTGCTGCTATTAGTGTTTTAAGTCTTGATTGTTAATTGTTAGTGTTAAATGTAGGTGTTTTAAGTCTTAATCAGTTCCTACTTGCTACAATTGTTGGTGTTTTGCAAGTTGCAAAAGGTTAATTTGTTAATGGTAGGAGATATACTGAACTGTCAGTGTTAAATTGCTATATATATAAATCCTGCATGATCTTAAAATTACCGATATCCCACCGCTATCCGATATTTTACCACATTAACTACATAGTCTAGAAGTTTATCCATCAACAGATGGAGTCAGTAATGGTTTGAAATTTATGTTATTTTATTAATACTTTAAATTTATAGAATGGATTCTGAGGTTTTAACTCGTTTAACGTGTGCCCTTTTTAGTTTTTTTTTTAATTTTATTTAACTCGTTTGACCATTAGAGATGAAACATAACCTAAGTCTGAGATTTATCAATAAGTTCGTTAAAATTATGTCTAGGTATATCTTTCTATTCAACTTTTCAAATATATTCTACGCAATAATAAATGCCAAGACTACAATATTTGCATAAAAGAGTGTTTGCTTGCTATAAATTTCACATATAATTTGCATTCTTTTAACTAGATGGGAAACATGGGAGCAGCAAATCCAGTTGCGAATTCTTTTCCGGTTCCAACATCCAGGTATAATTCTTTCTTAATTACGCTTTTATATTGTTGAAAGTTTTAGCTTATTTATACTTTGGTATAAATGTACAATCAGCATGTACACAATGGGCCTGAATAGCGGCACCAATGGCATGATGCCACCTAGCGTTATGGGGCAAAATTCTTCTTTCAACAGCATGGGTCCCTCTGGAGCATCCAAACCACAGTCTACTATTCAAGTACCATCTGCTTCCCCCTCCCAGTCAGCAAAAGACTATGATTTCTCGTCCTTAACTCAAGGGATGTTCTCTAAACCTTGAGCGGTAGTTAAAAGTATATGATAAATCGCGCAATTCATAAAGAAAAAGAAGCTATTTTCCCTGTATCAGGGATTGTAAACCATTTGTAGAGGATACAGTTTTCAACTTTTACTTCCATTTCATCTGTTTTGTGATACATTCATGAAGATGGTTTCTTTTGTCGGTTTCTTCTCCTTTACTTGCTATTTCTGGTTTTAGTTTTTTCGATGTATGTTGTTTTTCGTTGTTTATGTATAATGGAAGATTATGCTCTACGTATTTTACTGTCTCTTCAATAAATTGAAGAAGCCACATGGGTTGCTACACTTTTGGCCTTGTTTTTCCATGGCATGTGATTGATAGTCACCTTTTTAGCAGCAATTTCTAGATTTTATAAGATAAATACATCAATACAAAACTATAGATAACTTGTTTGTTGGTTTAACCCTCCTTTTGATTGTGGAGCACACTTAGGGGGGGACGGGGCACCAAACGGGTAGGGCTATTAGGGTAAGTACCCATGCTAGCACACCGCCGCTACCCCCTAGGTAAGGCTAATGGTTTGGTGAAGCTAAGGTACCCGTTTGAGATTTTTATTTTCTAGGTGGGTGTTGACTTTTGAGATGTGTTGGTGGCTTGTGATTGGTTGGGGGCATTTGACTCTATTAAGTACTAACGCAATAACACCGCCGCCACTACTTACTAGTTAATGGGTATTTAGTGCACTTTTTGAGTTGGCGTGTGGTGTTTGATCGGGGCAAGGGTACTTACTCAAGAGTGTCCCTTCCTCCCTTAATCATAGGTTTAGTCACTTGACAGACAAAACAAACCCATATTTTTAGATTTGATCATTATGGGTATTTAGTTTGGACTATATCAGAAAACTTTTTTTTTTTGAGTAAAGGGGACGGCATCCCGGTTAAAAGTTTATTGATGATAAAAGATATTTACAGACTAAGAGCATTGGGCCCCCGGTTAAAATTTATTGGTGGAAACGGTTCTGGTATGGAACCGGTTTATGGATAGAGAAGTTATCGGTTGGGTTAGGTTCATGTTCCGAGATTTTTCAGGTTTTGATTAGTTTGGGCCGGGTATAGTCAGGTGGAACTAATTTCAAATCATAGGGTCATGGCCCGATATAACCGGTGGGCAGAGTGGGATATGGAACCAGTTCCTCAATACCGGAAACTGGTTTTTCTTTTTATAGATTTCCGCTCGAAATCAATATTTTTTCACCACTTTTTGGGCCAACAGTCTGGTAAGTTGGATCTTCAGCTATAAACCAATAAACCTTGTTCAATTAGGCGTATCACTTTGTTAATTTTGGGCCTAAGCCCCAATTATGTGTATCATATCATGAAATCATCATATAAAAGAATGTGCTTAGAGAAATCTAGAAATGATGTGCTGTTTATCTTATATTTGTTGTGGAATATAATTTCATGAAAACCAACACGTAGAATTGACTTTTAGCATAGGTCATCAAAATATTTTCATGAAAACTAACACGTAGTTTTGACTTTTCAATAGCTTAATGTCTAATCGTAAGCTTGTTTAGTTGTTCTGGTTAACTAAATCAATGTACATCTGCTAAATCTATTGTGAAAGATAACCACTAACCAATATTTATTTATTTTTATTGTTTTTACCTAATAAAACATTCTTTTTACTTAATAGCAAGTAAGATAAAATATATGTTAAAAACTAGTTTTTGAGAAAAAAAAAGTCAAAACGTAGACAACTGAAAATGTACATAAAAATAAGCACAAAAATATATTATATCAGACTGACTCATTTCCGGGAATAAATAAAATTTACGCTAAATGTAGACCAACAAAAAACAAACATAATAATAAGCATAAGAGCATATAATATTTGACCCAATTCGTTTCAGGGAAAATTTTACATGAAAACGTACATTAACTTAAATTTATATCGACACGTATATAAAAAAGTATAAAAATCGATTACAA
Source organism: Scalesia atractyloides (assembly GCA_947069175.1). Classification (NCBI taxonomy): domain Eukaryota; kingdom Viridiplantae; phylum Streptophyta; class Magnoliopsida; order Asterales; family Asteraceae; genus Scalesia; species Scalesia atractyloides. The sequence continues at coordinate 7,986,808 of CAMTDV010000022.1, forward strand.
AGCCTTTGAAAGTTAAAAGGTTGTAAATACCAATGATAAAAGTTGAAGGTAAAAGTATATAAAAATACAAAATCTAAAAAAACAAATGATAAAAAAGAAACTCAAAGCAAGATTAGGGTGTTCATTATTTGAATCGAAGTAAGAAAACCTGAACTTCAATCAGAATTTGTGTTTCAAGATTTGAATCCGTCGATTTTCAATTCGGTTCTAAAAAAATTAAACTCTAACAACCCAATTTGAATAATCCGAATATAATGCAAAGGGGCCAGATAGTCACACCTAATGGTAGATAAAAGTATCAACATTTGAGGATTTCAGGAAGTAGTTTCAGAAGTCTTTAAAATATCAAAAAGTAATGAGTTTGACTTCCTGAAGTCAAATTAGTGATGTTGGTTATTTTTAAAATGCAAAGAGGTAGATTTAAGAAACAGTATATTGAGAGTAAAAGTTGGCGTGAGAAATGGAATATCCACATGCCCCTTTCGCGAGCACCCACATGTGACAACCGTGTCGTCATTTCATTAATCTTATTATACTTTTTGTTATCAATCACGATAATTATCTTAAGTTGTTAATTAACATCAAAAAAATGTCATGAATATATTAATACTAGGTTAGAACCCAATGTGTTATGCGGATTGTATAAATATAATTTATATACTAAATTATAAAATAGCTATGTCTTTTAGAAACTCGTGTATTGCACGAGTTGAATAAACACATGTATTACACGTATAATGCAATCCGTTAACACATTTAATTATCAAGATGTGTTTTCTAAAAATGAAGTTTGATGTAGTATTTACTTATTATAACATCTTATTTTGTTTTTTTTATTTATTATTAAGTTAGAAGCTTGTGTATTACTTGGATAATAAGCAACAAAAAAAATTAGTAAAAAATATTAAATATAAAAGAGATAAGCTGGATATTAGGATTTTATATTATTATTTCATTGGAGTGAAAAACAAAATGATCATAATTTAATATTATTATTTAAACCAAGAGAGAAAAAAAAAATAAGGATGAAAACGGAATAACAGGATTCCATTATTGTAACAATTCTATGGGTGTTTCATGTTATTAGGTATAAGTGGAAACCTCCTTCTTGTTCCAATGTGTGGGTTTTAGGCATCCTACATAGTTTTGTGGGGTAATGCTGTTTTCATACGCACTTTTATTGTGGTACAGAATCCTCAAAGGATCCAGTTAAACCAAACCAACTACACGGGTTAAGATTGCGGGGTGTGGGTTTGGTTTTTAGGCGTGGCTGGTTGGTGTTGGTATGACGTTGCCTCTTTGGGTGGGGATTAAGTCTGGCGTGGGGCGGGGTTCAGGGCGACATGGCTAACATTGGTTGACTACTTTAAAAAAATAAATCCAAATGCCTAGCCATGCCAACCTCCGCCACGTGTCGACCCAACCCCCCTCACCCCGCGGTCTAAACAAGGTCGATGCAAGGACATGCAGACATAAAAACATGAATCTTCTACTTCAAAGCAATAAGGGTAGAGAGATCTTCATGTGTGACAAAAGAAGAAAAGATCGTTCTAGTACTAGGCTAAGAAGACCACTATGCGGCCTTGAGCCTTCACATACATTTGATCAAGATAAGGACCATATCCAACTTTTTAACTCTTTTGCTACTTTGAGAGAACAAGATATGTGGGTTTGAGCCTTGTGTTGATAAGTGGGATGAGAACACTCTTTTTGTGGGAGACGCAAATTAGCGATTATGAGCTTCATTCAATCCCGAAAGACACCTGCCTAAGTGACATTTATGGAGAGATCACTCTATTGTGGTATTTGATTAGTTTTGACCTTTATGACCAAGCACGTGTTCTTTTTTTTTTTATTGGGTGTTTGAGAGGTCTGCATATAGACACAATCCATGTTTGTTGCGTCGCTCTAAGGACGTGTGATGTTGCCAAATTTAAAAATAGTTTTGTTCAATGGTTATTTTTGTAATTTTATCAAAGACTTATGAAGAGAAGGTTCGTTCAGATGACACAGGTCCAACATGATTTATGGGTACATGGTCTTAAGTAATGATTATCTTTTGTTTGCTTTGGTTTTAGCTTGTAATATATTTTTACTTGTTTTTCTTTGGTTCATTGTTCATTTGTTCAGCCTGTTAGGCTATCTTGTTTTTTTAAGTGATTATTTTACCACCCTTGGGAGGGAGTGAGGTGGGCTTTTTTGGTATTCTCTAATGGTTATTTATAGCATTTAAAAAAAACTACCCTCTATAAAAAAAGTTGTTTGCACGTACTTTTTTTACATAGTTATAAAAAATAAATGTTCAACAGTTCATATTCATTAACGGGTAAAATTAATGCAAAGAAATATAAAAATAAGTTCATAACAACTTTTTAACTTACAAACTTAGAAAAAAGTTATCTTGTTTACAACCATGAACACAAATAACAATATTCGTATGTATTAGTGCAAAACAAACTTTATAAAACACATATATTTATTTATTGTTACGTGTAATGATCAAATACAAATTAATGGGTCTTAACATGAGAAGTGAAAGAGGAATTTTTTTTTTGAATTTTTTTCCTATATATACTTAAGCATAATGTTTAGTTGTAAAATTAAATGAAAAATTCATGTATTTACTCTAGTAGAGTAATTATGTGTAATTACTATAGACTAATTATAATTACTCTACCAATATTATTTACATATATATATATATATATATATTTTATTTTGTAGATTCTGGGACTAAAATACGTACTTAATATGATGAGAAAAAATAAAAAAATAAAATAAAATTTCATCCTTCACTTACTACATTAAGTTAATTTGTATGTTAAAACTCATTTTTGCTCGAACCTAAAATAAATGTAACCATTTATTATTGCGCATATTTTTTAAAATAAATATAACCATAAAATCGCCTACCTCCCTCACTAATGTATTTTTTTCTTCTTCTTAATTAGTCAAATCTTATTCAGTATATTTTGTTTTCTTAATTAATTCAATTAATAATTAAATGTTATGATATACGTTTACCTAATCAAATATAATTTAGCGCTTCCTTCCACGATATGTGTTAAATAAATACGATTCTTTTTTTAATTATATGAAGAAATCATAAACTAATTAATTAAAAACATGCTTACTCACACCCACAAACATAAATTGAGATTCCATTACTTGTGTCGACTATTGTGGTTCTCTTGTAAGTTGAGTTTTATGATACCCGACCAACAATCAGGTCATAATTACAATGTCTTTTTCTTTTATTTTTTTTTATAACAATCAATTGAATGGGAGATGAGTCTTTCCAAAATCGGGCATAACCCGTTACCATTCCACCACCCGGGTATGACCGAGGCGTCGCCACAGAAAATTCTCAATTATTCTCGCCTCTTACGACACTTAAACCTAGTACCTCTCTCTAACCTCCAGACTAATTTCATTGCTTTGCCCAGCTCCACTAAACCATAATTGGCCATAATGACAATATCTTAATACATACAAGCATACATATATATTACATGAGTTTAATACACACATATAATTTGTGCAGTGGTTGTATGTAGAAGTGGTTTTTTGAGAACTAAAAGGAATAATTTGGTTAAAAACCTATCTATTACATGGGTTTAATCGTAATTTCAAAAGTCGTTAGGTGCTTTTTAGTCGGATTTAAGAGTAGTTAGGGAGTATAATGCCTATACGAAGAGTATTTGGACCTCAGCAATTTACCTTGTAGCGAGTAATTAGAAAGTACTCGACCTTCGAGACATTGTTATACAGCAATGAGTTTAATAAATAATTAGTAGTGGATATTTAGGAACTATAAAATTATATTTGAGATAAGATATGATTTGGGAAAAACTTTTTACGTTACGAAATACAATATAAATAATTGAAATAAGAGAATCGGGAAAAAGTATAAGGGAACTTACAAAATTCTGACACGTAAAGCAATTAATTATTTATTTAAAAGGTATAGATAAAATTTCGTTTTCTCTAATGCCATTAGACTATTAGATACACATAATATCTTACACAAATCCACTCTACTACCTAATAAATGAATACAAAATTATAATGTGTCATTATCATATTTCACCTCACAAATTTTCACACAAATCCCTCTCCCAAATAAATGAATATTTTACAAAATAGGAAAGTGTAATTAATATTATTAATATATTTTTTACCCATTCATGACACAATAAATTCCCAATTAGTTATGAAAATATTTTATTTGTCATATATAGTCCATTAAATTAGACCATAATTTTATACAACTGATTACTAATTAATGCCACATAACAATTATTAACCAAAATAACAAATCTAATTTATAACACACCAATAAAATTATTTTCATTCACTTTAAATAAAAGATATATACAAAAGATACAAATAATACAAAAAATATTATTATATACATTGTTATATGTAATATAATACGCAATTCCAGTCATATATATATATATATATGTATGTGTGTGTGTGTGTATGTATGCGTATGTATGTATTACATATCTTTTAGTATTCAACTCGTGTAAGACAAATACTATTATAATATTTCAGTGTTACTTATTAACATAGTCAAATTTTTGTGATAAATTCAAGTTAGCTTAGCTATGTGAACTCTTATATGATGATTAAAATATGTCAGTTATATGAAGTTTTCTACATATTATATAATTAAATGTTTTCTATTATACAACCAAGTGTACTATACGGGACTATTCTTAAATATCTCATAAAACAAGAAAAGTGTTAGGATGAAATAAAGTATGTCATTTTACGTCTTACATGGTGAGAAGCATTTTGGGGCCATAAGCTCCACTAAAATTGTATGGTGTGGAATAAAACTGCTAGAGGCTTTAATGCTTCACATCCATACTACGTAGACAAGAAAAGCTTTAAAGCCCCCATACTTAACCACCATGGTATGTAACTCAGCCCTTAATCATTTTCTCAATCATTTAATTTTATTTCTAGTTATTCATTTATTTAAAAAGTTATAAATTCAAATAAAAATTAAATAGCTAAAATAAAATTACATTACTAAAAATAAAAGATACACAATTATAAGAAGATTACATTAGAAACATCTTAATTAAAATAAAAAGTTCGTAATTATAAAACTACTTAATTATGATAGTTATCCCACTAATCATGGTTTATCACAATTAGCTATGCTGAAAAAGAGAGGAAATTTCCGGGTCACATAACGGGTTGGTACTCTCGATGTGCCGCTTCAATCGTTTCATCCTTCATTAGCATCTCCTCACGATTCATTGCCCCGTTGAAGACTATCTCAAATCTTCTTTACGTTGCTTGGATCTCTCCAAACTCTGAATGCATATAAAAAATCTTGCGGTGGGTTTCACTTACATGTTGACAGAGTTGTGCAAAACGACGCTCTAGAACAACAACTATACTTTAGGTCTCATTTTCTTGGCGACAACCAACCAACCCGTAGCCAAAGCGATCTCATCTTCTTCGGTCCAACGTCTTGCCATTTGAAAACCTAAGAAAAAAAAATAGGAGTGAAAAATTTTGGTGTAGGTTTTGGTTTTGTTTGGTTTGATAAAATGTATGTATATATATAAGATTTGAAAATTCTAAGATAATTTTATATATATGTTACCGTTGGTAAAAGGTCAAAAGAGAGGAAACCCATGAATTCAAAGTTTTTAATGCATGTTAAGGTCTTGGCGAGACAACCAATAACACCTCCCATTTGGCGGTGGTGGGATGGCGTGGAGGGCGCTACCATGCTGAGATGTTTGGGGACGTTACTTCACATCGGATAGTCTAAAGGGGCTCGAAATTAAACGTTCCATGTCGAAAATAAAACGGGGAGCCTCTAAGACAAAGCATACAATAGCATAGTTCTTTACAATACTGTAGTTCTTGTGGTGTGTTGTGTTGCAAGGGGGCCGTTGAAACTTTGGATAGTTTACAAGCATTAAATCCAATGAAACAGTAAATACTTCAAAGTTCAAACTTTCAGTCGGCGTGCTTTTTTAAAGCTTGTAATGAGGAATGAAAAAAGAAAAATTTTAAAAATAGTAAAAAATCGTTATAAACATATCTTAGTTAATGAATATGTTAGCCCCTTTTAATTTTATAAGATATATTAATCTTTACACCAGGGTGATAGATAAGACTAGGTGGTGTGGAGGGGCTTGGTTAGGAGAATTGCTTGACATGTGGCAGGTGTGGGTTCCACCAGTCCACACCAAAAAAATTGGGATGTGGAAGGGGCGTGGCCAGGCCGGCGTTGAGTCAAAAGACGAGGCCCCACAACTCTCGGCTAGCCAAACGGTCATCAACACCCAACCAACTATTGCCAGATACGTCACTCAAGGCCAGCACCCACACCAAACACTATTGCCATGCCAAGCGGACAACGCCCATCAAAACACCAACCCGATATGGTGTACCTGGTGTTAAAGGCCCAACAACACTCCTTGCCAACATCCACATCCACCAGTCTAATGTATATTTACGATGAAAACAATGTTGGAGATATTTACGATAATTGTGACAGCCCAACTAGCTGTCACACCATGTTGATCGCTTTATATTATTTCAAACTCATTTACGATAAATTTATTACATATTTTTTATTATACGTTGAACGCTTATATCGATGGATGAAAAAAGTGAAAGTATGTTCTATTTTAATATAACAAATATCACACATATATACAATTAGGAAAAATAAAAATATGACACATAAAATAAAAGTAGCAATGAAACAGTATGGATGGTACAGCTTGTTGCAATTAATATTAATATCACTATTGTAAGATTATAATTTAGATATGCGTACATTATTGTAAGATTTCCTATTTTATATATTCTACACTAAATATATAATGGTCCCATGCCATCTTCATGATAAACATACATGGTATCTATATGTGTTTATGATTAAAAAATAGTACTATTAATAACCTATATTTTTAGCTTTTTGTATCATATTCATATCCAAGCATTATAAAATAAATTGATAGTATAGATATGTAAAAAATGATGACGTAAATTATCTGGTTTGTCACAAGCCTTCCTGTGAAAATCCAGAAAATTACACTTGGCATCTGACCAGAGAAGAAGGCGGAATCAAACACCTAACCTTAAGATACTTTAATTATAAAAGAGTTGATTATATGTTGGTCAATGTGACTTTTTTAACTAATGAAAATTGATATGTGTAATATAGTTCTTCGACAAGTGTCGTTAAATCGATAAGCATCACATCATATGTAAAATAATTCCCAAACCAACGTATTTATTATGTTAGCATTACACCCAAGTGTCATAGCAAACTATCTTGTTATGTTAACTAATATTAGGCCATGGGGCGTTTAATTTATATAATTCATTTAGAAAAATATCATCTTAAAAGGAGTTTAAAAATTGAAGTAATTCAATTAGATTGAAGTTAAAGAGAAATTCAAACTTAAAGAAATTTAAATATATCAAAAGAGTCATATATTTTTTTTGTAATGCATACGCTTGATAATATAATCATGTTTGATATGCAAATTTGTTAGAAAAGTTTAAATGTGGTGTGTGTATGTGTGTGAGCGACGCAGATGGAAACATCGACTGGTTGGCGACACCGACAAAGGTGGTGATTGCGGCAACAAAGACGAAGGTGGTGGTGATAGCTAGCCTTATGAAAGATGAAGATTTATTAGTTCATTACTTGGATGGAATGATGATAACCATACTTGAATTTGAACTTTCAACGTAAACAAATTTGTTGATAAAACTGACAAATAATTTTTTAAAGGTGCTTAAAGTTACCCTTTACCTGAGTGAGTCTTCTTGAGAGGGAATATCAACCCTCCATACTTATTTGACACTTGGCTAAAACTGACAAATAATAGAATTCATATTTCAGTTTAAGTAATAAGCATGTCTCTAAGTTCTAAGAAATAGTTTGTTATATAATAGACAGTTTAACATAAAAACCATACTTGATTACGTGCAAATATGCTTATGGCAACACGATTGAAACACTTTTGTAAGAATGGTTGTAGTCTTGTAGAGCTATGAAATTTTTTTCTTTTACTTCGATTCTTTCTGAGGTTAGGGTTTACAAATTCATAACATAATAGATGGAATTTTGGTTACTTGGGTAATTAATATTCTCATGTATATAAATTTCTAATCATATTGAAAAATTTAGACCTATGTCTTATCTAACATTTACAATATACAACATGCTATTCTTTCTAATTGATTTTTGTATAGTATCTTAACCTCATGTTGCTTTTTAAGTTTTTTTTGTTTATATTTGAAATTCCTCGTTTTAGTTAATTGTTAATTATCTGTATTTTTGGTTTGTTAACCGAAATCGGTAAGTGAACTTTACATGGGACTAGTCGCTTAAAAACCCTCTTCTTTTGATGTAACTTTTTTGTCCGATTTTCTTTGAGCCGGACTCGTTTTATAATATTATGATGATCTATTTTTTTTCCATTCTAACAATTTGTTATATACATTGATTTTTATCACCACTAGATCACTTGTATTAAAGCATCTACAACCGAATGAGGTGGACTTTGTCCGAAAATCCAAGCCACAAAAAAGCGGATGCCGGTGTTGTGAATTGCAATAGACTTCATGGTGCGAAATCCTTTCTCTCTCTCATACACAGGCGTGTGCGCACACACACATATGTGTATATATATGTATATATTTAAAATGGTACTTTGTTTGAAATTCTATAGCATTATAAGATAAATACATATTTTTTAAGAATATTTAAAATTTGATATAAAATTTAAGGCGACAATTTGTGTATTGTAACATTATACATACACTTAATATAAATATGTAAAAATACTTAGGGTCCTGCGCCTTAACAACAAGAAAAATGCATGATCCTAAATTTATCCCTACTTTTTATTATAGACATCTTATATATTAAAAAAAATACAAGTACATTTAGTTTTTATTAATTTAAAAATGGTCTTGTTTGTTGTAAAACAAGGCTTAATAGCAACGGGTATATAAAATACATAAACACAAGAACAAGAACTTTAGAGATCATATAAAGAGATATAAGAAGAATGGAAGAAGTGAAGAACTCCTTATATGTGTGTAACATATACACAAGAGTGTGTGTAACATATACACAAGAGGTATTAATTGGGCTATAACATTAATACAAAAATAAATGTGATATGAGAATTAAAAATGTAGATAGTAACGGTAATAATATATTCATAATATGTATAAGATGCAAATCATTTCTCTTTTTATAACCAAATTCCAAAATTATTATATCCACCACTTAAGAGTATGTCTCCTCATTTTACGTAAACTCTTATGCCATCAAGTGTGCCTTAAATTGCATAATTTCACATTTCTCGTTAAGCTTTTGAATAAAAGGCTCAATTGTATCTAACATATTTTAGAACTTTTAGTTGTATGGACACTTGTCCAATAATCATTTCACGTTTTATTTATCGACATACCTTAGTTCTTGAGCATCATCATTTTTATTATTTCAAGCATTACATTATATATAAAATTATCATCTACGTTAATATTTATTTCAATGCCATATATTTCAAGAAATGATATATAAGCTACTGAGATATTTATTTTCAGACATCTAAGTTTTTTTAGAAGCATCATACTTAATTCTCCTTAGGAGATCCTTTTACTATACCTCGACTTGACCATTTTCATTACTTGCTTCACTTTCAAGGATTTTTATTCTAGGAACTGACTAGTCTAGCACGCTTCAGGCGTTTCATAAACTCATCACAAATGTATGGTTGCCTTTCCAGGGCACAATCTCAATCAGAATACTAGCAGTTGGTATATGTAACTTAGCTAGTCACTCTATTTAGGTTAGTGAATGACTATAGTAATTAATTTACTAATTCTTGTAAATGAATTATCCTTTAAATATCTGGTTCACACTTTTTAGTTTGAGTATCAAGATGACATAATGACAATTCATTCCAACTGCTTTCATCTCCCCTTTAATGTTAGGAGTAATCATTTGTTAAAAATATCCCATGTTTAATAGCTTAAGTAGTTAGTTATTAATGTTTATTCATATCCAACATATATTCCCAAACTTCCTTAATGTCCTATCTTTCAGCATTGTGGTGAAGCAATTGCAACATATATCACACTACAAAACCTTAGATGTGAAGTATTTGGTTACTGGCCGAAAACCAACTTTAGTGAATATTTGCTATTATGATATTGGTTTGCAATCAATTTTAGACGCTTGGTTATCGTCCTGAGAAAAAGTAGTGTGAGTAATAACCTTTGTCACATCTACACTTATTCCAATAATTATTAGCGAAATGGGAATCAAGATCACTGCATCTATCAAAATTCATATGATAAAAATACAATAATATGCTTTCTAACTTATCAGCTAAGCCACAAGTCGCACAAATTTTAGGTTGCGAATTTGATAACTATTTAGATGATACATCTATTTAAGCTACTAAATGGCGGGTTTATTCATTTTTTAATATACTAATAGCAATCCTTTATAAACACAATGCTGAACAAGAATTATAGAGATCATATAAATAAAAAGGGAGAAAAGAGAATGATAAAACTCATTCTTTTTCTTATTGACATGTGTAATACAAATCAAGAGCCACTAATTATAGGGCTATAACATTAATACAAACATAAATGTGATATGATAGTTAAAAATGTGAATAGCCATGCATAAGATTGGTGTAATTTGTAACGCTTCAAAATCCCTATTTCGACTATTGGGTGTATTTTTAAATAGTTTGGCATGCTGTTGGATAACTAGGGATACTTAACTTAGTTAAATGCAAAGTTAACTTTTAAGTATAAGAATGTAGTAGTGGTAAACATGTAAACTAATAAAACTATAAGGGTTGGAAATGCACATCAAGAAAGATGTACTTATATAAATAAAAGAAAGAAAGAAATAAAAGAAAAAGAGAAGGTGGTAGTGTGTGTATGGAACGAGTTCAGAGGGAGAGAAAGAGAGACCATACTCTCTTGAAGCTTCAATGGCAAAATTCAACAAATTGGAAGGGAAATTAGTGATTTTGTCCATGCATGAGTCTTGATTCATGATCATCTAAGCTAACTAAACACAAGGTAAGTTACACATTATCTTTTGATAAAGTTCTAGCATAATGAGAAAGTTGAAAGTATGAAATTGAGATGAATTTTGTTGAGTATAACATGATTCAAGGTAGAGATTTTGTTTAAAATCACTATATGAGTGAAAGTACGTATAGAGATTTTGTATGTGCTTGTTATATGTGAAAACCCCCATGAAGGGTGAAGTGTGTTTTCAAAATAAGGATGAAACCATGATTGATTCTAGTAAATTTGGTGTGTTATGTTGTATGTGTTTGATTCTTGTTAGTTAAATTGAAAATGGTAAGGGAGTAATGTGATTCTTAGTTTTTATTGATGAATGGTAAGGGGTAGGAGATGAACATGAAATACTTGTACATTGTGCATTAATTGTGGTACGCACACCAAGTGCTTGATGAAATACTTAGGTGAGCTTAATAGATGAAATTGTATGCAAGTAATGGATGAATATGTATAGAAAGTGTTAATGGTGTATTTGTTATGTAAACTAACATGAGAAGTGTTTTAGTTAGCGTTCATGTGGAAATTTGATTGTTAAGTATGATGCGGTAGAAGTGTGCATTAGGGGCTTATACTCTATGCTTGAAGTTAAGAACTTCGTATGCGCTTAGTTGATTGTGTAGTTGGGATCAAGAGGCGAAAGTGGTGTCATGGTATGACATGTGGATTTACTAGTAAGGATAATGTTAGAACCATGGATAATGCTAAATTAGTTAATCTTGAATGATGTTGTTAGTTGTAGAATGATGAGATGAGTAGTATGGAAGGAATCAATTATGTTGTGTGCGACCTACGGCATGGGGGTATGAAGTGTGTATGGTATCACTAGTATGATCGACTATATTAAAAATGAATACATTTTCGTAGGTTGAAAATGTGTAGGCTAGACAGTTGACTTTTGAAAGTCAACAATGAACGAATATCACGCTTAAGATTTTAGACACAATTGTGTGAATAGATAGATCATGTGATGTGTTTTAGATCATCTATGTGTGGTGTATGATGCTCTTTGAGTTGCGTGGATGTGAAACAAAATGACTAGCAACCTATGTTTTATGTATACGGTATTTGGTTTATGAAAGTCATGTTACGTATGAATGAAAAGAGATTAACGATTGTATGAATGAATATGTGTACTAACTATAATGCGAATGTGAAAACATGAAAGGATAGGAGTCGCGTCGAGATGGACTCAAGCTCGAAAGGCTAACGAGTCAAGAGGAGGCAAGGAAGCGGATACGAATACGGACGTATAAGGTAAGTGATTCCGAACTCACTTCATAATTAAGTACATGAAGGTGTATATATGTTTGATTAATCGAAATCATGGTGGAACGTACAAAAATATGATAAAAATGTTAGGGTAAGATTTGTTGAAATGGTTGCTATGGTATTAAACTGGCAAAAACCTCAATATAGGGGTAAACGGGTCATAACTTTAGTAGATACATCTTAAGATGGAGAGTATTAGGATTTGGTAACGTTAAGAGAAACGTTTTGAAGGAAGTGAAAACAGATAAGTTGCTAGAAAAAAGTGTGTTTGGAAGTCTCGGGACTGGCCTAAACGAATAAGAAACTCAAAATGGGTCAAAAATAAGCTGCAGACCAGTAGGAATAGCAGCTGGCCGTAAGCTACGGTACCCGACCGTAGCTTACGTCAGGGAGCTTTTGTTTTTGCAAAAAGTCCCTATGTAAGCTACGGTGGGTGGGCCGTAGCTAATGGAGGGTATGGGCAGCAAACATAAAAATGTAGTTTTGAGTATTTTATTGCGTCCCGAACCTCTGTATCCCCTAAGGCTTATGTAAAGGCCCCGATAAACTTTCGGGAAGTAGTATAACCAACAAAAAGATCGTAAAACGCTTAATTATGTCGTACGAATACAAATAAGGATTTTCGGGCTTGCAAGGAATATGTATATATATGTGTGTGATTCGAATTTTGTTAAATAACGCGTTAGTATATATATTATACACATGAAAGAATAGAACTTGTTCATAGGGATGTTATAGGTGGATATTGTAAGCACAAATAAGTATGATAATTAAATGTAAATAAGCTAATCGAGACTTGTATGCGCATTGTAGATATGTAGTTATTGTTGATGTAAGTAACCTGAGCTTATAGGTGCAATATATGTATGGGATTGGTAAATATGTAATTGGTTTAAGAAAGTGTATACATGTGCCGTAGATGAATGAATGTATACAAATGATATGTGTCACGTGAAGATGTGAATTTTTAATACGTTAGGGTTATGTGCTACTAATAGTGTTCCGTTGAGAAAGAAATGTATTGGAGGTAAAAGAATGTCGGGCCCTTGAGGAATTGATGTGGATTTGGAGCAAGTGAATTCGAGAGGATAATCGAATGAAATAGAATTATGTAATTTAGAATGTAGCATAGTCTTAAATGTAGTATAGTCTCCCATGAGAGCCCCTTCATATAAGCGAGCCCTGCTCTTTCTCCTAGTCGTGCCTGCAAGTTACACCCCTCCTCTCTTCACGTCCAACGACGCAATGAGAATATTCTTATACATGGTAGATTGCAACAAATATATACTTTTTTTCTAAAGCACGAAAAGTAGATGCAAATGCATCTAATAAGACAAATGATTATGCTTTAGATTTAGAGCCTTAAGTATATTACTAAATTGGTTGCATTATATGTTTTGAAAAAGATACACTAATAAATTGAAAGAAAAAATAATGGAGGTTGGTTGCATGAAGAAGCTATTCACTCCAAATATACAAATATTAGAAACGAAAGTGTGAACGATATTTTCATGTGGGACATACAAGTATGTGTAGTTAAATATGAAGCCCACACCACCCTTCATTAATTAGCACCATCCCAGATCTAACTCATTAATCTCCCTCTATTAATATTCACAAAATTCTCTCTTCACTCGCACACCACCACCACCACCACCACCACCATAGTCTTACCACCGTATACCACCGCTAGCCATGGGGTTGCCACTCAAACTTGGCGTCGTTTCCGCCACCGTCTTGACCACCGCAGTCATGTTCAAGGTTTTATCACCTTTCATAATGAATCTTTCAGTCTCTGACTTCCCTATCATATGGTCCTCCCTCATCACATGGCTTAAACCGCCATATCTTTACGTTGTTATCAACGGTATCATCATCACTATCGTCGCTTCTTCGCGGTTACAGTCCAAAGTCGACTGTTCTCACGACCCGTTCTCGTCTTTTTCGACGCCGGCTGAGCAGGTTAAGGTCGTCCATCCGCTTGAATTACCACCGATTCATGTTCATGAACCGGAAGTGTCGTTTCATGGTGATGTGTTGGAAACCGAACCGGTGGATATCGTGGTTGCTGGTTATAATAGTGAAGCGAAATTTGTTGATGTTCTGGTTTCGGAATTTAGTACTCCAAAGTTTATTGATGAAACCCTAGATGAAGATATGAAGATTGCAAAGGAAGCTTATGAAGAGATTAAGAAAAATAGGGTTAATAAGTCTGTGATCTCGATGTCTGCGTGGTCTCCGTCGGAAATAAACCAAGTCGGTTTATCTTTTCTGACGGAGAAACCACCGGCTTCCGCCAGATTTAGCCGTCGCAAAACGGCCAAAGCCACTCCTGAAGGTAAACACTTTTTTTTATTTTTATTAAATATGTTGACTAGACGTACCCTATCCTCTTAAACTTTTCTATGTTCTCTAAACTTAAAAAACATCACATCACTAGGATATTTTTGCCTTTTAATATCAAAGGAGTGAAATATTAGTGATGTAACGATTTGAATGGTATTTTATTTTCTAGCGTCAAAGGAGTGAAATACGGTTGCTAAATGTAATTTGTGTATCGTACGTTGGAAAGATGTTACTTTTTAATATGAGAGGTTTCCATCAAATATGTGGGAGAAAAGAATACATTTAGCAGTGATAAATTTTTTAATGATTTAACAATTTGAGATCCACAAAATAACAAAATAAGATATTCATTAATGATTTAACAATTTGAGATCTACAAAATAACAAAAATAAGAGGTCAACGGTCAATTTTTGACGGTGTAATATTATGTTTTTCGACCCTCCATCCTATGTGAAAAGATAAAGCTCACCTCAACCATCACATAAAATATAAAATAAGACCATAAAATTTAACGTCACCTTTGTGGGGTTTAGGTTATCTGCGCACAAACACACGTAGGACAACAACTAAAAACCATAGATATTACTGCAGGTGGTAGAACATTGGGAGTTGCAAAACCAAAGCGGCAAGACACACTGGAGACCACGTGGAAGACAATAACCGAGGGTCGGTCTGTACCCTTAACGAGACACCTACGTAAGTCCGACACGTGGGAGACCCACGGACAAAGCCGTGAAAATCGCCGCACGGATGAGTTCGTTACAGAAAGGATGACAAAAACAGACACGTTTGACGTTAACCGAAGCAGAAAACCGGTTAAACCCACTACGGCTCCGTCGAAACTGAGCCGGTCTGGCGGGTCTGGGCGGCTTAAGAAAGAACCGTCGTTGGGACAGGAGGAGTTGAACCGGAGAGTCGAAGCGTTTATAAAGAAATTTAATGAGGATATGAGGTTACAAAGGCAAGAATCGTTGAATCAGTACATGGAGATGATTAATCGTGGGGCTCATTAACTGAACGACCGTACTTGATGTTGTGTTCATTGTTTTCTCGACCAGTCGTAGAATAGATAGTGAATTGTGTTACAAAAGAAGTTGATTGTTTTTTTTTTGGGTCTTGGTTGATGTCCATGAAAGGAAATTAGTGATGTAAAATTTTAAGACAGTAGAAGTTATGTATAACTTTTATATATCAGGACGTTGTATAGGTCCAAGTATGTATCCACATTGTCTTGGGTATTTTATATTCATTTGCATTAACTTTGCTTTTTTGTTGATTTATAAAATTAGCTAGCATTGCAACTCTATTCTTACCGATTTGAAACTGTACATTTGATGGTTCGAATGTTAGTTTTAGAAAGAATAGTTTGAAAGGGGCTTGTTGAAATCAGCTTGCATTTTTTAGTGGAGTTCAAAAAAAAGGTTGCAGAAGTAATTTAATTAATCTATTATTATTAGAACAATTTAATCAATTGGTTATTAACTATGTCAAGTTTATAGAATTATATCTTCTAAAATCCTTCGTTAATTAGTTATAGCTGACACTCCTAACACCTTTCGAACACCATCATCTACCTTTCACTCTAGTCGACACCTCCCTCTTGATTGCAAGTTCCAGGCTTATCAAACCCTACAATCCTAAATCACGATTTAGACGCCTTCTTGTCTACAGGAATTCCGATGCTTCTACCTACAGATGTAGCTTGATGGTTATGACTCTACTCATCTTCTACCTCTAATGGAGACAGCGTTTCACTCCTACAGTTCTAGCATGTTGTCTCACTCGCTTTTCTACATAGCTGGCTCAGTGCTTACGACACAACTCTTCTTCTACTTCCAATTGAAGACAAAAATTTTTGCTCCTACATATTTGGGTTCTTATGCTATGCTGCTTCTAGCAACCAGCGGTTCTTGCCCCAGCTTTCTCAATCCATCATATGAATGAATTAATTGACAGGCTGTTCAGAGCAAAATTGTTCTCCAAAATGGACCCGATAAGCAGATATAAACAACTTTGTACAAAACGCGGTAGTGATTGTAAGACAAAGTTTAAGATGAAGGATGGGCTGTATGAGTGGTTGGTCAAGCCTTTCAGCATGCCAAACACAACCGGCACCTCCATGATCTTGATAACTACAGTCCTCTGACTGATTATGAGCAAACTCGACAATGTGGTATTCGTTTATGAGTTTCATCCTCCACACAACACTTCATCTCTTCTGAAATCGAGGTCAAGTTCTTTCTAATTGAAGGGCACTAATACGGTGTAGGTATATCAAATAACTATCTCAAATACTAGTTGGTGTGAATACGAACGAAGAGTAATGAAATGAGCCCAGCCTCAAATGGCCATAAGCTTCCTGTTCATACTAAAGAAACCTTATCTCCTTAACAAGGTACTAATGACTCGAATGATATGTCAATCATTGGGAGTGTAGGATACCTACATCGCATTAGTCTCCTTCATGTAGATAGGGATGGCTTTAAAGCCCCATGCTTAACTAGCATGCTGTGGAATTAAGCTCCTTAATCATTTCTCGATCATTTAGTTTTATTTCTTTTTATTATTTTATTTAAAAAATCACAAAATCTTTATATATATATATATATATATATATATATATATATATTAATTTCAAACATATTAAGGAATAATAACATTTTTTGTCTTTTTCTTGTATTTACCACATTTTTCATTAACTCTCCAAATGGAAATTACATCGAAATAAAAGGTAAACAGACAACAAGCTCTGCCGCTACCCCTTTTTGAATAAAAAGACCAAGTCTTTTAAAAACTTTATCCATAGATCTTGGGTTATAACATTACTATGCATGACCCTTTCAATAACTACATCTTTTTGTTATCTTGTCTTTTAGGGTTTTTTTTTCATTTTTGTTTTACAAGCATATTTTTTTGTATTTTTTTAGATAATTTTAGCATAAAAAGTTAAACAAGTTTAGTTTTTATTAGTTTTTGTTTTAGGTTTTTTATTGAATTTGTTCATTGTTCGGTTGCTACTAAGCACGATGTTTGATGGTCACATTTACAAAATACATAACTACAATGCAAAATACATGATTAAAATAAAAATTACATTACTAAAAAAAAATACATGATTAAAATAAAAATTGCATTCCAAAAAATAAAAGATACCTAATTAAATAAGATTACATAAAAAATGGAATAATTAAAATAAAAAGTTTATAATTAAAATAAAACTACTTAACTATTATAGTTATCTCACTAGTAATGGATTCTCACAATCGCCACATTGAAACGCCACATTGAAACGTGAGCAAGTTTCTGAGCCGTGTGGCAGTGTTGGTACTCGCGATGGGCCGCATCTATCGCTTCATCCTCCGTTAACACCTCCTCACCATTCGTCGCCTTGTTGATCTCAAATCTTCTAGACATTGCTTGGATCTTCCAAAACTTTGAATAAATATAAAAAACTTGCGGCAGGTTTCGCCAACATTTTAGCGGAAATGTGCAAAAATGACATCAACGATGTTTCGGCGACAACCACCCAACCCGTTGTCGAAGCGATCTCTTCTTCTTCTTCTTCAGTCAAATGTATTGCCATTTGAAAACTTAAGAAAAAAAATTGGGAGTGAAAGATTTAGTTGTAAGGTTTGGTTTGATAAAATGTGTGTGTATATATATAAGATCTGAAAATTTTAATGTAATTTTTTTGTATTGTTGTCATTGGTAAATGGTTACAAGCGGGGGGTGTTCCACCATTTTCATAGCTTTCATGCCCACTAAGGGCATGGCTGCATGGTAGAGGCATCTTAAATACTCCTTGATGGCGGAGAGGGCCAGTGTTGGGGAGACCACATGAGATGACTGGAGACTTTACCTCACACCGTCTAACCTATGTAATATCTAAGTATTAAGCAAATAGTGGTTATATGAGATGTGTATTTAGACTCTGGTCTTGTAAAATATTGTCTAAAACATTTTAATGTGTATAGACTATAGTTGGTGATAAATAAAAGGTTTGAACAATCATACTTTATCATTTAAGTTAAACAGCACAAGTTAAATTGTAATTTTGTGTTTTTATAACCTTAGGTAGTGTTCCTTTTGTAAAATTTAATGGAACTAGAATTGAAAATGGGATTTGAATTGGATTTTAAAGAATTCTTTTTAAATCTCATTATACGTTTAGTTAGTATTGTTACACCCCAATCAATGGCAGAAACATCGAGGCGAGATGTAATAAATTGCTCAAAGACTTCCCAATACTAAATCGTGACAATATTTAATTATTCAAAATTTCCATTTCATTTCATCAATCCAATGATACATTGGAAATACAAAATCTTGAAACTAAACATAACTAACATTGAAATACATAAATAAATTTGGGCAAGTTTCTAATTCCACCCTAAGTAGTTTTATTGTGGCATCATCATACATTTCCTGCAACATGTAATAAGTATTTGTCAACACAATAATGTCGGTGAGAATATTAGTTTATCTATGTAGCATATAAAAGATTGGTTCTCAAATCCACATGTTAAAGGATACTAATCATGTTACATACTAGCATCCATGACTAAACATCAATCCAACGTTTCCACTAGCCGTAATCTTATCACTGAAGTGAATAAGACCGTAAGATTGAATACTTAATAATGACCCAACAAACGGGGCAGTGTGCTAATCCTATAGTGTTGTACATGTTAACAGAGGCATGCAAGGTTAATGATGTAATAGTAAGCATGAAATGTCAAGCATGGAATCATAATAAGTATATCAATTTAAGCATGTATACAGATTGAGTGTTTGCATAAGATTATTTGTATGTGTGTGTATGTGAATATAATATATTTACATGTTACAACCCAGGTAGTGATTAAAATGGAAAATGGGTCAAGTATAATCACAGTTTGCGAAGATTAGTTCCACAAATGCGTGTGAGCGGTTTGAGATGGTGGAATCACAAGGTTACCCTAAAAAGGATAAAAAGAACGTGTATGAGTATGATGAGTTGGTGGTTGAAAAATAAATGGGAATTATATGCGTATTAAAGTACATAAAACATACCTTGTTTTGGACACTTAAGTTGGACACTATTCTTAAATGTGTTTTTAACGGGTATTAAGTCACCCATTCGAAGTCCAACCTAAGGAATCTAAAACTAAGATATTTTCCACCTTATTACATATTATTCAACCATGAGTTGCTTGATATCATGGTTAGGTTTTGGAGATATGCATATTATACACACACACACACATATATATATATATATTATGTATCGTCATATATTAGTCAAGTCATGTATTATCAAGCATAGGCTGGATTGTAACGCCTCGCTTTTTGTACTTTCCTTAATTATAGAGTATGATCGTAGTTCTATTTTAGGAAACTTTTTTCGTATGTCACACCCCAACCGATGGCGGAAACATCAGAGTGAGACGGTAACAAGATTGCTCATTGTTCACAACGCTAATAATGACAATATTAAATTTAAAGTCGAATTTCATTTCAAGAATAATTGTCAAAATACAACAATTAAACTTAACACAATACAAGAAAATTGATATCACATTAACCTAAACGTCTAAATGTGTGTATCTAAGTCCTTGCTATTCATAGCATCCTCTTCATCAACCTGTAACATATTTTAAAATAACGATTCAATGCAAAAGCAAAGGGGAATACACAAGTTTAAGCGTAGCATACGTATACGAATAAAGTTTAAACAAATCCTCATGGCAACTATGATTCTACATGAGCATGTACAAGGCACGCAATACTACTAGTCAAACCCTTAACGCAATTACGATGTTTTAACATGGCCTCAAGATTACACGATGGAGGGGGATGCGTTACTTCCTAAAGAGCTTATTCATGTCAAACGAAGGCTTAAAACAAGTTAATGACTAAAGTATCACATAAAGAATGTCCAGGATATAAGCATCAAGTAATCGTATCGAGTATTTATGTGGTATAGGATTGTTTGTGCATTTCATAAAGTTTAAGTGTTGTGGTTTTGGTACAAGTAAACATGTTACACCAAAAGTGTTGTAAACGAAAAGTGGGTCGAGTGTACTCACAGTTTTGCTAAGTCTTCAAACTTGACAAGTCCGTGAAGTTGGTTGATTGATGGGATGAACGCCGAGTTATCCTACAAGAGGAAAATGAGGACGTATGAGTAACGAGTTTGACGGAGGATTTGGATTATTCGAGCATGATTAAACTAAAGTGTGATAAAGTATTATGATACAAAAGTATTCACTAAGATGTAGCACTTGTTCTTGACCTATAGTAACCCATAAGGGTTGAATGTGATTTCATAGGCTCGGGACCTATTAGAATCGTGACAAGGAACTACATACTTTAGTGGTAACTTAATAACTTGATAGGTGATTATATAGTCACTATCAAGGTTTCGGTTTTTAGGATTGTAATATAGTCCATGGGTATTATATGTACATAATAATAAACTATACTAACAAGGATTTCATGGAAGTCATGGAGGAGGTAGGAGGTAGAACCATCCATTTAGGAACCTCGAATAGCATTCACCACTACCCAAGTCACCATAGGTAACAAGGAGGGTACTAGAACAATATTATGAATAATAATGTAAATGACAAGAATGTAAAGTGTGTCCATGGTGACACTTTAGGTCTAGAAAATCATCAAGTGATGTGTGGTCTCAAGTTAGGATAGCCCAAGCTAACCATGGTGGACACACAGGAACAAGTTTATGAACTTGCATCACTTGTGAGCATGAAGCTCTATGAAAACAGAATTTTTGTGAGGATAAATCCTCTATTTTGAATGTCTCAACCTTGTTTTTAAGCCTAACCAACCATAAGAGTGGTTGTAAGCATTAGGACATAGGTTTAAGATGAGTTAAACTCAAGTTGGATGAAGAGATATGAGTTTTGAGAAGTTTTTGAAAACAAACAGAAAGTTTTTGGACATTTAAGTGCATTTCCAGATCTGAATACTCCATGGAGAACCCTAGGATTCAAACTTAAAGTTTGTCCAAGTGTTTAGAAAGAAGAATGAGATAATTTCGTTAAGAAATGAGCAAGATATGCTCACTTTTGTAAGATGGATACAATCTGCTCGAACTTGGAATTTGGCAGCTGGTTTGAAGGGTTTTGAGAGAGGTTTGAGGGAGATTAAAGTGTAAAAATGCTTGGATTAGAGGTGGGTTATTATAGGGATAAGTTTAGGTTAGTTGTTAGGTGGGTTTAGGTGAGTAATCAATGCAAAAAAAAGTTTTAAACTCAAAATCCCGCCTACAAGGGGCTGGTGCCGCCTACTGTTCGCGACCAGCATCTATTCTGGAAACACGGCTTAAAAGCCTTGTGTTTCGGGGATCTATCAAATGTGTGCGCCTATCGGAGTGGTTGCTGCTGTTTGTTGAACCGGATGTCCTGGGTTCGAGTCCCGTGGATCCGGTTTTGCTGATATTATTTTTTATTATTAATTAACAATCTTATATTAGTTTCAAAAATGGCAAAAATAGCCCTTGAAGTTAAAGAATCCAAGAATTGCAATTTAGACCGTAGAGTTTATTAAGGAAAGATATATATTGACATTTAATTCTAAATGTTAATATATATATATATAAAGAAAATTAGCATTTTAATTTTTGTAAAAGAAATTAATTAATTTTATTAACTAATTTAATTAATTAATTTAATCAATTGATTTAATTAACTAACTTAATAAACGAATAGGTAATTATATATATTCGTAACGAATTTAGTTTAACGATTATGAGTTTCACGGATCACAAGCATTTTCAATTATGTATAACATTACAACGAATAAATATTACGAATCTTGATTTTTTACGATCAAAGTATTGGATTATAAGATTGTGAAATAAAATACGAATGCGATACGAATACAAGTTTCTATAAATAGAAATAAGTTACACTTTCTAATTAAGGAAAGTATAAAAAAGCGAGGCGTTACAGTCTCTCATCCTTTAGGAAATTTCGTCCCGATATTTATTCAAGAGGAAGACTTTGGAAAAGCTATCATTTTGGTGAAAATGTTTGTCTAAAATCAAGATTTTGAAGTTTAAAGTTTTTTAAATGTGCAAATATGTACTGAAATTTTGAAGGATAAAAAAAACGGTAGGTTCGTGAAAGTATTTTGTTTTGACTAAGGTGTTTTGAGACGCCAATCGTAAATGTGTATAAGAATAAGTAAAAACGTGCATGTGTGTGTAATCAAGTTGCCTGACTGGTCTGGACAATTCGTAAGTTGTAAGAAAAGTTTTGTCAGTTCTAAGGCGTATTAGTAAAATCACTTGTTGTAGGAAATGCTTATTGGAGAGAGCTAGGATGGAAAACATTTATGGTTTCTAAAAGGTTTTGGCGGTAATAGACCGACTAGTTGCAGTATGTGTGTAGATGAGGGTGGAAGATAGTTTTAGAAACGGAACATTTGACAAGATTGAGCCGGTGGAAACGTTTACAAAAATGGATTGAATGTTTAGGCTGATTCACTGTGAATAAAGTTTGGATGAAAGGTTAAGGGAAGAATTGGGAATATCGTAGTATGGTAGTGAACGATTCGGTAGGTGTATGCGAGGGGTAAAAATGATATGAATATCGGATAAAATGCGAACATGGAATGTTGAGAGATGCTAGTGGTAGTTGTAGCGGTTAAAGCTAACGATTTTGAGAATGAAGCTTTGTCATGGATAATCGAGTACTAATCATTTCGGAAGTGGGGTCACCAAAGTTTGTTATGAATCAAATATATTTAATAAGGTCCGGGAAACACCGAATTTCTCATGGCACGTTTTATGAAAGTTTGGTAACATAGTAGGGACACTTATATATAGGAAGTACCAGCGGCGTATCCACCATGTTCACACCATTTTACGTTCGTTTCGCTATCCGGTGTCATGTTACATTCCGTGTTACGATACACAGTAGAACCCACTATGGTTTTCATGTGCCTACCAATATAATCCCGTGTGCACCCGTGATTATTTTGGTTTGTGCATGATCCGCATAGTTTGTACTAGTAGTGTACGTGTCAGGTTACATCTAGTAAGCAAAGGGTATGTAAGATAGCGTATAAAAATTAAGTATGTAAGCATGATTGTATGTATGAGTGTGTCGAACGTAGGCGAAGCCACTCGGGTTATGCCTACTTATAGATTTCAAGTATGACTACCAAGTAGTGCAAATGCATAAATTTTGAGTATGATTGAAGAAAAAAACGTATAACATTAGCATGCAGTATCGAGCGTATAGGTGGAATAAAATGAGATTTAGCATATATAAGTTACTATGAAGTTGCGAGTGTGTAAAATACGAAGTGTAATGGTGATATGTGTAATATTGACTGTATAAACAGAAACGTATAAGGCGGTATGCATGTGTGTGGTTGCTTGGGTCAAAACATTGAGTTGGTTAAAATAAGTCGGGTTTGTCGGGAATGAAGGACCAAAATTGTGAATGTAGGGTGAATATGGAGAAAAGTATTAATTTTTGATATAAAATGTGGTTTGTAAAAAGAAATGTTACTTTTGTTTTAAAATTTATATTCGCATATGAAATTTTCTTGTCCATGTGTTCAGATTTAGATTTGCGTATTTTAAAAAGGTTGTAAAATAGTGAGCTTGCTTATTTTATTTTATTGATGCAAGAAAAGTCGTGTTTTGAAAATTTTCATGTAAAACTTAAAATTTTGAAAAGTATTTTAGCAAAGTACTTTACGTATGTGAGAGAAAGTTTTCGTTGGTTTCTTGTTGGAAATAAATGTCTTTAGAATGGTAGTATAAAGTGAGTGTGTTTTGGACGAGTTGTGAAAATCAAGGGCAAGAGGTTCGTTTGACCGACTAAATTGATGGGTAGCATTTCATAAAGTTTTTAAAAATTGCGAAAGAAACATTTAAGGTGTCATTAGGGGTTTCGTGTATGTAATTTACGTAACTATGTTGTAGGGTGAGAAATCGTTGGGATGAAATAGTAAGGTTCGAGGTTTATGCATAAATGAGAAAAATTGAAACAACGATAAATGGTCTAGGTATAAGTTTTGATATAGTGATTGTTATGAAAATAGTCAAGTTGGAGTTGGACTTCGACTCATCTCTCCAACTTGAGTTTTTGGAAAAAAAAGACATCTACGTGATCGACAATAAAAATCACGTTTGAGCATGTAAGTATTGTATAACATATACGAGTTCACATAGGTGACATAAGTATAACAAGTATTCAATCGTATAAATATGTATGATTGCATAAGGAGTATGAATTTAGTTGGTTTGCGAGAATTATTATTGTTTTTTATTGCTAAAGATGTGCGAATTGTGTATGGGGTTCAAAATGAACGAGGTAATATGTATTAAAACACATAGAAATTGAGATAGCATAAAAGATAGGCTTAGTAAAATATTGGAGTGCTTTGGGTTGAGAGACGTCGACTATTCCAAAGTGAATCGAAGACCCTTTCAAATTAGAGGAACGTGCTTTGGCCTATAGGTAAAATGCTCTCGTCGAGAAGCGATTAACGATATTTTACCCTTCCAGTTACTACACGTCTCTAATTGATCGAAAAATCGAAACTTTGGCGAGAGAGAAAATCAAGGAATGGGTCTTAATCGACAAGGTGCGGGTTTCACCCCTAACTTGACGATTTCGTACCCTAAGTGTGGTTGGTACTTACCAAATGAGAGCAATTTCCGATTCGTTAGTAAGGGTCCACTAGAGTTTGAGTTGGAAATTTTTTCTATCAAGATGTGGATTTCACTCCTAACTTGATGGCGAAATTTCATGCAAAAAGAATAAGAATAGCGGAATGAGAGTCGTTCACCAAATTGTGGGTTTCACGCCTATTTTAGTGAACTCGTCTCGTTTATGTTACGAGTGTCTTCAAGTCTTTAAAGTGCGTATTGTGTAAAAATGTCTTAGGAAAAACATCATGTATACGTGTTAAGACCAAAAGAAAAGAGGAGAAGCAACGTAGGAAGCATAAAGTTTTAAGCATAAACAAGAATAGTCAAAACGAGTACTTAGAACTATAGAATAGGTCGAACATGGCAATTCTATCTAATTCCCTATAGTTATGACTCTGATACCAATCTGTCACAATCCAACCGGTGGCGGAAACATCGAAGTGAAACGATAACGAGATTGCTCATTGCTCACAACTCTAATAATGACAATATTTTATTTAAAGTTGAATTTCATTTCAAGAATAATTGTCAAAATACAAAATTGAAACAAATACAACAATTAAACTTAACACAATACAACAAAATTAATACAACAACATTAACCTAAATGTCTAAATGTGTGTATCTAAGTCCTTGCTATTTGATTTTATAGCATCCTCTTCATCAACCCGTAACATGTTTTAAAATAACAACTCAATGCAAAAGCAAAGGCGAATACACAAGTTTAAGCATAGCATACGAATAAAGTTTAAACAAATCCTCATGGTAACTATGATTCTACAAGAGCATATACAAGGCATGCAATACTACTAGTCAAACCCTTAACGCAATTACGATGTTTTAACATGGCCTCAAGATTACACGATGGAGGGGGATGCGTTACTTCCTAAAGCGATTATACATGTCAAACGAAGGCTTACAACAAGTTAATGACTAAAGTATCACATAAAGAATGTCCAAGATATAAGCATCAAGTAATCGTATCGAGTATTCATGTGTATAGGATTGTTTTTGCATTTCATAAAGTTTAAGTGTTGTGGTTTTGGTACAAGTAAACATGTTACACCCAAAAGTGTTGTAAACGAAAAGTGGGTCGAGTGTACTCACGGTTTTGCTAAGTCTTCAAACTTGACAAGTCCGTGAAGTTGGTTGATTGATGGGATGAACGCCGAGTTATCCTACAAGAGGAAAATGAGGACGTATGAGTAACGAGTTTGACGGAGGATTTGGATTATTCGAGCATGATTAAACTAAAGTGTGATAAAGTATTATGATACAAAAGTATTCACTAAGATGTAGCACTTGTTCTTGACCTATAGTAACCCATAAGGGTTGAATGTGATTTCATAGGCTCGGGACCTATTAGAATCGTGACAAGGAACTACATACTTTAGTGGTAACTTAATAACTTGATAGGTGATTATATAGTCATTATCAAGGTTTCGGTTTTTAGGATTGTAATATAGTCCATGGGTATTATATGTACATAATAATAAACTATACTAACAAGGATTTCATGGAAGTCATGGAGGAGGTAGGAGGTAGAACCATCCATTTAGGAACCTCGAATAGCACTCACCACTACCCAAGTCACCATAGGTAACAAGGAGGGTACTAGAACAATATTATGAATAATAATGTAAATGACAAGAATGTAAAGTGTGTCCATGGTGACACTTTAGGTCTAGAAAATCATCAATCGATATGTGGACTCGAGTTAGGATAGCCCAAGCTAACAATGGTGGACACACATGAACAAGTTTATGAACTTGCATCACTTGTGAGCATGAAGCTCTATGAAAACATAATTTTTGTGAGGATAAATCCTCTATTTTGAATGTCTCAACCTTGTTTTTAAGCCTAACCAACCATAAGAGTGGTTGTAAGCATTAGGACATAGGTTTGAGTTAAACTCAAGTTGGATGAAGAGATATGAGTTTTGAGAAGTATTTGAAAACAAACAGAAAGTTTTTGGACATTTAAGTGCATTTCCAGATCTGAGTTCTCCATGGAGAATCATAGGATTCAAACTTAAAGTTTGTCCAAGTGTTTAGAAAGGAGAATGAGATGATTTCATTGAGAAATGAGCAAGATATGCTCACTTTTGTAAGATGGGTACAATCTGCTTGAACTTGAATTTGGCAGCTGGTTTGAAGGGTTTTGAGAGAGGTTTGAGGGAGATTAACGTGTAAAAATGCTTGGATTAGAGGTGGGTTTTTATAGGGATAAGTTTAGGTTAGTTGTTAGGTGAGTTTAGGTGAGTAATCAATGCAAAAAAAAGTTTTAAACTCAAAATCCCGCCTACAAGGGGCTGCTGCCGCCTACTGTTCGCGCCCAACATCTACTCTGGAAACACGGCTTAAAAGCCTTGTGTTTCCGGGATCTATCAAATGTGTGCGCCTAGCGGAGTGGTTGTGCTGCTGTTTGTTGAACCGGATGTCCCGGGTTCGAGTCCCGTGGATCCCGTTTTTCTGATATTGTTTTTTATTATTAATTAACAATCTTATAGTAGTTTCAGAAATGGCAAGAATAGTCCCTGAAGTTAAAGAATCCAAGAATTGCAATTTAGACCGTAGAGTTTATTAAGGAAAGATATATATTGACATTTAATTCTAAATGTTAATATATATACAAAGAAAATTAGCATTTTAATTTTTGTAAAAGAAATTAATTAATTTTATTAACTAATTTAATTAATTAATTTAATCAATTGATTTAATTAACTGACTTAATAAACGAATAGGTAATTATATATATTCGTAACGAATTTAGTTTAAAGATTACGAGTTTCACGGATCACAAGCGTTTTCAATTACGTACAACATTACAACGAATAAATATTATGAATCTTGATTTTTTTTACGATCAAAGTTTCGGATTATAAGATTGGAAAATGAAATACGAATGCGATACGAATACAAGTTTCTATAAATAGAAATACGATTACACTTTCTAATTAAAGAAAGTACGAAAAAGCGAGGCGTTACATCGTATTTCTTTCCCAATTTTGTAATCCGAAACTTGAATCGTAATAAAATATATGCTTGATACATACTTGTCTTACGTGCATTAAATCGTTAAATACATGAAAACTGATACTTGTTATACGTGCAAAGATTCATACATTGAAACTCGACACACACACATCATACTATTATGCGTTATATACTTAAAACATGCAAAAACGTCAAGATAAACTAAGTTCAAGGACTAAAATTGACAAAAACCAAAGAAGCTTCTGGAATAACCCATCTCGCGCCCCGCGACAGAACCCTTGTTACACTCTCGCGGCCCGCCATGCCTCTAGCAACCTGCGACCAAGTCTTCGTCACCCTCTCGCGGCCCGCGAGAGGGGCATAATCCGGAGATCTTGGTTTCAAGCTCATGGATTGGCCAAGTTTGAGTTTGTTGCATTTAAGACACCCAACTAACAACCCCCTAACCCCATCTATAAATACCCGTCACACCTCAAACATTCTTCTTCTATTCTCTCTAAAGCTCTCTCCATTTGAAAGTTCAAGGCTTTCAAAAGTGAGTTCTAACTCACCCTTAACTCTCTCCTTTGATCTTTTCCTTCTTAATACTTGAATCACCTTTTGGAATGTTTCCATGGGAAAACCAACTTGTAACATCACCATGTTTGAGGTCCCAAGTGTAAGAACCTTTTGTTTTAATAGGGTTTCAACCCACAAGTGTTTTATCCTTCCAAGCTTGTTCTTGAAACAAGACTTGAGTTGGTAGTGTGTGATTACTTGGAAGCCTTGGCTATCCTACCTTCAATCCACCACCTCACTAGATGATTTTGATTACTTTCTTTGTCTTTTACCTTTATGTTTAACTCATTCATGACCATCTTTGTCATCCTTGTGACGACTTGTGTATTGGTGAACTATACGAAAGAGGTTAAAAGTGTAACATCCGTCAAAAACGGATTTACCAAACCCGCTCCGTTTATCAACCGAACAGTCAGTCAAAAATTTCGTTGCGAATTAAATGCCCAAAATATTTTTAAACGATCCGTAATCAATTATTATACAAGAATATATATTTAGTTTTTGAAAAACTGTCAAAAATCGCAAAATAAAAATGATTTGCTTTTGCCGGGTTTCGAACCCGGGTCTGTACCGATTCCGGAAACAAACTTAACTCACACACACAAACCACTGCGCCGCGGATTTTGTTTGTTATATATTGCAATCATTTAATTAATAAAGTGTCGTTACGAATTCAAAACCGGCGCCCAAACTGTTCAGTCGTCGGAATCCCGGAAATCTCGCGAGTTTTAACACCACTTTCAGTTATAACGTAAACCATTAACAATACATCGGTTATAACCGACGTTTAAAGTCCGCGACCAAAATCATAACCGCCGGAAAATTTAAATAAACGAACACAGTCGGAAATCAGACCAGATTCTTCAATGTTTTGCCTTATAAATTGACCCACAACCGACGACAAACCTTTTCGCTCAAAACCACACTCTTCCTCGGCGTAATTCCACTCGCCGGAACTTTTCTGTTCGTCGCCGGAAAACCGACTTCCCCATTGCCGAGCCTTGCTGAGCCTCTGAAGCTTATACCGGAGATACCTATACTCTTTCCAAGCTTTCCGGAGACTTGCTACTGCAAGACACCTGACGCCGGAGTTGAATTCTGTCGCCGGAGTTTCTGCCGGAAAACAGAGGGTCCAGTCGGTATACCTCTTTCACTTATTTTCTTTATCTTTTCACTTTTATCTTACCTTAATGGACTGTAAAACACTAATAAACTGATAAAAATCTTGAACTAGTCGATTTCCGATTTCTGGTTCAAACTTGACGAGGAAGACGATGTTTTTATGTATCATATAAGTATAATATAAATCATGAAATTAATCGGGTTAGACACACAGTCCAGCGGTGGACTGTGTGCACATATAAAACGCAAAACATCTCAAGTTCGATTCCCGTCTCACACACGCTGCCATAATAAAAATCATTTTTTTTGTTAAACCGAACCGGGTCGCCACAGTTATATGTTAAGTATATTAATAATCGGAATAATAACCAAGTTAGACACACAGTCCAGCGGTGGACTGTGTGTTTGTTTATATCACAGGTCACGGGTTCGAGTCCGGTCTTCAGCACCGACTCGGACAATTATCTCTTCTTTTTAATTAAGGCAGAAAAGGAAATAACTAATTAGTATTTAAGTATAATAAAAATCGAATGATATAACATGTTGAACACACAGTCCAGCGGTGGACTGTGTGTTGGATTAAACCACAGGTCCCGGGTTCGAGACCTGTGGGGTGCATGACCGTTTCGCTTAAAATGTTTTTAAAATAAAATGAATTTCGGTTTAATCTAATTAATATATATATATAATTAAAATCAGATATATAACGGGTTAGACACGTAGCTCAGTTGGTAGAGCTGCGTGCACGCGTACGAGAGGTCTCGGGTTCGAGCCTCACTCAGCACACAATAATATGCCATCGAACCGGTCAACGGTCAGGTCAACGGTCAACCAGCCGGTCAACGGTCAGAAAAAAAAATAAATTTTTTTTATTATTTTTATTTAATTATTTTAATTAAAAAGCAATTATAAATACTTAAAAATAACATTTTTTAAGGTTAGAAAATAGCCTCAAACTCACAAAAATACACCCAACAATCCTACTAAAATAGTTTAATAAAATCCGTTCACTTACCAAACCATAATGCGATTTATCTAGGTTAAATCTCACTCGTGGTTAAAACCACTTCGCGTGCATTCAACGTCATCAACCGAACGCACCCACTGTGAGTGAATCTTACAACTTCCCCTTTTTAAATTACACGTTTTGGGGTGTGTCATGTGTTATGAAAATAATCAATTTATTTATTTAAACTCGTGCCATGCCACATTATGACTTAAACTTAGATTGTTTTTATTGTTGTGATTTACTTATTTCCATTTGTCATATTATATGAAACTCATACATTAAGCCCATCAGTTCCTCGTGGAAGACGAGTTGAACAACGCGTGCTACAAATCAAATTCATTATTGTTTATGTGTATATCGTTGAGTTTGTATTGTTTGTAGTTGTGTCATTCATATTATCATGGTTATGCAATTCATTCGTTAGGCCCCTCAGTTCCTCGTGAGAGACGAGTTGAGCATCGCGTGCCTTTAATTGTTCCATTATTGTTCATGAGTGTTTCATTTAACATCTTATGATTGTTGATTAAGTTACATCTATTTTTACTCATGTTTGGTTGTGCACATATTTCATAATCAAGTTAAATAAATTGTTCAAATGTTTTCCATAGGATTCACTCGCCAACATTATGTTGATCCAAAAACCCTTTTACACATGATACAGGTGAACAGGTTGAAGCAAGGAAAACATAGGATATGCCTTAGAAGAGAATCAAGAGGTTTAGATTGTTAGTTAGAACAGTTGTAACCTTTATTGTAAATTTCCATTTAATTTGTATTAATGAATATGAAACGCTTAATAAATGTCATGAGCTTTGATGATAACCCAATCATGCCCCGATCACCTTATCCGCTGCGGGTCGGGGTGTGACAAAAAGCAAGGTTATCCTTCTACCTCCATACACGACTTCTATGAAATTCCAAGATGTTTATGATCTATTCATTACGTATACTATATAATACATACATATATATACTAACCGAACTCTTGATGGTAATCAAATGATTATCCGTCATGGTACTAGGTTACATCACCTAAGTTCTTAATCTCTCGTTACGATTCTAATGGGTACCCTAACCCATGAAAAGACATCAACCCGAATGGGTATTATAGTTTAAGAACGAGTATTAAGTCTAGATGATTATTTTTGTATACATACTTTAGTGTATTTAAATTTCCTAATCCTCCGTTATCATTCGAATACTTACCAACCACGTTTTCCTCTTATAGGATAACTCGGTGCTCCATCCTCCAAACTCTCTCCAACACCTTACGGAAGTACCAAGTGGAAGCTTGCAAAACAGTGAGTACACTTGACCCATTTCCTTTTACACAATTTGGGTTGTAACATGTTAACTTACAAAATTATACGAATGCAAACACTACATGCTTTATACACTTGATCCGTTATACATGCTTGTTGTTATGCTTAGGTTCATGCTAAATTCATACATGCTTATTGTCATTAACTTAGCTAGCCCCAACTTAACATATATAACGCTATAGGAGTAGCACACCGCCCGTCAGGGTAATGTTAAGCTTAAAGCTGATACTTATTCTTATTCATAATTTAGTCTCGTTACTTTGTGTAACGAGGGACACTTAATACTTGTGGACAATTGGGTTTGACAATTAGTATTGCATGCTAGCTTACCTTGTATACAATTGGTATGTGGATTTGAGTAAATAGTTTTATACTTATGCTATGTATTAAACTTGTGTACTCGCCAATACCTTTGTATTGAACTATACTTTTAACATGTTACAGGTTGATGTTGATGCTATGACGAACCTAGTAGGGAAGACATAGAAACGCACCTAGAATGTTAGGCTTTTATGTTGTAATTTTGTTGAAAATGTTGTATTTCGATTTATGTTGTATTTGACAACTGCTTTATGAAATGAAATGAAATTTTGATTTTAAATATTGTCACCAAAAAGTGTTATGATGCCTTGAGCAATCTATTTCGTTTCACTCTGATGTTTTCGCCATCGGTTGGGGTGTGACATGGATAAACCCATTAACCTTCTGAGTTCACCACTGCACAAATCATCACATGGATGATTCGGATGGCCATGAATACAATATGAAGAACATCATTAAATCATCTAATTCACCAAATAACCAAGTGAGTTCAACTAGATGAGTGCTTCCAAACATGTTTATGTTTGGACCCTTGGTGTAGTTCGTTCACTTTGTTTTGCTTGAAAGTTACTTGGTGACTTAGAATGCATGAAATGTAAACTAAGATAACTAAGATTTATGGAACAAAACTTCATTCCAAACATATCCAACATAAGGATTTGTTGGCAACTTGAAGATATTCCAAAGATAAAGCAAGATAGACATGTTTGAAAGTTTTAACAAAACTCAAGAAAAACCCTAATTTTGGACCTTAAAATGGTGTTGTACCATCTATGTTTACCATCTTTACCTTGGTAAACATATGGTAACAATCCTAGAAGTTATCCAGGGAAGGACAACAAGAATCAAGAAGAAAAGTTGAATAAACAAGCTCAAAGCTCATTGTTTTGAACTTGTATGGATATGCCTAAGGTTGTAAAATATGTAGATAAGAGAGTGTTTGAGATAGTGATTTGAGTGTGAAAAGTGTTAAAGAGATGGGGAAGGGTTGTATCTATAAGTGAGGATTAAGGTTTGGTCATTAAAGAAGGTAGTTGGGGGAGATAGGAAGAGGAAAAGTTCAAATAAAACAATATTTTGCATTTTTCTGCCGTCAGACCCCCTTTGGGGAGATAGGTGGAGGGAAAGTTCAAATAGAACCGCAAGGCCCTAAAAATCAAAAAAATATTTTAGGCCCTTGAGGTTAGGTTTGGTTGCTATTTGGTGCTCCTAACAAATAGTTAAGCACATTTTTAGGTTTTAAATTGTAGGTAAGTATGTGTAATGTGTAAATTTAATTCCAAGAAAACCTTGATGTATTGTTAGATTTTAAATAAAACGCGTATTTATAATTGTTTATATATCGTGCATGTATGATTGAACAAGTATGGTATAAAATGCGATTTCCATTATGATCAAGTTTCGAATTACAAGAGTTGAAATGAAAATACGAATTACAAATAATTGAAAAAGAATCGGAAAATACGGTAAGTTACAGGTGTAAGTATCAACGAAATTAGAAGGTAAAATGACGTAACTATCTTGAAATCCCAAAATATGTTTAGTTGGTATAATTTCAAGGTATTTAGATTCAAATCTTATTAAAACAAACAATATAATAAATGAGATCTGTAATTTAATTCCACACAGAATCTATTTAATTATGTGAACACTACCTTAATATTTACTACAAGTTTTTGATTCAAAAAGTTATTTTAGAAATCAAAATCAATAAGTTGTAGAGTAGAACAACTTAGCGTGAGACCAATGAAATGTAAAAACTATTAAGCACTGATTAATGTTATTGCAGATTCGAGAATAATTTATATAATTATAGTAAACTGTAATAATTTATGTTAAAACTAAATTAGTGTTTGTATGGAACTAAGAAACCGGGCTCTATTATAACAAAGTCTGGTTTACACAAAACATTAATTTGATATCAAAGAAAAGAAAAACATTAAATAATGAAAAAGGCTGATGCTGATTTTGGTCTATGAGATAAGATATGAGCCCAATATTTGGTAAAAACACGTTTAAAGCCCAAGATGATCATTTTTTAGTTATGCCTAATAAAAGTTAGATATAAATCAAAGAATTACCGAAAAAAGTTTGTTAAAATACATAACTCAATTTTATTATCCAAAGTTTTATTTAGAGTAAAATGTCATTTTCATCCTTGAGGTTTGCACAGTTTTGCAACTTTTGTTCGAATGGTAGTTTTTGTCGTATTGAGATCCAAAAGGTTTGAAATCTTGTTATTTTCATTCAGCTCGTTAGCTTAATCCATTTTTCTTCATTAAGTCAGGGGTATTTTCGTTTTTTTTGTTAACTTAAAAGACAATTCGGTCTTTTTCACTTTATGTAAAAAGACTGAATATCCTTAAAAAGACTGAATTGCTTTTTAAGTTAACAAAAGAAAGGAAATACCCCTGATTTAACGGAGGAAAATGAATGAAGTTAACGAGCTGAATAAATGGTAAGATTTCAAATCTTTCAGATTCAGATGTGTCTTGTTCTTTGGGTTTTAATTTGCTTTGGTTGGATCTTGAAGGTCATTGGGCTTGCTTGCTTTGGGCTTATTCGGACTAATTCTTTTCAGTCCTTTTGGTGATATGCTTCGGCCGTTCCTTCTTCAAGACCCACATATTTATGGCACTCCCTTGTTCTAGCCTTGCGTATATAATGGCATGTTCTTTACCTGTTGAAGCAACGATCATCATCATCATCGTTGGATCGATCATCTACACACAGACATACATTCTTGTTTATGTATCGATCATTTGTTTTCTTGACATTATACTCTATCAATCTGTCTTGTAGAAGTATATCGATTTATGTCTTTTCTGTCTTGATTCCATCGACAGGTTCAACAACCGAGTGGTTCATATTCTAAATCAATTCGGTTGTTTCAAGCAACCTGTTCTTGTATTTCCTGGTTGAATATTAATAAAAGCATACCATTTTATGACCAAGTTTCTTATTCGAACTTGTGTTTGTACGAAAGAAAGAATCTTTAAATGTGTTTTTATGGTTTAGCTACTCGCGTAGACTATAATATGCTCTTACATGTGTGTGGTATATTTTATATAGTACTCGATACTTAGTTTTTATATGTTACATATGTATCCGACAGACATAAATTCATCACTACATATCGAAAAGTGACATTAGAAATTTTTGTAAGTATCAATCACTACAAAACAAGCGAGTTTTAACTATGAACATCCGAATATTTATATTTAACATTTAATCTTTATATCGTTTATGTATATGATAATTGTAAATCTCTTCAACACAAGAAAAAAAGATATTCTGATACAATTTAGGAATTGAAAACAGCTTATAACTACACCAACTAGTGATGGTTTTTATATTCAAAGTGGGTTTGAGAGACTACTGTAAGTTATATTCGTTTTGCTTGTTAAAGTTTAAAGACATGCAACTGATTCCAATTGTGCAGAGGATGAAACTTTTAGAAAACCGTCCATTTTGAGTATAACTTCTTTTGAGAACAATGAAAAAAACATAATAAACACAATTTCAGATATAATGTTCATATTACAGATTTATACTATATAAAATAATACAATACATCTTGTTGTACAACACAAACTTGTATACATGTGATAAGAAGTTGATTCAAGAGTTGACGGACTTATACATTGACAAATTAGACATAAAAGTAATCTAAAAATAACCCAATTAAAAAGACACATATGTCACTATTTTTGAACGCAATACATAAATAACAGATGAAAACGTCTTACCGTTTCGACCCGTACCATTTCATGTGTTTGGTAGACAATGAAATTGGAACTGGGCATGACTTCTTTCAAGTTCTTTTTAACTATAGGAATTCAAAATCATTCCTATATGTGAAGGAATTCAAGTAAATTTCATTAGAATTTTCGACCGTTTCAACCCGCACCGTATCGACCCGTACCGTTTCGAACTTAACTGTTTCGAACCGTACCATTTCAACCCAAACCCTTTCGACCAAACCATTTTGACCCATACAGTTTCGATATGAACCGTTTTGACCTGCGCAGTTTTGATCTGAACCGGGGTGGTGAGGCCGGGGTGATAGATTCCAATTCATTTGACAATCAAACGCATCTAAAATGGAATTGAGATTCCAATTCCTATTATTAAAATGTTTAAATTCCAAATCCAATTCCTTTAAGTTCCAATTCTTATGAAAAACCATTAGGAGAATCAAACACACTCTTTCACCAACTTTTTGCATTCAAATTTATTTCTCTTACATTGTTTAAACACATACAAAAATGAAGAACCAAAAGGGTAAGGTAAGCTAGTACTTTCCTCACCTAGTATAGACTACCTCTCCACCGTTAAATCTTTATATGATTTATGTCTTCTACTCCTTACATGATCTGTACATATATTCCATCTCTCTCTCTCTCTCTTTCTCTCATCACACACAGTGAACACACACATGGCTGATGAACTTTCGGACACTTGCACTGAAACCACAGATGAAGAACCGGAACACAATGAAGAAGAAGAACAAGAGTACAATCAAGAAAGAAACATTCAAAGCATGTGCAGTCCACGTGGGCGAGCCACACTCGACCCTAGAGCCCCATGGGTCCAGGAATGGAACCGGGTCTTCCTTCTGGTGTGTGCTATGGGTCTGTTTGTAGACCCACTCTTCTTCTACACACTTTCAATAAGCGAGTCATGCATGTGTGTGTACGTAGACGGGTGGCTAGCCATCTTAGTGACGGTGCTCCGGTGCATCATGGATGTGTTTCACGTCTCGAACATGTGGTTGCATTTCAAGGTCAACAGGTGGTGCAGATTTTCTGCAAAACATCAACTCCCGTTGCGCACCGGTCAGGCCACTATACAGAACGTGGTGACCCGGCTCATGATGAACCGTTTCGCTTTTGATATGTTCGTCATCCTACCTATTCCTCAGGTTCCATTTCCATAATTTAGAAACAAATATCATGTTAGCGGAATTTATAATCTATTATTGTAATTTGTAAGTTTGTTTGTCAGCTATTATATATCTAGAGTTCGGATAGTATGATAATTATCTACGTTTTATTATTTTATCACTATTTGTTAGTTTTATATCATGAGATATTGACCTCTAATAATCCCTGATAGACGTCATCGGTCATTGGCAGTTCCATCTTTTTTATTCTCTCGTACAGTCATAGCTTTCAACTATTTTTACTCCACTGGTCCTCGGTTAAAAAAACTTAACGGAGTTCAGTTTTTTTCCGAATTACAAACTGACGTTTTAGGGCTTTTGATCAGAACGAGGATACGAGTTGAATGATGTAAAACTTACCTTGAAATTGTGCTCCAAACTTACCTCGAACGAGCACCGTTTCAAGGTAAGTTTTACATCAATAGACTCGTATCCTTGTTCTGATCAAAAGCCCTGAAGCGTCAGTTTGTAATTCGGAAAAAAAAACTTAACTCTGTTAAGTCTTTATAACTAAGGACCGTGGAGGAAAAATAGTTGAAACGCGGACGGTCAGGGGGAATAAAAAAAGGTGAGACTGCCAATGGCCAATGACATCTAGTAGGGATTATTAGAGGCCAATATACCTCGTATCATTATCATTTCCGTTGTAATTTGTTTAGAAATCTGGTTTATAATTATTCAACATGTAGAATATGTTATTCACAAGTACAGAGTTTCTTTGGAACATTTTCATATGTACTGTTAATTAGATATTAATATTGTTTGTCATATAATCTATTTATCGTCATATATATATAGTTAGGAAATGGGACCAGGTTCTTCACCAAACGGATAATAAATGATGTTTGTACTATAATAAGGAGTTCATAATTACATCACTATATCTGTCTGATGTATGCAAAGGGATGCCTCCAATCACTTTAGTTAAAATGAAACTAACATATTCCAAAGTACATACACCACGTGAATGTTGGTTCATATATATGTGTATTTAAACGTTGTAGTAAATATATATATGTATGTAAAAATTCTATGTATGTTTAATTAATTGATTTTTCGAAGTATGAAATTTTAGAAATTTATACTTTATCACATGTGTAAATATACCGGTTTTAAACACTGCTTGTTCTATTTTCACCCATAAGCAAGTATATACGTTGCCAATGAGCTGGTGGGGGAGTGGTAAAGGAGAGAACTGGTGTTCTAAATAACCCAGGTTCGATTCCTGCCCCCACCATTTAGTTTCGGTGGCAGCTGGTGATGATGAAAAACTAGACGAGTAGGCGGCGATTGCTAGTTTGATCCTTGAACTGCGCCGGTTTTAATGGCCAACAAGTTACCCATGAACACTCTAGCCAATCTATTCTCTATATAAACTTCAATCAAGACTTGAAATTTTAGAATTCTGACTGTTGCAGGTAGTGTTATGGGTAGTGATTCCGGCATTGCTACATAAAGGTTATTCGACAATATTTGTGATGATGGTTTTCTTGATCATGTTTCTCTTCCAATTCCTTCCCAAGATTTATCACTTTGTCCGCCTTCTAAGTCGAATGCAAAGCGTCTCTGGCTACATCTTTGGTACCGTTTGGTGGGGAATTGCTCTCAACCTGATCGCCTATTTTGTCGCGTCTCATGTAACACAATTTCTAGATCTCTTTCATTTTTGTCTCAAAATATGTATTTTGTGTTCCAAACAATTTGAAACAACAATAATTTTGTTCCAACTGGCACCGTGTAGGCTGTGGGAGCGTGTTGGTACTTACTAGGAACCCAAAGGGCTGCAAAATGCTTGAAGGAGAAGTGCATCGAGACAAATGGGTGTAAATCGAAAATGTTGACGTGCGAAGTGTTCATGAATTATGGAACAAATGGTTTGGTTCGAGACCATAGGAGATTGTCGTGGGGCGAGAAAAGAAACGTAAGGTCTACATGCCTAGAAGACGATGATAGTTTTGGCTATGGAGTTTACAAATGGACAGTACAACTTGTTACCAACGAGAATCGGTTGGAGAAAATATTATTCCCCATTTTTTGGGGACTTATGACACTCAGGTACAGAAGATGTTATTTGCTTATAGATTTCACCATTTATTGTGTTTATGAGTAGGCGACTCAACAACTTTGCAGGCCTAAAAGTAAAATGGATTCTAAAATCAGGGCTCTTTTGTAGAAAAATTATATATATATATATATATATATTATATATATATATATATATATATATATATATATATATATATATATATATATATATATATATATATATATATTTTAAAATCTGGGCCCTATTGTAAAAATCAAGGCCCTTACACGTGGGAATATGAAAACACTTTCTTTAACATACGAGTTCTATTAGCAAAATAATCATACATATTGAAGTCATGGTTTATGAACATTGGAAAACAGATGCAACATATTACTCTTGAATAGAACCTTGATTATGTATAAGTGTGTATTATCATCAGTACATTTGGGAACTTAGAGAGCACAACAGATGGGTTGGAAGTAGTTTTCATCATCCTCGTTCTTACTACTGGGCTCCTTTTGGTCACCATGTTGATTGGAAATATCAAGGTACGACGTTGTGTGGTCTAGTTAAAACTAGGTGTTTGGATTATAGACGATATATCATTACTGTAGTTTCAATAAATATATGATTTGATTATGTTTTCTTAATGATTTAATGTAAAATATTATATTAATAGTACACAAAAGCTTTTATTGTTATATATTCTGGTACATAGGTTTATTTGGAAAACACAACGGTACGTCAAAATGATCAGAAAAGTCTGTGTATATGTACGTACAGGTGTTTTTGCATGCAGCAACATCAAAGAAACAAGCAATGCAGTTGAAAATGAGAAACCTAGAGTGGTGGATGAGTAGGAAACACCTTCCTCACATTCTTCGACAAAGAGTTCGAAACTACGAGCGCCAAAGTTGGGCTGCGATGCGTGGAGTAAATGAGTCTGAGATGATCCGTGATCTGCCTGAATGCCTTCGAAGGGACATTAAGTATCATCTTTGTTTGGACTTGGTTCGGCAGGTAACCTAACCAAAACATATCCTAAATTAATAACCATATTCAATGTAAAATACAAATATTAATTTGGAAACAAAGACTCTGAAATGATATGGGTTGAACTGATGAATCATAAGACAACTCATATATTTATTCATCTCAACAGTTTAATTAGAATACCTATAAACCTTTAACTCACTTATCTAAACGAGTCAAATATGTTGATATATCGTATTCCACGTCGCAAAGAGTTTGTAATCAAGTAGTACATATGTTAATTAAACAAGTTTAACAATCTAACCCAAATGGGATATATTTATATATTAAACGGGATACACACGACAACCAAAGTAAACATGATTATCTTTGTATCGTGCTATGTAATTTAGGTACCCTTGTTTCAACACATGGACAGCTTGGTCCTTGAGAACATATGTGATCGTGTTAAGCCTCTCATATTTACCAAAAAAGAAACAGTGAGTTCATCTAAATTCTAGCATTACAAATCCTTACATGCATTAAAATAAAATTCCATGATAAATCACTTGACTTGTTATTTAATTATAACAGATTACTAGAGAGGGGGATCCGGTACAAAGAATGTTATTCATAGTACGTGGACATCTTCAAAGCAACCAAATTTTACGAGACGGGGTGAAAAGTTGTTGCATGTTAGGCCCGGGAAACTTCATAGGAGATGAGCTCCTATCATGGTGTCTAAAGAGGCCTTTTGTCGAACGGTTGCCACCATCATCCTCGACATTAGTCACTGTGGAGGCCACAGAAGCTTTTGGGCTAGATGCTGAAGATGTGAAATATGTTACCCAACATTTTAGATATACATTTGTTAATGAAAAAGTGAAGATGAGTGCAAGATATTACTCACCAGGATGGAGGACTTGGGCAGCAGTTGCGATTCAGTTGGCTTGGAGGAGGTGCAAACATAGACTCACACTCACTTCGTTGTCGTTCATTAGGCCAAGGAGACCTTTGTCCAGGTGTTCTTCGCTTGGGGAAGATAGGCTAAGGCTTTACACGGCTCTATTGACTTCACCAAAGCCTAATCAAGACGACGATTTTGAATTTTAAACATTATAAGATCTGTAACATATATGTGATTGCAAATTACTATTATTTGATAATGTTATTTGGCAACGTTTTAATACATTTTTTCCAATAAGAATAGTTCATTTACCTATGATGTAGCAATCTCATACATATGCTTTGGGAGGTAATTTGACACATAAAAAATTATAAAAAAAATAATAATTAAACACGGAAAACGCTGGTGCTGATTACATTTTGGTTGGCTAGGAAGGATTAAGGTTCAAACTTCAAACTCCAAAGTGAAAACTCTTTGGGCTAAAAGATATGCCCAACCCAATACTTGTTCTTCAAGTTATACATGTTTAAAACCCAAGAGGATATTTTTTTGTATTTATGCTTAAAGTTATAAATAATCAATAGGATAAGCCGTCGAAGGACACATAAAGTTGCGAGAGTTGGCTTCTTATTCGTCATCAACAATCATATGACGTTGTTACACAAGTACATGAATGAGATGTAAAACTTGGTGCAATACGAACTTTAAGGACCCTAACGACTAATATTGAAAGTATAAGGGCGGTTCAGTTTTGATCTCATGGGATGGCTTAAAGGCGATCAAGGATTATTATTATTATTATTATTATTATTATTGTTATTATTATTATTATTATTATCACTAACTAGGTTATAACCCCGTCTATTACACGGGTTGAATACATGAATTTTATATACTTAATAATAAAACAATATATCTTTTACAACCTCATTATTACACGGGTTAAATAAATGTAGTTTTATATATTTAATAATAATAAGTTATATCTATAAAAATCATATGTATTGTACGGGTTGAATAAATGTAATTTTATATACCATATAATAAAAGAGTTATATCTTTAAAACTATGTGTATTACATAGGTTGAATAAATATGATTTTACATACCAAATAATAAGAATATTATATTTAAAAAAACTAATGGATATACTCAGTACGCGATAGATATAGTGATTGCGGAGATGATTATTGAAAAGAATATATAGTGGTTAAACATGCTATTCAAGAAGCAAATAAGCAGCCATTATAATAAAATATAAATTATATTTAAAAACCCGTAATAAATTTAGTTTTATATATAAAGTAATATTGAAATTTATATACAATTTGATTAAAAATGATGTAATAAAATCGATATAATAATTTTTTTAATAATGAAAATAAAAATAAATATATAATACAAAGTTTGGTCTCGGTGATAAAAAAATTTAGTTATTTAAACATATCTTAAATTAACAATTTAAATTTAAGGATAATATTTATTAGAAAAATAGAAGTATTCTATTCGACATTTAAAGTAGGATAATGTAACCCTTTCCATATTTGTACTTTCCATTTTTAGAAAGCTTGTATTCAATTTATATCTTTAGTAACTTTGTAATCTGACTTCGTTCCAATCTTGTAAATCCGAGTTATCAATCATAATGGAAAACCATATTTATATCAATCGTATCTTAATTCATGCTTGTGTTATGTGAAATCAATCATCAAATACGTACTTACATTTATACTTATGTTATATGCAATAAATCAAGACTTTAATACTCTTTGGAATCTTATTCATACATGTTTACTCATTATGCGTGCTTACATACCTTAAAATCCTATATATATATGTATATTAATATTTATAAAAACAGGAATTTTGAATATTTCTGAAATTTCCCTCCTTCTATCTCCCAACCACTTCATTTATGACCAAACTCTAATACCCACTTATAAATACAAGCTTCCTCCACATTCTAAATACTTTCCACACTCTCAAACTCTCTCAAGGCTCCGATCTTTGCAAATTTTGGACAAAAAAAATTCTTGCTCAAAAGTGAGTTTTTAACTATCTTTTCTTCTTGTTTTCTTGTTTATCCTTCCTTGGATAACCTCTTGGAGTGTTACCCCATGTTTACCAAGGTAAACAAAGGTTGAACATCACCATATTTGAGGTCCAAAGTTGAATAAAAATTCTGCATTGATTAAAATTTTTATAAACTTGTTTTTATTTACTTTTAACTTGAACAATCTTGTACCAACCTTGCTTCTAACCAAACCTATGGTTATGGAGCTTGAGTATGGTTGATTCTCATAAGTTTAGAGGTTCAAGAACCTCATAAACTTTCTGTTTTGATAGGGTTTAGACAATTCACAAGTGATGAAAGCCATCCAAGTTCACCATAGTTCATATGGCAAGACTTGTGTAATGGTAACAGTATGAAGCTTGGAAGCCTTAACTATCATAAACTAGTTCCACCACTTTACTTCATATTTTCCATGTTTATATCATTAAAACTCGTTCAACTTTCATTAGAGTGACAAAGCTACGACATGTCCCCAAACGTTGCCATGTTCGGGATGCATGCATCTAGCTTGCTCCCTTAGTTGTTTAT
This sequence comes from Scalesia atractyloides, assembly GCA_947069175.1. Lineage (NCBI taxonomy): Eukaryota > Viridiplantae > Streptophyta > Magnoliopsida > Asterales > Asteraceae > Scalesia > Scalesia atractyloides. The sequence continues at coordinate 8,031,005 of CAMTDV010000022.1, forward strand.
TGTTTTAGTCGGCTTAATAGTTTAGTTTATATTCTTGCTTTTCATGACCACCCGGGTTTACCAACTAAGTTGGTAAACTTTGTGCTTTGGTGAATCCATATAATGAGGTTTAACGGATGTTTATCATCCTATATCCATGCATGACTTATATGAATTCTATGATAATATATGACGAATTTATTATAAAATATACTATATATATATATATACATGACCGAATTCTTGATGTTAACCAGATTATGGTTACATGTCATGAACATAGGTTATATTATCTATGTTTTCGACTTCTCGTTACGATTCCAATGGGCAAGTTCGACCCATGAAATCACATGAAAATAATAGTGTCAAAAACGAGTGTTTAGGACTAGATAATTATTTTTCGTTTACATACTTTTATATTCTTAAAATTTTCGTATCCAAACTCTTCACAAACTCTGAATACTCAAACACATTCGTTTCCTCCATATAGGGTAACTTCGGTGTTCCATCCTCCAAACTTAACAACTCTCGGATTGCTAGGAACACTTTGCAAACCGTGAGTATACTCAACATCCTTTTGCTTTTAACATTTTTAGGTGTAATACGTTATGTCATTAAACTCACACAATCACATACTTTATGCTTAAATCACAATTAAACAATCCAACACACATGCTTGATACGTTATACATGAATTCATATATGCTAGACTATTCTTATGCTTTATACTTGTCATTAACTTCGTACAAGTCTCCCTTAACATGTATAGCGCTATAGGATTAACGCACCGTCCATATTCTTGAGATCATGTTAAGTAAACAAAACATTGCTATGATTGGATTACGCTAGCGGAAATCTTTGGGTTGACATTTATAGTTGCATGCTAGTATCATATGTTAGTTCTAGTTAACTATTATGTCATGTGGATTCATTTAAAATTTTATACATATGCTAGTATTCAAACTTGTATACTCGCCAATACCTTGTGTGTTAAACTCTACGTTAAAACGTATTGCAGGAACTTGATGATAATGATGATGCCACACGGAATCTAGTACAATGACTAGAAACACACCTTTAAATTTAATATTTTGTTTCCATTCAACATGTTGTAATTTGTTTCAAATGTATGTACTTGTTTCATGAAATGAAATGAAATATTATTTATTAAATACTTGCCACAATTAGAATTATTAAGTCTCGAGCAATCTCCTTTTCGTCTCACTCTAATGGTTCCGCAATCGGTTGGGGTATGACATATAAAATTTAATATTAATTTTTATTTATTTAGTTAATATAAGATAGAAAAAAATTATAATTGAATAGTTGGGAGGTTGTATGATAATAAATCGGTTAACTTTATTATAATGTCATATGTTTTTAGTTATATATTTTAATTATTTTCTAAAAAAATTAAGACTTTGTTATTGTTAGTAAAATCAATGATCTTATATTTGTAATTTTGTTTGGTATTATTATATTAAAAAATGCATATTATACATATAATTATATTGTATCTTAAGTTATTGATACCATCCAAAATGTTTTTCGATTTTACGTCTAACATTATATATACTATGATAAAAGTTTAAAGTTTACTAGAGATAATTAAATCATTAAAAAATAAGAGTAAATTTGTATATTACAAATAAAAAGTAGGTGTCTGTAAAAAATAATAATAATTTGGGTAAAGGAAACTAAAAATTATAGTTGTTATATGACACGTTAGATAATATAAACAATGAAGATTATATGATATAGAAAACCAAATAAATATTATTATAAACTAAAAGTATACATTAAATTAAACTAAATAATAATTATCTATAATTAAGTAGAATAGATTAAATTAAACAATATTTAGTAGGAGAGTTATATGTAATTAACTAGAAGAGATTAAACTAAATAATAATTGTCCATAAGAGATTAAAGTAAATAATATTTAGTAGGAGAGTTATCTATAAATAAGAATTATTCATAAGAGATTGGCGGGAAAATCAAAATATACATGGTCTCAAAAGATACATGAGCTAATATGATGACAAGTGTCCCCTATATGGTTTCTTTTCTTATATAGTATAGATTTGGTTAGAGTTCGAATAGACTTAAGAGAGTTAACTTTAAGTTATCTGATAGTTGTATGTAGGGCTGTAAACGAACCGAACGTTCAGCGGGAAGTTCTTTATGTTCGTTCGTTTAGTAAATGAACGAACACGAATAAGAAATTTCATTCGTTAAGTTAAACGGACGAACATGGACAGAGGTTGCGTTCGTTCGTTTATGTTCGTGAGCGTTCGGTAATGAGTTCATTTATGTTTGCTCATTAATGTTTATTTATGTTTGTTTAAAGTTTTTTATATGTTGTATTTTGTTTTATTATTTCTAGTTTTTAAAGTTTTGAAACCCTATTTATCTTATATGCCTCTCACAACATCCCTCATTTTACTATTTCGATTTAAATTTATGTTAAAGCTTAACAAACTCTTCAGTTTGTGTTTATCATGTTTCTAATAATCATGTCAAGTGCGTTCGGATAATTATGTTATGTGTTTATTAATTTTTTGTGCATTCTTCGTAATGTTTGTCATAAAAATGCATATTTTATTCTAAAATGAATATTGTATTTATAAACGTCATTTGAGTTCAATTATGTTCATGAATATTTATTAGAGTTCATTTGCGTATGGTAAGTGTTCGTGAACATTTCACGAACATGTTTGTTTCCTTAATGAACGAACATGAACAAGAAATCTCGTTCGGTAAGCGTTCGTGAACATTTCATGAACAAGCTTGGTCCTTAACGAACGAACAGGAACAAAGCATTATTCGTGTTCGTTCGGTTTTCTTACAGCCCTAGTTGTATGGGTGGCTTTATAAATCCTTAGTCTGTATTTATATTTTATATAAGTTGTTTAGGCAAAATATCAAATACAAATAGCCTTATTGTACAAAATGTACGAAAGGCAAGGCATGAAAAGGAAAAAAACACGGTGGCATTTTCGTAATTATTTACTTATAGAGTAGTTATGAAAATTACCCTACAAATGATTTTGTAGGGAAATTTTGATCTTGTAGGATAATTTTGTAAAATAACCTTGTAGGGTAATTTTGATCTTATAGGGTATCATATTTACTTTACAAATGATCTTGTAGGGTAATTTTATCTTGTAGGGTAATTTTATAGAGTATCATAATTAGTCTACAAATGATCTTGTAGGGTAATTTAATTTTGTAAGGTAAGAGTATAATAATTACTCTACAAATGATCTTATAGGGTAATTTTGATCCAGTAGGGTAATTACGGGTAAAATAATTACGAAAATTCCACCGCATTTTTTTACCTTTTTACGCCTTTCGTACGTTTTGTACAACAAGACTATTTGTACAGGAACTTTACCCTAGTTGTTTAATAGGTTAGTATTGGAATACGATTAGAAATAGTAGGTGAGTCTAAGTTAGTACATATATTGCATATGTATTTACGAATTAGAAAAAAACAGTCAACCAATTATATTTTGTTCATAAACCTTGTTCTTGATTCACTTGGTTAAACGACCTCAGGTTTAACCAAGTGGTATCAAAGCCTGACGATCTAGGCTCGATTCTGTTATAATTTCCCATCTGTTTCCGGTTTGTAGTGTCTCTGATCGAAGGTGTCTAAGTTCCGATCATAGTAAGTTTCCGATCGTAGGAAGTAACTGATTGAAGGAAAGTTCTTAGAAAACCGATCGCAGCCAAGAGTCAGTTAAGAAACCGAAACAATGGCAGAGTCACAGGTAGTAGGAGGAATCAAGAAACTGAACCAAAGCAACTATAAGCAATGGTCGACGTGCATCAAATCGTATCTTCAAGGTCAAGAACTTTGGCAGGTAACGAATGGTACCGAGATGAGATACCCCACAAACAATGTCAATGGTGCTATCAGAAAGTGGCAGGTGAAAGTGGGCCGGGCAATGTTCAAATGCCCAAAGAAAACGTGGGACACACTGGAAACCTTGTTTACAAAGAAAAACGATGCCTGGTTGCAGCTAGTCGAAGGTGAATTAATGGCGGCGTCCCAAGGTGATCATCCTATTTCATAGTATTTTCGAAAAATAAAAATCTATGTTGTGAAATTGGAGAACTTGATCCACAATCTCGGGTTAGCGATGCACATATGAAGCGGATACTCATTCACGGTTTAAGGCTAGAGTATCGCAACTTCGTTACCGTTATCCAAGGGTGGGCGACCCAAACGAGTATAACCGAGTACAAGAATATTCTATCATCACGGTCTTGTTCACTTCGGTGACGAGATTACGCCAGTGGACACTTTGGTTTGACATATAGTTTTTGCATGCTAGTATGATATGTAACTTAGTTTACAAATTGCCATGTTGAATTTGAGACTTTTATGCGTATGCTATGTAAACTTGTCTTGTATGTTCACCAACCATTTTGTATTGACAAATACTTTAATACATGTTGCCGGAAATTGATGATGAAATCTTGAGAAATCTACTTAGGGTGGACTAGAAACGCACCCAAAATTTTGCTTATGTAATCTTTCGCATGTTTGGTTAAGTTAGATTCAATGTTGTATTTCCTTTACAAAACAATGTACTTTGAATTTATGAATGAAATGGAAGTTGTTTATTTAATTATTGTCACTCTTAGTTTGTTATGAAGTTTTGAACGATCTCGTTCGTCTCACTCCGATATTTCTCCTATCGGTTGGGGTTTGACACACCTAGACTACACGTACACACATAAACCACCTCCATTCACATTAGTATTTACATAATCTTACGTGTAGCACCATAACCCATGATTAGCTAACCCAACTCAATACTTTAACATTGCTCCTTCCTAATACATTCACATTCTTCACAGTTACTTCAAAATCACATTTAAGAAATCAATCAAACACATGGTGTACGTTGCATCATTCAAGCATAAGGTACCACTCCTATAGCATACTTTTACCACATCATAGTAACAATTCAAATCTTCCACATGAACTATATCTAAAACACACTTCTTATGTTAGTTTGCATCATTATCACTTACGATACATATTTACCCATTACTTGCATAAAATTTCACTGATTATTATTATTTAGACATTTCATCATACACTTGGTGTGCGTACTGCTTTTTAAGCATAATGTACAAGTATTTCATGCTTTTCTTCCTACTTATCACTTTCATTCATCAACACAAGTAAACCTCAAACAAAATTCATTCCATACTCAATCCAAGTAACTAATATACATTACATACTACATACTACATCAAATTAGCACAAGCATTGAATATGGATGATTCACCAATATCATCATCTTTACTACTACAGGTGGGTTTCATCCCAAAACATCATATTACTCAAAATCATGCATAACTCATGTTTCATACGATGATTCTAACACATATTAATGCTTAAGTTCTTACCAATTCGTGGATTGATCATAAACCCACTTCACACAAATCACCAAATCAAAAATTAAAACTTACCACATGTTTGTTAGGATTAGATGATTGTAGCTTTTCACTCATGTAAGAGATTGGATCATAATTTCATCACCAATTTGGTGTTTTGGGTGGGTTGTTTGAGAACCCTCTTCCAACCTCTTGCACACATTGATACACATACACACTCTTTAGACACACAAAAGTGCAAAATTTTGACCTCAAATTCCTTTTGTTGACCATTTTATAAACTTTCAAGGAATATCACAAGTGGTCCTTCACTTTCCTTCCTTCTTTCGACTTAACAACCCTTTTAACTACGTTAATTTACCTAGTTATTTTATGTCATGACATAACATAAGAGAACTTACTAGCGAATAAAAATATTCGAGTTTTAGGACGTTACAAATTTTGTCGATGAAACCCTATTTTTCTTGTAGTGTAAACAAATACATCTTACAGATTTAGTTAAAAAATCAATTTGATTAAAATAAAAATAATAAAACATAGGTTTAGAAAACTACCAATGCAATCTAATGTTTCAAGATGTTCAATGTGGAAAATTTCCCTCTCTATCTACAACAAAGAATGAAAATCCAACTGAAGTTTAATAGAAAAACCCCAATAAGAACTTAAGACCACACACATGCAATCAAGCAGAAAAAAGTAGACAATTCAATAAATCGATTAAATATAAACATCCAAAAATTATAAAACCATACTTGATCTAAGAAATTAAGGTTTTTAATCCTTTGACAAAGACCTTGTTCAAGGTAGTGTCGTCAAACAGACCTACGACTCTGACATTGGTCATCATTGTCTCACCGTGGATGGTCACTGCAACTACGTGCGAACTAATCATTTTTTATGTGAAACAATCAGTATAAATCAAGATTTGGAAAGGAACAAAGAATTGGGTGTGTAGAAGTCGGTTAAGAAGTTATAACTGGTTTTCATCATTGAATTACTTGTACAGTGGATTAGTGGGGATAGTATGTGCTTAGAAGATATGAAGAAGCTGCATTTTTTAACTACCACTTGAATTAAGTAATCAGTTATTACAGCTGTTACTCGTAAACTGCCTGATGGATTAGTTGTAACTCCATGAATTACTAATGTAGCGGGAAAAGTGGGGTTATTGCATTTTTCGTTTTCGCAATGTCAGACTTTCAAGGGCCAAAATTTGGCTTAACAAGATCCAATGGTGTATGTTGATCTGACAACATTTATAAACTAATCGTTATGATTATAAGAAATAATTACACCAACTAGTACTATCTTTTCACCATTATCATTATACAAATAATTACACCAACTAGTACTATCTTTTCACCATTATCATTATACAAATAATTACACCAACTAGTACCATCTTTTCACCATTATCATTATACAAATAATTACACCAACTAGTACTATCTTTTCACCATTATCATTATACAAATAATTACACCATATCATTATACAAATAATTACACCAACTAGTACCATCTTTTCAAACACTTAACACTCTTTAATGTCTTTTATACATGTAAAAGCTCTTCACACAAGAAAAGAAATATATTTTTATATAAGGAACTAAAAACAGCTAAGAATGACACCAACCAATATTCGAAGTGGGTTTAAGGAGTACCACATTTTTATATTCGTTCTTTTTAATAAAAAGGCTGATGCTGATTTTGGTCTATGAGATAAGATATGAGCCCAATATTTGGTAAAACACGTTTAAAGCCCAAGATGATCATTTTTTAGTTATGCCTAATAAAAGTTAGATATAAATCAAAGAATTACCGAAAAAAGTTTGTTAAAATACATAACTCAATTTTATTATCCAAAGTTTTATTTAGAGTAAAATGTCATTTTCATCCTTGAGGTTTGCACAGTTTTGCAACTTTTGTTCGAATGCTAGTTTTTGTCGTATTGGGATCCAAAAGGTTTGAAATCTTGTTATTTTCATTCAGCTCGTTAGCTTAATCCATTTTTCTTCATTAAGTCAGGGGTATTTTCGTCTTTTTTGTTAACTTAAAAGACAATTCGGTCTTTTTCACTTTATGTAAAAAGACTGAATATCCTTAAAAAGACTGAATTGCTTTTTAAGTTAACAAAAGAAAGGAAATACCCCTGATTTAACGGAGGAAAATGAATGAAGTTAACGAGCTGAATAAATGGTAAGATTTCAAATCTTTCATATTCAGATGTGTCTTGTTCTTTGGGTTTGAATTTGCTTTGGTTGGATCTTGAAGGTCATTGGGCTTGCTTGCTTTGGGCTTATTCGGACTAATTCTTTTCAGTCCTTTTGGTGATATGCTTCGGCCGTTCCTTCTTCAAGACCCACATATTTATGGCACTCCCTTGTTCTAGCCTTGCGTATATAATGGCATGTTCTTTACCTGTTGAAGCAACGATCATCATCATCATCGTTGGATCGATCATCTACACACAGACATACATTCTTGTTTATGTATCGATCATTTGTTTTCTTGACATTATACTCTATCAATCTGTCTTGTAGAAGTATATCGATTTATGTCTTTTCTGTCTTGATTACATCGATAGGTTCAACAACCGAGTGGTTCATATTCTAAATCAATTCGGTTGTTTCAAGCAACCTGTTCTTGTATTTCCTGGTTGAATATTAATAAAAGCATACCATTTTATGACCAAGTTTCTTATTCGAACTTGTGTTTGTACGAAAGAAAGAATCTTTAAATGTGTTTTTATGGTTTAGCTACTCGCGTAGACTATAATATGCTCTTACATGTGTGTGGTATATTTTATATAGTACTCGATACTTAGTTTTTATATGTTACATATGTATCCGACAGACATAAATTCATCACTACATATCGAAAAGTGACATTAGAAATTTTTGTAAGTATCAATCACTACAAAACAAGCGAGTTTTAACTATGAACATCCGAATATTTATATTTAACATTTAATCTTTATATCGTTTATGTATATGATAATCGTAAATCTCTTCAACACAAGAAAAAAAGATATTCTGATACAATTTAGGAATTGAAACCAGCTTATAACTACACCAACTAGTGATGGTTTTTATATTCAAAGTGGGTTTGAGAGACTACTGTAAGTTATATTCGTTTTGCTTGTTAAAGTTTAAAGACATGCAACTGATTCCAATTGTGCAGAGGATGAAACTTTTAGAAAACCGTCCATTTTGAGTATAACTTCTTTTGAGAACAATGAAAAAAACATAATAAACACAATTTCAGACATAATGTTCATATTACAGATTTATACTATATAAAATAATACAATACATCTTGTTGTACAACACAAACTTGTATACATGTGATACGAAGTTGATTCAAGAGTTGACGGACTTATACATTGACAAATTAGACATAAAAGTAATCTAAAAATAACCCAATTAAAAAGACACATATGTCACTATTTTTGAACGCAATACATAAATAACAGATGAAAACGTCTTACCGTTTCGACCCGTACCATTTCATGTGTTTGGTAGACAATGAAATTGGAACTGGGCATGACTTCTTTCAAGTTCTTTTTAACTATAGGAATTCAAAATCCTTCCTATATGTGAAGGAATTCAAGTAAATTTCATTAGAATTTTCGACCGTTTCAACCCGCACCGTATCGACCCGTACCGTTTCGAACTTAACTGTTTCGAACCGTACCATTTCAACCCAAACCCTTTCGACCAAACCATTTTGACCCATACAGTTTCGATCTGAACCGTTTTGACCTGCGCCGTTTTGATCTGAGAGGTGGTGAGGGCCGGGGTGATAGATTCCAATTCATTTGACAATCAAACGCATCTAAAATGGAATTGAGATTCCAATTCCTATTATTAAAATGTTTAAATTCCAAATCCAATTCCTTTAAGTTCCAATTCTTATGAAAAAACATTACGAGAATCAAACACACTCTTTCACCAACTTTTTGCATTCAAATTTATTTCTCTTACATTGTTTAAACACATACAAAAATGAAGAACCAAAAGGGTAAGGTAAGCTAGTACTTTCCTCACCTAGTATAGACTACCTCTCCACCGTTAAATCTTTATATGATTTATGTCTTCTACTCCTTACATGATCTGTACATATATTCCATCTCTCTCTCTCTCTCTTTCTCTCATCACACACAGTGAACACACACATGGCTGATGAACTTTCGGACACTTGCACTGAAACCACAGATGAAGAACCGGAACACAATGAAGAAGAAGAACAAGAGTACAATCAAGAAAGAAACATTCAAAGCATGTGCAGTCCACGTGGGCGAGCCACACTCGGCCCTAGAGCCCCATGGGTCCAGGAATGGAACCGGGTCTTCCTTCTGGTGTGTGCTATGGGTCTGTTTGTAGACCCACTCTTCTTCTACACACTTTCAATAAGCGAGTCATGCATGTGTGTGTACGTAGACGGGTGGCTAGCCATCTTAGTGACGGTGCTCCGGTGCATCATGGATGTGTTTCACGTCTCGAACATGTGGTTGCATTTCAAGGTCAACAGGTGGTGCAGATTTTCTGCAAAACATCAACTCCCGTTGCGCACCGGTCAGGCCACTATACAGAACGTGGTGACCCGGCTCATGATGAACCGTTTCGCTTTTGATATGTTCGTCATCCTACCTATTCCTCAGGTTCCATTTCCATAATTTAGAAACAAATATCATGTTAGCGGAATTTATAATCTATTATTGTAATTTGTAAGTTTGTTTGTCAGCTATTATATATCTAGAGTTCGGATAGTATGATAATTATCTACGTTTTATTATTTTATCACTATTTGTTAGTTTTATATCATGAGATATTGACCTCTAATAATCCCTGATAGACGTCATCGGTCATTGGCAGTTCCATCTTTTTTATTCTCTCGTACAGTCATAGCTTTCAACTATTTTTACTCCACTGGTCCTCGGTTAAAAAAACTTAACGGAGTTCAGTTTTTTTCCGAATTACAAACTGACGTTTTAGGGCTTTTGATCAGAACGAGGATACGAGTTGAATGATGTAAAACTTACCTTGAAATTGTGCTCCAAACTTACCTCGAACGAGCACCGTTTCAAGGTAAGTTTTACATCAATAGACTCGTATCCTTGTTCTGATCAAAAGCCCTGAAGCGTCAGTTTGTAATTCGGAAAAAAAAACTTAACTCTGTTAAGTCTTTATAACTAAGGACCTTGGAGGAAAAATAGTTGAAACGCGGACGGTCAGGGGGAATAAAAAAAGGTGAGACTGCCAATGGCCAATGACATCTAGTAAGGATTATTAGAGGCCAATATACCTCGTATCATTATCTTTAGAAATCTGGTTTATAATTATTCAACATGTAGAATATGTTATTCACAAGTACAGAGTTTCTTTGGAACATTTTCATATGTACTGTTAATTAGATATTAATATTGTTTGTCATATAATCTATTTATCGTCATATATATATAGTTAGGAAATGGGACCAGGTTCTTCACCAAACGGATAATAAATGATGTTTGTACTATATATAAGGAGTTCATAATTACATTACTATATCTGTCTGATGTATGCAAAGGGATGCCTCCAATCACTTGAGTTAAAATGAAACTAACATATTCCAAAGTACATACACCACGTGAATGTTGGTTCATATATATGTGTATTTAAACGTTGTAGTAAATATATATATATGTATGTAAAAATTCTATGTATGTTTAATTAATTGATTTTTCGAAGTATGAAATTTTAGAAATTTATACTTTATCACATGTGTAAATATACCGGTTTTAAACACTGCTTGTTCTATTTTCACCCATAAGCAAGTATATACGTTGCCAATGAGCTGGTGGGGGAGTGGTAAAGGAGAGAACTGGTGTTCTAAGTAACCCAGGTTCGATTCCTGCCCCCACCATTTAGTTTCGGTGGCAGCTGGTGATGATGAAAAACTAGACGAGTAGGCGGCGATTGCTAGTTTGATCCTTGAACTGCGCCGGTTTTAATGGCCAACAAGTTACCCATGAACACTCTAGCCAATCTATTCTCTATATAAACTTCAATCAAGACTTGAAATTTTAGAATTCTGACTGTTGCAGGTAGTGTTATGGGTAGTGATTCCGGCATTGCTACATCAAGGTTATTCGACAATATTTGTGATGACGGTTTTCTTGATCATGTTTCTCTTCCAATTCCTTCCCAAGATTTATCACTTTGTCCGCCTTCTAAGTCGAATGCAAAGCGTCTCTGGCTACATCTTTGGTACCGTTTGGTGGGGAATTGCTCTCAACCTGATCGCCTATTTTGTCGCGTCTCATGTAACACAATTTCTAGATCTCTTTCATTTTTGTCTCAAAATATGTATTTTGTGTTCCAAACAATTTGAAACAAAAATAATTTTGTTCCAACTGGCACCGTGTAGGCTGTGGGAGCGTGTTGGTACTTACTAGGAACCCAAAGGGCTGCAAAATGCTTGAAGGAGAAGTGCATCGAGACAAATGGGTGTAAATCGAAAATGTTGACGTGCGAAGTGTTCATGAATTATGGAACAAATGGTTTGGTTCGAGACCATAGGAGATTGTCGTGGGGCGAGAAAAGAAACGTAAGGTCTACATGCCTAGAAGACGATGATAGTTTTGGCTATGGAGTTTACAAATGGACAGTACAACTTGTTACCAACGAGAATCGGTTGGAGAAAATATTATTCCCCATTTTTTGGGGACTTATGACACTCAGGTACAGAAGATGTTATTTGCTTATAGATTTCACCATTTATTGTGTTTATGAGTAGGCGACTCAACAACTTTGCAGGCCTAAAAGTAAAATGGATTCTAAAATCAGGGCTCTTTTGTAGAAAAATTATATATATATATATATATATATATATATATTTTAAAATCTGGGCCCTATTGTAAAAATCAAGGCCCTTACACGTGGGAATATGAAAACACTTTCTTTAACATACGAGTTCTATTAGCAAAATAATCAAACATATTGAAGTCATGGTTTATGAACATTGGAAAACAGATGCAACATATTACTCTTGAATAGAACCTTGATTATGTATAAGTGTGTATTATCATCAGTACATTTGGGAACTTAGAGAGCACAACAGATGGGTTGGAAGTAGTTTTCATCATCCTCGTTCTTACTACTGGGCTCCTTTTGGTCACCATGTTGATTGGAAATATCAAGGTACGACGTTGTGTGGTCTAGTTAAAACTAGGTGTTTGGATTATAGACGATATATCATTACTGTAGTTTCAATAAATATATGATTTGATTATGTTTTCTTAATGATTTAATGTAAAATATTATATTAATAGTACACAAAAGCTTTTATTGTTATATATTCTGGTACATAGGTTTATTTGGAAAACACAATACGTCAAAATGATCAGAAAAGTCTGTGTATATGTACGTACAGGTGTTTTTGCATGCAGCAACATCAAAGAAACAAGCAATGCAGTTGAAAATGAGAAACCTAGAGTGGTGGATGAGTAGGAAACACCTTCCTCGCATTCTTCGACAAAGAGTTCGAAACTACGAGCGCCAAAGTTGGGCTGCGATGCGTGGAGTAAATGAGTCTGAGATGATCCGTGATCTGCCTGAATGCCTTCGAAGGGACATTAAGTATCATCTTTGTTTGGACTTGGTTCGGCAGGTAACCTAACCAAAACATATCCTAAATTAATAACCATATTCAATGTAAAATACAAATATTAATTTGGAAACAAAGACTCTGAAATGATATGGGTTGAACTGATGAATCATAAGACAACTCATATATTTATTCATCTCAAAAGTTTAATTAGAATACCTATAAATCTTTAACTCACTTATCTAAACGAGTCAAATATGTTGATATATCGTATTCCACGTTGCAAAGAGTTGTAATCAAGTTGTACATATGTTAATTAAACAAGTTTAACAATCTAACCCAAATGGGATATATTTATATATTAAACGGGATACACACGACAACCAAAGTAAACATGATTATCTTTGTATTGTGCTATGTAATTGTTAAACTTAGGTACCCTTGTTTCAACACATGGACAGCTTGGTCCTTGAGAACATATGTGATCGTGTTAAGCCTCTCATATTTCCCAAAAAAGAAACAGTGAGTTCATCTAAATTCTAGCATTACAAATCCTTACATGCATTAAAATAAAATTCCATGATAAATCACTTGACTTGTTATTTAATTATAACAGATTACTAGAGAGGGGGATCCGGTACAAAGAATGTTATTCATAGTACGTGGACATCTTCAAAGCAACCAAATTTTACGAGACGGGGTGAAAAGTTGTTGCATGTTAGGCCCGGGAAACTTCATAGGAGATGAGCTCCTATCATGGTGTCTAAAGAGGCCTTTTGTCGAACGGTTGCCACCATCATCCTCGACATTAGTCACTGTGGAGGCCACAGAAGCTTTTGGGCTAGATGCTGAAGATGTGAAATATGTTACCCAACATTTTAGATATACATTTGTTAATGAAAAAGTGAAGATGAGTGCAAGATATTACTCACCAGGATGGAGGACTTGGGCAGCAGTTGCGATTCAGTTGGCTTGGAGGAAGTGCAAACATAGACTCACACTCACTTCGTTGTCGTTCATTAGGCCAAGGAGACCTTTGTCAAGGTGTTCTTCGCTTGGGGAAGATAGGCTAAGGCTTTACACGGCTCTATTGACTTCACCAAAGCCTAATCAAGACGACGATTTCGAATTTTAAACATTATAAGATCTGTAACATATATGTGATTGCAAATTAGTATTATTTGATAATGTTATTTGGCAACGTTTTAATACATTTTTTCCAATAAGAATAGTTCATTTACCTATGATGTAGCAATCTCATACATATGCTTTGGGAGGTAATTTGACACATAAAAAATTATAAAAAAATAATATTTAAACACGGAAAACGCTGGTGCTGATTACATTTTGGTTGGCTAGGAAGGATTAAGGTTCAAACTTCAAACTCCAAAGTGAAAACTCTTTGGGCTAAAAGATATGCCCAACCCAATACTTGTTCTTCAAGATATACATGTTTAAAACCCAAGAGGATATTTTTTTGTATTTATGCTTAAAGTTATAAATAATCAATAGGATAAGCCGTCGAAGGACACATAAAGTTGCGAGAGTTGGCTTCTTATTCGTCATCAACAATCACATGACGTTGTTACACAAGTACATGAATGAGATGTAAAACTTGGTGCAATACGAACTTTAAGGACCCTAACGACTAATATTGAAAGTATAAGGGCGGTTCAGTTTTGATCTCATGGGATGGCTTAAAGGCGATCAAGGATTATTATTATTATTATTATTGTTATTATTATTATTATTATTATTATTATTATTATTATCACTAACTAGGTTATAACCCCGTCTATTACACGGGTTGAATACATGAATTTTATATACTTATTAATAAAACAATATATATTTTAAAACCTCATTTGTTGCACGGGTTAAATAAATGTAGTTTTATATATTTAATAATAATAAGTTATATCTATAAAAATCATATGTATTGTACGGGTTGAATAAATGTAATTTTATATACCAAATAATAAAAGAGTTATATCTTTAAAACTATGTGTATTACATAGGTTGAATAAATATGATTTTACATACCAAATAATAAGAATAATGTATTTAAAAGAACTAATGGATATACTCAGTACGCGATAGATATAGTGATTGCGGAGATGATTATTGAAAAGAATATATACTGGTTAAACATGCTATTCAAGAAGCACATAAGCAGCCATTATGATAAAATATAAATTATATTTAAAAACCCGTAATAAATTTAGTTTTATATATAAAGTAATATTGAAATTTATATACAATTTGATTAAAAATGATGTAATAAAATCGATATAATAATTTTTTTAATAATGAAAATAAAAATAAATATATAATACAAAGTTTGGTCTCGGTGATAAAAAAATTTAGTTATTTAAACATATCTTAAATTAACAATTTAAATTTAAGGATAATATTTATTAGAAAAATAGAAGAATTCTATTCGACATTTAAAGTAGGATAATGTAACCCTTTCCATATTTGTAATTTCCATTTTTAGAAAGCTTGTATTCAATTTCTATCTTTAGTAACTTTGTAATCTTACTTCGTTCCAATCTTGTAAATCCGAGTTATCAATCATAATGGAAAACCATATTTATATCAATCGTGTCTTAATTCATGCTTGTGTTATGTGAAATCAATCATCAAATACGTACTTACATTTATACTTATGTTATATGCAATAAATCAAGACTTTAATACTCTTTGGAACCTTATTCATACATGTTTACTCATTATGCGTGCTTACATCCCTGAAAATCCTATATATATATGTATATTAATATTTATAAAAACAGGAATTTTGAATATTTCTAAAATTTCCCTCCTTCTATCTCCCAACCATTTCATTTATGACCAAACTCTAACACCACTTATAAATACAAGCCTCCTCCACCTTCTAAATACTTTCCACACTCTCAAACTCTCTCAAGGCTTCGATCTTTGCAAATTTTGGAAAAAAAAATTCTTGCTCAAAAAGTGAGTTTTTAACTATCTTTTCTTCTTGTTTTCTTGTTTATCCTTCCTTGGATAACCTCTTGGAGTGTTACCCCATGTTTACCAAGGTAAACAAAGGTTGAACATCACCATATTTGAGGTCCAAAGTGTAACATCCGTCGAAAAACGGGTTTTCAAAACCCGCTTCGTTTATTAATCGAATAGTCAGTTCAAGTTTTCGTTGCTTATTTAATGCTATTTTTAATTTTAAACAATACATAATTAATAAATATATTAGAATTTATAAACTATAATTAATAAACCATAAAATCGGTCGAAGAAAAAAATAAAAGCCGCTGCCGGGTTTCGAACCCGGGTCAGCCGGCTCACTTAACACACAAACAATTAACCACTCCGCCACTTGGTGTTTTTGTGTAAACAAGGAAACAAATAAAACTTAACTCTACCCGTGAACTCACCTGGTTGCGCAAAAACTGAAACCGCTCATCGGCTTTCAACTAACCAGACTGTTGAGTGATCGCTAATTATTGATTATAACCGATAAAACATTTGCAACCCACGTCTTAATCAATTCGGTCATCAATTGTCTCGATTCATATGATTTTGGGAGTTGAAAACCAAAATCAATTACTTCCTGATTTACTCTAACAATATCATCGTCCCATAATTCGGGAACACTCACAGAACCTCCAATTTAACTTTCGCTCTAATTTCTGTTCGTCGGAAACGTTTTCTGATATCGCCGGACTTTCGCCGGAAAACCGTGACATTCATCGAATCGGTAAATTTCTCAATTCTTTCATCTTCTATCCATTGTTAGACTTATACTAACTTAAATCCTTCAACCAGAATCGGTCCCAGACGACGTTACCGGATATTCAGCACTCGCCGGAAAATTTCTGAAAATTCCGAAATCACGCTGTGAATCGGTACGAACATCTAAACTCTTTGATAATTCTTGTCTAGTCATCTAATTTCACAATTAGTTAATCAAAACTGTTAATTGGTCCGCTTAGACGGAATTCATAAAACAGAGCCGACGACCTTTGCCGGAGTTCTGAGAAAATCATCTTTCCGGTACATTCATCTCCAAAACCTTCTTTGTCCATTACATTTTAATCATTTATATGTTCGTTAATCGAATAAATCAAGAACTGTCGAATATCGTTGTCTGTGTCTTTGAACGAAGAAGATGAAGTCGAACAATAAGTATAAGTTTAATTAAAACAAGATATAAAACCGGGTTAGACACACAGTCCAGCGGTGGACTGTGTGCAAACACATAGCGCACGTCACGAGTTCGAATCTTACAAACGTACCGGCTTTCCGAATTAAAACCAATTTTTTTGTTACTGAATTAGAGTAGGACCCAGGATGTTCTTAAGATTAATTTAAATTGTAAGTTTAACAGATAAGTCACACAGCCCAACTGGTTGGGCTGTGCGCTTACAAACCAAGGGACCCGAGTTCGATTCGGTTTCCCTGCAACCGGTTCAATCATTTAAATTCTTTTAGTATAAATCGAATAAATTAAAACATTTAATTGGTATATATATATAATTAAAACTTAGAATATTTCGGGTTAGACACGTAGCTCAGTTGGTAGAGCTGCGTGTACGCGTACGAGAGGTCACAAGTTCGAACCTCACTCAGGGCAAACAAACACAAGTCCGAACCGGTCAACAGTCAAAGTCAACGGTCAACGGTCAACCCAAAAAGTCAACATTTTTTATATTTTTATTTATTTATTTAATTTAAAAATCAATTAAAAATACTTAAAAATAATATTTTTAAAGTTAGAAAATGACCTTAAACTCACAAAAATAAATCTAAAAATCCTATTAAAATTATTAATAAAATCCACTTATTTACCGTACATTTTCGTTATTATTTAGGCTAGTTATTCCTCGTCGATCAACTCTCTAAACTCGTGCGCATTCAACATCATCAAACGAACGCACCCAATGTGAGTGAATCTCTACAAATTCCCCGTTTTAATCACTTTTTGGGGTGTATCATGTGTCTTATTATTTATTACATTTAAACACTTGTGCATCCATCATATCCATGATCAAATGTGTATTTAATATGTATCAACTGTTTGTGTGTTTAATGTTTAGATTAAATTTATCATTTTCAGTACATACATCATCATAGGCCGTCTGTTCCCCATTACCTATGAGCGGAACCGTTCCCCATTACCTATGAGCGGAACGTGGCGTTGCCAACATACGATCGGCTCCGTTTGATTGAGCCTTGATCGCACATACATCATCATAGGCCGTCCGTTCCCCATTACCTATGAGCGGAACGTGACGTTGCCAACATATACATTATCATTCATGTCATATACTTATGCAAGGTGGTTTGTTATTATTTGTTATTGTATGTTTATTTACGTTTGCTCACATATGATTATTGCATAATTTTTCCATATTAAATACAACAAGAAATCAATAATAAATGTTTTCTAACAAGGTTCACTCGCCAACTTTTGTTGACCCAAAAACCCCCATTTTTACACATGATACAGGTGATCCAGTTGCAGCAAGAAACATATAGGACGGCCTAGAAGAATAAATCGGTTTAGACTTTGGATTGTTTGCTTAGTTACTTTTTCCTTGTAATTGTATGAACTTGTTTGGAATATTGAAGTTGTAATTTTGAATTTAATAAATACGAAACATATTAGTAAACATCATGAGCTTTGGTGATAACCCAATTATGCCCCGACTCTTATTCCGCTGCGGGTCGGGGTGTGACAGATTGGTTTCAGAGCCATGACTATAGGGATATAGGATAGGTTATTAGACCCTTAGAGCCTATACTATAGTTGATTAAAATTTTAAATTGATTATGTGTTACATACAAAATTCATGATGTTATATGCTTTATGTTTATTGTTACATTCAATGTTATGCAAGCATGTTCATAAGTACATATTACTATACAATGCTCATCATGAATCATATCCTCATAACATATCATATCCATGAGAGCACACACCCCACAATTTCCATGATTTTTGCAGCGATTTTTGTATTTTTCCAAATCACATCAAAGTGAGTTCTCATGACGGGCATGTAGTAACTGGAAGGGTACAAGTACCGGTAGTCGGAACGTCCTGTTTAGGCTTGGCATTCGTATAAATCCAAAATAAATGACCAGTTTGCCTACCTGGGGACTAACGATGAGAGTACAAAGGACCTATTAGGCCAAAGCATGCTATACCAAACGTCGTGTGAGCTAACCCCACTTTGAGTTGTCATTGTGTCTACACCTGGACACCCTCCGACCATACATTTCGCAAACATATTTCATGGTTTTCATTCGGGTGATGCAAGTATTAAACCGCCAACACCAATGTGAATCCTACTAAGCCAATAGTCATGGGGGCCCACATGACTATACAGGTGATGGAAAGGGGGACATTGGAGGCCCAAACATGAGCAAACCCAAGACATCCTATGGATGTAGTTGCATTATTGATGTTTATGTTATTTTTTTTTAAAACGACACATGACACCTAAAAAGACTCCTTAAACTCACAATCTTCTTATGTATGTTCCTGTAGATGTCGTCTAGGCAGCAACGTGGAGGTAGAAGGTCAGGAAGGTCAAACGAACGCTTGGCCACCCAAATCGCAAAACAAATGGCCGCGGTGCTTCCTGACATCGTAATTCAAGTCCAACAAACTCTCGCCGCAAATCCCCTCAACCCTCCCAATCAAGAAGACCAGAACGTCGACAACCCTCCCTCCAAAAAGTGCTCTTACAAACACTTCAAGTCTTGCGATCCTCCGAAATTTGAAGGGACCGAAGGTGTCACTGCTCTCCTCCACTGGTTTGAGGAAATGGAAAACACCTTCCTCAATTGCGATTGTCCCGAGGATCGCAAGGTACGTTACGCAACCGGGAGACTATTTGGAGTAGCTCTTACCTGGTGGAATACAGAAAAAGGTAAGAGAGGAATCTGCAATGGCCTTAACATGGGAGGAGTTAAGGGAAATCATGACGAGACGCTTCTGTCCAAGAAGCGAGATCAAAAAGTTAGAGGATGAATTTCACTCGTTGAAGCAAAAGGAGGGAGATCATACTTCCTACAACAAAAGGTTTCTAGAGTTGAACCAAATGATCCCCAACTTGTTCACCCCAGTATACCGCTTAGTCGAACACTATATTCGAGGCCTCCCCTCGAAAATTCAAGACTCAGTTCTAAGCACTTCGCCTGCAACACTTGAAGCTGCTATGGAACTAGCTACCGAGCTTACCGAGAATCGTATTCGTAACGGCAAATTTAAGGATGAGAAAAAGAAAGCCCCCATTGAGGGCCAAACTTCAAACCATTCCACCTCCTCCTCAAAGTTTGCTAGTAAGAGGAAACGAAACACCAGAAACTTTGCTGTCACACAAACAAATTTCCCTATCCCTGTTGCACCCATCACCCAAGTTGCCCCCTCATCTGCACCATATAAAAAGCCATACTCCGGCCCCTACCCAAAATGCAACCGTTGCTAATACCATCACTTTCCTGATCATCCCTGCCAACATTGCACCGGCTGTGGCCGCGCAGGTCACACCATTCAAACCTGTCGCGCGCTTCAGCGAACGAACCGCAATCAACCCTCAACCCAAACCCACCATCAGATAGTGGGTCAAGCTCAACAACCTTTACTCCTACCACCCACCCAACATGTAGCCCAATCCTACTACCAACCCAACTATCCCATGATGCAACCTATGCGGGCTTGTTACAACTGTGGAGACCCGAACCACTTCAGGAACACCTGTCCACGCCTGGTGAACATCATCCATGCCCAAGCTCAAGCAAATCCAGTAAACCAGGCTAACCAAGCTCCTCCACCTGCTAGAGGAAGAGCTTTCAACATCAACGCAAATCAAGCTAGGGCTGACAACAATGTGGTTAACGGTACGTTTCTCATCAATGGTAGTTATGCATCCATGTTATTTGATACTGGTGCGGATAAGAGTTTTGTGTCCTTAGAATTTGAACCCATCCTCAACCAAACTCGTGATAAACTCATGGAATCCATAACGGTAGAAGTTGCTGACGGAAAACCGGTCTCATTAAACTCTATTATACGCAATTGTACTCTCACCCTAAACGATCACGATTTTCCAGTTGACCTCATACCTATGAAGTTGGGAAGTTTCGACATTATAATTGGTATGGACTGGCTCAGCCAACATCATGCTGAAGTTGTATGCCGCGAAAAGTTATTCGCATCCCTCTTACAAACGGTCAGACTCTACGAATCTTTGGAGAAACCCCTTCGAAAGGACTCAAATTAATGTCCTGTCTTCAAGCCCGAAAATATCTCCACAAGAATTATGTCGCATTCCTAACTCATGTCGTCAAAAAGGGAATCAAGGAGAAGAAACTCGAAGACATCCCGGTAGTAAAAGATTTTCCGCAAGTTTTTCCTGACGACATTTCAGGACTTCCTCCCGTGAGAGAAGTCGAATTCCGCATTGATCTTATACCTGGAGCTACACCAGTTGCAAAATATCCTTATAGGTTAGCCCCATCCGAAATGCAAGAGCTAGCCAGTCAACTGCAAGAGCTGACTGACAAAGGATTTATACGTCCTAGCTCATCGCCTTTGGGTGCACCTGTCCTTTTTGTGAAGAAGAAAGATGGAACGTTTCGCATGTGTATCGACTACAGAGAACTCAACAAGTTAACGGTCAAGAACCGCTACCCATTACCTCGCATCGATGACCTCCTAGATCAACTTCAAGGCGCCACCTGTTTTTCAAAAATCGACCTTCGTTCTGGTTATCATCAACTCAGAGTACATGAAGAAGACGTCCCAAAGACCGCCTTCCGAACTCATTATGGTCATTATGAATTCATGGTCATGCCATTCGGTTTAACCAACGCCCCAGCTGTCTTCATGGATCTAATGAACAGAGTCTGCAAACCTTATCTCGACCGATTTGTTATAGTCTTCATCAACGACATCCTCATCTACTCAAAGTCTAAGTCTGATCATGAACGGCACCTTCGACTCATCCTTACACTCTTAAGGACAGAAAAGCTGTACGCTAAGTTTTCGAAATGTGAATTCTGGTTAAGGGAAGTACAATTCCTTGGACACGTCGTCAATGATAAGGGAATTCATGTTGATCCCTAAAAAATCAAGGCAGTACATGAATGGCAAGCGCCACGTACACCTACCGAAGTAGGATCATTTCTTGGTTTGGCTGGTTATTATCACCGTTTCATTGCAAATTTCTCCCGTATTGCTGTACCACCCACGGATTTAACACATAAAGGAAAACCCTTCATATGGGGACCCAAACAAGAAGAAGCCTTCCAAACTCTAAAGCAAAAACTCTGTGACGCACCTATCCTCACACTTCCTGAGGTGTTTATGACTTCGTGGTTTATTGCGACGCGTCAGGGCAGGGACTAGGCTGTGTACCGATGCAAAGAGGAAAAGTGATAGCTTATGCTTCTAGACAACTCAAAATTCATGAGAAGAATTACACCACCCACGACCTGGAACTTGGAGCCGTTGTGTTCGCTCTTAAGATATGGAGACATTACCTCTACGGTACTAAGTGTGAAATATACACTGATCACAAGCGCCTCCAACATATCTTTAACCAAAAGGAGTTGAACATGAGGCAACGAAGATGGGTCGAACTTCTTAATGACTACGACTGTGAAATTCGGTATCATCCGGGTAAGGCAAACGTGGTGGCCGATGCGCTCAGTCGAAAGGGTTATACGAACTCCATTCGTCTTCTATGTTCGCAAATCATAACCGACATCAAAGATCAAATCCGAGAAGCCCAACATGTATCAGTAACGGAAAACAAAGTACGCAAGGAGCTGTCTTGTGGAGCTGAACTTAAAATCGAAACTAAATCCGACGGTATTCTGTACTATCTAGATCGCATATGGATTCCCGATCACAATAACCTTCGTGATTTCCTTATGAATGAGGCGCACAAAACACGATACTCTGTACACCCAGGAGCCGACAAGATGTATCAAGACCTTCGATACACCTACTGGTGGCCTGGCATGAAAAAGGATATTGCTGTTTTTGTTTCCAAGTGCCTTACATGTTCCAAAGTAAAAGCTGAACATCAAAGACCCTCAGGACTTCTAGTCCAACCTGAAATACCTGTATGGAAGTGGGAAAACATAACCATGGACTTCATTACCGGGTTACCTCGCACCTCCAGTGGGTATGACACTATATGGGTAATCATTGATCGTCTTACAAAATCAGCTCACTTCATTCCGATCCGCGAGGACTTCAAGAACGAGAAGTTAGCTCGTATCTACATCAGCGAGATCGTAAGCCGTCATGGTGTACCGTTAAGCATTATTTCAGATCGTGATGGTCGTTTCACTTCACGAACATGGCAAGCCGTAAAAGACGCTTTGGGTACACGATTAGACCTCAGTACCGCTTATCATCCTCAAACTGATGGACAATCTGAACGCACCATCCAAACACTTGAAGACATGCTTCGAGCATGTGTCATAGACTTCAAGGGAAATTGGGATGCTCATCTACCATTAGTTGAATTTTCGTACAACAACAGCTATCATTTAAGTATCGGCATGGCACCTTTCGAAGCTTTATATGGTCGTAAGTGCCGATCTCCAGTATGTTGGCACGAAATTGGAGAAGCTCAAATCACCGGTCCAGAATTGATTCAAGAAACCACAGACAAGATCCATCAAATTCGAAACAATCTTCTAGCGGCACAAAGTCGTCAAAAGAGTTATGCAGACAAACGACGAAAGCCCTTGGAGTTTAACATTGGTGATCAAGTACTTTTAAAAGTATCACCGTGGAAGGGAGTAGTTCGTTTTGGCCAGAAGGGCAAGCTAGCACCACGCTACGTAGGACCTTTCAAGATACTCGAAAGAGTAGGACCTGTAGCATACAAGCTTGACCTACCAGAAGAACTCAACAGAATTCACCCCACATTCCACGTATCAAACTTGAAGAAGTGCCTCGCCGATGAAAACCTCCATATTCCCCTGGAAGATATTCAGATCAATGAATCTATGCACTTCATTGAAAGACCAGTAGAGATCATGGACTTTGGAGAAAAACGTTTAAGACGGAGTCGTATTCCAATTGTTAGGGTACGCTGGGAGTCGAAACGAGGACCTGAGTTTACTTGGGAACCTGAAGACTCAATGCGCGAAAAATACCCGCATCTTTTTCCTGTTACCACTACTACTTAAATTTCGGGACGAAATTTCTAAAAGTAGGGGATACTGTAACATCCGTCGAAAAACGGGTTTTCAAAACCCGCTTCGTTTATTAATCGAATAGTCAGTTCAAGTTTTCGTTGCTTATTTAATGCTATTTTTAATTTTAAACAATACATAATTAATAAATATATTAGAATTTATAAACTATAATTAATAAACCATAAAATCGGTCGAAGAAAAATAAAAGCCGCTGCCGAGTTTCGAACCCGGGTCAGCCGGCTCACTTAACACACAAACAATTAACCACTCCGCCACTTGGTGTTTTTGTGTAAACAAGGCAAATAAAACTTAACTCTATCCGTGAACTCACCTGGTTGCGCAAAAATTGAAACCGCTCATCGGCTTTCAACTAACCAGACTGTTGAGTGATTGCTAATTATTGATTATGACCGATAAAACATTTTCAATCCACGTCTTAATCAATTCGGTCATCAATTGTCTCGATTCATATGATTTTGGGAGTTGAAAACCAAAATCAATTACTTCCTGATTTACTCTAACAATATCATCGTCCCATAATTCGGAAACACTCACAGAACCTCCAATTTCACTTTCGCTCTAATTTCTGTTCGTCGGAAACGTTTTCTGATATCGCCGGACTTTCGCCGGAAAACCGTGACATTCATCGAATCGTTAAATTTCTCAATTCTTTCATCTTCCATCCATTGTTAGACTTATACTAACTTAAATCCTTCAACCAGAATCGGTCCTAGACGACGTTACCGGATATTCAGCACTCGCCGGAAAATTTCTGAAAATTCCGAAATCACGCTGTGAATCGGTACGAACATCTAAACTCTTTGATAATTCTTGTCTAGTCATTTAATTTCACAATTAGTTAATCAAAACTGTTAATTGGTCCGCTTAGACGGAATTCATAAAACAGAGCCGACGACCTTTGCCGGAGTTCTGAAAAAATCATCTTTCCGGTACATTCATCTCCAGAACCTTCTTTGTCCATTACATTTTAATCATTTATATGTTCGTTAATGGAATAAATCAAGAACTGTCGAATATCGTTGTCTGTGTCTTTGAACGAAGAAGATGAAGTCGAACAATAAGTATATGTTTAATTAAAACAAGATATAAAACCGGGTTAGATACACAGTCCAGCGGTGGACTGTGTGCAAACACATAGCGCACGTGACGAGTTCGAATCTTACAAACGTACCGGCTTTCCGAATTAAAACCAATTTTTTTGTTACTGAATTAGAGTAGGACCCAGGATGTTCTTAAGATTAATTTAAATTGTAAGTTTAACAGATAAGTCACACAGCCCAACTGGTTGGGCTGTGCGCTTACAAACCAAGGGACCCGAGTTCGATTCGGTTTCCCTGCAACCGGTTCAATCATTTAAATTCTTTTAGTATAAATCGAATAAATTAAAACATTTAATTGGTATATATATATAATTAAAACTTAGAATATTTCGGGTTAGACACGTAGCTCAGTTGGTAAAGCTGCGTGTACGCGTACGAGAGGTCACAAGTTCGAACCTCACTCAGCGCAAACAAACACAAGTCCGAACCGGTCAACAGTCAAAGTCAACGGTCAACGGTCAACCCAAAAAGTCAACATTTTTTATATTTTTATTTATTTATTTAATTTAAAAATCAATTAAAAATACTTAAAAATAATATTTTTAAAGTTAGAAAATGACCTTAAACTCACAAAAATAAATCTAAAAATCCTATTAAAATTGTTAATAAAATCCACTTATTTACCGTACATTTTCGTTATTATTTAGGCTAGTTATTCCTCGTCGATCAACTCTCTAAACTCGTGCGCATTCAACATCATCAAACGAACGCACCCAATGTGAGTGAATCTCTACAAATTCCCCGTTTTAATCACTTTTTGGGGTGTATCATGTGTCTTATTATTTATTACATTTAAACACTTGTGCATCCGTCATATCCATGATCAAATGTGTATTTAATATGTATCAACTGTTTGTGTGTTTAATGTTTAGATTAAATTTATCATTTTCAGTACATACATCATCATAGGCCGTCTGTTCCCCATTACCTATGAGCGGAACCGTTCCCCATTACCTATGAGCGGAACGTGGCGTTGCCAACATACGATCGGCTCCGTTTGATTGAGCCTTGATCGCACATACATCATCATAGGCCGTCCGTTCCCCATTACCTATGAGCGGAACGTGACGTTGCCAACATATACATTATCATTCATGTCATATACTTATGCAAGGTGGTTTGTTATTATTTGTTATTGTATGTTTATTTACGTTTGCTCACATATGATTATTGCATAATTTTTCCATATTAAATACAACAAGAAATCAATAATAAATGTTTTCTAACAAGGTTTACTCGCCAACTTTTGTTGACTCAAAACCCCCCATTTTTACACATGATACAGGTGATCCAGTTGCAGCAAGAAACATATAGGACGGCCTAGAAGAATAAATCCGTTTAGAATTTGGATTGTTTGCTTAGTTACTTTTTCCTTGTAATTGTATGAACTTGTTTGGAATATTGAAGTTGTAATTTTGAATTTAATAAATACGAAACATATTAGTAAACATCATGAGCTTTGGTGATAACCCAATTATGCCCCGACTCTTGTCTGCGGGTCGGGGTGTGACACAAAGTTGAATAAAAATTCTGCATTGATTAAAATTTTTATAAACTTGTTTTTATTTACTTTTAACTTGAACAATCTTGTACCAACCTTGCTTCTAACCAAACCTATGGTTATGGAGCTTGAGTATGGTTGATTCTCATAAGTTTAGAGGTTCAAGAACCTCATAAACTTTCTGTTTTGATAGGGTTTAGACAATTCACAAGTGATGAAAGCCATCCAAGTTCACCATAGTTCATATGGAAAGACTTGTGTAATGGTAACAGTATGAAGCTTGGAAGCCTTAACTATCATAAACTAGTTCCACCACTTTACTTCATATTTTCCATGTTTATATCATTAAAACTCGTTCAACTTTCATTAGAGTGACAAAGCTACGACATGTCCCCAAACGTTGCCATGTTTGGGATGCATGCACCTAGCTTGCTCCCTTAGTTGTTTATTATTTTAGTCGGCTTAATAGTTTAGTTTATATTCTTGCTATTCATGACCACCCGGGTTTACCAACTAAGTTGGTAAACTTTGTGCTTTGGTGAATCCATACAATGAGGTTTAACGGATGTTTATCATCCTACATCCATGCATGACTTATATGAATTCTATGATAATATATGACGAATTTATTATAAAATATACTATATATATATATATATATACATGACCGAATTCTTGATGTTAACCAGATTATGGTTACATGTCATGAACATAGGTTATATTATCTATGTTTTCGACTTCTCGTTACGATTCCAATGGGCAAGTTCGACCCATGAAATCACATGAAAATAATAGTGTCAAAAACGAGTGTTTAGGACTAGATAATTATTTTTCGTTTACATACTTTTATATTCTTAACATTTTCGTATCCAAACTCTTCACAAACTCTGAATACTCAAACACATTCGTTTCCTCCATATAGGGTAACTTCGGTGTTCCATCCTCCAAACTTAACAACTCTCGGATTGCTAGGAACACTTTGCAAACCGTGAGTATACTCAACATCCTTTTGCTTTAACATTTTTAGGTGTAATACGTTATGTTATTAAACTCCACACATCACATACTTTATGCTTAAATCACAATTAAACAATCCAACACTCATGCTTGATACGTTATACATGAATTCATATATGCTAGACTATTCTTATGCTTTATACTTGTCATTAACTTCGTACAAGTCTCCCTTAACATGTATAGCGCTATAGGATTAACGCACCGTCCATATTCTTGAGATCATGTTAAGTAAACAAAACAGTCTATTCATTGCTATGATTGGATTACGCTAGCGGAAATCTTTGGGTTGACATTTATAGTTGCATGCTAGTATCATATGTTAGTTCTAGTTAACTATTATGTCATGTGGATTCATTTAAAATTTTATACATATGCTAGTATTCAAACTTGTATACTCGCCAATACCTGGTGTGTTAAACTCTACGTTAAAACGTATTGCAGGAACTTGATGATGATGATGATGCCACACGGAATCTAGTACAATGACTAGAAACGCACCTTTAAATTTAATATTTTGTTTCCATTCAACATGTTGTAATTTGTTTCAAATGTATGTACTTGTTTCTTGAAATGAAATGAAATATTATTTATTAAATCGAGCAATCTCATTTTCGTCTCACCCTAATGTTTCCGCAAACGGTTGGGGTATGACATATAAAATTTAATATTAATTTTTATTTATTTAGTTAATATAAGATAGAAAAAAATTATAATTGAATAGTTGGGAGGTTGTATGATAATAAATCGGTTAACTTTATTATAATGTCATATGTTTTTAGTTGTATATTTTAATTATTTTCTAAAAAAATTAAGACTTTGTTATTGTTAGTAAAATCAATGATCTTATATTTGTAATTTTGTTTGGTATTATTATATTAAAAAATGCATATTATACATATAATTATATTGTATCTTAAGTTATTGATACCATCCAAAATGTTTTTCGATTTTACGTCTAGCATTATATATACTATGATAAAAGTTTAAAGTTTATTAGAGATAATTACATCATTAAAAAAATAAGAGTAAATTTGTATATTACAAATAAAAAGTAGGTGTCTATAAAAAATAATAATAATTTGGGTAAAGGAAACTAAAAATTATAGTTGTTATATGACACGTTAGATAATATGAACAATGAAGATTATATGATATAGAAAACCAAATAAATATTATTATAAATTAAAAGTATACATTAAATTAAACTAAATAATAATTATCTATAATTAAGTAGAATAGATTAAATTAAACAATATTTAGTAGGAGAGTTATATATAATTAATTAGAAGAGATTAAACTAAATAATAATTGTCCATAAGAGATTAAAGTAAATAATATTTAGTAGGAGAGTTATCTATAAATAAGAATTATCCATAAGAGATTGGCGGGAAAATCAAAATATACATGGTCTCAAAAGATACATGAGCTAATATGATGACAAGTGTCCCCTATATGGTTTCTTTTCTTATATAGTATAGATTTGGTTAGAGTTCGAATAGACTTAAGAGAGTTATTTTAAGTTATCTGATAGTTGTATGTAGGGTTGTAAACGAACCGAATGTTCAGCGAACAGTTTGTGAACCGTTCAGCGGAAAGTTCATTTATGTTCGTTCGTTTAGTAAATGAACGAACACGAATAAGAAATTTCATTTGTTAAGTTAAACGAACGAACATGGACAGAGGTTGCGTTCGTTCGTTTATGTTCGTGAGCGTTCGGTAATGAGTTCATTTATGTTTGCTCATTAATGTTTATTTATGTTTGTTTAAAGTTTTTTATATGTTGTATTTTGTTTATTATTTCTAGTTTTTAAAGTTTTGAAACCCTGTTTATCTTATATGCCTCTCACAACATCCCTCATTTTACTATTTCGATTTAAGTTTATGTTAAAGCTTAACAAACTCTTCAGTTTGTGTTTATCATGTTTCTAATAATCATGTCAAGTGTGTTCGGATAATTATGTTATGTGTTTATTAATTTTTTGTGCATTCTTCGTAATGTTTGTCATAAAAATGCATATTTTATTCTAAAATGAATATTGTATTCATAAACGTCATTTGAGTTCAGTTATGTTCATGAATATTTGTTAGAGTTGATTTGCGTATGGTAAGTGTTCGTGAACATTTCACGAACATGTTTGTTTCCTTAACGAACGAACATGAACAAGAAATCTCGTTCGGTAAGCGTTCGTGAACATTTCATGAACAAGCTTGGTCCTTAACGAACGAACAGGAACAAAGCATTATTCGTGTTCGTTCGGTTTTCTTACAGCCCTAGTTGTATGGGTGGCTTTATAAATCCTTAGTCTGTATTTATATTTTATATATTAGTTGTTTAGGCAAAATATCAAATACAAATAGCCTTATTGTACAAAATGTACGAAAGGCAAGGCATGAAAAGGAAAAAAAACACGATGACATTTTCGTAATTATTTACTTATAGAGTAATTATGAAAATTACCCTACAAATGATCTTGTAGGGAAATTTTGATCTTGTAGGGTAATTTTGTAAAATAACCTTGTAGGGTAATTTTGATCTTATAGGGTATCATATTTACTTTACAAATGATCTTGTAGGGTAATTTTATCTTGTAGGGTAATTTTATAGAGTATCATAATTAGTCTACAAATGATCTTGTAGGGTAATTTAATTTTGTAAGGTAAGAGTATAATAATTACTCTACAAATGATCTTGTAGGGTAATTTTGATCCTGTAGGGTAATTACGGGTAAAATAATTACGAAAATTCCACCGCATTTTTTTACCTTTTTACGCCTTTCGTACGTTTTGTACAACAAGACTATTTGTAGAGGAACTTTACCCTAGTTGTTTAATAGGTTAGTATTGGAATATGATTAGAAATAGTAGGTGAGTCTAAGTTAGTACATATATTGCATATGTATTTACGAATTAGAAAAAAGCAGTCAACCAATTATATTTTGTTCATAAACCTTGTTCTTAATTCACTTGGTTAAACGACCTCAGGTTTAACCAAGTGGTATCAAAGCCTGACGATCTAGGCTCGATTCTGTTATAATTTCCCATATGTTTCCGGTTTGTAGTGTCTCTAATAGAAGGTGTCTAAGTTCCGATCATAGTAAGTTTCCGATCGTAGGAAGTAATTGATTGAAGGAAAGTTCTTAGAAAACCGATCGCAGCGAAGAGTCAGTCAAGAAACCGAAACAATGGCAGAGTCACAGGTAGTAGGAGGAATCAAGAAACTGAACCAAAGCAACTATAAGCAATGGTCGACGTGCATCAAATCGTATCTTCAAGGTCAAGAACTTTGGCAGGTAACGAATGGTACCGAGATGAGATACCCCATAAACAATGTCAATGGTGCTATCAGAAAGTGGCAGGTGCCGGGCAATGTTCAAATACCCAAAGAAAACGTGGGACACACTGGAAACCTTGTTTACAAAGAAAAACGATGCCTGGTTGCAGCTAGTCGAAGGTGAATTAATGGCGGCGTCCCAAGGTGATCATCCTATTTCATAGTATTTTCAAAAAATAAAAATCTATGTTGTGAAATTGGAGAACTTGATCCACAATCTCGGGTTAGCGATGCACATATGAAGCGGATACTCATTCACGGTTTAAGGCTAGAGTATCGCAACTTCGTTACCGTTATCCAAGGGTGGGCGACCCAAACGAGTATAACCGAGTACAAGAATATTCTATCATCACGGTCTTGTTCACTTCGGTGACGAGATTACGCCAGTGGACACTTTGGTTTGACATATAGTTTTTGCATGCTAGTATGATATGTAACTTAGTTTACAAATTGCCATGTTGAATTTGAGACTTTTATGCGTATGCTATGTAAACTTGTCTTGTATGTTCACCAACCATTTTGTATTGACAAATACTTTAATACATGTTGCCGGAAATTGATGATGAAATCTTGAGAAATCTACTTAGGGTGGACTAGAAACGCACCCAAAATTTTGCTTATGTAATCTTTCGCATGTTTGGTTAAGTTAGATTCAATGTTGTATTTCCTTTACAAAACAATGTACTTTGAATTTATGAATGAAATGGAAGTTGTTTATTTAATTATTGTCACTCTTAGTTTGTTATGAAGTTTTGAACGATCTCGTTCGTCTCACTCCGATATTTCTCCTATCGGTTGGGGTTTGACACACCTAGACTACACGTACACACATAAACCACCTCCATTCACATTAGTATTTACATAATCTTACGTGTAGCACCATAACCCATGATTAGCTAACCCAACTCAATACTTTAACATTGCTCCTTCCTAATACATTCACATTCTTCACAGTTACTTCAAAATCACATTTAAGAAATCAATCAAACACATGGTGTACGTTGCATCATTCAAGCATAAGGTACCACTCCTATAGCATACTTTT
Organism: Scalesia atractyloides; assembly: GCA_947069175.1. Taxonomy (NCBI): domain Eukaryota; kingdom Viridiplantae; phylum Streptophyta; class Magnoliopsida; order Asterales; family Asteraceae; genus Scalesia; species Scalesia atractyloides. Next base: position 8,063,211 of record CAMTDV010000022.1, read on the forward strand.
ACCACATCATAGTAACAATTCAAATCTTCCACATGAACTATATCTAAAACACACTTCTTATGTTAGTTTGCATCATTATCACTTACGATACATATTTACCCATTACTTGCATAAAATTTCACTGATTATTATTATTTAGACATTTCATCATACACTTGGTGTGCGTACTGCTTTTTAAGCATAATGTACAAGTATTTCATGCTTTTCTTCCTACTTATCACTTTCATTCATCAACACAAGTAAACCTCAAACAAAATTCATTCCATACTCAATCCAAGTAACAAGTATACATTACATACTACATACTACATCAAATTAGCACAAGCATTGAATATGGATGATTCACCAATATCATCATCTTTACTACTACAGGTGGGTTTCATCCCAAAACATCAAGTTACTCAAAATCATGCATAATTCATGTTTCATACGATGATTCTAACACATATTAATGCTTAATTTCATACCAATTCGTGGATTGATCATAAACCCACTTCACACAAAATCACCAAATCAAAAACTAAAACTTACCACATGTTTGTTAGGATTAGATAATTGTAGCTTTTCACTCATGTAAGAGATTGGTTGGATCATAATTTCATCACCAATTTGGGGTTTTGGGTGGGTTGTTTGAGAACCCTCTTCCAACCTCTTGCACAAATTGATACTTTAGACACACAAAAGTGCAAAATTTTGACCTCAAATTCCTTTTGTTGACCATTTTATAAACTTTCAAGGAATATCACAAGTGGTCCTTCACTTTCCTTCCTTCTTTCGACTTAACAACCCTTTTAACTACGTTAATTTACCTAGTTATTTTATGTCATGACATAACATAAGAGAACTTACTAGCGAATAAAAATATTCGAGTTTTAGGACGTTACAAATTTTGTCGATGAAACCCTATTTTTCTTGTAGTGTAAACAAATACATCTTACAGATTTAGTTAAAAAATCAATTTGATTAAAATAAAAATAATAAAACATAGGTTTAGAAAACTACCTCATGCAATCTAATGTTTCAAGATGTTCAATGTGGAAAATTTCCCTCTCTATCTACAACAAAGAATGAAAATCCAACTGAAGTTTAATAGAAAAACCCCAATAAGAACTTAAGACCACACACATGCAATCAAGCAAAAAAAAGTAGACAATTCAATAAATCGATTAAATATAAACATCCAAAAATTATAAAACCATACTTGATCTAAGAAATTAAGGTTTTTAATCCTTTGACAAAGACCTTGTTCAAGGTAGTGTCGTCAAACAGACCTACGACTCTGACATTGGTCATCATTGTCTCACCGTGGATGGTCACTGCAACTACGTGCGAACTAATCATTTTTTATGTGAAACAATCAGTATAAATCAAGATTTGGAAAGGAACAAAGAATTGGGTGTGTAGAAGTCGGTTAAGAAGTTATAACTGGTTTTCATCATTGAATTACTTGTACAGTGGATTAGTGGGGATAGTATGTGCTTAGAAGATATGAAGAAGCTGCATTTTTTAACTACCACTTGAATTAAGTAATCAGTTATTACAGCTGTTACTCGTAAACTGCCTGATGGATTAGTTGTAACTCCATGAATTACTAATGTAGCGGGAAAAGTGGGGTTATTGCATTTTTCGTTTTCGCAATGTCGACTTTCAAGGGCCAAAATTTGGCTTAACAAGATCCAATGGTGTATGTTGATCTGACAACATTTATAAACTAATCGTTATCATTATAAGAAATAATTACACCAACTAGTACTATCTTTTCACCATTATCATTATACAAATAATTACACCAACTAGTACTATCTTTTCACCATTATCATTATACAAATAATTACACCATATCATTATACAAATAATTACACCAACTAGTACCATCTTTTCAAACACTTAACACTCTTTAATGTCTTTTATACATGTAAAAGCTCTTCACACAAGAAAAGAAATATATTTTTATATAAGGAACTAAAAACAGCTAAGAATGACACCAACCAATATTCGAAGTGGGTTTAAGGAGTACCACATTTTTATATTCGTTCTTTTACTTGTTAAAGTTAAAAGACATGCAACTGATGCCAGTTGTAGACATGTTTGAAACCTTTAGAAACTTTACATATATTATATAGAACTTATCGAAAAGCTAGCATACTTATCAACACCAACCAAATAACCACAAGTAATCTACAATAACCCACTTTAAAAAGAGTTAAGTTAAAAAAGTTAACTTCACAAGCCTTATCGTATAAAATATACAAAAGACATTAAAAAATGCAATGACATTTTTATAATTATTTGCTCCTAGCAAATTACTCTATAAGTAATCTTATAGGGTAATTTTGTAAAATGACTTTGTAGGGTAATTATCAAAATTACTCTACGGTGTATCAAAATTACTCTACAAGATCATTTGTAGAGTAATTATAATACTTTACAAAATTATCATACCAGATTATTTGTAGAGTAATTATGCTACTCTACAAAATTACTCTACAAGATCAAAATTAACCTACAAGAACGTTTTACAAAATTACCCTAACAAGATTAAAATTACCATAAAAAACATCTTACAAAATTACCCTTAAATATCAAAATTACCCTACAAGATTATTTGTAGGGTGATTTTAATAATTACTCTACGAATAAATAGTTACGAAAATGCCATTTCATCTTTTACCTTTAAAAAATATATACATTTTATTGCTATTATTTTTTATTTATAGTAAAAACGCATATATAAAACAACGAATGGCCTAAAGGATAAGCTAGTACATTTAATCACAAGTATAGATTACCTCTCCACCGTTGAAACCTTTGTGTCTTCTTCTCCTTAGTCATATACATATATTCCAACCTCTCTCACACACACACAAAACACACACACACATGGCTACCAGGAGTATCAGTCATGAACTTTCGGATGCATACATTGATCAAACCACTGATGAAGACAATGAAGAAGAAGAAGAAGAAGAAGAAGAAGATGAAGAGTGCATTCTTGGCCCTGGGAGAGCCACATTTGACCCTAGAGCTCCATGGGTCCACGAATGGAACCGGGTCTTCCTCATGTTGTGTGTCATGGGTCTGTTTGTAGACCCACTCTTCTTCTACACACTGTCAATAAGCGAGTCGTGCATGTGTGTGTACGTGGACGGGTGGCTAGCCATCTCCGTGACGGTGCTCCGGTGCATGACGGATGTGTTTCACGTCTTCAACTTGTGGTTGCACTACAAGATGAACCGGTTCAGCACCGGTCAGACAACTGTAAGGAACGTGGTGGCCCGGCTCATGAAGTGGTTCTCGTTTGATATGTTCGTCATCCTACCGATTCCTCAGGTTCCTTTAAGTCCATAACTTAGAACAAAATAATCTACATTGTTATATTTCTGCATCGTCATTGAGAATTTTGGGCTTTTTGTTACTGAAATAAGTCGTACTCTAAATATAAACTTTATTACAAGAGAGTTACTTGATTTAATGAAAAAAAGGGTTTAAATGCGTATTGGGTTTAAAAATCATATGAGGTTATAAAGATTTTGGGTTTTAAATTTTATAAACTTTTGTTTATGAGTTAATTATGTTTTCGTTCATGTGGTTTTTTAAAAATAACCATTACACTCCATTAGTTTAGAAATTATCAAAACAATACCGGCACTTTCACTTTTATAACAACTACAATCCACTAACCTCATCAATTATTCTGTTAGTTTATTTGAAATTACTATAATGTTACTGTTATAAAAGTAAAAATATAAATAAATAGTTAGTTATGTTTTCCGACTCTTTGATTTATTGAAAATAATGATTACAATTTCCACCTTCAACTCACCAACGGTGATAGGCAGATTGGGTGGTGGTTATGGTCGTCGGGTATATAACAAAAAGAAATTCCAAAATTTTGGGTCTCCTAGAAAGTGGACCACTGGTGGTCGCCGATCTTACCTTTTCAAGAGCAGGCCCTTCGTAATGTTTTCATCGTCATGCATATATAGTATGGAAATGAACAATGCTTTTAGCCAAAAAGGATAACACATGATGTTTGTATCAGTATTTCTGCCTGACGTATGCACAAGAACACCTCCAATCACTTGAATAAAAAAAATATTTAAAAGTATTGGTTCATATGTGTGTGCATTTAAATGTAGTAAACATTTATGTATGTAAAGATCCTATCCTATGAATGTTTAATGGATTTTTCTAAGTGGGAAATTTACAAAATTGATACCTTATAATATGTTTGTGTAAATAATATCATTTTAAAACACACCACACAAAATAGCTCACACTTCACGTCTATGCTTTGTTTTTTCACACAAACAAATATGTTTTGTTTGTTACCCATAAAGCTTCATCCGGTTTATTCACACGTATAACACATGCTATATATGGATAATAATCTGTTAGGAATCATCATTCATTACGAAAATCGCGAGAACTAACGTGAACACAACTAAAAATACCGAAAAAAGATAAAAACACAAAAAAATAAATTGAGTGAACTGTCATTTCGGTCCATAAGGTTTGGTCACTTTTTTTCACTTTAGTCCAAAATTCAAACCTTTTGAATCTAGGTCCCTATGATTTCTATTTTGTTGCCATTTTGGTTCAAAAGCAAAATCAGCTTAGATTTCTAAAAAAAACCCTGGTTTTTGTCTTTTTTCATAGTTTAATGAAGAACATTTTGGTCATTACAAGTTTTATTATAATAAATTTTTAATTAAAATAATAAAATAAAATTTGATCTTTGACCTTATAAAAGCAGAATGAGAGAGATCATCTTCTTCCCAATTAAACCTTAATCCAAAGAAGACAGAGGGCTCTGCTAGAGAGAGACTAAGATCGGAGAAGAGATGGGTGTGGGACGGAGTAGGCTGCCGCGCCTTCAACGATGGTTAAACGGTGATGCTTATTAAGGTTCCACCGTGCATGGCGGAAGAGATGGTGGTTCACCGGCGGCGACATGGAGATCGCTAATGAACCAAGAGCTCCGACCAAGATTACAAATCCGACTACTGAGGTAAGCACCGTAGACAACTCAATATCCCCCCGGTCCAAACCCCAGATGATAATATCCTCGGTGGAGGAATCTTTGTAGGGCTCTCTGCCTAGAGTTAACAACTGTGCTAGTAGGTTCGCTGAGTAATCCGAGTCCAGCTGAGCTGAAACCCACTTCAGACTCACCGGATCTAAAGCTTCAAGGTTTTGTTGAATCGGTGATTTTTAGATGAGTTTCCGCTGGAGTTGTTTTTTGGATAGTTAAATTAAAGTTAAACTGAGGAGGAAGGTTTGAAACTAAAACTGAATCTGGAAGCTTTGCCATCAAACCTGGTTCAGATCTGATGTGTGGGTTGATGGATGATGGTAGATGGGGCAGTGATGATGGGGTTAGTAGATGGCGTGATGGTAGTTGAAGGAGGGTTGGTAGTGATGGTGTTTTTAATGATAGTAGTGGTGGTAGCAGGTGGTTGATGGTGATGGTAGGAGAGGAGAGAGAGAGAGAGAAAATGAGAGAGAGTAGATTTTTTTAATTTATTTCTTATCTTTATAACTTTTAATGACTATTTTACCCCTAAGGAAAAAAGACAAAATATCAGAATCTTATTAGATAAATATGAGCTGATTTACTGTTGGATCAAAATGGCGAAAAAAAATGAAACCAGAGGGAACCAGATGCAAAAAGTTTCAAATTTGGACTAAAGTGGCAAAACTGTCGAAATCTCACGGACCAAAATGACAGTTTACTCAAATAATTTTTTTTGAGAGGGGGGTTAGGTTTTTCTTGAAGGTTTTTTATTTAGATGTAGTTTTTTTTTTTCTTTTTATAGAGAGGTGGGGGTGTGGGGTGCTTAGGTTTTAGGTGATGGTAGTATGAGTTTATTTTACTGTGTTCACATTCCTTCATGTGGTTCTCACAATAAAAATGATTATCAAATACTTATACACATGATGCATACATAGAAAACATTTAATTAAGGGCATAATATAATACTTTTAAAAATCTCAAATTTGAAATTTAAAATTCTAATTAACCATCGCAGGTAGTATTATGGGTAGTGATTCCAGCATTGCTACAAAAAGGTTCATCCACATTTGTAATGACTGTTTTCTTGATCATGTTTTTGTTCCAATTCCTCCCCAAGATTTATCACTTTGTCCGCCTCCTACGACGAATGCTAAGATTCTCCGGCTACATCTTTGGTACTGTTTGGTGGGGCATCGCTCTCAACCTGGTCGCCTATTTCGTCGCATCTCATGTAACATAATTGCAGTTTTGTCACAAAATTAATATACATTTTGTGTTCCAAACAATTTGGAACGTACGAATGTACGATCATAACTTTGTTTCAACTACTGTAGGTTGTGGGAGCATGTTGGTACTTGCTAGGAACCCAAAGGGCTACAAAATGCTTGAAGGAGAAGTGCATGGAGACAAATGGTTGCAAATTGCGAATATTGACATGCCAAGAGTTAATGAATTATGGAACAAGTAGATTGGTTCTAGACCGCACGAGATTGTCATGGGGCGAGAACAGAAGAGTAAGGTCTGTTTGCCTTCAAGACGAAGATAATTATAGCTACGGAGCTTACAAATGGACGGTACAACTCGTTGCCAATCAGAGTCGATTGGAGAAGATACTATTCCCCATCTTTTGGGGACTTATGACACTAAGGTACAAAAATGAATTATGTTAAAGATTATCCTGTGTATGTAGAAGTTTTGGATTGAAATAATTACTAGAAAAGATAGTTGATCATTAAGTCGGTAGAAATACAGTTTTTAGTTTTGGTACGTGAAAGACATACAATTAGTTTACGAAGAATAATATATACGAAATGAATGAAACAAAAAAATATGTGTTTGCTTGATCAAGGTAATAGAATAACCCATTACATAAGGCATTCCATTCACTCAAATTCATTCCATCCACCACCCCTGTTTTTTTCTCATTCCATTCTCTGTCACTCTTCTTCATCAACATCCCACCCGCCGCCACCACCATCACCCACCGTTGTTGCCAACGCCCGCCACCCTGTGTCGCTGCCCGACCATCCCCACCGTCACCCTCAACCACCGACCACCGGCGCCAACGCCGACCACCGTCAACACCTGCCGCCGACAACTGCCACCCTGCGTCACCTCCACCAGCCACCACCAGCCACCACCACCCACCACCTTCGTCACCCTCCTCCACCGACCACCGGTGCCACCACCGACCACCGCCATGGACGACCTCGGCCACCGCTTGCCACCACCACTGTCCACCGTCGCCGCCACCCACCACCTCCACTGACCACCGCCACCTACGCTGACCACCACCACCACCTGGCTTCGTTGCCACCCGCCTGCCACCACCACCGCCCGACCACCGCTAGCCATCGTCGTCGTCACCCTCCACCACTGCCGCCCACGGCTACCACCCGCCACCACCACCGACCACCGGCACCCACCCCACCACCGCCACCCATGCCACCACCATCCACCACCCACTGCCGACACTCCACCGCTGACACTCCACCACCGCCACCACCCACCACCACCACCGCCGCCACCCATTGGCGATTTTATTCCTTCATTTTTTGCTTCCTACCAAACAACACAAGATAATGGTTCATTCAATTATCACATGGTAACCAAACAAGACCATGGAATGATAATGATCTATTTCATTCCTTTGTCCATTCCATTACTTCGTCCATTCAATTCTCTCGCTCATTTCATTACCTCGTACCAAAAAGACCCTTAGCCTTTGGAGAAATAGACAAAAGCATAGGCTAAATAGCCCACTGACAAAATTTAGCCTCTAGTTTTTATCCTACCCTTTTTCATTTGCCGGCTATTTAGCCTACGCCTTTTCATTTGCCGGCTATTTAGCCTATACTTTACGTGTGCCTTTTTTATTGGTTCTAGTTTTGTGGAACTCATTGTACTTCACCATGAGTTTTTATGTAGGCTAGCCAAATTATCTTAGCCCAGGGATCCTGTTTGGCGTCGTTTAATTAGTTCTTTCTTTCTTTGTCTATTTTGCAAAGGCTGCATATCTATTCTATTCTATTAACTTTAAATGTCAAGTTATCTATTCTATTAACTTTAAAGGTATACTTGTGTATTTTGCTAATATTATAATCGAATATATAGAACCTTAATTGATATTGTGTGTATCAGTACATTTGGAAACTTGGAAAGCACAGCAGATGGGTTGGAACTAGTTTTCATCCTCCTTGTTCTTACAACGGGGCTCCTTTTGGTCACCATGTTAATCGGAAATATCAAGGTACGATTTCGGTGTGGCATTAATTAAAAGTGTTATTTTGGGTAAGTTCATTATCTATTTCAATTAAGATAGCCCAAACACCCTTAGATTGGAGTTAATTTGTTATATTATCTCAAAAGTAAGTATATATGTACAGGTGTTTTTGCATGCAACAACATCAAAGAAACAAGGAATGCAGTTAAAAATGAGAAATTTAGAGTGGTGGATGAGTAGGAAACACCTTCCTCACATACTTCGACAAAGAGTTCGAAACTTCGAGCGCCAAAGTTGGGCGGCGACGCGTGGAGTAAACGAGTGTGAGATGATCCGCGATCTACCTGATGGCCTTCGAAGGGACATCAAGTACCATCTTTGTTTGGACTTGGTTCGACAGGTACCTAACCGGCCAAAACATAAACACTAAAGAGATTACAAATTTATAACCAAATTCAGTGTAAAATACAGATTTTGGGTTAAATCAATGAATCCAAACATAACGCGTATATTTATTCAAGTCAAAGACATCAATCCTAATCAAGCACACTTAAAATCATATAATTCAAATACCAGAACACTACATCTTTTAACTTATTGATTTAAACAAGTGGTTCACATATTGTAAACAAGTTTGTGGGTTGTAAATAGGTTTTTGTTAAGTTATAAATGTGTTAAACCGGCCGTAATCTGATAAGTTGTAATAAATGATTTAGATGGATTGATAGGTTAACTTATCAAATATATTTTTTTAATCTAATATTAAAGCAGTCGGCATACTTAATTAAACATGTTTAATATATTATATGCTAAACACGTTACATATGACAACCTAAATTAAATCTAATTATTTTTTATGGTGTTATGTTAAATGTTAAACTTAGGTACCCTTGTTTCAACACATGGACAACTTGGTCCTTGAGAACATATGTGATCGTGTTAAGCCCCTCATGTTTACCAAAAATGAAACCGTAAGTCCCTCTAAATTCTAATCTTTCAAATCCTTACACTTATTAAAAAAAAAGTTTCAATTAATTTCGTATGATAAATCACTTGACCTGTTATTAATTTTTAGTAGATTACTAGAGAGAGAGATCCGGTACAAAGAATGTTATTCATAGTACGCGGGCATCTTCAGTGCAACCAAATTGTACGAGACGGTGTGAAAAGTTGTTGCATGTTAGGCCCGGGAAACTTCATTGGAGACGAGCTCTTGTCATGGTGTCTAAAGAGACCGTTTGTAGAACGACTACCACCATCATCCTCGATGTTAGTCACTATGGAGGCCATAGAAGCTTTTGGGCTAGATGCTGAAGATGTGAGATATGTAACCCAACATTTTAGGTACACCTTTGTAAATGAAAAGGTGAAGATGAGTGCAATATATTATTCGCCGGCATGGAGGACTTGGGCAACAGTCGCGATTCAGTTGGCTTGGAGGAGGTGGAAATATAGGCTCGACATCACTTCGTTGTCGTTCATTAGGCCAAGGAGACCTATGTCGAGGTGTTCTTCCCCTGGGGAAGATAACCTAAGGCTTTACACGGCTCTATTAACTTCACCAAAGCCTAATCAAGACAGTTTCGACTTCTAAACGTTATCAGATTTTATAGATACTCGACATGGTGATTGCAAATGACTATTAGTCTCCAATATAATTCGGCTACGGTCGAAGTTTTCTTTCCTAGGCTTCAAGTGGTCATCATATTCAAATAAAAAGGTTATGTTGTTAATTGGTTTCACAATATAATCAATCATGTTTAAAGTCGAACTTGTCAACTAGTTTGAATACACAAGAAAATAATTGTTATCCTTATTTTCTCCAAATACACAATCTTTAAAAAATCAATTAATTTCACATTATATAAGATTAATGTTTTTAAGTTCAGTTGTGATTGTTTTAAAACAAAATTTGGACAAAGGGAATATGTTGTCTTTAGGTTTTCTTGATTTCAACTTTCAAAATGAACTTGTTACAAGATAAGAACATTAAAATGCAGTAAAACCAGGCCCCATATGATTATGCTTTCACACCATCCAAACTCGAAAATTCATCAATCTCTGGAGCTGCCGATCCTCTAAACAGCAAAATCGCAAGACTCCCGACAGAAAAATGGATGAAAGACCCGCAAGAATGAGTCACAAATGACCCAAAATTAGTCCCTACAATACACTGCCATCCACCTCCATACATCCTATCGAATTCCTGCAATTAACGTAAATTTATTAGAGAGAATATATTAGTCAGAGTTTATTGTTACATCATAATAATAATTTAAATTATATGATTTGATTAGGTTTCCCTTGTAGTTATGCTCAGTGTATTCCTATAAAGTTCATTTGATATCCCATTATTTATAAAAAAATGTCACGTACATCTGGATTGATTTTGTGTACCTGTTTGACAACGCGTGCTATTTCTGTAGCTTCGGTTACATCAAAGAAATCAAGTGCTTTCGCTGCGAGTTGAAGCGCGTCATCTTGCATGGTTTGAAGCATATCGGTCTCCCCTATCACAGCTTTACCTTCTAACATGGTTACAAGTTTTTATGACACGATAAATGGTTAAAGTGTCCGAAAACTTAAGGAGATGACTGCGGATATTGAATGAGAAGTATTTATAATCGTTTTGGGCGAATGATGACATTTTTATCCACGTAGGTCTATCGAGTTTTTGTGGATCATTTGGTCGCAACCAGTATCTATCAACAGATGAGTTGGATGAGGCTTTGCCACAAACTAAATGTAGTGGCACAAAACAAAGCTCATGAAAGACAATATATGTGCGTTGGACTGACTGGAGCCAAAAGGTGTGATCGTTTATCCTTTTTTTTTTCTCATGTTTTCTCCATTTGTTAGTTGGTAGGACCTCATAATTTGATGGCTTTATGCATATATCTATTTTCTTTTCGCGCTTGGTAACCATTCGCTAATCATGACCCATTCTTACAAAAATAGCTAGTTAGATTTAAATAATTTTTGTTTGCTTAGTAGGCTTATTTTACCATCGAGTTTTTAGTTTTAATATTAAACTAGTTTTTGTATCGTCAGCGTTGCGTGGCATTAAGCCGAATATTTCTCTCTTATAACATGTACCTTAGTGTTTCGGTTACTTTTACATACTATTTATAACACGATCTCAAAAAAGTTTAAAAAAAAAACTATATCGAGTCAACCAATTAAAACAAAACACTACCATACTTTTGCTAAAAAAACTAAAACGATGGAAAAACTACCGCTTGGCACGAAAAAAAAATTATATCAAGCAAACCAACTGAAACAAAATACTACTATAGTTTTGTAAAAAAAACCATTAAAACGAATTTTACATTGGGGCAAAATCGTAATTTGACAGGAAAAAAACAATGGGAAACTATAAATTTGAGCTTGGGGCAAAATCATAATTTGGCTAGGAGTAGAAAAAAAGAAAACCAATGACAAAACTATAAATTAAAACGTGGCAAAATCTTAATTTGGCTGGACCAATGGGGAAGTGTCAGGCAACTGCCTTTTATGCCCACGTTGTCGAGTGCTAGGCCAAATATTTCTCAACCAATTAAAACAAAACACTATCATAATTTTGCTACTAAATAAAAAAAACGTAAAACGATGGCAATGCAATAATTTTAAGCTCGGGTAAAGTTGTTATTTGTCAGAAACAGTGAGCGAGTGCTAGACAGCTGTTTGACATGATTATAAATTACATGGAGATTAAAACAAATACAGCCATAATAACGGCAAAATTGTAACTTTGAACAGGGTTAAAATCATAATTTTAAACTGCGGGTAAATTCGTAATTTGTTTACTATACGAATAGAAAAAATATGTTCAAAAGAATATAAACACATGTTTTACATCGACCGAAGACCATAAAAATAAATTTAAATTGGACAGCATGACGACATGATTTTAAATTAACTGTAAATGAAAACGTAAATGTTATCTTAAATATAACATTAATGAAAAGGAACCTAAAACTATAACACTAAACATAAAGAAAATTAAAAAAAAAATTAAATATTAAAGTCCAGAAAAAAAGAAACAAAAAATCAATAGGATAAAAGCACTATCCACATAACTTCTTAATTGTAATTTACATTAAAACGTAGACCAGCTGAAAACGTACATAAAAATAAGCAAGAAAACGAATCATATTTGACACATATTTCCGAAGAAAATTTACGTCGAATCATAAAACAACTTGAATTTATACTGACGCTTGCATAAAAATAAGCACGTAAGAAAATAGTTATGGCGTGTTGCAGCGGTGTCTAAACGTAAAGTGACTCGAATTTATAGCGTTTAATGAAAATGTATTATATTTGACTCGACGTGTTTCCAAACAAATTTTACATCAAAACATAGACCGTTTGTATACGTACATAAAAATAAGCATTAAAACGTATTATATTTTACCGACTCATTTATAAAAAAATAATATAAAATTTACATTAACACGTAGACAAACTTAAAACGTACATAATAATAAGCATAAGGAATATATCATATTTGACCCAACTTATTAGTGGGAAAACTTACGTCTAAACGTAAATTAATTTGAATTCATACAAACATGTAAATAAAAATAAACACGTAAACTTGATTACAAAATTTTAGAAAGTTAATAGGTTGTAATTGTTAACACTAAAAGTTAAAGGGTATAGTTATAAAAAATAATAAAGACAAAAGAAAGAAAGAAAAGTCAAAAAGCAAAAAAGAAAAAAAAGACAAATTACAAAAAAAAGCAAAAAGAAAGTTACTGTTCATCCAACTTGCAATTGTTATATTACTAATACGATTACCCGTGCTATACTGCGGGGTTTCAGTCGATATATATTTGGGTTTAGTATTTAAAATGAACTGCGGTACTCACTTATTTTAAGTTTATTGTAAATGAAAACGTAAACGCTATCTTACATATAACTTTAATGTTAAAGGAACCTAAAACTAAAACATTAAACATATATAAAAGTAAAAACATAAAAGTAATAAAGTTCAGAAAAAAAAAGAAAATTAAGCAAGAAACACAAAAGCGCCAATAGGATGAAAGCACTATTTACACAACTTGGTAATTATAATTTACGTCAAAACGTAGATCAATTGAAAACACACATAAAAAATAAGCACGAAAACATATTATATTTGAGCTGCCACATTCCCGAAAAAAATTTAGGTCCCGAAACATAAACCAAATTGAATTTATACCAACACGTACATAAAAATAAGCACGTAAGAAAATAGTGCTTTTTTAAAATAATGGTACAGCGCGTTGCGGCGGTGCCGAAACGTAAAGGGACTTGAATTTATACCGGCTAATGAAAACGTGTTATATTTGACCTGACTCGTTTCTGAACATAAATTACGTCAAAATGTAGATCAACTGAAAACATACATAAAATAGGATTAAAGCGTATTATATTTGACCCGACTTATTTCTGGGGAAAAATATAATTTACGTCAAAATATATACAACTGAAAACGTACATAATAATAAGCATAAGAACGTATTAAATTTGACCTAACTCATTTGTAGAAAAAATACATCGAACGTAAATCAAGTTGAATTTATACCGACACGTACATAAATATAAAAAACGTAAAACTAGATAACAAAGTTTTTAAAAAGTTGTTGTAAGCGTCAATATTAAAAGTGGTTAAATGGTAAAACTATAATAAATACAAAAGAAAAAAGCAGGTCAATTGCAAGTTACTTATCATGTAACTTGGAATTATTATATATGCTAGTAAGATTACCCACGCTACGCTGCAGGGTTTCGGTTGATATCTATTTTGGTTCAGTATAGAACCGAAAGAGATATGCTTAAAAGAATACCGACACATGTTTTAAATCGACTAAAAACCATTAAAATAAATTTAAACTGGATAGTAGAACGGCTGATTTCAAATTAATTGTAAATGAAATTTAAATGTTATTTTAAATATAATTTTAATGTTAAAAGGAACCTTTAAGGAAAACATTAAACAAATAGAAAAGTAAAAAAAAATAATAAAGCCAAAAAAAAACTTAAGAAAGAAACAAAGAGGATGAAAGCACTATTCACACAACTTGCTAATTGTAATTTACGTCAAAATGTATACCAATAGAAAACGTACATAAAAATGAGCACGAAAACGCATTATATTTGAGCTAACATATTACCGAAGAAAAGTTACGTCGAAATGTAAACCAAATTGAATTTATACCGACACGTACTTAAAAATTAGCACATAAAAATATAGTTTTTAAGCTAAAAAGGTACCGTTGAGGCGGTGTCGAAACGTAAAGTGACTTGAGTTTGTATCGTCTAATAAAAATGTATTATATTTGATCCGTCTCGTTTCCGAACAAAATTTACGTCAAGACTTAGATCAACTGAAAATTTACATAAAATAAGTACGAAAACGTATTATATTTGACCCAACTCATTTCTAGGAAAAAATATAATTTACGTTAAAACGTAGATTAACTGAAAACATACATAATAATAAGCATAAGAACATACTATATTTGACCAAACTCATTTACAGAAAAAATTACTTCGAAACGTAAGTCAACTCGAATTTATACTAACACTTACATAAAAATAAACATATAAAACTTAATTACAAAGTCTTTAATATGTTAAGAGACTATAAGTGTCAATATTGAAAGTTAAGAAACTAAAGTATAAGAAAATAAAAAAACAAAAAAGGTCAAATGCAAGCTCCTGCTCATGTAACTTGAAAATATATATATATATATATATAATTAATTAATAAAGTCTCTGTCACCCCCTGTGTGTGAGAGGAATTATGATAGATTCCACACCCAAGTTTGTGAGATAAGTGCAAGCTCCTGCTCATGTAACTTGAATATATATATATATATAATATATATATATATAATTAATAAAGTCTCGGTCACCCCCTCCCTTGAGAGGAAAGATGATAGGTTTCACACCCAAGTTTTGTGAAATAAGAGGGGTCTATAAAGTAAATGGGATGTATTTAGTATCATCCTTAAATAAATAAATAGAGTATAACTATAAAGAAAACTATATGATTATCAAATTGAAAATATATTCATAGGGTTGAGTTCAATAATAAACACCAGAAAAGCGATGAACTATTATTAAACATGTTAAATATATTAAAAAAATCAATCTAACATGATAGAAATTATTTTCTTTTTAAATTTTCAAAACATATAAATATATGTAAAAACCTGTTTAATAGAAAAGTTAAAAACTGAAAATATTAAAAAAATGCTTTTAACAAAGGTAACTTTTTGTACAAAAATGATTTTGTTTATTATAAAAACATCCCTAAATAATAAGTTTATTATTATTATTATTCATAACATTACAAAACCTACTAAGAAATAACCCATACTACTTATTTCTAAAATTTTACCTAACTTAAATCGCTTACAGTAACCAACCTATCTTCAAAAATTCGTTATTCGATTCGATAAACACCCCTATTCCCCGATTTCCTATATTTTTTCGTTACCCATTAAACCTCATAATATATTTGTATATGCTATTGAGTGTTACCCATTAAACCTTATAATATATTTGTATATGCTATTGATCACAACATACAACTTAGAATAGAGGATAAATGCAAGAAAACCTAATCAAATACAATCTTCTGTTTACGGAAAAGACAATCCTAACAAACTAGATAAGATTTAAACGAAAATTTTGCCTATTAATAAATTTATCTCTAATAACATCATGTGTAATAAACATTATAGGGGCTTGATAACGTCTTTAACACCGTCCCTGAGGGCGTGAGTGGTAGAGACATTTCTAATATAACGTTAAATGAGAAGAAATAAAATTGAAAAGCAATAATTAAAAAAGCATTAAGGAACGTTAGCTATTAAACTTTTTTGAGTATACGTTATAATACTAATATGACAAGAAAATATTTTTTAAAAGACATTAACCATTATAGATGGTCTAAATAAAAATATCAATAAATCATAAAATTCCATGTTCCCATTGCTAGTTCATAACTAACTTAACATATGTGCTAGAAGATACACAGTACGGGATAAAATATTCAACACTAGAAACAAGCCAATAATTAAATTGTGCAATTTCCTTCTTCGCAGTTTGGGTAATATAAACTTTTTGATTTAGTAGTGTATGATTAATTATTGAGGGGTCAAATTTCAAAAAAAAAAAAAAAAAAAAGAAAAAAAAAGGTTTCTGCAATGTGTAATTCTTTTTCTCTTAAATTAGTATACCATCAAGAAATGAGATTATTACAAACCAAACAAAATTTACCCCAAACATGAACCATTGGGAAAGAGGTGTGAAACAATACAAAAAACAAACAAAACCTAGCCATCTTAACAAACCCAAACACGATCATACTGAACGTACATAAATTAAAAAAATTAGCCATGCAATAAGTAAAGCAATCAAAATAATACAAAAACCTTGAAGCAGTATTGAAGTAATCATTTGATCTACTGGAAAGTCAAGAGAGTTTGATTCAGAAGCTTAAATAAGAGTGTGTCTAAATACACCCCCTCTCCGTGAGAGAGAGAAGTTGTGGAGCTCATACGTAAGTATGTGAGAGAATGGGTGTAATTAGTTAAAGAGGGGAGTGTGTTTAGTAGATTCATTAAATAATTAGATTATATCCATGAAAACATTAGCAAGAATTTTTTGCATGATAGGGGCTGAAAATGCACCTTCATTGCTAAGGGTGTTGGCTTTGTCCACCTTCTACAATGGGGTCATCGTCACTACAAATGGTGACGGGTTTATAAACTATACAGCCATGTTAGAGCTTGTAAGAGTGTGTTCGTTATTGCCACTATAAATGGCGATAGTTAGAACGATTTAAAACTCATCGCCACTATAAATGGAGAGGATTCTATTTTTAAACTCGTCGTCACTGCAAATGGAGATGAGTCGAATTCTCTTGCACTCATTTGTAATTTCATCTCTCACCTACGTGTCACCCAGTCCTACTTTATACGCCTAATTCCTTCTTCCACACCCACAATACCAAACTCCACAACTTTTACCCATCACTCACTTGTACACCCTGCATTAACACACGTACATCCTTCTGAACAAACCCCCCAAATTTGTTCCATCTTATTACCCGTCTTCGCCAACTTTCCCCATCATCCCTCCCATTTGCAATATTCTCTTTTCCCCTTTTCTCTATTGATTGTTGATTTACCGGCCAGGAGAAGACAAAAACTAATGGCACCCGTTCTCTTTGCGTGTTTTCGTAAACACACTGCAACATCAGACATCAACAAAACAGAACAAACTTCGACAGAGGAGTTGGAGCGCGGGGGACCGGTGGTGGTGAAGCCGACGTCGCCTGAGGCGGAGCTTTTGTTTTCGAGATTAGGGAGGGGGGATTTTAATTTGGAGGTGCCGGTGGTGTTGTTGGCGTATCATGTGGATTATTGGGATTTTAAAGGGTGGAAAGATTTGTTTGGGTCGAGCCAGTGGACGGTTAGGCAGAAGATGTATGTGGAGTCGTTGAATCTTGACACTATGTTTACCCCACAGGTGGTGGTTCAGGGGAGATCGCATTGTATTGGAAATGATGAGGATGCTATTGCTGGTGCACCTAGATACCCTCCGCCCTCGTTCCAGGTGATTTGCTTAAGCCCATTTTCTTCTTTTTGTTGACACCTTAAATAATATCAAATTCGTCTTTGACGGGCTTGAACCATTGACCTCAACATTGACTTCAATGGCTTTGTCAATCACATCCAAACCCCATCCTACTTAAACCTAAATTAGTTCTTACTTCTTGATTCTAGTTTTTATTTTTTACATCATTGATATTGGATAAGTGTTGACAAACCCTTTTATGCATTAATTAGCACGCGGATCCTCGTATTATAAAGCAAACAAGCATAGTCGCCGACCTTTATAATACCACTCGTCTGTTAGTAGGATCTAGGGAAGACATTTGCGGGCAAATGTTACATTTATCTCAATGGATAGAAAAGTTGAGTTGCTTTTGCTGAGACCCTGGCTAAAAACTACGCGAACAATATACCCATGAGCGGCACATGGGCTGGGCAATGTGGGCAACCGCCCAAGGCACACATTCCTAGCAGCCAAATTCTTTAAAATCTTTTTATATATTATTATTAAAGTAAAAGTCTGTAACTGAATGTTTTATACCGCGAGAATATGTATGTTAAATTCATTAACCTTTTTTGATTTAGCTAGGTAACCTTTTCTATTTGGTTTGGGCCCATTTAACAATGAGCTCATTATCAGTTAAACCCAATTACCCAAGTAAACTGTAAACCCAACATGAAACTTAATCTTTTAAACCCAATTTAAAAAATAGTTTAACCACAGGACCCATTTTTCATATTTTAGGGCCGTTTTTTCTAGTTGCATATAGAGTATAAATTATTGGGAACTGCCTAGTTCTATCCAAACAACTTAAATGTATCTAAGAAAATCAAAATAATAGCAATACCAACGATGTGGATAGATCATGAAAAAACTAATTTAAATGAGATAACCAAAAAACTAACTAAAAACCCTTAAAAACATTCCAATTTAAAAAAAAAATTTATTAAATCAAAATCGCTAAATTTTATATTTAAAAAAAATACTTTTTTTTCAAAAAAAAAAACTAATTGTAATGCACATCTGCAATAATACGGAAAAGCCTAAACCACCTAACTCATCCTCCACCGACACCCCCAAAGACCTAAACCCCCCACCCTCACCCACCAAAAGCCTAACCCCCCCCCCCAACAAAAAAAAAAAAAAAAACCTAAAACTAAACCCTAAACATAAACCCCAGAAAAACCTAAAGTCCCCACCCGCGTCCCTAAAAAAACCTAACCCTCTCCCCCCCTCCTCCCAAAAAAAAAACCTAAACCCCCTCTCCCCCACACTCAAAAACCTAATCCTAATCCTCTAAAAAACTAACCCTAAAAGTTAAACTAAACTTAAAAGCTAACTTTAAGCATATAATGCACATTTGTAGTACAAGTGTTTTTTAAAGCTTTTTTTATGCATATAAAGTAGCAAAAATTTATAAATAAAATTGTAAATAAAAAAATTGGCATGTTTTTCAGGCTTTTTTAGTTTTCTCATTTATATATAGTTTTCTCATGATTCTCCCCATACAAACAATACTAATAATGATAGTAATAAATTATATCCAGCATCTAACGTTAACCTCTTTAAAGGTATTATATTTACTGCCTTAAAACCTTTATACACTTCTCATATTATGTTGGGCATAATTATAGAATCGAATTCTTGGTTTATTGAACATGTAATGATTTTACGTTTAATAATTAGTTTTGTTGCATTGATGCTTGCATATAGGCAACATTCCAGAGGCCTTCACCGGAATCTTTGCAAGTCTCACTAAAAGGATCACTAAGGGCCAAACTTGACGACCACGGAGCTGATGTCATGGTGACACTCTATGGGAGCGGGCTCTTAACCGACTGCAAGAACGGCGACAACAAAGGGCGAGTCATAGCCAACGATTTTGTGGTCAGAAAGCTTTTAAAGATCTGGTCCCTCAAGAACCACCCTCCTAAGAAGACATTAACCGGAACTATAGATTTTGGCTTATGGGACGGTTTCAACAGCGCGAAATGTGGGATCGTTGTGTTCGTGCAGCAACATGGTACACATCATATATTTGGTTCGCAGCGGATTCAACTGCCTGCAGATATTTGAGTCTAATTTTCCTTCACGAGTTAATTTGTTTGATTTGGCCATTGGTTACGCGTGTTTAAATGATTGAAGTAGCATTGTTTACGGATTTTATCGTATAGTAGATTTGGTAGACAAATACAATTTCTTAGAGTTTGAAATTTGATTTTTGATGATATGAATTGGGTTTGATCAGGGGTCCTCTCATACACCCGAATCCGGATTTCATAGTAGCAACAATTGGGTACCTATTTATAGGTAAACTTATTCTACAAAGGCTCCTAAAAATAAGAAGCATACAAAGACACAATGGATGGAAAAATATAAAATAATGTGAGCAAAATGTAACACAATGTCGAAAAATATAATACAATGTAAAAAAAAAGACACAATGAGTAAAAAAAAAGACACAATGGCGCATATATAGAAAAAACACAGTGATAAATAAAAAGACACAATGATATAAACAAAAAAGTGTAAAATCTACAAGCTTAACATCTAAAAACAAAAACCTAAAATCTCACACCTTAGAGTTCGATAAGACGATTCCAATGCCGCTTTAATGAGGTCAATCGGAGTCTGTTTGATACCCTTTGTACGACTTCTTGTTTTTAGAAGAGTTTATATTTGACCATACCCCCTATTTTATAACACACTTGTATTAACATTGAACCTAAGCAAAATGGCTAAAAGGAAATTGATGGGCCTAAATATAAAGATGGTTAATCTCATTGATAAGGACCCCAGCAACTCAAATAAGCTATAGTCCTCAATGGTTCTTTGACTTCTCTTGGTTTCTTTGCTTTCATTGATGCTTCATGTGATGGGCCGAATGCAACCGCAACCTGGCGCTGGTTTGCTTGAGACACCGATGGACCAACTACTTGCCATTTGGTGTGTGATTTGGGTCTAAACATGTGATGTCTCAGTCCTATTACAACACCCATGGTTACAATAAAGCAAGCCTTGTTGACAAGCTTCATTTCTTAGAAAATTTGAAACAATGAAGTGATTAAGTTATATGATGCTTTTATCTTTGAAAGTTTTTTTGTTATTGGTCTTGAAAGCTTGTAGGTTTATATAGAGGTAGAAAAAGGTTGGAGGTTTAGACCAAGGTGGTTCTTGAGATAACCGGTTTCCGAAACCGGCTAAGGTTTGTTGTCTCATTGGTGTGGTCCATGCTTGTATGTCTTAATCGACTATTGTCTTATAAAACCTTGTTCATTGTATCCGTACAACCATAATGCTTGTCCCATCTTTTCCCTTTGTTTTTGTTTTTTTCCGTATAATGGCTTGTTTCTAGCCGAGTTGGGCTACTTTTCTTTCATACACAAGTGGGCTTTTGGACTTGGCTCCTTGGGAATTTAGATATACACTTTTTTTTTTCAAATTTGGGATCTCTCTCTTTATCGATGTTTAAAAATCCGGTTT
Organism: Scalesia atractyloides; assembly: GCA_947069175.1. Taxonomy (NCBI): domain Eukaryota; kingdom Viridiplantae; phylum Streptophyta; class Magnoliopsida; order Asterales; family Asteraceae; genus Scalesia; species Scalesia atractyloides. The sequence continues at coordinate 8,084,552 of CAMTDV010000022.1, forward strand.
TTGTACCGTATCAGATTAGGCTTAGAAACAGTTTAATTGGATGTATTGGATGGTTTAACTGGGTTTTCAAAACATTCCTATTTAAGCATACATAGATATATATAGAGCGATAGAGTGAAAAAGGATGTCAAAATAAAATTTAGGGGTGAGAGAATAGTGGAAGCCTTCAAATTTTCAAATACTAACACAACCTATAGTCCTATACGAATCCGATTAATGATTTTCTAAATAAAAACATAGTTGTAATCGATGGAGAATAGAACTAAAAGAATTTTGGTTTATCAAATGAATAAGATTGATTAAACTATAATATTTGATGAATTTAAAATCAATTACCATCAACAAAATCTCTAAACCCATGACTCGGAATCTTATATCTATACCATCAAACCCTAGCTGACAAGTTAGAACGGCTTGCCTTAACAAATTAACGAATAGTTTCAGAAGGGTACTACTATTTGCAACATGAAAATTGTTATATGCACCAAGACATGATATATGATTTGAAAGATGACTTTATATATGGTTTTTCTTTTTTTTTACTTTTTTACTTTCATTCAAACTATAATCATAATTTTCTTCATCAATTTTAGTATACAAAGTTATATATAATATAATTTCGACGATACCGTACAGATTGTTTTATATTTACGTTTTGACATGAATTTTACCTTACCAACGAACAAGCTGTATTGAATGATAAACATTGCTCGTACATCACACAGGCCCAGGATGTAAACTCAATGATCTAATTTGATTACTTGTTATTGATTACAAACATGCTTTCGAGAAATGGGTATTATCTTGTGTGATCACCAAGATGTAAACTCATTAAGATGTTTAATTGAACAATCTTGAATTGATAATTCCCACTTTAAGTGTAATTCTAGCATCCCCTTTAACAAGTGTGTAAACATGTCAAACAATATTAACATCTCTAGAAATTATGAGTTTTATAAAACTAAGATTAATCCATTATACTAAATTTCAACAGACTACAACTAGCAAAAACACATATTACATGAAGATATATATATATATATATATATATATATATATATACACCTTAACAAAGTGTTTTGTATACCTTTCTTCTTTCCACAAGAGTCATTAACAACAAAGTGTTTTATATACCTTTCTTCTATCCACAAAAGTCATTAAGATAAATGAAACCCAAACCTAGTAATTTCGAAAAGTGACACTAATAATAACTAAAAGTTAAGACTAAAAAATATACAACCAATACTCAAGTTCATTTTCACTTCAATTCAATGAACCATGCTTAAATAACAAAACACCAACCAACTTTAACTAGTTTGATCAGACTGGATCCTTTGAGTTTTGTACCGCATATACTACTTGATTAACCATTTTATCAAACCTGAACCCCAGAGTGGATCCCTCTTTTTTTTCGAATCAATTTCGGTTATCATTAGAATACTATAGGTGAAATATTATACAAGTTTTCATTGAAATATTACGATCAACATATACTAGCAACTAGGAAGTTTATTTGGGTATAAAGGTTATTAACTAATCTTAGCCATCTATTTAGTAATCAAGCGTTAAGATTAAATGAGCGAAAGAACAAAAAAAAAGAGGCGTGTGAGTTTGTGTAGGGGTATTCGAGTCAATCCAAAACAATAGTTTATCTCTCCTCCAATTCCCCTTCTCTCCCCCCTCATTTTTTAAACATTAATAACTCTTTCATACGTAATTTATTTTTATACAAATTACACCATAAAAACGAGCGTTTTTTAATCTTTAAAACGGATATATATTATTGCTATACTTTTGAAAAAAAATTCGAAAACCTAGATACGTAAAATGCAATGAAACCTAAAATAAAGATTTTGCAATGGGTTTTAACATGGTCATGTTTATTTTTAAACACATGCCTTTGTTCCATTTTGCACTCCAGGTCTCTAAAACGCATACTACACGCCTTGGTCTAAAACGTAATGGGGTTTGACTTATATTTAACATGGTCACGTTTTTGTTGCATGAGTTTTAACATGGTCATGTTTTTGTTCCAACATGATCATGTTTCTATTTTAGCATGATCATGTTATTTAAGAGAACTTACCTCGCCTTCTAGGTCTAAAACACAATTGGATTTCACATGGCCATATTTTTTTAACGTGGTCATGTTTCAACATGATCATGATTCTGTTAAAAATGATCATGTTCTTTCAACGTACTACAGATCTAAAACGCAATGGGTTGGGTTTCACAACATGATCATGTTTGTGTTTTACATGATCATGTCAGTTTACTTTTTTATACCTCACCTTCCAGGTCTAAAACGCAATGGGTTGGGTTTCACAACATGATCATGTTTTGTTTTAATATGATCATGTTTTGTTTTAACATGATCATGTCAATTTAGTATACCTTCCAGGTCTCTAAAATGCAATGAGGTTTCACATGGTCATGTTTCTGTTTTAAAATGGTCATGTTTCTGTTCCAACACCACTCCAGGTCTAAAACACAATGGGCTAAAAACACAAAAAATGTGTTTTTTTTCATTGTGTTATAGAACGCAATGGATTAAAAGCATAAAACAAATTTATTTTTTATTGTGTTATAAAACACAACGGACAAAAAACACAAAAGAAATTTGTTGTTTCTAAAACGTAATGGACTAAAAACACAAAAAAAACGTTTTTTTTTAAACACAATAGGCTAAAAGCACAAATACCATTCCTTCCTACCCAAACTATACTTAATATTTAATCCTTCCTCTAGAATATTATAGGTTAAATATTATACAATCAAACAAATAATGATAATAAATGGATAATCAATTGGACAATTCTTGCGAAAATGAATATTATAGGAGCAAATGAATTTTCTGTGGCGAAAATGGATTTGGGCAATTCTTGCTTCGGCTAGATCCTCCGTTTTGGTCAACAGATCTTCAAAGTTCGAATTTCAATTTTGTCGTGGCATTAGACAAGGCGATAATAGCTCCCTTCCTTTTTCTCATTGGTATGGAAGTGTTTTCTTGGATGATCAATAAAGCTTCAGGCGAAAGTTTTTTCAAAGGCATCCAACTTCCGCATAGCAGTCCTACTGTCTCGCACTTATCATTCACGGATGATGCCCTGCTTGTGGGCAAATGGAAGAAAGAGAACATCGTTAATTTAGCTTGTCTTCTCAGCATCTTTCATCTTTCTGGTCTTCAAATTAATTACCAGAAATCTAAGCTTCGCGGGGTTGGTGTGAACCAAGATTAAGTTGTGGAATGGGCTGGGTATGTCGGTTGCCAAGTTGGGTCGTTGCCATGCTCGTATATGGGCCTAACAATCGGAGCTAATATGAACCGGGTTGCACATCGGAACCTGATTCTAGATAAATTTGAGGCTCGTCTTAACAAATGGAAATCTCAAGTTTTATCGGAAGTGGTCGACTTACTTTGTTAAAGGCGGTGATGGAAACTATTCCATCTTACTTCTTTTCTTTGTACAAGGCACTGCAAAAGATCATCGGTATGCTAGAATGTAAGATTAAATATATTATTTATAATATTTAATCATGTAGCCATTATAATCATTTATATTATATTAGATCAAAATATATTAATCCAATTATATATTATTTGGTAATTGTTGATGGACCATATTACCCTTATTAACTAATTAGGGTTTCCTTCTGGGTGTATATATAAGGAGATGATTAGAGAGGTTTAAGGTTAGACATTCACAATAACATCATTATCATCAAAGTCACCACCCACCTCCCTCTCCATAACCTAAACTGAATTCATCCCTAGTTCGGTTCTTACCATCATAATCTTACACCTTAAGGAGGAACCAGATTACACTGACAAATATGTCAAACCCCATGGCTGCGTCTCTGACTGGATTCTCTGTTGGCCTGTCTGCCGTCACAGGTATTTTATTCATGTTTTCCATTATATTTAAACAGAACTGATCAACATGTGGTATCAGAGCATATGTTGATAAATCAGTTCTGTTTTGAATCCATTACTTTGGAATTAAAAATCTGGAAAACAGAATTTTGAAAACCTAATAATAATCCGAAATCACATAAATTGTGAATTAAAATTCGGATTTTCCTTTTAATGGATGTTTAATCACATCCGAGATAACCATTGTTCCGAAATCCTCATTAATATGCTAAAATATACAGATTTCGGGTTCCAGAATTTGGTTTTATTTTTTAGGGTTCATCATTATGTTCTTATGAAATTCGAAAAAATCCTATATTTTGGAGTTAAATGCGGATTATTAAGTGTTTTCCCAGTTTTGATCTATTTTTATTTAATTAAATTTTCGAAATCTGTTATAAATTAAATGGATATTATTTTCAAAATATTTTTATATATTTAGATCAGCATTAAAATAGCAAAACTGATCCCATAATCCCTTAATTTTCGAATTTCAAAACTTATCACAACTAACTGCCATCATTAGAGATTTTTGAAATCTTACAGGATAAGTTTCGGACTCATCAGAGTCTAATCCGAGATGACCAATTCGGACTAATCAGAGTCTTATCTGAAATGCCCAATTCGGACTCATCAGAGTCTTATCCGAAATGACCAATTTGGACTCATGATACGTGGTTGAAAACCGTTGCTTTTATTGAGTTTAAGTTAACGTTTTACGTAACTTTTAGTTTCGAATAGCCTACTTTTGATTGGATATGTAATTTGCAGGTTTACGAAGTTTAAAGAGCTATTCGAGAGCGTTTCGGAACATCGGGGCGGAAAACGGATCACCCGGGAGCAAAACACAGTTTAGGGAGGCTGTCGTCGACGCCCATATGGACCGTCGGCGACCCCCCCCAGATAAGTCCGTCGGGTTAAAATTATCGTAGACAGTGGATTAAGGCGTCGGGAGAGTTTTCACAGTTCAGGAGGTCGTCGGCGACGCCTCTCCGTTTTTATGTCCGCTGAACTTCAATTTTGAACGGGTTTTTATGTTTATTTTGACCCATTTGTGAGGAGTTATGGAATTTTGAACATAAAAGAGCCATCTTGGAGCCAAGAACATCATCTCCTTCAACTTGAATCCATCTCTTCCATTCCCTATCAACCGAATCAACGATCCACCATTCCTAACCCTAACCCATCATCATCACCCTCACCAATCCACCAAGCCTTCCACCATAATCATCCATTCCAAACCCTAATCCTCACCATCACCACCGTCAAAGCTTAATATGTTCGTGTTTGACCCTCAATTCTCCGTTGATCAAGTTCCGTTCGCCATGAGCGGCTAATCCCCGAAGGTTTCACCCCGGTGTAGACATTTGTAACATTTAGGGTTACTTTATGAATTTGGTTGATTTTGTGACAAATTGAGTTGTAGTTTTGAATTGATTGATAATTGTCTTGCATTTGAACTATATTTGTGAATTCTCGAATGATTATAAAATTTGACTTTGTGAAACAAGTTCGTGTATTTATGCTTTATCTTCGAAAGGGATTATTTGTCCGAAGTAACAAAGTGTGTTGTGGTCCGTTACATACATGATAGCAATTGGCACCTAAGCTTTGTGATATCAAAACCGTTAACAACAAATTCAATTGAATCAAGTAAAATTTTGTAGTAACCCTAGGTCTTGCATTTGTTGAACCAGGTGTGAACCTTGTTCACAAACCATTGTTTTTAATCAAGTGACATAGTTTTATGCAATCGTTTTAAATTAGTAAGTAGATAAGTAAATCAAATTCGTCTGATCATTCCGACATTCTTTCAAACCCAATAACCAAACTAAACAATTACAATAGCAAGCTTCATAAAGTGACACTTTTACCGAAAATCAATCACATACGAACACAAACCACAAACTCTTTGTGGTTCGACCCCTTACCACCACTAACGCATAAGGGTAATTTGGGTATATAAATATTATCTTTGACCGGGGCACGACACTCAGATCAAATTTTGGCGCCGTTACCGGGGAGTTCATGCGCTTTGTGTGCAGAATTGTTTGATTTTGTGATTAACTGTTTAAGTGCTTATTTCTTATTCTCGTATTTGCTTTGTGTTACACGGGTGTGTTACTTGTGCAGGATACAAGTAGTGCATGCATACACGAAATTCCGGGAGGACATCACCATTATTGTTTGAACCGGAAATCGAGTGGGTCGTGAGAAGAAACTTAGCCAACCGGTTAGAGGCAACACTTGCTTCTAACCCACCCAACGCCAATTCACCATCTACACCATCCGTTGGACCCATTCCAATGGCCCCTCAGAATTCCAACCAACCCAACACCCAACACCAACAATATGACTACCCACCTCAAAACCAAACCCATCAATCGGGTGGTGGTCATAACTCTAGACCACCAACACCGCCATTCCAAAACCAAAACCGAAACCCAAGCAATCGCCAACGCACACCTCCACCTTCAAACCAAAACCAGCAAAACCCAATACCACCCAATATTAACAACTGAAATGTTAACGCCAACCGTGGAGTTAACAACAGTCGTGGCAATCCCACGAACGAAGCTCAATTCATTGACCTTGAGGAGTTGAGGAACAACATCCCTGATGATGCGCCATACAGTGTTCCCGGTTATCAATCGCCGGATCACATGAGCATTCACTCGGAATACTCAGACGATGGGGGAAATCATGATGAGAGAGTCGGAGATGATGATTGGGGGGATAATAACATGGGAAATTTCTAAAATGCGCGGGGGTTTGATTATGAAGAATTTGGTTATCAAAATGCCAATTTCATAGGGAACGATGGCGGCTTTGGGAGGAACGATGGTTATGGGAATGACCGTCAGCCAAGGAATGATAGACGGAACCGAGACTTCGGTAACAACAATGGTAACCGTGGCCGAATTCCACAATTTTTCGATGGCGGAAATCAAGGTGGGAATGGGGGTGGCGATCGAAGAGGTCATTATGGGCCCATGAATCAAGAGGTAAACGGCCCAAGACGCCAAGTAAATCAATAACCTCCGAGGGGTGTTAATGGGCAATTCAGACCGGTGGTCACCGACAATGACTCACCGATTGTGCCTACACCTTAAGGAAGAAGGGCGTTCGATTGCAAGCCGAACTACATCAATATTCTACCCCACTTCAACGGTAGAACCAATGACGAGCCTTATACCCATTTGGCGGAATTTTCTGCCATTTGTGGTACAATTGGAGGTCATGATTTTGCCTTAGAAGAAGTGAAATTGAGGCTGTTTCAATTTTCACTAAAAGATAAAGCGAAGCAATGGTTTCTCACATTGCCGGCGAATAGTATTCATACATGGGCAGAGATGCAACAAGTATTTTTAGATGAATACTATTCCATTGCCAAGACCGATGATGCAAGAGACGAAATCCAGCCGTTTAGGAAATTACCGGGGAAGTTGTTACATGAGGCTTTGACCCGTTTCAAGGAGTTGGTCAGAAAATGCCCTCATCACCAAATTCCAAGGTGGGAGTTGCTTAAGTGCTTTGTAAGGGTGTTAGATGCCGATGACCACAAGTATTTACAATCGGCTAGCAATGGGACTTTGTTGAACAATCACGAGGAGGATGATTGGGAATTTTTGGAGCGGATGAGTAAAAATTCAAAAGCGGTCGCTATGGCGGACCGATCAAAGAAGCATCCAACCTATCGATCTCTTCCCGATCTTGATTCAAGCGCCAAGGATAGAATTGCCACTTTGGAGAGAGTTGGCAAGAATGAAAAAGAAAGATGTTGGGGCGGTCCAATTTGCGGTGTGTGAAGACTGTGGGGATATTGGACATCGAGCTAAGGAATGTCAAGTGGGCATGGTACAAGCGAGTGAAGAGGTGAATCAAGTCTATGGTGAGAGAAAACAGTTCAATATGAACTCAAATACCTATCACCCGGGGTTGAGAAATCACCCCAACTTTCGTTATGGAAATGCTTCAAATCAGATGAACCCTAACTTTCAAACAAATAATCAAGGTGGAAATCAAGGGGGTTCGATGTATCAAAACTGCCAAGGCGGTAATCGAGGAGGGTATCAACGAAATTACAACCAAGGGAGTGGCCAACACCATCAAAACCGCGAAGGCGGGTATCAAAGGGGTTACAATCAAGGTGGTAATGGAGGCGGTAATACAAACCCTCCGATGGGTGGTGAAGACTCCGTAAGCTCCAAACTAGATGCTATTATGAATGCCATCACAACGTCGAATCAAGAGATCAAGATGGAAATGAAGAAAGAGTTCGAGGTTCGTGACAAGTCACATAAAGCTTTGGATAAGCAAGTGGGGCAATTGCGGAGGAGATGGCGCAATTGAGAGGCAATGGAGGGAAGCTACCTAGTGATACGACCGTGAATCCAAAGCATCAAGGCTCAAGCTCAAAGAACACACATGAGGTACCTATTAATAAAATTTCTTTGCGTAGTGGTCGAGTTGTTGATAATGGTGTCATGTCACCACCACCTCAGTATGTTGAAGGGGTGTTGGAAGAGGCTAGCAATGATGAGAGTGTTAACGGTCAAACGGGTCGAAAAGAAAATGTGTTAAAAAATGAGCAAAATACACCTGTGGTGACCGTCCCTGTCCCGAAAGCTAAGGAAAAGGGTGTGAAGGCTAATACCGCCCCTTATCCCGAAGCTTTGTTGGGACCATCCAAAAAGGTGGTAAACAAAAGAGGTCCCCACCAAGAAGAAATGTGGGAAATTTTGAAACAAGTAAAAATTAATCTACCTCTTTTGGATGCCATTAAGCAAGTTCCATCCTATGCTAAGTACTTGAAAGACTTATGTACCCAAAAGTGAACTCACAAATTTCCTAAAAAAACTTGATTTAACTGAGAATGTGAGTTCGATTCTTTCAGGTGCACTTCCACCTAAGCTACAAGATCCGGGGGCGCCTATTATCTCCATTCAAGTTGGAGAATTTAAAATGACAAGGGCACTTCTGGGATTTGGGCTAGTGTGAGTATCCTACCGGGTAGTTTATATGACCAATATGAGTTTGGTTCATTGAGAGCAACAAACACTACTTTAGTGTTGGCCGATCTAACTCCTAAGCTACCCCATGGAATAGTCACGGATGTAATTGTTAAAGTTGAGGACTTTTACTATCCGGTAGACTTTATGTCTCATTGGACCTTACCAAGCAACCCACGGTTATTTTAGGTCGACCATTTTTTGCTACATCAAATGCTCAAATAAATTGCAAAACGCGAACGGTCGACTTGACTTAATGTAACCATCGGTTGCGGTTAAATGTTTTTTCCGGATTAACAGATCCTCTAGTTAATGATGAATGCTATATGGGGGACGTCGTTGATGCGTGTATACCTCTTTGCGACATGGGTGTCGAGGAGGAAAGCACAATAGAGGAGTGCTTTATGTTTGACAGGTTGCAAACGGAGACAAATCGAAGCATGGATGAGGATGAGAAGAAAATGGAGGTAATGGCGATAAGGGAAGGAAGACCATCTTAGACACACCAAGTGGAAAGTCTTCCCGAAAAGATTGACACCAAATTGAAGCCGTCATTGGAAGAACCTCCTACAGTTGAATTGAAGGTGTTGCCTAAGCATTTGAAGTATGCTTTTGTGGGTGAGGGCAACACGCTACCGGTTATCATTGTGGCGGATTTGACCGGGGAGCAAGAAAAGAAGTTGATGAGTGTATTGGTCACCCATAGAGCCGCTATTGGGTGGACCATTGCAGATTTGAAGGGGATTAGCCCTTCAGTAGTGATGCACAAGATCATCACAGAGGATGGAAGCACACTTTCTCGTGACACACAACGGAGACTGAATCCGAATATGAGAGAAGTGGTCAAGAAGGAAGTGCTAAAATGGCTAGATGTGGGTATTATACACCCCATTTCTAATAGCCAATGGGTGAGCCCAACACAAATAGTTCCTAAAAAGGCGGGCATCCAAGTCGTCACTAATGACGCAGGTGAAGAGGTCGCCACTCGGCCGTTAACCGGGTGGCGGATTTGTATTGATTATAGGAAGTTGAATTCTGCAACTTCCAAAGATCACTTCCCTTTGCCTTTTATTGACCAAATAGTTGAAAAGTAGCGGGTCAACAATATTATTGTTTCTTGGATGGATATTCGGGTTACAATCAAGTAGCTATCCATCCGAAAGACCAAGCTAAGACCACCTTTACTTGCCCATACGGTACCTTCGCATTTAGGCGAATGTCGTTTGGGCTATGTAATGCCCCCGCCACCTTTCAAATGTGTATGATGAGTATCTTTTCAGATATGGTCGGGGAGTCCTTAGAAATCTTTATTGATGACTTTTCAATATTTGGGTCATCATTTGATGGTTGCCTTGACCAACTCGAAAAGGTCTTAAAGAGATGTGTTGAAAAGAATTTGGTTTTGAGTTAGGAAAAGAGCCATTTTATGGTTCAAGAAGGAATCGTGTTGGGTCACGTTGTGTCGAGTCGTGGGATAGAGGTCGATAGGGCAAAAGTGCAAGTTATATCTACTTTGCCATATCCCACGAGTGTTAAAGGTGTTTGGTCATTTTTGGGTCACGCAGGGTTTTATAGAAGGTTTATAAAAGGGTTTAGTGACATAACAAAACCTTTATGTAATCTATTATTAAAAGATCAACCGTTTGATTTCAACAAAGAGTGTCAAAATGCCTTTAATGTGTTAAAACAAAAGTTGGTTGAGGCCCCAATCTTGCAATCACCGAATTGGTCATTACCATTTGAAATCATGTGTGATGCAAGTGACTATGCGGTGACGGCCGTGTTGGGTCAAAGGGTAGAAAAGAAACCCGTGGCAATATACTACGCAAGTAAGACTCTTTCAGATGCACAATTAAATTATACCACAACTGAGGAAGAGCTACTTGCGGTGGTATATGTTTTGGATAAATTCTAGGCTTATATTTGGGGAAATAAGGTAATTATCTATTCTGATCATACTGCTGTCAGGTACCTTATGGAGAAGAAGGATGCAAAGCCGAGATTGATCCGATGGGTTTTGTTACTACAAGAATTTGACCTTGAGATTCGGGACAAGAAGGGCAGCGAGAAGTTGTGGCTGATCACTTATCCCGATTGATGGTAGAAGAGAGTTCCTCTCGTGTGGAGATCAACGAGACTTTCCCAGATGAGCACATTCTGAAAGTGTCAATGTTACCATGGTTTGCTAACATTTTGAATTATTTGGTGACATGTGACTTACCAGCTCATTGGGACTGACGAAAAAGGTTGCATTTTTTGTCTCAGATCAAGTACTACACGTGGGAGGAACCGAATTTGTTCAAGACATGTCCGGATCAAGTAATGAGAAGATGCATCCCGGATGAAGAAATCCCGAGTGTTTTGAAACATTTGCACACCTTTGCTTGTGGAGGTCATTTTAGTGGTCATAAAACGGGACATAAAGTGTTGAATAGTGGCCTTTATTGGCCGACCATTTTTAAGGATGCTTTTAACTTTGCTAAGAACTGTGTTGAATGTCAAAAGTTAGGGGGCATTTCTGAGAGGGATGAGATGCCCATGCAACCGATCCTTATTGTCGATATTTTCAACGTTTGGGGAATCGATTTCATGGGCCCATTCCCCAATTCTCATGGTAATTTGTATATTTTGGTGGCAGTAGATTATGTGTCAAAATGGGTCGAAGCGATTGCCACCAAAACAAATAACCATACCGTTGTTTGCAATTTTGTGCAAACAAATATTATTTCTAGATTTGGGATACCCCGAATAATCATAAGTGATGGGGGATCTCACTTTAAGAACTTTAATTTTGGAAAATTGCTCAAACGGTATGGTGTAGACCATAGGATTGCTACCCCCTACCACCAGCAAACGAGTGGTCAAGTGGAAGTGTCTAATAGACAAATTAAAGAAATTTTGCAAAAGACCGTTCGACCGGATCGTAAGGATTGGTCAACAAAGTTGAGTGATGCTTTATGGGCCTATCGAATGGCGCTACTCCTTACCGCTTAGTTTACGGTAAAAATTGTCATTTACCGGTCGAACTTGTGCACCGTGCATTTTGGGCTATAAAAGAGGTTAACCTTAAATATGACGATGCAGGTAAGGAGCGCAAGTTGAAGCTTTGCGAGTTGGAGGAGCTTCGGGAGGAGGCATATGAATGTGCTTCGAAATACAAAGATGGTATGAAGAGAGCACATGATGCCAAGTTGAAACCGAAGGAGTTCGTGGTAGGCCAAAAGGTGTGGTTATACAACTCACGGCTCAAATTGTTCCCGGGAAAGCTTAAAAGCAAGTGGATAGGCCCGTTTGTGATCACAAGGGTTGGCAAGCTTGGGGATGTTACCATCGAGGACCCAAAGGATGGGTCGAGACAAATGGTCAGTGGTCACTGTCTTAAACCGTTTCTCGATGGTAACGAGGACAATGTTGAGGTTAATAACGAATCGGTAAGCTTCTTGGTAAGTGTACCGACTTATGAGGTCAATTAAAGGACCAAATACACTTGTTGTAGAATTTTGTATATTTTTCATTGTTTGTGCGGCGTGTTTGTGTTAATTTCGCTTGTTTTGTACTAACCTCCTTAAACATGTGAAGTTCAGATTTTGCAAACGGGTCATGAAGACATAAGGTATGTTTTTAACTTGTTTTGTGTATTGGGGACAATCCACATTTTTTCGGGGGGTGATATAGTGTCGCGTGTTTGTTAAAAAAAACATTTGGCATACCGTCAGTGACGGGGCATCAGGCCGTCGCCGACGGCCTTCAGTTGGTTGCGTCGAGTCAATTGCATCGTAGACAGTGGTTTAATTCGTCGGAGGGTTATGCTATTTAGAAAGGGCGTCGGCGACGGCCCCTGGTTTGTCTGCCGACGCTGAACTTGTTTTAGCGTGTATTTTCGGACCCAAACTCAATTTGACCAACCGAAACTCGACCCAAACATGATTTTAACCGCAAATTCGACCCGGATTAACCATAACCAACCAATACCTCTTTAAAAACAACCCAATCCCCTGCCCTTTCTCCACACCTTCTTCATCTTCTTCATCTTCAACACCAAGAACCCTAATTTTCAAGCCTTCATATCTTCTTCAATCCTCAACCAAATCACTTGATTCTTGAGCCTATTTCGTGTGTTTTTTCGCATAGAACAAAACCCCTAACACGGTTTCCTTTAATTCTTGGGTATTTGCAAGATTAGTGAAGATCAAAATTCGGGTTTTTGGAGAAAAGAGTGTTCTTCTTAGTGCATTATATTTCTTTGAAGTTCTAAGTGTTTAAGCAACATAAAGGTATGATTTTTACTTAAATTTGAGCTTGGATTCCATATGGTATGTGATTTTCTTCCGACATTTTAAATCTAGGTTTAAGAGTAGGTTATTATGATATCATGGTATGAGTAATTGCTGGAATTTGAGTATACGGGTGATTTGGGTGGGATTGAACATGCAACATAGTTAGGTAATGAGCATGAATTGTTTAAGTTGCATGTTTGAGCATACACACAATGTTGAACCTTGTTTGAGCATGATTGTTATATGTTTAGGGTTACAAACATAGAACTTGAATTTTAAGGTTGGCAAAAGTGCACAAATTTAGAAGTTTTAAACCGGATAATTGTCTAACCAATTAAGTTATGTATCAACATTGTGTGATATGCTCAAGAAGTACATTTGGGTTGAATTTGAAGTGAGGATTTAGATGTTGAGATTCACCATGTTTAATTGCTTCTTTGCTTTGTGTTTTGTAGATATGGCAAGCCGAAAACGTAGCAACGTTTCGGGTCAAGGTTCCTCTTCGGGAGCCGGGTCATCATCGGGGCAAATAGCAAGGAAGTGGGAGCAGTTGACTAGGTTGGAAGATAATGACGATCGCATATTCATGCAAGATTGGACATGGGAAAGGATTCGGGATAGTAGTGTCGGTGAACCTTGGGAGAGTAATAAACGACGACCTCTCTCAAGGTTTAACGATAGGCGGTTGGAGGTTAGGTTGTCAAAATGGAAGATGGTTAACAGGGTGCAAACAACGATCCCGGAACGGATTGTGCCGGAGCGCACATTGAATGTGGAGGAGTTTAGAACGATAGGGATCGTTCAAATGTTTGAAAGGATTGGTTGGGAAAGGGTTTTGGATTGGTGTGAGGATATCACACCAAGGGTATACTTGGCTGCTGTTTGCGAGTGGTTGGCCTCGCTCAGGTTCGTGAGTAAGGATGGCCCGCAAAGTACATGGAAATTGGTGGGTGACACTAGTAGGGGCAGATGGTGATGTCTTTCGAGACAATGAATTGTATCGCCCGGTTCGATTCGTTAGGGGTCAATGAGTATGACTACTACACTATTGACCAATTTTTGGATAATAAGGTCAATACCACGGATCCTGAAGGAATGGTAGAATCGGTTTTGCCCTATTCGGATGGTGGGGCCGCTCTTCAAAGTCAACTTTCGGTTGAAGGGAAGATTCTTCAACCCTTTTCTCTTGAGAATATAATGATCAGATTTGGGGACCGATGGAAGGTGAAGGCCTTGGACTGTCGGGTGCTCCATGCTTTGCTTTATGGAACCCCCAAGTTATCGTGGCGCCATCTAGTCATGATCAACACTTGGGACACGTGCGAGTCGTACACTCGAAAGATGATACCATATGTACGACTTATTAGCGCGATGATAGTGCAACAAAACAAGTTGCCAATTGATTCGTTGTGGGTGTTAAAACCGGTGGATCAGATTTGCTTCACGTCGATGAAGCAACATTGGAAGATCCAAGTTCAGGTGTACGGCCACCAATACACCGTCACCGACGATCGGGGGCATCGGTTTCAGTTTGCTGACCCAAGTGTAGCTCAAGAGGCTGCAAGAGAAGAGGAGATGATGGATGAAGAAGAGGAAGATGAGCCTCAAGGTCCAAGGGGGTCGTGTCAAAGATACACCCGGCCACATAGAGAAATCTCGGCCGGGGTGGCTACTTTCATCCCGAACCGGTGAAAACCCGGATACCCCAACTACAACCGGGGACTGTAAGACGTTTATGACAACGTCTCCGCGTGTATTGGGGAGAATCGGGAATATGAACAGCAGAGGTGACAATGGGAACAAGATTGGGGGGCCCAACAGCAGGCCTATTGGGATGAAGATGCTGCCCATCGGGCAAAAGAGCAAGATAGACAGCAGGAGCAGTGGGCTGCTCAACAGGCATTTATGGAGAGACAAGACTTGTATCAGCCACAAGAATTGTCTCGAAGACAAGCGTGGGAGGAATAGCAAGATAGGTTGCGTGCTGAACAAAACGCGTTGGAAGACCGCCGATGGCATGCTATGGCGGTGGCGCAACAGATGGCGGTAAATAACGCCAAACATTTGCATGATCAAGAGCTCCACCACCGAGATTGGGAAGCAGGTCGTCCATATCAAGAGCACGCGCCTTGGGTATCTTACGAGAACATACCTCTTCCCACTAGGCCTTCTGATCCATCTCCGCACTGGCCCGAAGCCGTTGGCTCCAGTTTCTTCCCACCACAGTTCCCAGCGCCGGCTGAAGGTGAAAGGGGGCCGCTTGACGATTTTCACAATATGATGTCAGCCCTCACCGGATATCCCTATCAGCCATACCCACCGGTGGATCCAAATGAGCGATACCAACGATGTGCCGGTATATTTTCTTTGTTGTTGTAATTTTTGTGTACACTTTAGTTTTTATTTCTATTTGAGTTAGTAGTTAAATGAACTTTGTGGGTGTGTTCCCTAGATAACTCTCACGAGACCTACTCGTCCTCCCGAGCTGTCGGAAGGTTTAAAAGGGCTTGTTGCATACACTAAATGCAACCGTGATTCCTACGAAAGTGAGTTTAGGTTGTTGTTGTAAAATTTTCCTTTTCCACAAAGTCAAAATTGAATAAATTATATGCCTTGGTAACTATTTTAATAAAAATGGTAGAACTAAATAACTAACGAATTTTTCTAGTTGTGAGAAGCTTACTTCTACACGAAGATTGAAATTTGTAGGTGCATTGGGTTCGTTCATCAACCATTTTGTTGAAATTGAAGAGCACACGAGGAATGAGCAAAAACTAGGTGCATACATTTCCTTTAGTTTTGATTTGTTATATGTTGCTTAATAAGTGGATTGTATTTGTATTTTATTCTCCGGGGTGGAATTTTAGGAAAGTCGGTCGTGTCACGTCCCTTGTGCGTTTTTAAAAGCTCCACTTTCACACATTGAGGACAATGTTGATCTCAAGTGTGGGGATGAGGAGAATTTTTTTTTTCAATTTTGACCCGTTCATTTATACACTATACATTGAGGACAATGTTGACCTCAAGTGTGGGGATGGGGGAAAAATTTCAAATTTTTTTCAAAATGTCTTTGTTTAAAGCGATCTAAAAGGCACAAGTAACTAAGTTAATGAGGGATGGCACAATCCATGTGGTCTTTTGTCATGGTCAAGTTCAAATAAATAACATGACGGGTATTTAACGGGTGGTTATTTGGGAATAATCCGCCTAAGAAACTTGCACTTTATACATATCGCATACCATACCTTATATACGTGAGATTTTGAGCCACTTTTACATATCACATATGCATATATTTCTTTGGTTGAGTGGACCATTAGTCATGTATTGTAGAACTTGCAACTTTTAATATGTTTGAGACCATAGACCGAATATGAGCACAAGAATGATTAAGGCATTAGGTAAACCTTTTTACTTTACACCATTCATATATCCTTACCCAAAAATCAATCACCTAGTCGCCAATTTTGAGCCTAAACCTTTCATTTGACCAACCCATTTAGCCCTTGACCTTTGATCCCTATATTTTAACCCGTGTGATGAAAACTTGATTTTAGATTGTGAAAAAAATTTGAGAAAAGAAAAGAAAAATGCATGTATAGATAGTTGTGGAATAAAGGCGGAAAACCTTTGCCTTGTAGTTATTGTTTTGTAGTCAATTATGATAGTATAGTGATTATGTAATAAAGATCAAGTTTTTCATCACCTTAGCCACTTTCAAAACATCTCATTCCATACCCTTAGCCTAGGCTGGTTACAACCCGTTCAAGACCTTTTGACTTGTGTTCAATTGTGGAGAATGATTGAGTTGCAAGCTTATGCGGGTATATGTTCATATCGGTTTGTGCGTTTATATCAAAAGTGCTAATGTATTACTCATTAGCCAAATTATAAGCCGAGTGGAGAGAACATGTGAGGGATATGTATGATATGTGAGTTTTAAAGGTGGGTTAATATTGGATAACAATTTTTATATGAGATCATCATATTAATGTTAAATAATTTGAAAATGATAAAAATTTTTGAACTATGTATGACATTAGACCTTAACTCATACCTCGAGAATGGGAAGTGTGTTCTTTGTTCAACCCACGTAAAGTGAAAGATAGATTTGCTTGAGTACAAGCTAAAGACAAGTGTGGGGATGTGATACGTGGTTGAAAACCGTTGCTTTTATTGAGTTTAAGTTAACGTTTAACGTAAATTTTAGTTTCGAATAGCCTACTTTTGATTGGATTTGTATTTTGCAGGTTTACGAAGTTTAAGGAGTTATTCGGGAGCGTTTCGGAGCATCAGGGCGGAAAACGGATCACCCAGGAGCAAAAAATGGGAAAACAGAAAAACACAGTTTAGGGAGGCCGTCGCCGACGCCCATATGGACCGTCGGCGATGCCCCCTGTCACACCCAGGATTTTCAGCCCCGAAATCCAAACACCGGTGGGCCCGGGTGGGGAGTATCGTGACAACAGTTGATAACATCATAGTCAATTAAACACGGCACAGCGGAAGTCTTGGAGTAAAATTACTATTACTAACCGAATGTTCGAAAATACAAAATAATATACAAGCTTGTAATAGAAGATCTACAGGTGGATCATAAATTGTACAAGGAAAGAATATAAAACAGACTTTGGGCAGATTTAGGATTTGCAAGATCCTCTATCACTACCGAGCACTTCCATCCTATTTTCGTATTGTGCCTGCAGATTAGTCTTTTAAAAATACGTCAGCTTTCGCTGGTAAATACACCCAACTGACTCATTTTGAAAACATTTCAAAAATGTTTTAGGTGCGTATCAGCACAAAATCTTTTTATAACTTGGGTTAATTGACCGTCCAACCTTGTTAACAAATTTACATGTTTGTCATACATACGGGGCTCGACATGAAAACCGAGACACAATTAACGTACACACCACTTTGGACTCACGAATGAGTCAATTCCTCCCAACCTTGTGGGAATGCATAATTGAGCGTCTATCGGGTGTATGCCTACACCCGCGCTAAGGACATGGCCATTTCGATTGTAATGAGCTGAGGATATCCAGGACACGGTAGTTAACCCCCGATGTTTAAATTATCAAACAAAATTAATTAAAACAGAATATGTGGATTTCTATTCCGAACCAGCGTTCGATTAATCCCATTTCCGACCAAGCGGTAATAATTTACCGTAACCCAAGCCCGTATAGGGGAAATAAGTCGAGAGTATTTACTTGAGCTAGTCTTCTTTAATTTTTAATAACTCAGCCGTACACAAAAAGGACTAAGTGCAGTTAACATTTACCGGCAAGTCTCTAGTCTGGATTATGGCATAAACTAACCAATTAAATACTAACGGTCTTATTTAAGTCATAGACTTAGACCGACTAGCGTACTTGATCAAAACGTATGATGCTATATTAAATGATGATTGGATAGAATGTAGTTTAATCCAACAAGTACTTGACTTGTTTAATATGGGTAAACTATTAACATTCTGGATTTTGAGATTTAAATGACAAGGTTAAACCCGTTTCGGTTAATTTCCGTAAAATAGTTACATATACGTAACCGTGTGCATATTAGCGATATCGGGTAACCGGATAAGTCATGGACAAGTTATATATGCCATTATACTTTAAATAAGTTAAGATATCAGTAGGATATCAACTTGTATGCCCGTTAAGGTTTTAAAACAAAATTATGCCTCATAAGGGCATTTTGGTAACTTTATACCGTAATAAAGGAACTTGAATATAATTTTAATGTTATAGTTATAAGTATTCTGGAAAAATACTTTATTTATGATATAATATCAGTAGGATGTCAATTATATGTGTAAATTATCCTTTATGACCAAACTATACACCGAAGGGGCATTTTGGTCATTTTACACATAGTTTATAATTTATTTGGGATTCTGAATTTATAACATGTGCCTACTGTAAATATGTTTAAAATAAGTTTTTAAAATCAGTAGGTAAAAAGTCTTGGTCAATAATATGGTTTAAAACCATACTATGCGCCGAAACGACGCTTATGTCGTAAAATGACGTTTTTAAGTGATGTTTACGAAAACTGACATTAAGGTCAGATTAAAATATTTAAAACATTTTATTTAATATAACATATCAGTAGGTAAATGATTTACCTTGAAAAGATTTGATTAAAACCATTTTATAAGCCACGAGGGCTAAAATCGTCATTTATCGACATAGTATAAGGACTTGTTTGAAAACTCAATCTATAACTTGGTTTAACATCCCAAATAATCCTACTTATAATATTACATCAGTAGGAAACTCATTTTCAAGTTTATTATCATTAAAACATTGATTTATGTAAAAAGGGTATTTTGGTCAAATATGGCATAATTATGGAACTTGCGCATAAACTTGGATTCTGATCATGTAATATAATCTCAGAGGGTTATGCTACATTATATTACGATCATAATGCAACTTTAGATTAGTAAGTAACTAATCTAAATCGGGTCAGAATCGAAAGTCAAAGCAGAAGTCAAACTTCGCGACTTTCGGTTGCGAACCGACCCTAGAACTGAAATTGACGAGCCGAACATGTTCTTACATGTTCTAATAATTATTACCAACTTGTTTAAGTGTCAAAATAGGTTTCATAACATATATAAGATCAATTGATGATTTTTCCGAAAAATGACCTGTTTGACTTTTTAATATCATAACTTTGACCCGTCAATCGGTCTAGCAAACGTGATCTTCAGGAGGTGCCCTTTATAGGGATTAACACCTACCTTATTACGATCACTTAGCCATGTTCATTTCGAACATCGGCTGGACCATAATGGTCTTAACCGAAAGTTAAAGTTTTTTATGAAAATGTTTGACTTTTGGCTATAAAAGCCTATAAACGAAAATGCAAGAGCAAGGAACACTTACAAGAGGTTCCTACAATGCAAGAGAACTAAGTTGGATGCTCCTTTCAGCTAGGAACTTCCAGAGGATGGAGAAGAGTGATTTAATGAGAAAGGTGCAAGTTGAAATCGTGAACTTAAGCACCTATTTATAGTTGGAGAGCTCAAAGGAGGTGAAGTCGGGTGTTTAGGGGTGTAAGAGGAAGCTTACAAGTGTCCCAAAACATGGCATAGCTGATTACAAGTCCATGGTTTCGATTTAAATGTTTTTGGAGCTTTGCTTGGCTGCCAAACAAATTTTCTACACTTTAGCCCCTAAACTTTAAAAAGCTTCTAAAAACCTTTTTAAACACCCTTTTGGCACTTTTAGACCTCCGTAGCCAATACTTGGCATACCCGGGATTATGCCCGGACATTTTCGAGCTCTTGGTTCATTAAAAGGTCACCCAGAGGTATAAATTAACATGTTGACACTTTTAATCCCTCCATTATCCAACTTTCACATATTTACAAAATTGAACTCTCTCGTCCAACAAATGGCACGTACGAGAGTTTAGGACTTCACAAAGGATCACTCAGAGGTTTATGATAAGCATGTTGATCCCGATGTCACTCAGAGGCTGGGCATGTTGACATATCAGTCACTCAGAGGCCAAATTTCAAGCATGTTGACATATCAGTCACTCACAGGCAAATGATTTAAGTATGTTGACATATCAGTCACTCAGAGGCTAATGATTTAAGAATGTTGACATATCAGTCACTCAGAGGTTATTATTTATGCAAGTTGACATCGATCGTCACTCGGAGGCTCAGATTGAGCATGTTGACGCCTTTAGTCCTTATTGGTCTTTAACAGACTATATTTAAAAAATACAACACGTGTCACTATACTATTGGACACGATTTTACAGGGTGTTACATCCTCACCCCCTTAAAAGAAATCTCGACCTCGAGATTTTATTCAAAAAGATGGGGGTACCTTTGTCGCATAGTGGACTCAACCTCCCATGTATACTCGGGACCTCTAAAGGCGTCCCACTTAACCTTTACTATAGGTATCATTTTTCTTCGGAGCTTCTTAACCTGTCGATCCTCGATTTAATTGGTTTCTCAATGAACCTCAGGTTTTCATCTATTTGCATATCTTCGTGCGACATTGCTAGCGACTCATCGGCTAGACATTTCTTAAGGTTAGATATGTGGAATACATCATGAATTCCACTAAGCTCCTACGGCAACCTGGGCTTATAAGCTTAAGTGCCGACACATTTGATTATTTCGAAGGGTCCTATATATCTTGGGCTCAACTTGCCTTTCTTTCCAAAACGCATCACACCTTTCTAGGGTGATACTTTCAGCATGACCTTGTCCCCTATTTGGAACTGAAGAGGTTTACGCCTCTTGTCAGCATAACTTTTCTGTCTATCCCTGGCAGCTTTGAGATGATCACGGATTTGCATAATCTTTTCCGTGGTCTCCAGGACAATCTCTGGTCCTGATAGTTGGGCCTCCCCAACTTCTGCCTAGCATACGGGCGTTCTACATTTTCTCCCATACAAGGCCTCAAAAGGAGCAGCCTTGATGCTAGTATGATAGCTATTATTGTAGGAGAATTCTATTAGGGTAAGTGGTCATCTCAGCTTCCACCTAAATCAATCACACATGCCCGAAGCATGTCTTCCAAAGTCTGAATAGTACGCTCACTTTGACCATCAGTCTGCGGATGGTAAGCCGTACTAAAATTTAATCGTGTGCCTAATGATTGTTGGAAAGTTTTCCAAAAGTGAGATGTGTATCTAGTATCTCTGTCAGATACGATAGATACCGGCACACCGTGTAGGGACACAATTTTGTCCACATACAATTTAGCCAATTATCTGAATTATACGTCTCTTGGCAAGAAATGAGCTGACTTAGTCAGCCTATCCAGTATGACCCAAATAGTGTCATTACCACATTTGGTCTTAGGTAACTTGGTAATCAAATCCATAGTTACCATTTCCCATTTCCAAGTGGGAATCTCTAATTGTTGTAGTAGTCCTGACGGTTTCTGATGTTCAGCCTTAACTTGCGAACACGTCAGACACTTAGCTACATAAGTGGCTATGGATTTCTTCAAACCCATCCACCAATAACTTTTCTTCAAATCTTGATACATCTTGTCACCACCCGGGTGAACAGAGTATCTTGAACTATGCGCTTCTTGGAGGATTAGATCTCTAAGTCCTCCAAAGATTGGAACCCAAATTCTATCATTAAATCTTAGGATTCCATCCTTTCCAGGCGCTAACTGATCAACAGTTCCGCCTAATCCCTCATTAGGGATATTAGGCTCTAATAAGGCTTGCTTTTGCACAACTAGTAGCTTCTCATTTAAGCTATTTCTGAGCTCAATGCTCTTAGCGTTAATCCTAATAGGTTTAACCTTTTCCTTGCGACTTAAGGCATCGGCAACTACATTTGCCTTGCCTGGATGGTAGCGAATCTCGCAATCATAATCGTTAAGCGTTTCCATCCACCGGCGTTGTCGCATGTTCAATTCCTTCTAATTGAACAGATGTTGGAGACTTTTATGGTCTGTGTATATAACACACTTTGTGCCATACAAGTAATGTCTCCACAATTTTAGTGCAAATACAACGGCACCCAATTCCAAATCATGGGTGGTGTAATTCTTTTCATGCACTTTTAATTATCGTGATGCATAGGCAATTACCTTGCCATTTTGCATTAGCACACAGCCAATACCGGTGTGTGATGCATCACAATAAACAACAAATTCTCAATACCCTCAGGTAGAGATAACACAGGAGCGTTGCTCAACTTGTGTTTAAGAATCTTAAAAGATTCTTGTTGCTTTGGACCCCAATTATACTTAATATTCTTACGGGTCAAGGAAGTTAAAGGAGTGGATATCCTTGAAAAGTTCTCAATGAACCTCCTATACTAACCAGCCAATCCCAAGAAACTACGAACCTCCGTTGGGGTCTTGGGCACTTCCCAATTCATTATGGCCTCAATTTTGGCGGGATCCACTTGGATACCACGCTCACTTACCATGTGTCTAAGAAATTAGACTTCTCTAAGCCAAAATTCGCATTTAGAGAACTTTGCATAAAGTTTCTCCTTCCTTAATAATTCTAGGATGCACCGAAGATGTTTCTCGTGATCATCTTGATTACGAGAATAGATAAGTATGTCGTCTATGAAGACAATAACAAACTTATCTAAATATGATTTGCAGACTATATTCATGAGATCCATGAATGCCGCCGGTGCATTTGTGAGCCCAAAAGGCATCACTAAGAATTCAAAATGACCATAGCGGGTCCTGAAGGCTGTCTTAGGAACATCTTCACTTCTAACCTTCAGTTGATGATATCCTGATCTCAAATCTATCTCAGAAAAGTAACTAGCCCCTTGAAGTTGGTTGAATAAATCATCGATCCAGGGAAGAGGATATCTATTCTTAATGGTTAGCTTGTTCAGCTCCCGGTAGTCGATGCACATTCGCATCGAACCATCTTTCTTCTTTACAAACAGAATAGGAGCTCCCCAAGGTGAGGAACTAGGCAAGATAAAGCCTTTCTCCAAGAGTTCGTCCAATTGAACTCTTAGCTCATTCATTTCGGTTGGAACTAGCCTATATGGAGCTCTAGCTACGGGTGCTGCTCCAGGTATGATATATATTATGAACTCTACTTGCCTATCTGGAGGTAGGCCTGGTAATTCTTCAGGGAAGACATCGGGATACTCCGAGATAACTGGTTGATCTTCAAGGTTCGGCTTTGGTTCATTTATGGTAACTTGTGCCATATAGATGACACAACCTCTTCTCAAACACTTGGATGCTTTAAATAACGACACTTTGTCTGGCAGTCGATAGTGTGAGTCTCCAGGGATGGTGATCATTTCACCAGATGGGGTCTTAATCTCGATGAGCTTTTTATCGCATACAATGCGGGATTGGTTATGAGATAACCAATCCATGCCTAAGACAACATCGAACCCCGCCAATTTCATTGGCAAAAGAGAGATCGGGATGGAATGATTCTTAATGGATATAGAGCATCCATCAAGAATGGAAGAAGCAATTTCTAAGGTTCCATCGGCGAGTTCTATCTCATAAATTTTGTCTAGAGTTCTTATGGGTAAATTTAATAGTTTACTAAACTCATGGTCAACAAATGATTTATCCACACCCGAATCAAAAAGAACTCTAGCGTAAATATTGTTAATGAGGAATGTACCTGTTATGACGTTGTTGTTATTAACGGCCTCCCTGGCATTCATTTGAAAGGCACGGGCATTCCTCTTCTTGGCCTCTCTAGGATTTGCATCATCACTTTTAGGTTTCTTGGGGCAATTGTATGTTATATGCCCTTTTTCGTTGCAGTTGTAGCAAACTGCATCCTTGAGATCCTTGCAATCTACGGTCTTATGCCCTTTTCTCTTGCAGATACCACATGGTTTGGTTTATGGATTTATACTACATTGTCCCCAGTGCCTATATTTACAATTCTTACACAGAGGTTTGTCACTAGACGCGTTCTGGTTCTTCTTGAACCCGAAATTTCCTTTCTTCTTAAATCCTTGGGAGTTATTATCCTCCCATTTCCTCTTTCCGTCAGTTTCAGTCCTAATTGACTTTTGTCTTACCAGATCTAGGGTGAGGGAAAGAGATAGGTCTACAGCAGACCTATAGGTATTAGGCTGTGCAACCTTTACCATGCCCTTTATCTCGGGCGCCAACCCATTTATAAAACGCGCAATGCGTTTGGATTCGGGGGTGATCAAATAGGAAACTAACCTAGATAGGGGGTTGAAATCGGAGATGTACTTCCGACAGTCTAGGTTTTTCATTGATAGAGACAAGAAGTCTGTCTCTAGCTTCTCTACCTCATGGGTTGGGTAGTAAGTTTCCTTTACCAATTCAACAAACTTGGACCATCCCAAGTTGTACGGGTGTACCTTACCTGTTGATTGAATCATGGCTTTCCACCATATTAGGGCATCGCCCTTGAAGGATTGTGATACGTACTTGACCACATCCTTTTCAGCACAATTGCTGATATCTACAATCGTTTCCATCTCATCTAGCCACTTTAGGGCTTCTACCGCTCCTTTCTCCCCGTTAAATTCTCGGCGCTTGCATGAGACGAAATACTTATATGTACATCCCTCCTTAACAGAACGGGACTTTTCAGTAAGATCTATTTTCTTGAGTTTACTCTTCGCATTTGAAGAGTGAACAGAGCTCTCCATATGAGCTGAAGATGGTGGAATAGATAGAGGTCTAGAGCGAGTGGCACTCGGCTCTCTTAGCTTTTCTATGGCCTTACTCATGGCCCTTTCTACAGCCGCATCAATGCGAGCTTGAAAATTTTCATCATCTATATTTTTGTTTTCAGCTTTGTTAGATTCAACATTTCTGTGGCTACTTTGTGCTTCGTTTGAGTTAGCCATCTTTAAGTCTTGGTTTCTATATACCAACAAAACTTCATTTCGCCATGGTGTATCAACCATATTGGCTTTCGATATTGGATATATCAATCCATTGCCTATTCTAGTGTGAATAATATCACAACTCTTAGGCTTAACATATCTATATTTAGCCTAGGTCTTAATAGGACCATCATAGGCAAATTACAATTTGGACACAATCCATATATGATTGGACAGTGGATCGCAATATCACAACTGTCATTGTCATCAATGACAATTATATAGCTCATAGGCTTGTCCCTAATGGACATAATAATTGGGCACCTTGGCCGGTCATATTGGTCATAATATATATATATATATATATATATACATATATATATATATATATATATATATATATATATGGCATACCAGCCTGTCACTTAAGACATAATACATATGGCATGTCAGCCTGTCACATTGGACAATAATTGGGCACCTTGGCCTACATCATATCAGATGTATATGGCATATCAGCCTGTCCCGTTGGACAATTAATTGGGCACATTGGCCTACATCATATCAGATGTATATGGCATATCAGCATGTCCCGTCAGACAATTAATTGGGCACATTGGCCTACATCATATCAGATGTGCATGGCATATCAGCCTGTCCCGTTGGACAATTAATTGGGCACATTGGCCTACATCATATCAGATGTACATGACATATCAGCCTATCCCGTTGGACAATTAATTGGGCACATTGGCCTACATCATATCAGATGTACATAGCATATCAGTCTGTCCCGTTGGACAATTAACTTGGCACATTGGCCTGACGGCTAGTGTGGTTCCTCAGCCACACTACCAAGAGTATGAACATTTCTTAATGTTACATAAGAGTACCTTAATAATTGATTAATGATCCCGGTCACCTTCGACCTTAACGACCTTGGAGGTTTGGACCTAGTCCCTTACTCCTGGATAGAAGGATAACTTCCCTTAACTATCCTGATAGAAGACCCCTTCGTACTTAACTATCACTTCCTGGCCAATGTGTGGTCTACGCCACTTGGCATAATCAATCTATTAAGGTCTTTTGGAATTGTATAGCAGAGCATAAATTTCGAGTAAAATCGAGACGCTCGTTTTCAAGAGGATGATGATTCATATATATATAATTCCAAAAGTACTTTATTAAATTTTTTATTAGAAATTACAATACTAGAAAATGAAATAAACTTGTCCATGCAAGGACTTAAAGGAAATAAACATGTCCATACATGGACTAAAAGAGACTAAAAGAAATAACAATGTCCTTGCAGGGACTACATATAATTAAAAGAGACTTCACTCATCCTTCTTTCCCTTGACTAATTTGGAGAGTTTCTTGAAGAACTTATTCGTCTTCTTCTCCATTTTCTCCACCTATTGCTGCATTTTTCATCCTTTCTAAGGCCTCATTAATGGCCTCAAGTGATGGCGGAGGTTGTGGATGTGGTTGTGGCATGACCGGATACTGGTACCCATAAGTTGGATATCCAGTCGGTGGATAGGTAGGTGGGAAAGGAGACGGGTAAAGCGCGTTGTGCATAACCGCCTGCATGTATGGGTCTTGTGACCACGCTTGATAATCTACCGGCGTAGACGGGTTAAAAGGATCATATCCAGACGTGTCTGGGTATGTGGGAATTGGGTTAGTATAACCCGTTGGTGGTGGTTGAACAACAGGTGTTGGTGTTGGTTCCACTATAGGTGGAACATTAGAGGGTCCACCCATTTGTGGGTCCTCTTGAATAGTGGGGTAGGAGTTGGGCAAAGGTGGTAGTGATCCCGACATTTGTCCGGCACGTACCAACATACGTGCTCCACGCTTCCTTCTTGGTGGTTCAGGTGGCGGTTGAGGTTGGTCCACGGGTTCCATGTGGACATCTTCTTGAACAGGAGGTGGTTGAGAGTGGTGAGAAGGAGTGTGGGCGAATGTGAATTGGTTCCTGTATTGATCCCACTCATTAGGACCTTGGTAGGTCGATCCAGCGTAAGAGTTTGAATCGCTTGATATTCCAATGGGATGCACATTTGATCCCGACGGCGGCATCTCCGGGTCGGAGTCCTCGTCCATAGGGTTTGGCTGGTCCAACTGATTTTGTTTGGCCGGAGGTGTGTTAAAATAATGGTTGGGGTTAAATTCTTCATGGTAGGAGTGATGAGAATGTGAATGGTGAGAATGATGTGAATGATAGGAGTGGTAAGAATTTTGGGAATGTGAGGGTGAATGTCTATTAGAGACAGAACGTCTCGCTGGTTGCCATGGAGACGAATCTCCTGATTCTTGGTATGCGTCTGCATTATGAGGTTGAAGAGGAATGCGTCCTGATGGTCCTCCTCTCATTTGACCTTTTCCTCGTCCACTTTGTCCTCTCCCACGTGGTGGCATTTTCCTGTTAAAATTCAATTCAAAAACAATATTAATAAGTTAATAATGAAATGAGTAATCCTAGGTCAAAGCCTAGACTCGGAAGTCTAAGGAACGTGCTCGTGTAAGTTTGAGACTAAACACAAAAGGCTAGTGTTTAATTCTCCCAAACGTTGGCTCTGATACCAACCCCGTCACACCCCGGATTTTCAACCCCGAAATCCAAACACCGGTGGGCCCGCGTGGGGAGTATCGTGACAACAATTGATAACATCATAGTCAATTAAACACGGCACAGCGGAAGTCTTGGAGTAAAATTACTATTACAAACCGAATGTTCGAAAATACAAAATAATATACGAGCTTGTAATAGAAGATCCACAGGCGGATCATAAATTGTACAAGGAAAGAATATAAAACAGACTTTGGGCAGATTTAGGATTTGCAAGATCCTCTATCACTACAGAGCACTTCCGGCCTATTTTCGTATTGTACCTGCAGATTAGTCTTTTGAAAATACGTCAGCTTTCGCTGGTAAATACACCGAACTGACTCATTTTGTAAACATTTCAAAAATGTTTTAGGTGCGTATCAGCACAAAATCTTTTTATAACTTGGGTTGATTGACCGTCCAACCTTGTTAACAGATTTACATGTTTGTCATACATACGGGGCTCGGCACGAAAACCGAGACACAATTAACGTACACACCACTTTGGACTCACGAAGGAGTCAATTCCTCCTAACCTTGTGGGAATGCATAATTGCGCTAAGGTCGTGGCCATTTTGATTGTAATGAGCCGAGGATATCCAGGACATGGTAGTTAACCCCCGATGTTTAAATTATCAAACAAAACTAATTAAAACAGAATATGCAGATTTCTATTCCGAACCGGCATTCGATTAATCCCATTTCCGACCAAACGGTAATAATTTACCGTAACCCAAGCCCGTATAGGGGAAATAAGTCGAGATTATTTACCTGAGCTAGTCTTCTTTAATTTTTAATAACTCAGCCGTACACAAAAAGGACTAAGTGCAGATAACATTTACCGGCAATTCTCTAGTCTGGATTATGGCATAAACTAACCAATTAAATACTAACGGTCTTATTTAAGTCATAGACTTAGACCGACTAGCGTACTTAATCAAAACGTATGAGGCTAGATTAAACGATGATTGGATAGAATTTAGTTTAATCCAACAAGTACCTTGACTTGTTTAATATGGGTAAACTATTAACATTCTGGATTTTGAGATTTAAATGACAAGGCTAAACCCGTTTCGGTTAATTTCTGTAAAATAATTACATATACGTAACCGTGCACATATTAGCGATATCGGGTAACCGGGTAAGTCATGGACAAGTTCTATATGCCATTATACTTTAAATAAGTTAAGATATCAGTAGGATATCAACTTGTATGCCCGTTAAGGTTTTAAAACGAAATTATGCCTCATAAGGGCATTTTGGTAATTTTATACCGTAATAAAGGAACTTGAATATAATTTTAATATTATAGTCATAAGTATTCTGGAAAATACTTTATATATGATATAATATCAGTAGGATGTCAATTATATGTGTAAATTATCCTTTATGACCAAACTATGCACCGAATGGACATTTTGTTCATTTTACCCATAGTTTATAATTTATTTGGGATTCTGAATTTATAACATGTACCTACTGTAAATATGTTTAAAATAAGTTTTTAAAATCAGTAGGTAACAAGTCTTGGTCAATAATATGGTTTAAAACCATACTATGCGCCGAAACGGCGCTTATGTCGTAAAATGACGTTTTTAAGTGATGTTTACAAAAACTGACATTAAGGTCAGATTAAAATGTTTAAAACATGTTATTTAATATAACATATCAGTAGGTAAATGATTTAACTTGAAAAGATTTGATTAAAACCATTTTATAAGCCACAAGGGCTAAAATCGTCATTTATCGACATAGTTTAAGAACTTGTTTGAAAACTTAGTTTATAACTTGGTTTAACATCTCAAATAATCCTACTTATAATATTACATCAGTAGGAAACTCATTTTCAAGTTTATTATCATTAAAACCTTGATTTATGTAAAAAGGACATTTTGGTCAAAGATGGCATAATTATGGAACTTGCGCATAAACTTGGATTCTGATCATGTAATATAACCTCAGAGGGTTATGCTACATTATATTACGATCATAATGCAACTTTAGATCAATAAGTAACTAATCTAAGTCGGGTCAAAATCGAAAGTCAAAGCAGAAGTCAAACTTCGCGACTTTCGGTTGCGAACCGACCCTAGAACTGAAATTGACGACCCGAACATGTTCTTACATATTCTAATAATTATTACCAACTTGTTTAAGTGTCAAAACAGGTTTCATAACATATATAAGATCAATTTATGATTTTTCCAAAAAATGGCTTGTTTGACTTTTTAATATCACAACTTTGACCCATCAATTTGTCCAGCAAACGTGATCTTCAGGAGGTGCCATTTATAGCGATTAACACCTACCTTATTACGATCACTTAGCCATGTTCATTTTGAACATCGGCTTGACCATAATGGTCTCAACCGAAAGTCAAAGATTTTTATGAAAATGCTTGACTTTTGGCTATAAAAGCCTATAAACGAAAATGCAAGAGCAAGGAACACTTACAAGAGGTTCCTACAATGCAAGAGAACTAAGTTGGATGCTCCTTTCAGCTAGGAACTTCCAGAGGAGGGAGAAGAGTGATTTAATGAGAAAGGTGCAAGTTGAAATGGTGAACTTAAGCACCTTTTTATAGTTGGAGAGCTCAAAGGAGGTGAAGCCAGGTGTTTAGGGGTGTAAGATGAAGCTTACAAGTGTCCCAAACGTGGCATAGCTGATTACAAGTCCATGGTTTCGATTTAATGGTTTTTGGAGCTTTGCTTGGCTGCCAAACAAATTTTCTGCAGCAGAGGCCTTCTCGCGCCCCGCAAAAGACCCAGGCCTGGTCTCTCGCTGCCCACGGCCAGTTTCAAAGTTTGACACTTTAGCCCCTAAACTTTAAAAAGCTTCTAAAACCTTTTTAAACACCTTTTTGGCACTTTTAGCCCTCCGTAGCCATTACTTGGCATACCCGGGATTATACCCAGACATTGTCGAGCTCTTGGTTCGTTAAAAGGTCACTCAGAGGTATAAATTAACATGTTGACACTTTTAATCCCTCCATTATCCAATTTCACATATTTACAAAATTGAACTCTCTCGTCCAACAAATGGCACGTATGAGAGTTTAGGACTTCACAAAGGATCACTTAGAGGCTTATGATAAGCATGTTAATCCCGATGTCACTCAGAGGCTGGGCATGTTGACATATCAGTCACTCAAAGGCCAAATTTTGAGCATGTTGACAAATCAGTCACTCAGAGGCTGGGCATGTTGACATATCAGTCACTCAAAGGCCAAATTTTGAGCATGTTGACAAATCAGTCACTCAGAGGCAAATGATTTAAGCATGTTGACATATCAGTCACTCAGAGGCTGTTATTTATGCATGTTGACATCGGATCGTCACTCGGAGGCTCAGATTGAGCATGTTGACGCCTTTAGTCCTTATTGGTCTTTAACAGACTATATTTAAAAAAATACAACACGTGTCACTATACTATTGGACACGATTTTACAGGGTGTTACACCCCCAGATAAGTCTGTCGGGTTAAAATTGTCGTAGATAGTGGATTAAGGCGTCAGGAGAGTTTTTGTCACACCCCGACCCGCAGCGGAATAAGAGTCGGGGCATAATTGGGTTATCACCAAAGCTCATGATATTTACTAATATGTTTCATATTTATTAAAGTCAAAATTACATTCCCAATAATCCAAACATGTTCATACAAATACAAAGAAAAATAATCAACTAAGCAATCCAAGCTCTAAACCAGTTTATTCTTCTAAGCCAATCCTATGTGTTTCTTGCTGCAGCTGGTTCACCTGTATCATGTGTAAAAATGGGGTTTTTTGGGTCAACATAAGTTGGCGAGTGAACCTTGTTAGATAAACATTTATTATTGATTTCTTGTTATCTTTATCAAGTAAAATTGTGCAATAGTCATATATGAGCAAATGTAAATAATCATACAATAACAATAACAACCACAAACTATAACATACAATAACATACAATAACATATGAACTTGCATGAATATATAACATGAATGAAACTGTATATGTTGGCAACGTCACGTTCACGCTCATAATGTAATGGGGAACGGACGGCCTATGATGAATGTCTGTGCGATCAAGCCTCAATCAAACGGAGCCGATCGTATGTTGGCAACGCCAGGTTCACGCTCATAATGTAATGGGGAACTGCTCAACGCTCATAATGTAATGGGGAGCGGCGGCCTATGATATTGCATGTACTGAAAATAATAAATTAAATCTAAACAATAACCACACAAACAGTTGATACAAGCTGAATATACGTTTGTTCATGATATGATGTATGCACAATGATTTAAATATAATAATTGGTAAGACACATGATACACCCCAAAAATGTGATTAAAACGGGAAATTTGTAGAGATTCACTCACCCATTGGGTGTGTTCGGTTGGAGATGATGAGATGCGCACGAGTTTGAAGGATTGATCAACGAGGATTAACTAACCTAAATAATAACGGAAGGTATAGTAAATGAGTGGATTTTATTAATAATTTTAATAGGATTTTTAGATATATTTTTGTGAGTTTAAGGCTATTTCCTATCTTTAAAAACATTATTTTTAAGTATTTTTAATTGATTTTTAAATTAAATTAAATAAATAAAAATATAAAAAAATTGTTGACTTTTGCGTTGACCATTGACGTTGACTGTTTGACTGTGACTGTTGACTGTTTGACCGGTTCTATTGTGTGTATGTATGCGCCGGGCAGGACTCGAACCCGAGACCTCCCGTACGCGTGCACGCAGCTCTACCAACTGAGCTACGTGTCTAACCCGAAATATTTCTGTTTTTAATTATATTTATATACTGTTTTAATTTATTCAAAATTCATTTATTTTTAAAAAGGATTTTAATTATCAAACCGGTGCCGTCAACAGGTCTCGAACCCGGGACCTGTGATTTAATGTTGCACACAGTCCACCGCTGGACTGTGTGTCTAACTTGGTTAATATACTGATTTTTATTATACATAACATCTAATTGCGAAAGGATCCGGTTCAGTTTAAAAAGGAACATTTTAATTACAGAGAGTGTGTGTGTGTCAAGGATCGAACTCGAGACGTATGCGTATTGTTTGCACACAGTCCACCGCTGGACTGTGTGTCTAACCCGTTTATAATACCGATTTTAATTAATCTTATATTCATAATAAACTTCATCTTCTTCGTTAAATTCACAGACAATGCTTAATCAACTGTTTCTTGCTTAATTCGATTAACAGACGTACTAATGATTTATATGTAACGGATAGGAAAAGTTTCGGGAATGAACATACCGGAATGATGATCTTTCTCAGAACTCCGGCGAAGTCGTCGGCTCTGTTTTTATGAACTTCGACTGAGCGAACAAATTAACAGTTCTGATTAGCAAATTGTGGAATTGAAGTACTAAACAAGAGTTATCAGAAGGTTTGAATGACTATACCGTTTCACAGCGGAAAATAGAAATTTTCAGAAGTTTTTCGGCGAGAGTGAATTATCCGATATCGACGTCTGAAACTGATTCTGATTGAAGGGTTTGAGTTAGCAAAAGCTTAACGACTGATAGACGATGAAAGAAATGAGAGACTTACTGATTTGATGGAAAACACGGTTTTCCGGCGAAAGTCCGGTGAGTTCAAATAGCTTCTCCGACGAACTGAAAGTATTGCGAAACTGAAATTAAATGTTTGCAGATGTGTTTGAGTCGCGAGAGGGGACTATGATTGGAGTAATTCAGGAAATGCAGGTTTTCGGTTATTAAAACCGATCAACTCTTGAATTCAAGTTCATTCAAAGCTAAATTGATTGGAGGTGTCGGTGTATCGGTTATAATCGGTAAACCGCGAACAATCAAACGTTTTTGGACGTTTGGTGACCGATTTCGGTTACAGTTAGCGTAAACAGATCGATTCATGATTGATCATAAAATTCAATTGTTTCCTAGAATTCACAGAAAACATCAAGTGGCGGAGTGGTTATATGTGTGTGTGATAAGTCTTATGCTTACCCGGCTGACCCGGGTTCGAGTCCCGGCAACCTGATTTTTATTTTAATTATTTTATTTGTACTTTTTATAAATGATAACTTTTATATTCTAGTATCGTGTTTTGTGTGCCTCATTCATAAGGAATTCACGAAGATTGTTGTGGTCAGGAATCCATATGCGATCTAGATAGTACAGAATACCGTCAGATTTAGTTTCAATTTTAAGTTCAGCTCCACAGGACAACTCCTTTCGTACGTCGTCTTCCGTTACTGAAACATGTTGGGCTTCTCGAATTTGATCTTTAATGTCGGTTATGATTTGCGAACATAGAAGATGAATGGAGTTCGCATAACCCTTTCGACTGAGTGCATCAGCCACCACATTTGCCTTGCCAGGGTGGTACCGAATTTCACAGTCGTAGTCATTTAGAAGTTCGACCCATCTTCGTTGCCTTATGTTTAACTCCTTTTGGTTGAAGATATGTTGAAGACTCTTGTGGTCAGTGTATATTTCACACTTAGTACCGTAGAGATAATTTCTCCATATCTTAAGAGCGAACACAACGGCTCCAAGTTCTAGGTCATGGGTGGTGTAGTTCTTCTCATGAGTTTTGAGTTGTCTAGAAGCATAAGCTATCACCTTTCCTCTTTGCATTAGAACACAGCCTAGTCCTTGCCCTGACGTGTCGCAATAAACCACGAAGTCATCACAACCTTCAGGAAGAGTGAGGATTGGTGCATCACAGAGTTTTTGTTTAAGGGTTTGGAAGGCTTCTTCTTGTTTGGGTCCCCAAATGAAAGGTTTTCCCTTATGAGTTAAAGCCGTGAGTGGTACAGCAATGCGAGAGAAGTTTGAAATGAAACGGCGATAAATACCAGCCAAACCAAGGAATGATCTTACTTCAGTTGGTGTACGTGGCGCTTGCCATTCTTGTACCGCTTTGATTTTTGAGGGGTCGACATGTATTCCCTTGTCATTGACTACATGTCCAAGGAATTGTACCTCCTTTAACCAGAATTCGCACTTGGAAAATTTGGCGTAAAGCTTTTCATTCTCTAGGAGTGTAAGGATGAGTCGAAGATGCCGTTCATGATCAGACTTAGACTTTGAGTAAATGAGGATGTCATCGATAAAGACTATAACGAAACGATCGAGATAAGGTTTGCAGACTCTGTTCATTAAATCCATGAAGACAGCTGGAGCGTTGGTTAAACCAAATGGCATGACCATGAATTCATAATGACCATAACGAGTTCGGAAAGCGGTCTTTGGGACGTCTTCTTCATGTACTCTGAGTTGATGATAACCAGAACGAAGGTCGATTTTTGAAAAACAGCTGGCGCCTTGAAGTTGGTCAAGAAGATCATCAATGCGGGGTAATGGATAGCGATTCTTGATCGTTAACTTGTTGAGTTCTCTGTAGTCGATACACATGCGAAACGTTCCATCTTTCTTCTTTACAAAAAGGACAGGTGCACCCCAAGGCGAGGAGCTAGGACGTAAGAATCCTTTGTCAGTCAACTCTTGCAATTGACTGGCTAGCTCTTGCATTTCGGATGGGGCTAACCTATAAGGAGACTTTGCAACTGGTGTAGCACCAGGTATAAGATCGATGCGAAATTCGACTTCTCTCACGGGAGGAAGTCCTGAGATGTCGTCAGGAAAAACTTGCGGAAAATCTTTTACTACTGGGATGTCGTCGAGTTTCTTCTCCATGGTTCCCTTTTTGACGACATGAGTTAAAAATGCGACATAATTCTTGCGGCGATATTTTTGGGCTTGAAGACAGGACATTAATCTGAGCCCTTTCGATGGGGTTTCTCCAAAGATTCGTAGAGTCTGACCGTTTGAAAGAGGAATGCGTATAAACTTCTCGCGGCATACAACTTCAGCCTGATGTTGGCTGAGCCAGTCCATGCCAATTATAATGTCAAAGCTTCCCAACTTCATAGGAATGAGGTCAACTGGAAAATCATGGTCGTTTAAGGTGAGAGTACAATTGCGTATAATAGAGTTTAATGAGACCGGTTTTCCGTCAGCAACTTCTACTGTTATGGATTCCATGAGCTTCTCACGAATTTGGTTTAGAATGGGTTCAAACTCTAAAGACACAAAACTTTTATCCGCGCCAGTATCAAACAACATGGATGCATAACTATCGTTGATAAGAAACGTACCGTTAACCACATTGCTGTCAGCTCTAGCCTGATTAGCGTTGATGTTGAAAGCTCTTCCTCTTGCAGGTGGAGGAGCTTGGTTAGCTTGATTCACCGGATTTGCTTGGGCTTGAGCATGTATAATGTTCACCAAACGTGGACAAGTGTTTCTAAAGTGGCTTGGATCTCCACAGTTGTAGCAAGCCTGCATAGGTTGCACCATGGGATAATTGGGTTGGTAGTATGATTGGGCTAAATGTTGGGTAGGTGGTAGTAGTAGGGGTTGATGGGCTTGACCCATTATTTGTTGGTGGGTTTGGGTTGAAGGCTGGTGGCGGTTCGTTCGCTGAGGTATGCGACAGGTTTGAACAGTATGACCTGCGCGTCCACAGCCGGTGCAATGTTGGCAGGGATGATCAGGAAAGTGATGGTATTGGCAACGGTTGCATTTTGGTAATGGGCCAGAGTATGGCCTTTTGTATGGTGCAGGTGAGGGGGCAACCTGGGTAATGGGTGCAGCAGGGATAGGGTAATTGGTTTGTGTGACAGCGAAGTTTCTAGTGTTACGTTTCCTTTTGTTAGCAAACTTAGAGGAGGAGGTGGAATGGTTTGAAGTTTGGCCCTCAACGGGGGCTTTCTTTTTCTCCTCTTTAAATTTACCGTTGCGAATTCGATTCTCGGTCAGTTCAGTAGCTAGTTCCATAGCAGCTTCAAGTGTTGCTGGCGAAGTGCTGAGAACTGAATCTTGAATTTTCGAGGGAAGACCTCGAATATAATGCTCGATTAAGCGGTAAACTGGGGTGAACAAGTTAGGGACCATCTGGTTCAACTCTAAGAACCTCTTGTTTTAGGAAGTATGATCTCCCTCCTTTTGCTTCAATGAATGAAATTCATCTTCTAACTTTTTAATATCACTTCTAGGACAGAATCGTCTCGTCATGATTTCCCTTAACTCCTCCCACGTTAAGGCCATTGCACCTTCGATTCCCCTCTTACCCTTTTCAGTATTCCACCAGGTAAGAGCTACCCCAAATAGTCTCCCGGTTGCGTATCGTACCTTGCGATCCTCGGGACAATCGCAGTTGAGGAAGGTGTTTTCCATTTCCTCGAACCAGTGGAGGAGAGCAGTGACACCTTCGGTCCCTTCAAATTTAGGACGATCGCAAGACTTGAAATGTTTATATGAACACTTTTTGATAGGAGGGTTGTCGATATTCTGGTCTTCTTGCTGGGGAGGATTAGTGGGATTTGTGGCGAGAGCTTGTTGTACTTGAACCACAATGTCAGGAAGTACCGCGGCCATTTGTTTTGCGATTTGAGTGGCCAAGCGTTCGTGTGACCTTCCTGATTTTCTACCCCCTCGTTGTTGTCCAGCCGACATCTACAGGAACATACATAAGAAGATTGTGAGTTTATGGAGTCTTTTTAGGTGTCATGTGTCTTAAAGAAAATGAAAATAACATAAATATCAATAATGCAACTACATCCATAGGATGTCTTGGGTTTGCTCATGTTGGGCCTCAAATGTCCCCCATACCTTCACCTGTATAGTCATGTGGGCCCCCATGACTATTGGCTTGGTAGGATTCACATTAGTATTGGCGGTTTAACACTCGCATTACCCGAATGAAAACCATGAAATATGTTTACGAGATGTATGGTCGGAATGTGTCCATGTGTAGACACAATGACAACTCAAAGTGGGGTTAGCTCGCACGACGTTTGGTATAGCATGCTTTGGCCTAATAGGTACTTCGTACTCTCATCGTTAGTCCCCAGGTAGGCAAACTGGTCCTTTATTTTGGATTTATACGAATACCAGCCTAGACAGGATGTTCCGACTACCGGTACTTGCACCCTTCCAGTTACTACATGCCCGTCATGAGAACTCACTTTGATGTGATTTGAAAATACAAAAATCATTGTAAAAACAATGATGAAAATGATGTGATGTGTGCTTTCATGGATATGATATGTTATGAGAATATGATTTATGATAGGCATTATATAATAATATGTACCTATGAACATGCTTGCATAACATTGAATGTAACATTAAACATAAAACATATAAACATCATGAATTTTGCATGTAACACACAAAAATCTTAAAAATTTCTAATCAACTATAGTATAGGCTCTAAGGGTCTAATAACCTATCCTATATCCCTATAGTCATGGCTCTGATACCAATCTGTCACACCCCGACCCGCAGCGGAATAAGAGTCGGGGCATAATTGGGTTATCACCAAAGCTCATGATATTTACTAATATGTTTCGTATTTATTAAAGTCAAAATTACATTCTCAATAATCCAAACATGTTCATACAAATACAAAGAAAAATAATCAACTAAGCAATCCAAGCTCTAAACCAGTTTATTCTTCTAAGCCAATCCTATGTGTTTCTTGCTGCAGCTGGTTCACCTGTATCATGTGTAAAAATGGGGGTTTTTGGGTCAACATAAGTTGGCGAGTGAACCTTGTTAGATAAACATTTATTATTGATTTCTTGTTATCTTTATCAAGTAAAAATTGTGCAATAGTCATATATGAGCAAATGTAAATAATCATACAATAACAATAACAACCACAAACTATAACATACAATAACATACAATAACATATGAACTTGCATGAATATATAACATGAATGAAACTGTATATGTTGGCAACGTCACGTTCACGCTCATAATGTAATGGGGAACGGACGGCCTATGATGAATGTCTGTGCGATCAAGCCTCAATCAAACGGAGCCGATCGTATGTTGGCAACGCCAGGTTCACGCTCATAATGTAATGGGGAACTGCTCAACGCTCATAATGTAATGGGGAGCGGCGGCCTATGATATTGCATGTACTGAAAATAATAAATTAAATCTAAACAATAACCACACAAACAGTTGATACAAGCTGAATACACGTTTGTTCATGATATGATGTATGCACAATGATTTAAATATAATAATTGGTAAGACACATGATACACCCCAAAAATGTGATTAAAACGGGGAATTTGTAGAGATTCACTCACCCATTGGGTGCGTTCGGTTGGAGATGATGAGATGCGCACGAATTTGAAGGATTGATCAACGAGGATTAACTAACCTAAATAATAACGGAATGTATAGTAAATGAGTGGATTTTATTAATAATTTTAATAGGATTTTTAGATATATTTTTGTGAGTTTAAGGCTATTTCCTATCTTTAAAAACATTATTTTTAAGTATTTTTAATTGATTTTTAAATTAAATTAAATAAATAAAAATATAAAAAAAATGTTGACTTTTGCGTTGACCATTGACGTTGACTGTTTGACCGGTTCTATTGTGTGTATGTATGCGCCGGGCAGGACTCAAACCCTAGACCTCCCGTACGCGTGCACGCAGCTCTACCAACTGAGCTACGTGTCTAACCCGAAATATTTCTGTTTTTAATTATATTTATATACTGTTTTAATTTATTCAAAATTCATTTATTTTTAAAAAGGACTTTAATTATCAAACCGGTGCCGTCAACAGGTCTCGAACCCGGGACCTGTGATTTAATGTTGCACACAGTCCACCGCTGGACTGTGTGTCTAACTTGGTTAATATACTGATTTTTATTATTCTTAACATCTAATTGCGAAAGGATCCGGTTCGGTTTAAAAAGGAACATTTTAATTACAGAGAGTGTGTGTGTGTCAAGGATCGAACTCGAGACGTATGCGTATTGTTTGCACACAGTCCACCGCTGGACTGTGTGTCTAACCCGTTTATAATACCGATTTTAATTAATCTTATATTCATAATAAACTTCATCTTCTTCGTTAAATTCACAGACAATGCTTAATCAACTGTTTCTTGCTTAATTCGATTAACAGACGTACTAATGATTTATATGTAACGGATAGGAAAAGTTTCGGGAATGAACATACCGGAATGATGATCTTTCTCAGAACTCCGGCGAAGTCGTCGGCTCTGTTTTTATGAACTTCGACTGAGCGAACAAATTAACAGTTCTGATTAGCTAATTGTGGAATTGAAGTACTAAACAAGAGTTATCAGAAGGTTTGAATGACTATACCGTTTCACAGCGGAAAATAGAAATTTTCAGAATTTTCCGGCGAGAGTGAATTATCCGATATCGACGTCTGAAACTGATTCTGATTGAAGGGTTTGAGTTAGCAAAAGCTTAACGACTGATAGACGATGAAAGAAATGAGAGACTTACTGATTTGATGGAAAACACGGTTTTCCGGCGAAAGTCCGACGAGTTCAAATAGCTTCTCCGACGAACTGAAAGTATTGCGAAAGTGAAATTAAAGGTTTGCAGATGTGTTTGAGTCGCGAGAGGGGACTATGATTGGAGTAATTCAGGAAATGCAGGTTTTCGGTTATTAAAACCGATCAACTCTTGAATTCAAGTTCATTCAAAGCTAAATTGATTGGAGGTGTCGGTGTATCGGTTATAATCGGTAAACCGCGAACAATCAAACGTTTTTGGACGTTTGGTGACCGATTTCGGTTACAGTTAGCGTAAACAGATCGATTCATGATTGATCATAAAATTCAATTGTTTCCTAGAATTCACAGAAAACATCAAGTGGCGGAGTGGTTATATGTGTGTGTGATAAGTCTTATGCTTACCCGGCTGACCCGGGTTCGAGTCCTGGCAGCCTGATTTTTATTTTAATTATTTTATTTTTACTTTTTATCAATTATAACTTTTATATTCTAGTTTGTTTATTAATTATGCATCATTAAAAATTAAAATTGACATAAATACGCAACGAAACATTTATAACTTGATATTCGATTACAAACGAAGCGGGTTTGGACAACCCGTTTTTGACAAATGTTACAGTTTTCACAATTCAGGAGGTCGTTGGCGAGGCCTCTTCGTTTGTCTGTCCGCTGAACTTCAATTTTGAACGGGTTTTGATGTTTGTTTTGACCCATTTGTGAGGAGTTACGGAATTTTGAACATAAAAGAGCCATCTTGGAGCCAAGAACATCATCTCCTTCAACTTGAATCCATCTCTTCCATTCCCTATCAACGATCCACCATTCCTAACCCTAATCCATCATCATCACACTCACCAATCCACCAAGCCTTCCACCATAATCATCCATTCCAAACCCTAATCCTCACCATCACCACCATCAAAGCTCAAGATGTTCGTGTTTGAGTCTCAATTCTCGTTGATCAAGTTCCGTTCGCCATGAGCGGCTAATCCCCGAAGGTTTCACCCTGGTGTAGACATTTGTAAGATTTAGGGTTACTTTATGAATTTGGTTGATTTTGTGACAAATTGAGTTGTATTTTTGAATTGATTGATAATTGTCTTGCATTTCAACTATATTTGCGAATTGTCGAATGATCATAAAATTTGACTTTGTGAAACAAGTTTGTGTATTTATGCTTTATCTTTCGAAAGGGATTATTTGTCCGAAGTAACAAAGTGTGTTGTGGTCCGTTACATACGTGATAACAATTGGCACCTAAGCTTTGTGATATCAAAACCGTTAACAACAAATTCCATTGAATCAAGTAAAATTTGGTAGTAACCCTAGGTCTTGCATTTGTTGAACCGGGTGTGAACCTTGTTCACAAACCATTGTTTTTAATCAAGTGACATAGTTTAATGCAATCGTTTTTAATTAGTAAGTAGATAAGTAAATCAAATTCGTCGGATCATTCCGACATTCTTTCAAACCAAATAACCAAACTAAACAATTACAATAGCAAGCTTCATAAAGTGACATTTTTACCGAAAATCAATCACATCCGAACACAAACCACAAACTCTTCGTGGTTCGACCCCTTACTACCACTAACGCATTGTTAAGGGTAATTTGGGTATATAGATATTATCTTTGACCGGGGCACGACACTCCGATCAACTCATCAGAGACTTCTGAAATGCCCATCTCGGACTCATCAGAGACTTATCCGAGATGACCAACTCGGACTAATCATCCGAGATGACCAACTCGGACTGATCAAAGTCTCATCCGAGATGACCAACTCGGACTAATCCGAAACTTATCTGAGATGATGATTTCGGACTCATTCAAGA
Organism: Scalesia atractyloides; assembly: GCA_947069175.1. Taxonomy (NCBI): domain Eukaryota; kingdom Viridiplantae; phylum Streptophyta; class Magnoliopsida; order Asterales; family Asteraceae; genus Scalesia; species Scalesia atractyloides. Next base: position 8,126,869 of record CAMTDV010000022.1, read on the forward strand.
CTCATCCAATATGTCTATCTCGGACTAATTTTGAGTCTCATCTGAGATGCCCATCTCGGACTAATCCGAAACTCATCCGAAATCCAAGATTTTATCCGAAATCTCATAACTAAATTAGGCTATTATTGTGAATAAATGGTTTTGTAAACACTTAATTAATTATAATAAAATAACTTTTTACAAAACCAAATAGCTTAACTTGAATGAGCTTCTAATGTATCACTTCTGCCCCAAAGGTGATTTGATGCATCTATTTATTGTTCAAGTATTACGAAAAGCTATGTTAATTATGCATTATAAACGTGAATGTTTTATTTCTGGCCAAAGTTGATCTAATTCATTCATGTCTAGTATACTTGACAAGTGCATAATTATAGGGATTGTCTCATTTCTGGCCAAAGCTGATTTATCACAATTACTTTGCACATATACTTAGATGATTTCACTTCTGGCCAAAGCTGATTTGTCTTCATTTGAGTAGAATTTTAACTAAGTCTATTATTATGATGTTAGTAATAGACAATATCACAGCTTCATAACTAAAATGGTCATTACTTATGCCTGCCTTAGTGTAACTTGCCCTTAGATCACATTAAGACTTCTTTTCTTAGTATCATAATTTGCTCATATTATTTCCACTATCAGCGCCCAATTGCGAGATTCCACCATTGACTGGTGATAACTTTGCTGCATGGAAAGACTCTCTCATGCTTTGCTGGATTTTGACTACGCACTAAGAGAGAATAAGCCTGAAGACCTTACTCCTCAGAGTACCGCTGCTGAGCAGCTGGCTCATGAAAAATGGACTAGGTGTAACCGCATGTCTCTCATGTTCATGAAGCAGTCCATAAGCAATGCAATTCGAGGAGCCATTTCTGATTCTGAAGATGCTAAAACCTACTTGGCTTCTGTGGAAGAGCAGTTCATGGGAACGTCTAAAGCACACGCTAGTACTCTTATCCTCAAGCTGGTGACTACTAAGTATGATGGGAGGAGCGGCATCTGTGAACACATCATGATGATGAACGACATGGCGCATAAGCTCAAGAGATTAGTGATGGTTTTCTTATTCAATTCATCATGACTTTGCTTCCTTCGTCCTATGAAGCATTCAAGATCAATTAAAACACTCGGAAAGAAAAATGGTTGATGAGTGAGCTGATCGCCATGTGCGTGCAGGAGGAGGAGCGTATGAAGATGGATCGAACTACTGATGTTGCACACTTTACTACCTCCAGCTCTAAGAAGAGGAAGAACACTTATCTAAGGAGGGATGTTTCTAAAGTCCAAAAGCCCAATCCTAATACAAGTGCGCCTTCCAGCTCTAAGAACTCCTTAGGCAAACCCTACTGCAAGTTCTGTAAAAAGACAGGACATAAGCAAAAGGAATGCCCTGACTTTAAGGAGTGGCTGGCTAAGAAGGACGATTTTTTCATGATACTTGAGTCCTATAATTTAAATGTTCCTGCTAATTCTTGGTGGTTTGATTCTGGTGCTATGACTCATGTCACTAACTCTACTCAGGGATTCCTTACAATCAGGAGGCTGGGAAGAAACCAAAGAACACTTAAAGTGGGGGATGATAGAGAATTAGACGTGAGGGCCATAGGAACTTTACAATTGTTTATGAAAATTGGTTTATGCATTAAACTTTATGATACCTTATATGTTCCTGAGGTAACTCAGAACCTTGTATCAGGACCAAAGTTAGACATAGACGGTTTTGATATTACTCATGGTCATCGCAAACTCTCTATTCTCTATGATTCTGTGGTTTATGGCACTGGCATTCTGGATGGTGGTCTCTATAGATTAGAACATAATGATGACTTTTCCAAATCTTTGTTGTCATATAATATTAATGAATCACTCACAAAGACGAAACAAAATCGAGAGTTAGAGACTTCATTCATGTTGTGGCATCAACGTTTAGGCCACATCTCAAGAGAACGATTAAATCGACTCGTAAAGGATGAAGTCTTACCTCCTCTCGATTTTACTGATTTTGGAACATGTGTCAAATGTATTAAAGGTAAAATGACATTAGCGAATAAGAAAGGTGCCACTAGGAGCTCTAATTTATTAGAACTCATTCATACTGACATTAGTGGTCCTTACCAAATCGCTGGCATAACTGGACATACTTCATTTATCACTTTCATTGATGATTATTCTCGTTACATGTACTTGTATCTCATTAAGGAAAAAACTGAATCTCTTACAACTTTTAAAGATTATAAAACTGAAGCTGAAGAACAACTAGATCGTAAAATTAAAGTTGTGAGATCAGATAGAGGCGGTGAATATTATGGAAGACATACCGATGTGGGTCAAGCTCCTGGTCCATTTTATGAGTTTTGTAAGGGCCAGGGGATTGTAACCAGTACACCATGCCAGGTACACCTCAGCAGAATGGTGTCGTTGAACGAAGAAATCGTACCCTTATGAACATGGTGCGCAATATGTTAGCCAAAACTAATTTACCATTATTCCTCTAGACTGAAGCATTAGAAGCAGCTGTTCATATACTCAATAGAGTTCCTTCTAAGTCTGTCCCTAAAACTCCTTATGAACTTTGGACAGGAAGGGAACCGAGTCTTAAATATATGAAAGTATGGGGCTGCATTGCTGAAGCGAAACTTTACAATCATTTCCTAAAGAAACTTGACCCTAAAACAGTTACCTGCTTCTTTAAAGGGTATCCTGATCACTCTAAGGGTTATCATTTCTATTGTCCTTCCTATGTCACCCGTATTGTTGAAACCAAGCATGTCGCGTTCCTGGAGGATTTTAAGGTCAGTGGGAGCAGTACCAACCCTTACGAAGAATTGCAAGAAGTACAAGACGCGGGGGGGGGGAGATTCGTCGCTTACCATTACTCCGTTTACTCCTCTTGTACCCAATGTAACAACTGCACCTGAAGCTACTGCACCAACCCCAAATTTACCTCCACAACAAGAACCCATTATACCTCATAACGAAGGCACATCAAATGCTCAGAACCAAGACACCGCTGAACCCGATAATCAACTTAGGAGGTCATCCAGGCAAAGAAGGCCTACTAATTGGGATGATTATGTTACCTACCTGACTGAAATGGATGCCGGAAAGCTCAATGATCCTATCTCTTATAAAGAAGCCATTAGCAGTGATCAGTCTTCTGAATGGAATAAAGCAATGAATGATGAGCTTGAATCCATGAAGAAAAATGACGTTTGGGATTTGGTAGAATTACCCAACGGTGTTAAACCCGTAGGATGTAAATGAGTATTCAAAACAAAACTAGATCCGAATGGGAACGTTGAACGCTATAAAGCGAGATTGGTTGCAACGGGCTACACTCAGAAAGAGGGAATTGATTATCAAGAGACGTTTTCACCTGTCTCTCGTAAAGATTCATTAAGGATCGTTATGACCCTAGTAGCTCATTTTGATTTAGAGCTGCATCAGATGGACGTTAAAACCGTTTTCCTTAACGGAGACTTAGACGAAGATGTTTACATGAAACAGCCTGAAGGCTTTAAACATGAAGGTCAGGAGCATCTAGTCTTTAAGTTGAAGAAATCCATTTACGGGTTAAAACAAGCATCACGTCAATGGCACCTTAAGTTTGATGAAGTCATGAAGAGGCAATGTTTTATAAAGAATCAAGTGGATCAATGCACCTACCTCAAGATGAGTGGGAGCAACTTTACTATACTTGTCCTTTACGTAGATGATATTCTATTGGCAAGTAATAGTTTAGACATGTTGCATGAGTCGAAGCGGTTACTCTCGCATAACTTCGACATGAAGGATCTCAGAGATGCTTCTTACGTCATTGGCATCGAAATTCACCGAGACAGACACAAAGGGATCTTAGGATTGTCTCAAAAGGCTTAAATAGATCGTGTCCTTACGCGTTATAACATGCAACAGTGCAAACCCTCAGTCGCTCCAGTAGTTAAGGGAGATGTTTTCGGTTCATTCCAATGTCCGACAACAGAGGTTGAAAAGGAGCAGATGGGCCAGATACCTTACGCGTCAGTAGTCGGGAGCCTGATGTATGCTCAAGTCTGTACTCGCCCAGATCACTGGAAAGCAGCTAAGAAAGTACTTAGATATCTGCAAGGGACAAAAGACTATAAACTGACTTATAGAAGAAGTGATCATTTAGAAGTGGTAGGCTATTCTGATTCTGACTTTGCCAAATGCAAAAGATGACAAGAAATCCACTTCGGGCTATATCTTTATGTTAGCAGGCGGACTTATCTCATGGAAGAGTCCTAAACAACAGTTAACTTCAACTTCCACAGTGATGGTAGAATAAATTGTTGTTTATAACGTAACCTGTCATGGAATGTTGCTTAGAAATCTGATCACTGAACTCAAAATTATTAATTCCATTTCTAGACCACTGAAGCTTTACTGTGATAACTCAGCTGCCGTTAGTTTCTCGAACAGTAACAGTTCGACTGGAGCTAGTTTATATCTTGATACAAAGTACTTGTTCGTTCGTGAACGAGTTGAGGAAAATAATCTGTGTATTGAGTATATTAGTACTAAAAATATGCTTGCGGATCCGATGACTAAAGGTCTCCCACGTAAAGTTTTCAAAGAACATGTTTCGAATATGGGATTTACTAAAGACCTTATTTAATAGCATATTGTACTTACTTATGTTTTAATTAATGAAATTTCCTCAGTTTGATTTTGTACGTCTCTAACATATGCTCTGCCGGTGTAATGACATATTGACATTTATAAGTACAACTCAAACGCTAAAGGGCTTATTTACAAATTTTGATCATAACTGTTAGGTTTTAAATTGAGGTTGTAGTATAACTAATGGGGTCCTGAGTCGAATACTGATTCAACGGCTGTATTTCTCTGCTACGGTTCTTGGTTTAAAGCTAAAATGAGTGTTAACTCCTGATCAGGCTTATTCTAATACTCATGATAAATGATTACTCGGCTAAGTGGGAGAATGTAAGAAATTAAATATATAATTCATAATATTTAATCATGTAGCCATTATAATCATTTATATTATATTAGATCAAAATATATTAAAATCCTATTATATATTAGTTGGTAATTGTTGATGGACCATATTACCCTTATTAACTAATTAGGGTTTCCTTCTGGGTGTATATATAAGGAGATGATTAGAGAGGTTTAGTGTTAGACATTCACAATAACATCATTATCATCAAAGTCGCCACCCACCTCTCTCTCTCCATAACCTAAACCGAATTCATCCCTAGTTTGGTTCTTACCATCATAATCTTACACCCTAAGGAGGAACCAGATCACACTGACAAATATGTCAAACCCCATGGTTGCGTCTCTGACTGGATTCTCTGCTGGCCTGTCTGCCGTCACAGGTATTTTATTCATGTTTTCCATTATGTTTAAACAGAACTGTTCAACATAGAAGCCAAACGTTGGAAGCTGTTTTTGGGGAGAAACGGAAGACAAGAACAAGATCAGTCGGATATGATGGGATAATATCACGCGTCCTATCGAGATGGGTGGTCTCGGCCTTACGCCTCTACGCGATGCTAACATCGCCCTTCTTACGAAGTGGTGGTAGCGCTACAAGACTAAGCCGAATGTCTTATGGAGGAAGATTAGCAAGGCCTTACACTTGTCTAAGAGATCGTGTACCGACCTTCCGGTGTCAAATAACTTGGCGGGTACCTGGAAAGTGATGGCTAATCACCAAAATCATGTGGAGAAATTAAATTTCAAGCTGGGCAGTTTATTTGATGGTAAAGGAATTCGATAAGAATGTGGCTCAACCCTTGGGTTTGCTGTGAACCATTAAAAGAAAAATACCCCAACTTGTATCTTTTGGAAAAGGAGAAAGCTAGATTTATTGAAGAGTGTTACGTGATGGTGAACGGGTCGGCTGAATGGATTTTGGAAATGGAAAAGAATTACGTTTTTCCCATGACGAGGCTCGTGAATTTTCAGATCTGATCATTGCGATCCAAGGTGTTCGGCTCACTCAAGACCAAGATAAATGGAGATGGAACTGTGACGATTCTTGCATCTTCTCGGTAGCCTCGATGAAGGGTCGTATCCTTAAAGCGAAACATGGTCCAGTGAACTTTGTGTGAAAATGGAACTCTTGGGTTCCTAAAAAGGTGAACACGTTCATGTGGAAGGCGCTGCAAGATAGACTTCCCACTCTTGAAGGTTTATCTAAGAGGAGCATTTGGAGTGCAAGCTTTGCGGGGAAGGGGTGGAGAACAGTGGACGTCTCTTAACACCTTGTAATGTCGCTTCAAGTGTTTGGGATTTTGTTAGTCATTGGTGTCGCATCCCAAACATTTATGCGTTCTCTGTGAGAGATTTAATCAAGGTCCATAAAAATGCTTTTAGTGACAAGCGAAAGAACAAAGGGGTGCAAGCGATCATTTGTACGGTGGCGTGGTTTATTTGGAAAGGGAGCTAAATATCCTAAAAATCAAGGAAGACATCCGCTCTCTGGCCTTTGTCTGGATCAAGAATAGGTCATGTTTTAAATCTTTATGCTAGAACGATTGGTATAATTTCGCTTTGTAAGTTGTTGTTGTGTGTCTTTCGCTCTAGCAGTTTGTTGGGTGCGGTTGGTTTGTTTGAAATTCGCAGTTCAAAAAAAATTTGGACACAACCATATTCGCTCGTTGATAAAATTTTAACACAAAGATCTAGTAAAAGATATGAAAAAATTCTAATAATGCAGTTCGTGTGATACTCTACTTTAAATTAATTAGATACTTTGTAGTTAACATGAAGTAAAAGCACAATGGCTGGAAAAAAGTGGTTGATAATAATGGCTAGAGGTGCACAAATCGGGTTTTTCAAATACTCGGTTACAGGTATGGAACCAGATTCGGGTATGACCGGGTATTGGAAAATCGAGTATTGGCAATACCCGGGTCGGGTTCGGGTCCGGGTATTATCTCTAAAAACCATATCCTATGCATCGGGTTCGGGTCGGGTATAGAACCGGGCATTCTAAAACCGGGTATTTGAATACCCTATTTTCGGGTATTGAAACAACCCTATTTTTGGGTTTTGCCGGGCTTTTTTCCATATATATTTCGGGCATAGATTAGATTTTTAACTGGTTGCAATTTTTAGGGGTATTTTTCAGGTATTTTCGGGTTTAGGTCGGGTATTTGAAAAACCCAGTTTCAGGTATTGGAAAAACCTGGTTCCGGGTATGGACCCGGTTTCGGTTTTAGGGTATTACCGGGTACCCGCCGGTCCGGTTCGGAAACGGGTTTTGGTAGTGAAATGCATACCCAGTTATGGGTAAGGTCAGGTACGGGTTCGAGTATTAAAAACCAGGGAATAAAAAAACCCAGTTTCGAATTTTTTTTCGGGTTAAATTTCGAGTTCAGGTTTTTTGTGCACCTCTGCTAATAGTAATGGATTCCGAGTTGAGGTGGTTTTCTTTTATGGGCCGGGGACTTTTTGACTTCAAATATAGATTTTCTAAAACACTAGCCAGTTCCCACATCTTTATTTTCTAAAATTTCCTAATTTTATTTTGCTATTCAATGGAAAAATAATATGCAAAGAAAAGAGAGTAAAAGTGGTTTATTTATATTTTATAAGTATAAATTTACATTATTATTACCGTTTAAAACTGAATAATAATAATAATAATAATAATAATAATAATAATAATAATAATAATAATAATAATAATAATAATAATAAAAATTAAAGTCCATCATGTAGTCTTCACATCAAATCTACAGCCTCCACCTGTTGTCGAGCAAGGTATTTCTCCCTTCGTTCTTTCTGAAATAATGAGAAATTACTATTATTTAAATTGACTAAAAAAATCATATATCTAGTAGAATAACCAATAACTAACTTACCCATTCATCAATAACAAGCCCTTGCCCCACTTTGGGACCAGTATCCACTTGAGGTTTTCTCCGTAATTCTAATTCAGCTTCGGCTTCAGCCAGCTGATGCTTCAGTTTTTCCAATGCCTAAATGAACGAGTAAATGACATAAATCAACCTTTGGTTTGCACATACTTATGAATACAGTATTAAAATTAAAAATTTTAAAAACATGTACCTTATTTTGAAACGTGCAACTCTCGACTCTGTTAATATTTTTAACTAATAAATTTACTCAAGAGTAAAGTACAGTTTCAATCCCTGAGGTTTACACCCAATCACATGTTCAGCCCTCATTTGAAAAAATCTAATAGTCCAGTCCCAGTGGTTGTCGATTGCTTGCAATCAGGTCCTTGGGGCAAACGTCTATTAGTTGAACGTTGGGATTTCTGGTAAAAGACCAAAAAGCCCCTAAGGGAGTGAAAGTGCAACACCGAATGTTTTATAAAGAAGACAACAAACATTCGGTGTTGCAGTTTGAGTCCCTTAGGGGCTTTTTGGTCTTTTACCATAAATCCCAACGTTCAACTAACAGAAGTTTGCCACAGGGACCTGATTGCGAGCAATCGACAGCCACAGGGACCACATTGTTGAATTTTTTTCAAATGAGGGCTGAAACTGTGATTGGATGTAAACCCTAGGGACTGAAATCGTACTTTACTCTTTACTCAATTTTTAGCTTACACATTAATCCCCTTAAACCCTTTCTAATACACCTACGCATTGAAAATGGTTCTTCAATTAAGATATACTAATAGCAAACCTTATGAACTTCACTACTTACTTGATTCATATTCAATAGTTTATATTAGTTTCTAGCGTTCCTAAAATTATTAGATTTCTATTTGATCTCGATCATGTGTGTGTGTGTGTGTGTGTCGATGACAAGTATGGAAGTTTGATTGGTAACAAGCATAGAAAGGATAATATTAGGGGTTTTTGTTTGGCAGCAAGTATATATAAAGGGTTAAATGGTCATTTAAAAGTACTGAAGCTTACTGGGGTAGGGCGATCCGCATTTAAGAAAATAACACGCAAAATCCGCTCAACAACTACTTCATCCTTTTGTTCATCAAACTGTAAGAACAAGAAGCAGATGTTAAATAACTGATCATAAAGCTTTTTAAAGACTAGAAAGATGATGATAAAGTGAACAAAAAAGTTACCAATTCAGGCACAAAGTCTGTTCCTTCTTTCACCTTGAGGCTCATGATCTTGAACTTCACCTTGCTCCTTTGGTCCAATTGTTTTTCGTTCTTGTCCGGTTGCTCAACAAACTTGAAAACTGACATCAATTTATGTCTATCAACCACACATATTATTATTTAATAAATGTTTGGATTGAGCCCATTAGCCTTTCTGGCTCTGATACCATAAAAGGATTATATATTTCTTTGTCTCTCGATAAAAAATATACGCGGCCATATATAAAGTAAACTCAACCCTGTTGCTAAACTCTAACGAACTAAAATCTAAAGTGCTTAACCCAAATCTACGACATTAAAAATCATTACCTGTAGCAATGAGGCTTTCCCCAGGAGCCAGAACACCACCAGGAGGTCGCATATAACAGCTCTTAGGCGCGGTGGTTTGAAACTAAGGGATTTTAAGCAGAAAAAACAATAAGTTCATTAACAAATTAGTTCTTTCATGATCAAATTTCATCAGTAACAACTCTAAATACATCCATGGATGCCATTATGCCCCCAATTGGCTTACAAATTGAATTCAAAAACAGTTAGAAAATTACTATACCTTGAAAGCAACATGAGAACTGCTATGGTTCTTAATCTTAACAGCGCTTCTCACCTGTTTACCAGGCTCATCTGCACCATCATAAACAATATAAATCAATCAATTGTAACGATGTATATTTTTATATTCAGTTATATTAGTAAAGTTAGTTTACATTCGGTCATGTTATGTTGTTATTCACGACATAAATCAATCAATTGTAAAGATGTAAATTATTAGAGGATGTGTTCAGTTTGTTACATTCAATTATATTAATAAAAAAATATTAAAAAAGTTAGCTTACATTCAGTTACGCTCTGTTATTCACAACAGGAAAATTAACCAATTATATCTTTAAAATTGTTCATTCATGCCAAAAATTACTTTTTATTCCATGTGTTTTAATGGTTTTAACCACTTAAAAAACATAAACGCCCCGAGTCCCTAACTGCTCGTTTTATAACGTTTTGAGTCCATGTGTTTAATAATTTTAAACACTGTTTGTCCAAAATCAAAAGTCCAAGCCATAAAAAATTGGACTCAAAACGTTATAAAGTGAGCGTTAAACTTTTTGATTTTGAATTCAAATGGTTCTCAAAAAATAATTTACTCAAACTCTAATCACACCACTAAATTTTGCAATTAATCATCCCAGATCATCAACATTAAACAACAACAAAATGTTACACAATCAAGCAACACGAGAAATCGAGCGAAACACTCACACGGGAAGTAGAGATTGTTCGCCGGATCAAGCCGGAGCCGTCGCCTAGCTGGCAGAAGTGATTTCGCCACCGATGACAGCTTGTTTGAAGAACGGCCAGTCGATACGACACCGTTTTCGTTGCTATTGCTACTCTGAAATTGAAGATTATTCTTTGACAAAGAAGCTGTTCCAGATTGCCAAAACGGAAATAACCGCCGGTTCTTTCCGTCGGAACGAGAACGATGGTGATTGGAGATAGACATAACTACCTTTCTGATACGGTTATTCTTATCATAGGAGTTTACACCATTCAATAACACAAGGTGTATGGTTTCTTTTTTTACAAACAATGATGCCGGACGTGAAATGGATGATTTTGGAATAGAGTTTAATTTTGATTTGATGTCCACAGTGATGGTATTGATCATGCAAATATCTGGAAGTGAATTATGTCTCCAATGGCTGTTCATCTTGTACCTCTGTACTCAAATGAACTTTCATGATAAATGACATTATGGGCCCTCAGATAATGTGTCGTTTGCAAATCTCACCTCTTAAGTTTCAGATGTTGTAATATATACCCCGGGGTAATCATGTAATTAATAAAAGTAATTACAATTTTGTAAAGTAATTATAATTACCCTAAAATAATTACTCTACTACTGTAAATTCATGATTTTTTTTTACATTTTTAATTAAACATCATTATCAACGAGTAGGGAAAAATATTCAAAAAGAAAAAAAAAATTCTTCACTTCTTACGTTAAGGACATTTTATATGTTAAGACCCATTTATACTTTATCTTTACATATGATATAATATTATACATGATCAGTTCATAAGTTTTACTAAACACTAAACTACATAGCCTGTATCAAACTGGCTACACTATTGGTTTATAAAATTGAACATGACTGAAAATCAAATGACGATATAAATATCATATAAAATATTTTTTGTTACAAGAGAACAATATAGATATATTTATGTTGTTATATGAGAAAAATAAAAGAAATATAATGTTTTTGAAATAAATTGATACATTAAAAAAGAATAAATTTACCTACTCATACCTATAACACTAAAAAAATTCTTTCATTATTTGACAAACAAACACTTTCATATTTTCATAATAGGTCCAAAGAAAACCTTACTCAAAATCAATCCAACCAGAGAGCCAGTTCATCAGTTTCATCACCGCTTCATGAAAACTGGTTAGTCTAACCAGTATCGGCTCAACCCATGTCAAATAAACAACTTAGGAGTATGGTTCACAATTTGGCAAGTTGGTCCAACCTAGTTTTAAAAATATTGTCGGATTGAAGGGTTTATAAGTGGTAGGTGAATTGACAAATGTTTCTCATGTGAGAGACACGTGACTAGTTTTTAACCAAGTAAATGGATGGAGTTAGTAATGGGGGTCAAAAGGGTTAGAAAAATGATGTTGGGGGAACAAAAATTCCTTTATAGGTTGTAAAAGTGATATAATCACATAAAGCAAAATCGTAATTTGCTCTTATTAATATTTAGAAATATGATTTAGACACAAAGGTAAAGTGGAGGGACATGTGCATATTAGTTAATAAAGGAGGGTGTAACTGTAAATATATTGAAAGTAATGTGTATGATGTGAAATTGAATATGAACAAGTAGGTGTATCCTAGCTGTCTGAAGTGGAGACTCCATGATTGAACACAACTCCACCATAATAACCAATGGCGGTGCCTCTGAAGGTGTGACCATAATGCAATAACCGCGTTCCATGTCAGCAATTAAACCACTGCAAACAACATGAACTATCTGACATGTGTAATCCTGATGTTTCATTGGATATCTATCTTTCCTTAAACCATAGATACAAACTTTAAACATGCGTAATTTGGGCGACGAGTGAAGTTACAAAGCCCATAAACACCCGATGGAAGGTCTCGACAAATCAGATCAATTTTTCTTTGAGAATATTATTCTTGTTTTATTTGCTTCCGTTATGTATCACGATACCCTGAAAAATAAATACATGGCAAAAGTTATATATTTGTTGGATTCATATATTTCAATATTTCAAGATAGTTAAGATGAATCATATATATAAAACGGATTTGGGAGAAAATTTTATCCAATAATGGAACTGACTTGAAAGTATAGTTGAAAAATAATTATTTTAATGATGTTAATTATTGTATTGTAGTTTTGATGAAAGTTTTAAACTCATTAATTTTACAATTAAATCTTGCTAAATGCAGGATTAATTTGTTTGGAAAGGTTCTAGCTTCGTTCCTTGTTAAAAATTATGTTATCATAAACCAAACATTAACGACTAACTTATATTCAGTCTGGTATTAGTTAAGGTTATAATTTTTTTTTACAGAAAATTAGTCAGAACATAAACCTTGTAATATTTGAAGTGATGGTTTGAATTTAATTATAAAAAAAGTGGACTTTTAAAAACCATGAGAGTGATGTTATGATTGATGGTTTGATTAGGGGGTGAGGGTGAGTTGTAGGTATTATTCCCTCTGCCCCACGGTGGATTCCACATTAATGGCTAATACTGCAATCAACAAAACTGGTTTTTAACAAGATTCGAGAATTTTAATGGTGTAAACGATGTGCCTCGGTATACGTGCGAAAGCAACTAACATACAAATATAAAATCAATGATAATATGCACAAACTAAACCAACACGAGAATATAAGGATTAACATAGTTCAGTTTTGATGTAGAACCTACACTCACAGGCTGCAACCAGAATTTCTCACCACTCGGAATTTAACATGGTTCAGTTTCGATAAGACACCAGTTTATACTCACAAATTAGGGTAACAAAACTTGTCCTCAATGAAAACTGATAAATGAGGTATAATTAAATGAAACAAGTCAGGTCTTCAAATTAAGTAGTATGCTCCAAAAGTTTTCTAAGATTGAATTAGGTCCAACCCTCCACACATAGCCCAACAATCTCTCACTCAAAGGCTTAATAATCTTGAAACTGTCTTCTGCTGTGAACACTTGTACGTCTCTTTGCTCCCTCATCCTATCCTGGTTGCAGTGACCTTCTCATCAGTTAAGTTAACATGAAGGCTCGTTGAAACTCCTAGAGCTCCAACACATTAGCAATGGCTAAAACTACCTCCGACTCATCATATGTCTCAATCGGCTCCCACTTACACGCATGGTTGTAAAACAAGGTCTGCAAGGCCGAGTGCTCCCCAAATAGTCGCTACAAGGTAGGTTGCCGAGGAGACTTTATTCAACTCCGCCTAATTACTCGGAATCGATCAAACGCGGTCAACCGCAGCCAGAATCGGATCTAGTAGGTCAACTGGAGTCGAGTTTGACTTAAAAAAAATAAACATAATTTCTATGCCTATCATATTGAATAATAAATATCATTTTCACGCATTTTGTTATAAATATTAGTAAATTTATGTTATTTGACATACATTAATTTCCAAAAACTAATTTCTTTATAACTTAACATGTCCGAGTACTCTTCGCCTAGGCCGAGTACTCTCAACTCCCCGGTCGACCGACTAGTGAGCGCCTAGCGACTTTTGCAACCATGCTTATACGAAATATTTTCAAATGCTAAAATACCTTGAGAATAAATGTCCCTAAAACTCCTCAGCAGAATGGTATTACTGAGAGAAGAAACAGGTCCCTAATGGACTTGATACGTAATATCTTAGACAACTCAGGTTTACCTCTATTCATATACTCAATAGAAATTCTTCTAAACATATCCCTAAAACTCCTTATAAAATTATATATAACTAACAAGTTTAACAAACATTTAACTAGAGTTTGTTGATAATACTATCATTTTTTTAAGTATACACCATACCGCTAGGTGATGGGTATTTAAGGTATAAGTATTGGGGAGGACACATATTGATAGGGTTAATTCAATACTTTCTCAAATTTTCTCATGTTTTTTCATTCTTCCGTGCAATCACATTTGGCAAGAAAAAAAACAAAAAAACAAAAAACAATGCGATCTCTTAACAATTTGGAACTACTGTTACATGGATAGGCTATAGGGTGTAGTCATAACTATCATGATCCTTCACATATGCGTCATGTCATCATCTTTAATTCATCATTCAAAATCATTACTCTAAGGGTGTGGTCATGGCCCAAACCACTATCCCCTTTATTTATTTAATTTACTTTTGTCTTAAAAGAACCAAATGGGAGGGCCGTGATTGTTGTGGTTTAATCCAGACAAACCACCATGATTTAATGAGCGGGGTCGTGTAGCACATGAATAGTGGTCCTATGCGTCAAATTATGACCTAACTAGAACCCCTCATACCCCTTAGGCTAATAATACAAAAGTGGGAGCGAAAATGATTTCTAGATGCATGCAAACACGTTACTGTGAAAATGGAAGAAGGAAAAAGTTGTTGAAGGCTTCTCATGACCCGGTCATCATTCTAGAAAACTTGCAGGGTCCTTTGGAGACTAACTGATCGGGTATGGAACAGGGACGGACCTACGTCAACTTAACTTGTATGGCTTGATATAATTAGATTCATATTTTGAGCTTATAAATGCTCAACCTATCATATGTTTCTTTTTACTAGTAAACCATTTATTTAAGTTTAAACTTTAAACTGATTCAAGCTCATTCTAGTAAAAAAGAAACATATGATAGGTTGAGTATTTATAAGCTCAAAATATAAATCTAATTATATCGAGCCATACAAGTTAAGTTGAAGTATTCTGAAGTTTTACAAGCCATGTATACTCTGTGAGTATAATGTCCATTATCTAGTGGATATGTAATCTCCATTATCTAGTAGTATTGTGTTTACATTCGATAAATGGGTTTGATTTTTTACAAATACAAGATTAAATCGCATAAAAGTTAATATAAAAATATAACAATGGAGGTAACTCGAGTTTTGTCATGATATAAGTCAAAATTTATTAAATTCTCAGACAGCGTATCATGCTATATATATGCGTGTGTGACTCTAAACGTTTTTGACTTATTTAAAACGATTATCATGGTCCTATATTTTAATTTAACAGAATATATATGTCACATTTAGTGACTTTTCCATATATTCAAATTTTATACAACCTTGATTTATCTCGAACCACATGCAATAACTTGCTAATGTTTAAACCTTAATTAAAGTTGATATTCGAATTCGAAAGAGTTTATAAGATATGTCAATTTACAAAACGGATGTGATTAGCCCAACCCGAGGTACGTCAACTTCAGTTGGTTGAAATAATGAAAACTTGCCTGAAAGTATACACTATGTTAAGGGTTGTTTGGCAACTTTTGAATAATTAAGTGATAAATCAGTAAAAGGTCTAAACTATTAAGTGTTAAACCAGTAAGAGGTCTGAACCATTAAGAGTTAGTATAACGCTTAACCATTAATCGTCAAATGTCCGACCAATTCGGATTAGAGGTCTTAACCATTCAGACTCAGTATAATGCTTAACCATTCAGAGGCAAATGTCTGAACCATTCAGACACATGCTCACGAAACAAACAGTCTAAATCATTAAGTGTTCAACCAGTACGTAAGAGGTCTGAACCATGAAAAGCCTTATTAAGTAGAAGTATTCTGAAGTTTTACAAGCCATGTATACTCTATGTATATAATGTCCATTATGTAGTGGTCTGGTATAATATGGGTTTAAAATTTTACAAATATATGGTTAGATCGGATAAAAGTTAATATAAAAATATAATGTCCATTATCTAATGGATATGTAATATCCATTATCTAGTGGCCTATAAGTCATTCTAGAGGAAACCATCCATCTCCTCTAGGCTATAACGTCTATACGTAATTTCGAAGGAAACCTAATAGATCTAGGAAAAACACCCTTATGGAAATTGAACCCACAGTCTCATAATCCCTAAGCCTTATATCAGCTCTAAAATGCCACTAGACTATAATGTTATAGGTTGTAAACTTTGTTTCTAGCTTGAAAAACATGGTCATCGCTCTGGCTCAATTTGTTTGATTTTTGGTATTCTTATACTATCTTCGAGTTCAAGGCTAAAAATATCATAAACGTGTCAAATCAGTTGTGACATTAATTTCCTACTATTTTTTTAAATACTCTTTTTCTTTAACCCTACAATATGTTTATGAATCTTTATATTATTTAGTGTAAATTACGCTATCACATTATCACTATTTTTTGCATTTATTTTTTAGTGTAAATTACATGTTTTGTTCTTTATCTTTATATCATTTTCAGACACTGTTCTTTGCTCTTAAAAGTGTTAAGTTTTGTACTTAATATTTCAAAATCTTGCATCGTATGTATTTGCCCTTAACCCTATTAAATTTTTTTGTTAAAGCTGTTCATTTTAATCTCGTATAGAGGTATTATTGTCTTTTCACGTCCTAATATAAATAAACTCTTTTTAGAAAATATATATAACCCTTCCACCCGATCCCACCCACCATATCCTTTTTCTCTCTAAAAATACACACTCACTCACTCTCACACTCTCTCTTTCTCTCTCCACCATCTTGGGTAGTTGCAGGTAGTTGGGTGTTGGTGGTGGGAGGTGGTAGTGGTGGTAGGAAGTGGCAGCTAAAGGAGGCTCAGATCTAAGCAATGGTTGTGGCGGTGATTGGCTGTTGGTGGTGGGAGGTGGGATGTGGCGGCTGAAGGAGGCTCAAATTTGAGTAGTGATTGCGGTTGTAATGGGAGGTGGGATGTTGTTACACCCCAACCGATGGTGGAAACATCAGTGAGAGAGACGAAACGAGATTGCTCGAGACTTCATAACATGCTAGAAGTGATAATAATTTAAGTGTTAACTGTCATTTTCGTCCCTATGGTTTGTTCACTTTTGCCATTTCAGTCCAATTTTCAATAATGCACCAATTTTCTCCCTGGCATACTGGAAACGTGCCACTTCAATCCAAAAATTAAAACCCAGTTAAGTAAGACAGGTTTAAAATTGAAGGGTATTTTTGTCCTTTCATGTTTATTTTATTTTCACCTTATTTTATGAAGGGACAAAAATACCCTTCATTAAACCTGTCTAACTTAACTAGGTTTTAATTTTTAGACTGAAGTGGCACATTTCTAGTATGTCAAGGAGGAAACTAGTGCATTTTATAAAAGGACTGAAATGACAAAATTGAACAAACCACAGAGATGAAAATGGCAGTTAACTCATAATTTGAATAACAATATTTCATTTCATTTCATTTCTAATTCAAAGTTACAATGTTTGAAAGGAAATTACAACTTGTTCATAACATACTCTAACAAAAGGAAATACAAAACATAGAAACTAGGTGTGTTTCTCATCCACCCTCAGTAGATTCCTTCAAGCATCATCATACATCTCCTACAACATGCATTGAAGTTTATGTCAACACGAAAGGTTGGCGTGTAACGCTTCGCATTTCTATACTTTCCTTATTTAGAAAGTGTTATCATATTTCTATTTTTGGAAACTTGTATCGTGTTCATACCTTTCATTTCAACCCTTGTACTCTGAGATTATAATCATAATGGAAACTTGTTTGATACTTACGCATGTTACATACTTAAAATATACGTTACAATCTTGAATGTGTGATTATATGCAAGAAACTCGTACTTGGAATGCTCGAATACTCACTTTTATGTGCATTATACTAATACAACACCCTTGTATGCTTAAAATACTTAAAACCGGCTAACACATGGGACAACGACCCAAATGAGTCAGCTCCGCATGAAGTGAAGCCACCTCGTGCGAAGTGGTGTCCAACTCGTACGAACTGCACATGTTTGCCTATAAATACGTACTCCACTCCTAAACCCTTTGCTCACTCCGGACTTTACTCTCAAGCTGCTGCATTCTCTATTTGACATCAGATTCGTATCAGGTTCTTAAGCCTTCAAAGTGAGTTCCAACTCACATTTCTTAGATTTCTAATGATTTCTCTTCCACCTTTTTGTATACTTTCACACATGCATGTTCAAGTGTTGAATAACACCAAGCTCACCATCCACAATATGGTTAAGCTTGTTTTGGTAGTAGTGTGAACACTAGAAGCCATAGCTTCCGAATTAGCTCCACCACCTCATTTGTCCATCGTTTGTCATTCAAGTGGCTTACTAGCATCAAAGTAATATAACCCCATCTAGCCTCCAACACTTAGTTGAATCTTTCCATGTTGGGACGGTTCACCCGGGTTTATCTTACTTGGCCACTTCTATAGTTAGATTTACATTATGTTATTCATGACCAACCGGGTTGTTACAACCTTGTGCTTTGGTGAATCATATAGCGAGGTTCCATACCTCCTTGCTTAACCTCTATGACAAACTTGAAGGACTTAATAACTATATATATATATATATACACACTTATGTTTATTTCTCAGACCTAATTCATGATGTTAACTAGAAAATGATTAAGTGTTATGAATTTGGACTATTTCAGCCTCGTACCTAAACCCCTCGTTGCTGAATACACTGGCAGAACGGGTGCTAAAACGATCTATACGCTAAACAGTTACTTCGTACGAAGTGAGCAGTCACTTCGCACGAAGTGAACACGGTCACCTTGCACGAAGTGAACACGGTCACCTTGCATGAAGTGAGCCCATTTCATACGAAGTGAACAGTCGGTTGCATGACGTCTCATTTTCATAGTATACTTTATGTACCTTCTAACTTCGAACCTGAATCCTTCCCTCAACTCAGAATACTTACACCTCCGTTTCCCTCCTATAGGGTGACTTTGGTGTTCTAATCTCCAACAACAAGCAATTCGCGAGATTATCTAGGGAGCTTTTCAAAGCCATGAGTATACTCGACCCGTTTACTTCTGTCACTCTTGGGTGCAATACATGTAAATTATCAAAGTCACACAAACATGCTTAAACTAAATCATAAACAATCCTTATCCATGCTTACGTGACATACTTGAATTCATACATGCTTATACTTAATATGCTTATACCATGTCATTAACTTCGTTCAAGCCTCCCTTAAAATGTATAGCGCTATAAGAGTAACGCACCGCCCGTATTCGGGAGTTCATGTTAAGTAAACAAAACGGTCTAGTCATTGCTATTTACGCTAGCGGTAAACTTTGGGTTGACACGTATAATTACATGATAGTTTTGCCATGTTTGTCTTGAGTTAACACTTATGCATGAGGATTTGTAAAACGTTTATATTATGCTATTAGTCAAACTTGTATACTCGCGAATGCCTTGTGTGTTGAACTATACTTTAACATGTATTGCAGGTTGATGACGATGACAATCCATGGAATCTAGTAGGATGGACATAGAAACTCATCTTAATTTAGATTTATGTAGGATCGTGTCACACCCCGTACTTTCAATCCAAACACCGGTGGGCCCGGGTAGGGAATATCGTGACGTAAGTTGATATCATCATAGTCAATAAACACAACACAGCGAAAGTCTTGGCGTTTAAAATACTATTACAAACCAAATACTCAAAGTACGAAAAATAATATACAGACGGCTTGTAATGGAAGATCCACAGGCGGATCGTAAAATATACAAAAATGTGTAACAGTCTTTGGGCAGATCTAAGGATTTACAAGATCCTCTTATATCACTACCGAGCAGCTTCCAGCCTATTTCATATTGTACCCGCTTCTTAGTCTTTTGAAAATACGTCAGCTTTCGCTGGTAAATACACCCGACTTACTCGTTTTGAAAACATTTTAAAAATGGATTTAAGTGCACAGGGTACGAAAAATCTTTGATAACTTGGGAAAGTCAGCCTTGTAACCTTGTTAACAGTTTTACATGTTTGTCCATACATATGGGGCCCAGTACAGAGACCGAGACATGATTAACGTACACACCACTTAGGAACCCACGAAGGAGTTATCCCTAACTAGTGGGTAAAAATAATTTAGCATGAGCATCAGTCAGGTGTATGCCTACACCCCGCGCTTTGGTCGTGGCCATTAACTAATGTAATGAGCCGAGGATATCCAGGACACGGTCGTTAACCCCAATGTTTAAGTTATCAAACAAAACTTATCAAAACGGAATATGCGGATTTACTATCCACAATCCGGCATTCGATTGATCCCATTTCCGACCAAGCGGTAATATTTACCGTAACCCAAGCCCGTATAGGGAAAATAAGTCAATAGTATTTACCTGAGCTAGTCTTGATTTAAAAATGCAAGATTTAATATCTCAGCCGTATTCAAAATGAAATAAGTGCAGATAGAATTTACTGGAAAGCTCTAGTATGGATTATGGCATAAGTTAACCAATTAAAATGCTAACGGTCTTATTTAAGTCTTAGACTTAGACCGACTAGCTTAAATGATCAAAAGCAGTACGATACGCTAGATTAAGCGATGACCGGATAGAATGTAGTTTAAACCCAACAAGGGACTTGTATAATATGGGTAAACTATAAGCATTCTGGAATTTGAGACTTAAAATGACATGGTTATCCCCCTTTCGGTTAATTTCCGTAAACTGGTTACATATATTTAACCGTGCGCATATAAGAGATATCGGGTAACCGGATAAGTCATTAACAAGTTCTATATGCCTTTATACTTTAAATAAGTTGAAATATCAATATAATATCAACTTTCATGCACGTTAAGGTTTTAAAATGAATTTATGCCTCATAAGGGCGTTTTGGATAATTATATACCGTATAAAAGGAACTTGAATATATTTTGATGTTATGATCATAATTATTCTGGAAAAATATTTAATTTAAGGTATAATATCAGTAAGATACTGATCATATGCGTAATTTATCATTTATGGCCAAACTATGCACCGTAGGGGCATTTTGGTCATTTTACACATAGTTTCATAATTTATTTGGGATTCTAAGTTTATATTATGTGCCTAGTGTAAAAATATTTTACATGATTTTTAAAATCAATAGGTAACAAGTCTTGGTTGATAAATATGGTTTAAAACCATACTATGCGCCGAAACAGCGTTTATGTTGTAAAATGAGGATTTGTGCGAAGTTTAATGAAAACTGATGCTAAGATCAAGTTTATATGTTTTAGATATGTTATTTAATATAACACATCAGTAAATAAAAGGTTTGGTATAAAAAGTATGATTAAAACCGTTTATGCGCTGTAAAGGCTTTATCATCATTTATCGGCATAATGCAAGGAAAAATATTTAATCTAAGGTATAATATCAGTAAGATGCTAATCATATGTGTAATTTATCATTTATAGCCAAACTATGCACCGTATGGGCATTTTACACATAGTTTCATAATTTATTTGGGATTTTGAGTTTATATTATGTACCTACTATAAAAAAATACTTTAAATCATTTTTAAAATCAGTAGATAACAAGTCTTAGTTGATAAATATGGTTTAAAACCATACTATGCGCCGAAACGATGTTTATTCGTAAAATGATGATTTTTGCAAAGTTTAATGAAAAATGATGCTAAGATCAGGTTTATATATTTTAGATATGTTACTTATTATAACACATCAGTAGATAAAAGTTTTGTATAAAAAGTATGATTAAAACCGTTTTATGCGCCATAAGGGCTTTATCATCATTTGTCGGCATAATACAAGGACTTGTATGTAACACTCAGTATATAAACTGACTTGACATCCTAAATAATCTTACTTATGATATTACATCAGTAGGAAAATCATTATCAAGTTCGTTATCGATTAAAACCTTATTTTGTGTAAAAAGGACATTTTAGTCAAAATTGGCATAATAACAGAACTTGTACATAAATTCATATTCTGATTATGATCATGTAATATAACCTCAGGGGGTTATGCTACATCATATTACGATCATAATACAACCTTATATTAGTAGCTAACTAATCTAAATCCGGTCAGAATCGAAAGTCAACGCAGAAGTCAAACCTTGCGACTTTCGGTTGCGAACCGACTCTAGAACCGTAATTCACGAGTCAAACATGTTCTCACATGTTCTAATAATTATTATCAACTTTTTTTAGTGTCAAAACATGTTTCATAACATATATAAGCTCAGATTATAATATTTTCGAAAACTGGCATGTTTGACTTTTTAATAACAAAACTTTGACCCGTCAATTGGTCTAGAAAACGTGATCTTTAGGAGGTGCCCTTAATAAGGATTAACACCTACCTTATTACGATCACTTAGCCATGTTCGTTACGAACAATAGCTGGACCATAATGGTCTTAACCGAAAGTCAAAGCGTTTTCCATAAACGCTTAACTTTTGGATATAAAAAGCCTATAAATGAAAATGCAAGAGAAAGAAACACTTACAAGTGATTCCTAGGATGAAATAGAACTAATTTGGATGCTCCTTTATTTAGGAACTTCCAAAGGAGGGAGATAGAATGAGAATGAGAAAGGTGCAAGTTCAAATGGTGAACCAATGCACCTATTTATAGTTGTAGAGCTTGAAAGGGGTGATGTCAGATGTTAGCAAGTGTTATAGGGAGCCTATAAGTGTTCTAAAACGTGCCATAGCAGTTTGGAAGTCCATGGTTTCAAATCAAATGGTTTTTGGCAACATGTGTGGAGGCCAAGCAAAAATTCAGCAGATACAGGCTTCTAGAGGCCCCCGAGAGACCAGCTCGTGTCTCTCGCGCCCCGCGATCGCCCCATGGAAACTTTCAAACTTTTTCACATTTAGCCCCTCAACTTATTATGTGGCGCTCATCCTTAAGATTGGTCAAGAACAAGTATTTTAAACACAAAATTTCGGATAAAGTTTCGACATTTTGATACCATTCTAAAAGTCTTAATTTACTAACGGATTAACCGTTTGTTTAGTATTAACTACCCATCATTTACAAAAAAAATTATAGCAAACACAAGTTTAGATACTTAAACATCTTTACTTTCAAAACATATCCATCAAAATATCTTGACCCATTTGGTAGATTTAAAATACGGAAGCGTGATGAAAATAACTTTGAGTGCGTTCGATCCGAGCTTCGCTTGCTAATTAAAAGTCAACTTTACCTACACCACAATCATAAAATCAATATTAACTCACTTTTAACTTCATGTTACTAATTTACACAATCGTGTTATTCATTCTTTAGGAAATCTTTCGTTCATTGACCGTTTGGAACGGATCACATTCATAACCATACTTCTACTAACTTGTCCGTTTATGACATTTAATTTTACAACTTTGACTCAGTTTAAACATAATAAAACATTGTAAATTACCAATGCTATACTTACCTTTGTCCCGTTTTGATGGTGATCCGGAATAGCTCGCACCTTCTTCTTTCACTCCTAAAATTTCAAATTTAACATGCTTAAATCTTATGTTTTCAACTCATTCTTTTCTTGACATAGCATATTACTAATTCCTCACATTCTTGACATAAACCAATTATTATCATAATTACATTTCATCATTGAAATCGCATAAAAACCTCTATTCTAAGCATTTCATCAAACACTTGGTGTGCGCACCAAGATCAAAGCATAAGGTACAAGTATTCTATGCTTATTCTTCCTACTTCATTACGTAAACTTTCATAATCGATCAAATTCACACAATGGTCATCATCTAGCACACAACCATCTAACTAATGCTCTACTACATTCTATTTTACATTAACACTATATGTATTTGTACTAACATGACCATCATTCATCATCCTAGTTCTGTTACAAATGGGTTTCATTATGAATCATCAATATAATAAAAAAATTCAAGCACATTTCATCTTCTATATAGTGATTATATCAATTATCCATACTAATTTTATCTAATTTCATAGATTGTTCATAACCCACTTATGAAACTTCATCAAATCACAAAATTTAACTTACCTCTTGTTAGACTAATTGAGATGATTAAGATTAAGTGTTCATGCAGAGAGAGTGGCCTTGAATTCCTTCTTGATTCTCTTAATTTTTGTAAAGATGGAGGTTTTCTTCTTCCCCTGGTCTTGTTCTGTACGCCACACACATCAGATGTGTGTGCGGCGTGTGTAATTTTATGCTTATAAAACTAAACTTTCTTCTATTAGCTCTTTTAGGCCCTCTAGTATGAACACTTATATTTAGCACATTTTAACTTATGCACTAACTATGGTCATGTTTCTAGTTACTACTTGTGGTACCTTCTAATAGCATATATATAACTAGACATAATTAAAATTTGGGGTGTTACATATTAAACCTCTAAAACACCTTTATAAGCATATTTAGCCCTCCGTAGCCAATATTTGGTGTACCTGGGAGTATGCCCGGATATTGTCAAGCTGTCGGTTCGTTAAAAGGTCACTCAGAGGTATAAATTAACATGTTAACAACCCCTCCATTGTCCAACTTTTACAAATTTCCAGAATTAGTCCCTCTCGTCTAACTAGTGGCCCATATGAGGGTTAGGACTTCGTAAAGGGTCACTCAGAGGCTCAGTGTAAGCATGTTGACACTAAAGGTCACTCAGAGGCTAAGTTTAAGTATGTTTACACTAATGGTCACTGGATTAGTTTAAGCATGTTGACACTAATGGTCACTCAGAGGCTCAATTTTAAGCATGTTGACACTAATGGTCACTCAGAGGCTTGGTTTATGCATGTTGACACCAGAGAGTCACTCAGAGGCATAGTTTGAGCATGTTGACACCTTTAGTCTTTATTAGTCCTTAATAGACTTAATATAAAAAGTAATGACACGTGTCACTATATTATTGGATACGACTTTTACGAGGTGTTACATCCTCACCCCCTTAAAAGAAATCTCGACCTCGAGATTTTATTCAAAAAGATGGGGGTATTTTTTGTTACATAGTGGAGTCAACCTCCCATGTATACTCAGGACCTCGTAGGGCATCCAACTTAACCTTTACTATAGGTATCTTTTTCTTTCGGAGCTTCTTAACTTGTCGATCCTCGATCGAAATCGGTTTCTCAACGAACCTCGGGTTTTCATCAATTTACACATCATGATGTGACATTGCTAGCGACTCATCGGCTAGACATTTCTTAAAATTACAGATGTGTAATACATCATCAATTCCACTAAGCTCCTCTGGCAGGTTGAGCTTATAAGCTACAGTGCCGACACATTCGATTATTTCGACTGGTCCAATATATCTTGGGCTTAACTTGCCCTTCTTTCCAAATCTTATTACACCTTTCCAAGGTGATACTTTCAGCATGACCTTGTCCCCTACTTGGAACTTAAGAGGTTTACGCCTCTTGTCAGCATAGCTCTTTTGCCTATTACGGGCAGCCTTGAGCCTATCACACATTTGCACAATCTTATCTGTGGTTTCCAGGACAAACTCTTGTCCTGATAGTTGGGCTTCCCCAACTTCAGCCAAACACACGGGCGTTCGACATTTTCTACCAAACAAGGCCTCAAAAGGAGCAGCCTTAATGCTTGTATGATAACTATTATTATAGGAGAATTCTATTAGGGGTAAGTGGTCATCCTAACTTCTACCTAAATCAATCACACATGTATAAGCATGTCTTCCAAAGTCTGAATAGTACGCTCACTTTGTCCATCTGTCTGTGGGTGGTAACCCGTACTAAAGTTTAATCTTATGCATAAAGATTGTTGGAAACTTTTCCAAAAATGAGATGTATATCTAGTATCTCTATCAGATACAATAGATACCAGCACACCATGTAGGGACAAAATCTTGTCCATATACAACTAAGCCAACTTATCAGAATTGTAAATCTCTTTAATTGGCAGGAAATGTGTTGACTTAGTCAGCCTATCCACGATGACCCAAATCGTGTCATTACCACGTTTGGTCTTAGGTAACTTGGTAATCAGATCTATAGTTACCATTTCCCATTTCCAAGTGGTAATTTCAAGCTGCTGTAGAAGTCCTGACGGTTTCTGATGTTCGGCTTTAACTTGCGAACACGTCAGACACTTAGCTACATAAGTGGCTATGGATTTCTTCAGACCTGTCCACCAATAATTCTTCTTTAAATCTTGATACATCTTGTCACCACCCAGGTGAACAGAGTATCTTGAATTATGTGCTTCTTGGAGGATTAGATCTCTAAGTCATCCAAAGATTGGAACCCAGATTCTGCCATTAAATCTAAGGATTCCATCTTTTCCAGGCTTTAACTGATCAAAAGTTCCGCCTAATCCTTCATTAGGAATATTAGCCTTTAATAGGGCTTGCTTTTGTACATCTAATAGCTTTTCATTCAAGCTATTTCTGAGCTCAATGCTCTTGGCGTTAATCCTAATAAGCTTAACCCTTTCTTTGAGACTTAAGGCGTCAGCAACGACATTTGTCTTGCCGGGATGATAGCGAATTTCGAAATCATAATCATTAAATGTTTCCATCCAGCGACGTTGTCGCATGTTCAAATCCTTTTGATTGAACAGATGTTGGAGACTCTTACAGTCAGTGTATATAATACACTTCGTGCCATATTAGTAATGTCTCCACAACTTAAGTGCAAATACAACAGCACCCAATTCCAAGTCATGGGTGGTATAATTCCTTCGTGCATTTTTAATTGCCGTGATGCATAAGCAATCACTTTACCTTTTTCATTAGCATACAGCCCATGCCTATGTGCAAGGCATCACAATAAACGACAAAATCCTCAATACCCTCAGGTAGAGATAACACAGGAGCATTGCTCAACTTGTGTTTTAGAATTTCAAAAGATTCTTGTTGTTTTGGACCCCAGTCAAACTTGACATTCTTACCGGTCAAGGTAGTTAAAGGAGTGACTATCCTCGAAAAGTTCTCAATGAACCTCCTATAATAACCAACCAATCCTAAGAAACTACGAATCTCCGATGGAGTTTTGGGTACCTTCCAATTTATTATGGCTTCAATCTTAGCGGGATCCATTTGGATACCACGCTCGCTTACAACATGTCCAAGAAACTGGACTTCTCTAAGCAAAAAATCTCACTTAGAGAACTTAGCATAAAGCTTATATTGTCTTAGCAATTCTAGGATGCACCGAAGATGTTTCTCGTGATCAACATGATTACGAGAGTAGATAAGTATGTCGTCTATGAAGACAATGACAAACTTATCTAAATATGGCTTGCAGACTCTATTCATGAGATCCATGAATGCTGCAGGTGCATTTGTGAGCCCAAAAGGCATCACTAGAAATTCATAATGACCATAACGGGTTCTAAAGGCAGTTTTAGGAACATCCTCACTTCTAACCTTCAGTTGATGATATCCTGATCTTAAATAGATCTTAAAGAAATAACTAGCCCCTTGAAGTTGATTGAATAAGTCATCGATCCTGGGCAGAGGATAACGATTCTTGATCGTTCTCTTATTTAGTTCACGGTAATCAATACACATCCGCATTGAACCGTCCTTTTTCTTAACGAAAAGGATAGGAGCTCCGCAAGGTGAGGAACTAAGTTGAATAAAGCCTTTCTATAAAAGTTCATCTAATTGTATTCTTAATTCCTTCATTTCGGTCGGTGTTAACCGATATGGAGCTCTAGCAACAGGTGCTGCTCCTTGTAGGATGTCAATCTTAAATTCCACTTGCCTATCTGGAGGTAGACCTGGTAATTCTTTAGGAAAGACATCGGGATATTCCAGATGATTGAAAGGTCTTTAATATTTGGTTTTGACTCATTAATAGTTACTTGTGCCATGTAAATGACACAACCTTTCCCTAGACACTTGGATGCCTTAAATAACGACACCCTGTCTGGCAATCCATAGTGTGAATCTCCAAGGATGGTGATCATTTCACCAGATGGGGTTTTAACCTCGATGAGTTTCTTATCACAGGTAATGCGGGCTTGGTTATGAGATAACCAATCCATGCCTAAGTACATCGAATCCTGCCAATTTCATTGGCAAAAGAGAAATAGGAAAATAGTGATTCTTAATGGATATAAAACATCCATCAAGAATGGAAGATGTTATTTCTAAGGTTCCGTCAGCAAGTTCTACCTCATATGTTATTTCTAGAGTTCTTATGGCTAAATTTAATAGTTTACTAAACTTATGGTCTACAAAGGACTTATCTGCACCCGAATCAAAAAGAACTCTAGCATATATGTCATTAATGAGGAATATACATGTTATGACGTTGTTGTCATTAACAGCCTCTCTAGCATTCATCTAGAAGACACGTGTGTTTCCTTTCTTAGCCTCTCCAAGTTTTACATCACCACCTCTGGGGTTCTTAGGGCAATTAGGCTTAATATGCCCTTTCTCGTTACAGCCATAACAGATTGCATCCTTAAGATTTTTGCACTCTAGGGTCTTATGTCCTTTTCTTTTGCAAATACCACAAGGTTTAATCTATGGGTCAGCATTGCATTGCCCCCAATTCATGTGGTTACAAGTCTTGCACGGAGGTCTATTATTAGACGTGTGTTGGTTCTTCTTGAACCCAAAATTTCCTTTCTTTTGAACTTTTGGGAGTTATCATCCTCCCATTTCCTTTTTCCGTCAGTCTCAGTTCTGACTGACTTTTGTCTCACTAAGTCTATGGTGAGAGAGAGAGAGACAGGTCAACAACAGATATGTAGGTACTAGGCTGAGCAGCCTTTACCATGCCCTTAATATCGGGCGCTAATACATTAATGAAACGCGCAATGCGTTTGGGTTCAGGAGTGATTAGATAAGAGACTAATCTGGATAAGGAATTGAAGTCAGAAACATACTTCCTACAGTCCAGATTTTTCATTATAAGAGTCAGAAAGTCTAACTTTATCTTCTCCACTTCATGAGGTGGGCAGTATGTCTCTTTGACTAGGTCCACAAATTTGGACAATCCCAAAATTATACAGGTGTATTTTACCTGTTGATTAGGCCATTGCCTTCCACCAAATTAGGGCATCACCCTTAAAGGACTGTGATACATACTTTACCACATCCTTATCAGCACAACTGCTGATATCCATTATTGTCTCCATTTCATCAAGTCATTTCAAGGCTTCTACTGTTCCCCTTTCTCCATTGAAATCTTGGGGCTTACATGAGAAGAAGTATTTATAGGTACATCCGTCTTTAAAAGAACGGGACCTTTCGTTAAATTCTAGTTTCCTTGGTTCACTCTTCGCATTTGAAGAGTGAACAGAGCTCTCCTTACGAGCTGATGATGGTGAAATAGATAAAGGCTTGGAGCGAGTAGCGCTCATTTCCTTAAATTTTTTCATGGCCTTTCCAACAGTTGCATCTATGCGAGCTTGGAAATCATCATTACAATGGCTATGTTTTCAGCTTTGTTAGAGTTAATATCTCGGTGGCTACTTTGCGCCTCATCCGAGTTAGCCAATCTTGAAACCTTGGCTTTAAACACCAAATTAAACTTCTCTTAGCCATGGTATTAATAACCATATTGGCTATAAAACTTGGATATATAAATCCATTGCCTAATTAAACTAGTGTGAATATAATCACAACTCTTAGGCTTAACATTTCTATGAATGTTATCTATATTTAGCCTAGGTCTTAAAAGACCATCAAAGGCAAAATTACAATTTGGACGTAGTCCATATATACTTTAGACAGTAGATCTTAATGTCACAACTGCCATTGTTATAAGACAATTTATAAATAGCTCATAGGCTTGTCATGAAGGACATTAGAAAATATGCCTCATAGGCCTGTCACTAAGGACATATAATAAAAAAATACAGCACATTGGCTTGTCACTAATGGACATAAAAATATGGCACGTTGGCCTGTCACTAATGGACATAAAATAGGGCACATTGGCCTGTCACTAGTGGACATAAAAAACGGCACAATGGCCTGTCACCAAGACATGATTAACGTACACACCACTTAGGAACCCATGAAGGAGTTATCCCTAACTAGTGGGTAAAAATAATTTAGCATGACCATCTGTCAGGTGTATGCCTACACACCGCGCTTTGGTCGTGGCCATTAACAAATGTAATGAGCCGAGGATATCCGGGACACAGTCGTTAACCCCCAATGTTTAAGTTATCAAACAAACTGATCAAAACGGAATATGCGGATTTACTAGCAACAATCCAACGTTCGATTGATCCCATTTCCGACCAAGCGGTAATAATTTACCGTAACCCAAGCCCGTAACCCAAGCCCGAAACGGCGTTTATGTCGTAAAATGACGATTTGTGCGAAGTTAAATGAAAAATGATGCTAAGCTCAGGTTTATATATTTTAGATAGGTTATTTATTATAACACATCATTAGATAAAAGGTTTGGTATAAAAAGTATGATTAAAACCGTTTTATGCGCCATAAGGGCTTTATCATCATTTGTCGGCATAATGCAAGGACTTGTATGTAACACTTAGTATATAAACTGACTTAACATCCCAAATAATCTTACTTATGATATTACATCAGTAGGAAATTCATTTTCAAGTTCGTTATCGATTAAAACCTTATTTTGTGTAAAAAGGTCATTTTAGTCAAAATTGGCATAATAACAGAACTTGTGCATAAATTCAGATTCTGATTATGATCATGTAATATAACCTCAGGGGGTTATGCTACATTATATTACGATCATAATGCAACCTTATATCAGTAGCTAACTAATCTAAATCGGGTCAGAATCGAAAGTCAACGCAGAAGTCAAACCTTACGACTTTCGGTTGCGAACCGACTCTAGAACCGTAATTGACGAGTCAAACATGTTCTCACATGTTCTAATAATTATTATCAACTTGTTTAAGTGTCAAAACATGTTTCATAACATATATAAGCTCAGATTATAATATTTTTGAAAACTAGCATGTTTGACTTTTTAATAACAAAACTTTGACCCGTCAATTGGTCTAGCAAATGTGATCTTTAGGAGGTGCTCTTAATAGGGATTAACACCTACCTTATTACGATCACTTAGCCATGTTCGTTACGAACAATAGCTGGACCATGATGGTCTTACCGAAAGTCAAAGTGTTTCCCGTAAACGCTTGACTTTTGGCTATAAAAAGCCTATATACGAAAATGCAAGAGAAAGGAACACTTACAAGTGATTCCTAGGATGAAATAGAACTAAGTTGGATGCTCCTTTTAGTTAGGAACTTCTAAAGGAGGGGGATAGAATGAGAATGAGAAAGGTGCAAGTTCAAATGGTGAACGAATGCACCTATTTATAGTTAGAGAGCTTGAAGGAGGTGATACCAGGTGTTAGCAAGTGTTAGAGGGAGCCTATAAGTGTTTTAAAACGTGGCATAGCAGTTTGGAAGTCCATGGTTTCGAATCAAATGGGTTTTGGCAACATGTGTGGAGGCAAAGCAAAAATTCTGCAGATACAGGCTTCTGGTGGCCCGCGAGAGACCATCCTGTGTCTCTCGCGCCCCGCGAGCACTCAATGGAAACTTTCAAACTTTATCACATTTAGCCCCTCAACTTATTAAACCTCTAAAACAACTTTATAAACATATTTACCCCTCCATAGCCAATATTTGGCATACCCAGGAGTATGCCCGGACATTGTCAAGCTCTCGGTTCATTAAAGGTCACTCGTAGGTATAAATTAACATGTTGACACTTTTAACCCCTCCATCGTCCAACTCTTACAAATTTACAGAATTATCCCCTCTCGTCCAACTAGTTGCTCATATGAGGGTTAGGACTTCGTAAGGGTCACTAAGAGGCTCAGTATAAGCATGTTGACACTAAAGGTCACTCAGAGGCTAAGTTTAAGCATGTTGACGCTAATGGTTACTCAGAGGCTCAGTTTAAGCATGTTGACACTAATGGTCACTCAGAGGCTCAGTTTTAAGCATGTTTACACTATTGGTCAATCAGAGGCTTGTTTATGCATGTTGACACCAGAGAGTCACTCAGAGGCTTAGTTTGAGCATGTTGGTACCTTTAGTCCTTAATAGACTTAATACAAAAAGTAATGACACGTGTCATATATTATTGGACACGATTTTTACGAGTTGTTACGGATCGTGTTTCTTAATTACAATGTTGTATTTTTGTTGTACTTGTAACTGAAGTTGATGTTGTATTTATTTCTAAGCAATGTACTTGATTTTTTAGCAATGAAATGAAATATTGTTCCTTTAAATACTTGTCACAATTTAGCGTTATGTTGTCTCGAACAGTCCGCCCTGATGATTCCGCCATCGATTGAGGTGTGACATGGCTAGCATACAAGTTTGGTTTTACATAGCATATGATAAAAAGGTTCTCGAATCCAACATGACAATTCGTATACTAAGTTAAATTACATACTAGCATGCACAACCTAAGGGTTAGACCAAAGATCCAAGAGCGTAATCTTGTCAACAAGTGAACAAGACCGCTTGCGATTGAATACTTAACATAGACCACGAAAACGGGTGTTGTGCTACTCCTGTATCATTATATATGTTAAGGTAGGCAAGCATAGTTAATGACAAATATGATTGAATACTTCATGCGAAGTGATCCAGATCGCACAATAGTTTGGTTTTTGGGCTATGTTTTCGTATTTCAGCCGGTTTTTTGGTATTCTAAGCATAAAGTTGTAACGTATAAGTATTGCACGTGTGATAAGTATGATTTGCATGTAAGTATGCATTCGAATGATTAATTGTAAGTATAATAAGTATAGATAAAATAAATATTTCATTATGATCAACGTCTCAGATTACAAAGTTGGAAGGAACACGAATAAAGCACAAATACAAGTTTCCATCAATAGAAATATGATTATACTTTGTAAATAAGAAAAGTACAAGAATGCGACACGTTATACATGGGGTGTACTCTAACATTTAGATTGTTAACAATGACATGGCATGTTAATTGGCATTGTAAACTACACCCTCCTTGTGTTAAAGGGCGTTAAATGGGTTATGTGTTAACATGTTAACCCAATGTTAAAAGATTAAAGTAATTATTCTTTTCTTTTTTAGAAAAAAATCACAAAAAATAGGGTTAGATAAAGTTAATGGAATCAAACAATTCCCTTCGAATGAGGCAAAGTGAGATAAGAAAAAAAATTAACGTGGCAATTAAATTGAATTAAGATAGGTTAAAATATACAAAAAGAACTTACTGTTTAAAAATAAAAACATTACATATATGTGTTATTTAACTCGATTACTAAATTAACAATACCAATTATTTAAAACAATAAATAAATGTAGCTTACAAGTTATTAACGCATATGACGTTAATGTGATTTGCACTTCCAAAAATAGAAAAACAAGAAAATAGTATAATAAATTTACATGAGATCAATGATTAATTAGCCTAGTGATTAAACGAAAATAGAAAACTTTGCTTTTTTCAAAGGTTCTTAATTTAAATCCGGGAAAAGGATTTTAATACTATTAAATATATTGTTAGTAAAAGAATTTATATAAGTTAAATTATTCTAGGAAGATTAAAAAATTATAAAATTAAGTAATTAATGTTAAAAAACATTACATATATGTGTTATTTAACTCGATTACAAAATTAACAATTATTTAAAAAAATAAATAAATGTAGCTTACAAGTCATTAACACGTATGAAGTTAATGTGATTGACGGTTACAGAAATAGAAAAAAAAAGAAAATAGTATAATAAACGTTGATGGATCAATGATTTCTTAGCATATTAGTTAAAGAGAAATAGGATGCTTTGTTGTCCTTGATTCAAATTCCAGGCAAAAAAATTTTATATTAACCTAATGACATTAACATACAAACTCCTAATCTAGTCGGTGACATTCTGTACGACCTCGTTCAAAATAAATGTATATTGCCCCACAACCAAGATCATGCCTTAAGCATTCACAATACGACCTCTAAATTTTGTGAGAGAACTTTTTATATTATGAAAAGTGATTATACGTGACTGTAAGTGGTTGTGAGTAGAAGAGAGAGAGAAACTATTACTATTCATCTGCAAATTTAGATGGACATTGTTCATCCTCTATAATTTGTTAATCTATTTTGAAAGTGGTTGTGAGTAGAGGAAAAAGAAAAGGTAATGATCAAAGTATAAAAAATATTATTTAATTAAAATGTGTAAATATTTTTATTTAAATTATAGGGTAAAAAAGATGAAAGGAATGTGAATACTCTTAGAGTTTAGACACAAGCACCAACACATCACCATAGATAGACCGCTGGACGTTGTCATGAGTGGTCTCTGTAAAGTGGAGGCGGATGTAGTCTTAGTTGGTTTCAAGTTTATTTACAAGCCTTACCGCAAATTTACATAACCATTATTTGTAGAAAGAGGAAATTGCCAATATCGTCACTGAGGTTTGTCATGTTTGCATGTTTAATCCAAAACGATTTTTTTGTGCATTACAGTTCATCACCTTTGTTTTTTTTTTGCCAATTTCGTCCCTGAGGTTCGCAATTTATTGCGACTTTCGTCCCTCGAAGAATAGCTCTCAGGGATGAATATGGTAAGAATTCTAACTTTTTGGACGAGAATGGCACCTTAGTAACGAAAATAACAAAAGTGACCTAACCTAAAGACAAATTTAGCAATTTACTCTAGTGGAAATTAATAGGCAATTTAGTTATGATTCCAAAATCCCCACTTGTGGCCTAGTATAAAGACCAAGTTCAATCCTCAGTTGTCGCTTTCGGTGGGTTAAGGCAATGAAAGATTTGAGTTGGATCTTGTGTGAGGTTGTCAGTTTGAATCTTGAGCCCATCTGGGTCTTCGTCCCACCGTGTGTTACGCTAGAGAGTTATGCTCTTGTAGTGGCACAATGTCTGCCAAGTGATAGTTAGCGTTATGGTTTCCCGAAGGAACACCCAAGCTAAACTTTAAAGCCAGTGTGAGTCTGATTTAGACAACATATTCTAGCCGGAGTAAGACAATGAGGCTCTCCAATTTAGGTAGTGCGATAACATAACAAAAAACTCGTAGTTCCAAATAAAAATTTAGTTATGATTCCATCAATCAATTAATAGTAATCTTGTTAAAACCACACGTTCAAAGACCCTAAAGTTTAGATCATTTTTTATTTTGTTTCTTATTAATGAAATTATTTACGTTATCGATGAGTGATGTAATTAAACCTTTAAATCGATTCCTTTGAATGGGTGGTGTAGTAGTAACTAAAAATACACATCGTACAACTCATAGCTAGTAAAATTGTTGTTTGTCTCTCATTCAAAACATTACACTACACCAGACACATACAACATTATCTTATGGTAATAAAAAAAAATTATATATGTCCATTAACGATTGATATTCTTAACAAATATAATCTTATCGGTTAGTAGAGTGTTGATTTTATTAGTCTTACATGGATTTTTCAATAATGGAGTACTCAAGTTAAAAAAAAATTCAGTACCACGTTCACCAAAAAAGTAGTAGACAGTAGTAACTGCCTTGGAATATTTTTTCTATAAATTATTATACGAAATGTAACGAACAATGAAATGTGAGTCTAAATTGGGTTGGTGATATAATGATTAGATGATATATTAGGACTTAGGACCTTTGACCAAGAAGAAGTCAACAATCAATGCATATTGGAGAATAATCGGTCACAAACTCACAAGTCTTCAACGACCCTTTACTTAAATAAACGTAAAAAAGAAGTTAAAAACCGGTTCAGTCACTTGGTGTCTAGTCAAGAACTCAAGATATAATGATTAGATGATATATTAGGACTTAGGACCTTTGACCAAGAAGAAGTCAACAATCAATGCATATTGGAGAATAATCGGTCACAAACTCACAAGTCTTCAACGACCCTTTACTTAAATAAACGTAAAAAAGAAGTTAAAAACCGGTTCAGTCACTTGGTGTCTAGTCAAGAACTCAAGATGAACCACCAGCCCAAACAGGTCCAGTCAACTAGTCAAGAACTCAAGATGAACCGGTAGTCCAAACCGGAGGAAGCAGTGGCGCAACTTAGTGGGAAGCGGGGGGTGCACCCGTCCCCTCAATGATTCGGTCAGAGGTGTAAAATTTCCGATTTTTCATCCGAAAAGTTTAAATTATATAGGATTCCCCTAATTATTTTGCCTAAATATTTATAAAAATATATAAATTGGATCCCTCACTCCCCCCCCCTGCCGCCGCTTTCGAAACTTTGTATCAAGCACCACCACTGGAAGAAAGCACATATGATCCAATTGTCGATCCAGTCGGTTCCTGTACAGACAGTGACCTATACGGCTCGGACCGGTCTAGATGTTTGGTATTCTGTTTTATGACGATTTCGAAGTTAATAAATTTGGGTATCATTTATAAACTTTATGTTCATTACAAAACCTGTTAAATACCCAAAGTAGGTGAATGGGCGGTTAGAGATGTAATCGGCATCGGCCCAATGGTTACAAATAAATGGTCAACATGAACAGGCAACGTACGTCAAATAAAAAATAATTAAATGAGATTTGGGCCCTTCATTAATTTCATTTTTCTATTTGTTGCTATATTTCTTAATCAATAGAAACATGCCAAATTTGAAAATATGTAGAGCGGTTTCTTTATTTTCTCATTTTTAACTAAACGGGTCGTACACTTGACATTTTATCATTTTATTTGTTTTTTAGTTTTAAAATGGTCCCTTAACTATTCACTATATGCTTTTTGTCATTGTAAATTTCTCTTTTGTATTACAAACCCTTTGAATCTTTGGTGATAATTACTTCCCATTATTTAGTTTGTACCGTCAATACGAGGCGATTTAAATTATAGTTTATTTTATTCTCAGACGTAGCTTTCATGCTATGTTGTAATTTGTTGTTCCATTGTAAGCAAAATAACTTCTTGTCATGCTTTTTTTCACATATAATCCTTCTTTGCTAACTTATATAGTTTTATGGGAAAATCATTAAATTAACCTTTTTTAACCAAGATAATTAAGATAATAGCCTTGACTTTCTAGAATTACCAAAATAGCCATCCTACGCCAACCAGCTTTCTTCCTACGCCAAACCATTTCTTCTTGCGCTAACCATCTAAACTTATGGCATCTACTACGCCATATATGTCGGCAACGAGAATCTCCTACGCCACCCCTAAATCTCCAGCGCCATTCAAAAACTCTCCTTCTCCGCCTCGCAATCTCCATTACGTCAACCTTCTCCTATGGCACACCATCTTGCGCCACCCTTTTCTGTCGCGCCATTTTTGCCCTCCTGCGCTGATAATCTAACAATTTGATGGCTACTTTGATTATCTTTGTAGTCAACTAGGTTGATTTGATGATTTTCCCTCGTTTTATTCGTTCCAAAAGAAAAAAATATCTACTAGAGGGTCATCAAATCACCCGGACTATTCGTAGTTTGTTGATGATCATCTCATCAAAAGGTTGTCATAGTGTTTGGATGAACAACCATTCTATAATAACAAGTTCAACAACTTATAATAATTAGTTTCATACGCAACAAAAACATAACCCCAACTCTATTTTCCACTTATACGAAGGTAAAGTAATCAAACGTTAAAAAAACAAACAGCAAGTTATTCCCAAAATCAAAATAAAAACAGAGTAGACCCACCTAACTATTTCTAGTTTTAACAATACGTTTAACAACTAGCGTAATATATAATTTTAATCTAAGATTAAGAGAGCATACAATACGTACAACCAATGTGGGACTAACCCGCTTGGTAAGGCGCATGGAGGTCCCATGTTTAAAACGGTAAGAATTGTTGGTTGGTGTAAGATAGGGCAGAGCATTACATTTGTCATCAAAAGAAGTATATAAAACGTACAAACATTGACATAGTTAAAAGTATAGGGACCATTAAGATAAATATTCTAGAAGTATTTAAAACCGGCGTTTGTAAATGATGGAAGACGAAGAGCGGCAATATCGGCCACTCTCGCTCGCTCGCTCATGTAGTCATGTTTTCATCAACATTTTCCCCTCTTGTTTCCTCCCCCTACAAACAACAACCTTAATCAACACCAACAACACGACCGTTGTAACCTCTCTCCCTCTTTCTCCCTCTCTCTCTTCAGCGTCATGGCGGATCATAAGAGAAAGAAGAAGAGAGGGAGAAGCAAGCTCTTCAGGTCTTGCTTTCGGTCTTTCGCTGTCGACAACGAAAGACCGATTATTAATAATAATAAATCAGATAGCCGGGATTTCAAAACCGGACGCTTAGGAAAACCGGCTTTGATTGCCCCAACTGGATGCGGTGGAGGAGCAGAAGATGCTGTTGTTGTTTCCGATGTTAATTCCGATAACCGAGTTTCCCGATTGCTTAAAGCAGTTATGGTTAGTTTTTTGTTTGCGAAACCCTTTTTTTTTTTTTCATTTTGGTTTATTTTGTTTGTTGATTGATTTGGATTTGGATTTGGATTATGTTGATGTACGTTTTGTTGTCTAGATTCATGGTTCGTATGTTTTGTTGAAATTTTGTTTTAGAGATGATATTCATGATTTGTGCGTTTTAACCGACACGTGAAGAAGATTTGATCTTGAATTTCATCTTCGAGATTATCTGAATGTATTTTAAATTTTTTGAATGATGCGGATATACGTTTTGTTGTAATTCTGTTAAATTTGTTGAAATATTAATACAGAGAATCATGATTTATTTGTTTTACATCGACAGGTGAAGAAGAGTAGGAGTTCATCGATCGCCTCAGACACAAACGAATCGTTTGCACCACTCGAAAAGACCGGAAAACAATCGGATGACAGTAACGCGTGCAGTATGCAATCAACAGACATTGAAGATACATCAAGTCGTTGTTGTTCGAATACACTATCTTCTTCACGAACCACTAGTTCATCCTCTTCATCCACAAACGCCAATTCTCGATGGCTATCTGAACCAAAAACTTCATCTCCAATAGATACAGCAGCAGATTCTAACAATCAAAGTTCATCCAATTCATCAGCATTTCCGCAACCAAACCGAAGCAACTCCAGTTCTCAAACAGAGTCTATCTCCTTACCATTATCAAAATCAAATACTCTTGTTCGCTCATCATCATCATCACCATCATACCATAAAGGATTATCCCAATTAGATTCGAACAATGTGATGGCATCTAATCCAGATAAGGTTAAGTCGAGCGGTAACAATTGGAATATCCGTTGGTGTTTGTTTCTTCTTTTGAGTCTTATTGTGTTGGTGGTTTACGGAAGAATATACGCGATACTTTGTACATCTATTTTGTTCTATTTAGTACCTTGTCGACGAGTGAAACGAGTTAACTCACTTGGCAACGCCAGCAGGTTAGTGGATACTGAGTCGGAGCAATACAAGAAACGAGTTATTATGGCTGGTTTGCTTGATAGAACACGAAATCCTCTTCGGTAGCCTTTTCAGGGAAGATGTGGTTAGAATGCATGTGTACGTGTACGCATTTGTTGTATAAATTTATGAAATATAAATATTTATATTTATAGAAAAGATGAACTATGTGATTTCCATATTTGTTTTGCATCTGGAGATTGGATATTAGAGTTATTATTTGCCATAAATTACTACTTGATATAGATAAGTAGGTTTGGAGTTTTTTAGATTCAGGTCAGTCCTTTATATTGTTAACTATTTGAAAAAACACAAAGGTTTATAATCGTTCTAGATTCGATTCTCATAAGGGGTTTTCTTGGATTTATTGGGTTTCTTTCTGAATTGGTGTATAAGCATTATTGCATAGTAGAGATGGATATGACCGGGTGGGGTTCCGCTGATGACACGATAATACTCCAGTTGTTCGTCTGTGATTTAAATTTGATGTTCAAAAAAATATAATTGTGTAATACAAATAATGTTGGTCAATACCATACCCTAAAACAAGCAAGTATGGTCGTGCGGGATAGCGAATCTGAACGGATTATTCTAAATATGGTCAATTTAGTTCATGTAAGAAAAAGTTTGAACAAAGATAGGTAATGGTTGTAACAGATCGTTTCAAAAATTGAATATAGTGAAACCTATTTAACTATCGAAACCAAAGCTAGTCGCTAGATGATAAACATAAATTCCCAACTCGACATTTGCAAAATCAACATTTACTAATCTATGTGTGAAGCAAAAATCATCTTGTTATAAATTTCTTAATTAGGAAAGCACAAAGTATGACAACCTCAACTGTTCTCAAACGTGTACGTTATGCTTAAGCATAAATTAAGAAGGAAGGGGTTATGCACCTATGAGTCGATAACTAGATGACCATTGTAGTACCTATGAGGGGACTAGAATCACAACTTGGTTCAACAACAAAAACAATTTAAATTCCTTTGGCAACGGAGATCTATGAATATAGATAAGAATGGTGAGAGATTGAGCTAGAAGATTTGGATATAAAAAGAAGATGATGACATTTTTGGTAGAAATTGCCCATGGTATAGCGTTAGAGCATTCACATTAGGTATGGAGATGAGATCCTACCGAGGATGGGCGGTGATTAGGATGTTCTGGGAGGAACACCTCATAGGTCATCTGATTTCGAGGGGCACATATTTTTTTTTACAAAAATCGATATATACATATATATATTAACTTTTTTTAATAGTATACCCATACCAACTCGTCCCGTGATAGGCCCATTTACAAAACATTTTTTATAGTTAATAAGTTAGTCAATTGGCATTAGGTTTAGTAAGCCCAATACCCATTTTATTTTATAAAATAATAATAATAAAACCTTACTAAAGGGCGCATTTTTCGAGCTTGAAAAAGGTAGGCTTCCACGGAACGACCGAATGGTGAGTTGAGATCTCATGTCACTTTTCTTTTTTTATCTCAATCAAATTGTCTAACAACGACAACTATACAATATGCATGGATGAATTTTTAGAGTTAAGATCTCATGTCACTTTCCTTTTTATCTTGCACTCATCGCATAAGCATTAATTACTTGTAACTTATGATAAAGAGTGGGGATTTTATAATCCATGTGACAAAAATATTATGTATAAAATGTGCTCACGTGATTTTCAAGGTGTTTTGTTTTGTTTGACGGTTATTATATATGTATTTTGGTTGTTTTATGTTTGATTGGTATGTATTAGATGTTAAAATATAATATTCTTCTAATCATTTTAAAAAAAATTTGGACAAAAAGATGAGATTATTATAATTTGATGTCAATTGTGTCATCTATCAAAATTGTCATGTATAGAACTTTACAATGCACGAGAGCGATGTGGTTTATCTAAATTCAGTCATTTACTTCAATTAAAAAAAAAATACTAAAACACGATTTGTGATGATAATTGAAGATGTATAGTCGAAATAACTAGTCATAGATTTTATTGGGTTAGGATACTACACAATATAAAGCCATATAAATATATGATACTTTTAGACTATATGGTGTGGTAGTAAAGATGAAGAAGGTGTGGATCATTATGTTTATGCCACGTCAACACAGGGGCCTTTGCCCTTCAAACCCCAAAACCCATGGAGTGGTGGGGGCGTGAACAAGGGACGTCAAATCATCAAAGCAGATAATCATCAAACCTCCAAACCTCAAAGCAGCCAATCATCAAGCTACACTACCAAAATAAATCCACCCACCAGTGAGTCTCCAAACCCCATGAGGCAAACGCCCATCCATGCCAGTGATAGGGCGGTGCCTCATACTGTAGGATCTTAGACAACAAACCCTTTTACATAAGTTTAAACATATTCATCTTCGTATATGATTTTACACTTTGTAAAGGAACCCTTACCTATATATATACACACACACATACAAATTACTAACCGTCAACTATTATGGAGGGGTATGGTCCCAAAAATCATACGCTTGTGCATAGAACCATACCCTCAACATCATAACCACAAGGATAACCTTGCGCGCAATGTGCAATGGTGCGCCTTCCTTAACACTAATAGGTCATACAATGAACCTTGCGTACTCAGCGCAACGGTAAATTAGACCAACACTAATAGGTCATACGATTAGCCTTGCGCACTCAACGCAACGGTAAATTAGACCAACACTAATAGGTCATACAATGAGCCTGGCGCACTCAGCGCAACGGTAAATTAGACCAACACCAGTAAGTCACACAATGAGCCTTGCGCACTCAGCGGAATGGTAAATTTGACCAACATCAATAAGTCACACAACGAGCCTTGTGTACTTGGCACAACGGCGAGTTAGATTTACACGCGCAGGCTAATAGACCCTGCGCGGAGCATACAACCCTCTAGTCATAAATCCTAAAACCTTGCAAGGACAAGACAAACATGAGAGCACCTCATAGTCTTGTAGACAAAAGGATTAATCCCTGCTACACTGCGCTGGTGGGAAAATGCTGACAACCTCCCAGAAGGGATGAACACTAAGAGGTGTTGACCATACTCAAGGGTACAGAATGGCAGAGCTGTGATGAATGGTTGCTCAGCAGGTTGCGTCTGATAGTGTCAAATGAACAGTGACACAGACACCAGACTATGCACCAACCATATCTACGCCTGTGACTGTTCCACCCTCTCCACTTTCGGCTGGTAGCAGGTCTGACGCCAGAGATATCCATCCTCAGTGTATGTACACGTGGCACCATTTAGCGCCCGGCAGACCACACCTCCTGACAGAAAACATTAATTCCCCTGCAGGGGATATTTAATGTCTGACCCAGAGGGACAAAAGGGATGTCCCTGGTCGCTTGGACCGGGGCCCAAGGCCCCTCAGCCCATCTTCGGAGCCCATTAACCTTCGGCTATAAAATAAGTATCAGGCCACCAGGTAAACATAAGAGTGATCATCTACTTTCTCTTGCAATCACATTTACAAGCGTTCTCGCTTACTAGTCCCATAGTTATTATCACGCTGGAGTGTGGTCACGGAGAAAACCACCATTTTCCCCGTGACGAGGCTAATGACGTTGTTCGTTTTGCAGATTAGCCTGAGTGAGATCACACCGAGAGACGAGCGAAGTGCTAACCCTTGTATGCAGAAACACCCTGATTGTAACATATATATCCCCGGAAATCC
Source organism: Scalesia atractyloides (assembly GCA_947069175.1). NCBI lineage: Eukaryota > Viridiplantae > Streptophyta > Magnoliopsida > Asterales > Asteraceae > Scalesia > Scalesia atractyloides. Next base: position 8,169,989 of record CAMTDV010000022.1, read on the forward strand.
CTAGGTTCAACCGGTGCTTCTTCACTTACCTATATACACACATACAAATTACTAACCATCAACTATTATGAACATCAACGTAAACATACAACAAAAGTTAGGCAAATAACATAATCTTCACATTAAATCAGAGAGTGATAGAACATAACTTTATTATATCCTGGAACATCATGAACAGCTAATTAAGAAAATACCATATACGTACTTATATTAGAACAAAGAACAACATAATATTACTAAAACAACCGGACTCTCAGAAAAACCTATTGTCAACTTATAGAAACCAAATAAATTTTCAACACCTCAAGCACGATTGGTTCCACCATGGAGGCATGATTGGTTCTACCATGTGAAATTTGAAAAAAAAAAGTGCTCCACTTAGACGTCAAGTAAGCAGGGTTGGTTTCACCATTCGCAGTTACTAAGATGTGTTATGTTCATTTGGAATGTGAAATGCAAAATGTTAAAAGAAATAGCCAGATGAAACTCATGGATCGGTTGAATAAAAGTTAATTGGATGAAAAGAAAAGCTCAGTGTCCCAACATTTAACAACTCCTTCTACTCTAGTGGCCTCCACCACGCAAACGCCATCCACATCCCAGGCGGGATGGTGATCCACGCCAAGCAATCTGACGTAGGGGTTTTTCACGACAGAAACCACACCCATAAAACATACTTTGAGACATGAAACCACAAATAATAGATATTGATTATTTAAGTTGTAACAAGATATCGGTTGATGTCTTAAGTTATCCATAATATCGCTGACATTTATTAAGCAATCTAGACCCAGAACAAAATTTGGTTTGAACTTAAAGTACAACAAGCCATATCCAATAAAATTTTATACTTCTGCTTCCTTTATCTTAGCCCACGAACTATCTCTATTAGACTAACACACCCAACTGAATATATTGCAACTTAAATTGAAGTTACACTTCTAACATGTGTCAACCCCTGGTAAGCATACCCCTAATAAACAAATAGACTTGGAACACTATAGTTAGGTTGTGATGCATCTGAACTCTTTTTCTTTAACATTTGTGGAAAAAATACTGATAATGTTGCAACTATTACATCAAGAGTGACCATGAGTTAAGTTCAAAGACTATCCTCGAACACTTATGGGTACACCTATTGTTGTTAAATCCATGAAGCGCAATGAATAATAACGTCTTATAAGACATGCAATTATAACGGTTTCAGTTGAAACATTTGAATAGATGCTCACCATAACATGTAACAATCAAGGTTTTATACCATGTTTCATGATTTGGAGGATTGGTTGGAGGTAATTAAACATAATATCATTATAGATAAACTTTTTTTTTTTATTTTGTAATACAGAAATGTTTCCTGCTGCATTGCGCAGGGTTTATTCTTAGGGCTGCAAACAAATCAAACGAACACGAACTTGTTCGTGTTCATTCATTAAGGAAATAAATTTGCTCATGATTTTTTATGAACACTTGTTGAACGAGATTTTATGTTCGTGTTCGTTTACTAAAAAAATGGACGTGTTCGTATTCGTTTGTGTATGTTCATTAAATTTAGATAACAAATGCAAATGAACAAAAGCAAAAGTATATGCACACAAAGATAAACAAAGGTTCATAAACAAAAATGAACATCGAATAAACATACTTGAGATAATCTTGGTGAACAAAACTAACATAAAATAATGTTTCAACAAAAAAAGTTCTCATATTAACCTTGAGGTCTTCATTTAATCCACCCAAAATAAATTCAAAGTAGATGGAGATTAGAAATTTTTAAAGGTTAGGTACTATACAATACGCTAAGATTTATTAAATATTTTGTCAGTGTGAATTTTCAAGTATATAAATACGAACACATAAACAAACATTTAGAGCATTCACATTGGAGCGTATATATTCATACATTCTGTATAATACAGAGGAAACATTCCGAAACAACAAAAATACCATGAAATTGGAGTCTTTATAATAGAGAAAATTCATAGAAACTAATGTATACCTCTGTATTTATAGGCTCATATGAATCCTCTATATTTTTATTATGAGTGTTTATAAAAGAGAAAAAGTGAATAAAATAAATGTTTGTAAGTATGATAGAGATCAAGTTAGAGGGTTGGATATGTGAGGTTTTTCAAAAAATAAACAAAGTACATATGAAAAATACGTTTTTTTATTTAGATTATATAGATGGAGATTCCAATATAAATACCCTTACAAATGAACGAACCAACCTCTATTCATATCCATTCATCTAACTAAACGAACAAACACAAATTATTCATTGAACACTCTATTTGTTTACAACACTAATTATTCTACTAGTTTTACCCTTAGATTGGATGGTATGGTATAAAGTCTTTATAGGTTTTATTACGCCACATCAGGAGCGTCACGTATATGCCACATAATCAGAGGCTCTATAGCTAACTATCATGTAATGAGATAAAGCTCTTTATCTATTAATAAGGAGAACAAAAGAATAAAAAATATGATTGGTTCTTGAAAAGTGGCCCCCACATGTAGAGTCCTTAACGTATGCCAAACCCACGGCAAAATCATCTGTGGAGCCCCTTTGCGTCGAGGAAATAAGAAGAGGGGCGCTATGGATCGATTATTTGGCAAGCACGCTGTACCACACCGTGATGTGAAAACCGAAAATCGTTATTTCAGTTAGAACCCAAACCCTTATAATTTCATCTTCGTCTTCATCTTATCCCTGAAATCAAATTAGATTCGGATGTTCATATTCCGGCCATCTCCCTCTCTATCCATTCCTCTATCTCCGCTCCTTAAACCTTGCACCGTCGTCTCCATCCCCCGCATCTCCGTCGCCTCCATTCGCCGCATCGCCGCCGCTCCCATCGCCGCTTCCATCTCCATAACCCTAGACGAAACCCTGCCGTACGGACCTTCACTATCCAAAGGCCACAAGCGATCAACCAACCCTTACTCATCACAATCACAACAAGATGATCAAAACTCATTCGACGAAAACCACTTCACTCGCATTTTCAACATTTCTGCAATTAGAGTCAACTCCGATCGCTGTTACGCCCTAGAAAGTCAACTCCGAGGCCACCTATTAAACTGGCCTCGAATTCGGAACATTGCTAGGGTTTCCGGAGACGAAATTGATGCAGAACTGCAAAAGTATTTCAATTCGAGTGACGATGATATCGAACCGTTGGACTCTTTGAACCGGAGGATTTACGGAAAGGCGGAAGGAGACGGGGAGAGATTGAGTCCGGTTTTGTATAGAGAGAAGCTTGTGAAAACGTTTAATTCTAGAGGTTATGAGAAGTTTAGGAATTTGGCGAAGTTGTCGAGGCCGAAGAGGAAGACGAAAGCGAAAACGGAGACGGAAGAGGTTAGAGATGGGAAAAGGAATGAGTGTTATTTGGTAGAAGAGGTTGTTGAGGAAGAGAGTGGGGATGAGAAAGAGGATTTGAGCGGGTTGATTGGAGACGGTGTGTGTAGATTAGGGAAGTGGAAAGGATCAACGAGATTGTTGTTGTTGGATGAGAGATATGCGTATAAGTTGTTTGATGAATTGCCTGAGGCGATTAAGGTAGTAACTCCGGTTTACTTTACGTGTGATTTCGTTAGTTGATGATTTGTAGTTGAACATATTATTAGTGAAAATGGTTTATGTTTTTTCAGGCATGTTTAAAGGGGTCAGTATTTGAACTTGTGAGATGCAAGCTGACTTTGTTTTACAGTTACTGGCAGATGAATGAGGTATCCTTACTTCTTTAGCACTGAGTGAAACTTTTATATTTTATTTCAACCATGTTTATACATGGGTTTTGTTTTTGCGAGTTTTGCAGGTCTTAGAGGCTTTGCTTCCAGAGCATATGATCGTCCCTTCTTCCTTTGAGACTGTCGGGCATATCATTCACTTGAACTTGAGGGATGAACATCTTCCATATAAGAATCTTATAGCCAAGGTATTTGGTTTAATCCATAAAAAAATATATGTTTTTTGAGGACATATTTTTTTAGTATTACCCTTATTTGTCAGGTTGTTTTGGACAAAAACAAGCCAAAGATACAAACAGTCGTGAATAAGATTGATGCCATCGATAATGAATTTAGAACGATGCAGCTTGAAGTTTTGGCTGGAAATCACTCCCTAGTGACAAGAGTACTGGAGAATGGACTTCATTTTCATGTTGATTTGGCTTCAGTGTAAACCCTTTAATTCCCCTGAAAAATGATCAGCTAGACACATTTGTTGGGCTTATATAATTTATTTTCTTAGTTACTTACATATGATAAGATCGTTTAATGTATCGTTAATGATCACCTTTGTACTTCCCTTTTGGTGATGGTGAATTGATACAAACCCGATTCCTATACGGGTGAGTGTTAGGGTCAGATTTATCAATGGGTCAAATCAGTCATTGAAGAGGGAACTGATGGGTAAATGGGAGCTGAAGTTTAGGGCCAGTTACTATTGCTATTATTACTTATATCTTTGTTCTAGTTTTTGGGGATCTTGTCGATGATCATTATCTAATTTGGGTATCTATACGTTTGTTCTTGGAGATTAACCCATCTCGACTCGGGTCTTCGATCTTGTAGTAATTCAGTTTACAACAATAAAATCTATCAGTTAGTTTTGTTTGATTTTGAGTTCTATCATGAATCTTGCAAAGTTTTTTGCTTTTCTTTTTTTTTTTGAGTTAATATCTTTATAAGTCCCTGAGTTTGGGTGGTTTTAACCACTTGAGTTCAAAATTAATATTTTTTAATTATCTGAGTGTCTAATTTTTCAATCTGTAACTATTTGAGTCCAAATTTTAACTCCATCCAATAACTCAGTTAAGTACAGGGTATTTCAGTCATTTACACCTACGTACAACCTTTTAATGCATAAGGTACTTACAAAATATGTAATAAACTACTATACTTCATTTATATTTTTAGTGGTAAGGGTATTTTGGTCATTTCATAAAAAATATTAACTGAGAAAATCTAACAGAGTTAGTCAATTTGGACTCAAATTGTTGCAATTGTTAGTCAATTGACTCAACAGTTACAAATTGAAAAACCAGGTACTTAAATAGTTAAAAAAATTTGATTTTGGACACAAGTAGTTAATACCACCAAAACTCAGGGGCTCAAATAGGAATTTACTCTTTTTTTCTTTCATATTTTAGTTAAGTATGAACACACTGATAGATGGCGCATTCGAATTGTTTACAAAGTCAAAGTACCATTTTGACGCTTTAACTCGATGCAGGTATTGGACCTCAAAGCTGGCAACAGAGAGGCAAAGGCTTCTAACTTGCTTTACACGGAGCGATGTTGTCTGTATGTTTTTCTTTTGTGAATTGATACAAGTAGATTTATATCGGTATTACAAAAAAAAATATTTCCCGAAAGTTTCAGATTTTGGTTTTTATGTTGATGGTACATTGAAACATCATATGAACTATATTTGCTGAAACAGGTGATGTATTTGCTGGGGTTGGTCCTTTAGCTATGTATGCAGCAAAAAAAGTTAAATATGTTTATGCAAATGATTTGAATCCTCACGCAGTTGACTATATGCAAAGAAATTGTGTGCTTAACAAACTTGAAAGAAAGATCGAGGTTTGCTTTCAAATCTTTTCCTTTTTTCATTCGAGTTTTAAAACTTTTAATTATATAATAGTTACCTTTTTCCGTCACACTGTAAGGGCAGACATTTCAATTTTGCGATCGTACTAAATACAATAACATATAAAGAGGCAAATCCGTGAAAATAACGTGTTTACTCTCACTGAAAATAACTTCTTTCACATGCATTACAACTCAAATATATAAACTCGTGCATTTAAGGTAATAATGTAATAACCATGCCCATTTATTTCACATCTAGTACAAGAGTTTGGTTACTACATCATTTGTTTTGGAATATTTAACCAACCTTTATACATGTCATCAAATTTACAGGTTTTTAACATGGATGGAAGAAGATTTATTGATGCCATCTTTAAGAGTCAAAGCTCTCGGCCCATCACACAAGTGGTCATGAATTTGCCCAAAGATGCGGCTGAGTATCTTGGTACGTTGATTATTGCGGATCATATGTTTTTTGATGCTTATCATGAGGGAAAATAATCATATAGTACAACTTTGGTGACAGATGCATTTAAGGGAATATTTAGAGACGTGGAAAGGAGTGAAGGGTTGACCTTGCCAACGATTCATGTCTATGGATTCTCAAAAGCGGAAGATCCGGAGTTTGATTTTCATGAGGTTTGATATTTCGATTTTCACATACATGCAGAGCATAGTTGTTAATAGCGCTCATAGCGAGCGCTGTAGTGAATAGTGTGGCGATTCATTCATTGCCATCTGATTTTGGCGCCCATAGCGAGTAAATAGCGGGATTTCAAAATTTTTTTGTTTTTATCTTTTTGGTTTTAATATAAATAGCGAAAAATATACGTATACAAGAGCTGGAATTTAGGTTTTCTGTTAAATATATGTATAAAAATACCGTATTTGGATATAATATACATATAAAATATTTCTAAAGTTTTCTTCTAGTGTATCGCTGAACATAAAATAGTGCCCACTATCTCATCGCAATCGCTACATAGCGTATAAGTTGCTTGTCGTTGTCGTCCGCTATTCGCGATTAACAACTATGATGTAGAGGTGGCATAATTGACGGATAGGATGAGTTGGGTAACGGGTTAAGCGTGTGTGGGTTGAAAATAGTTAACCTGCAACATTTTTTGTCCAATTATATATTTTTTTTAATTCTTTTATAGGTTATTATTGTGCATTTGTGCTACTTATGACAAAACACAATATTTATTTAAATTATTTTAATAAAGCTATTTAAAAGGTTGGATGCATTAAAAATACACTTTTTTTTTCCATCTGACCTATAAGAGAGAGAACATAACACAAATCGTTCAAACGATAAGCAAACGGGTCAAAATTGCTACATCTACCAAGAAGCATTCTCTGTTTGTAGAGGTTTTAGGAAATAATCAATCTTGTTTAATCAGCGGATAAGAATTGCATTATCGGAGGTGGCATTTGAAGTAAAAATGCATAAAGTACGTCTTGTCGCCCCTGGAAAATGGATGCTGTGTGCATCATTTGTTCTTCCTGAAAGAGTTGTGCTTGCCAATCCAATTTCAGAACTGTAAAGCTGTTTTATTCTACCTTAAAACAGTAGAGGTATGTTGTACATTGTAAATTGATGCTATAATCTTTTCTCACGGCATTTGCATTGGTATTTAATATAGCAAATTTAGTTAATGTATTGAACATTTGAACTTAGTGGGGTTTCTCTGTGCTACGCGGTGGGCTTTTGGTCGGTATTAACGGTTTGTTATGGTACTGGCACTGAGTGTATTGAATTTGATTTAAAATTGTTAATTGGGCTTTTTAATGTTACTGCGCAGCGGGTTTCTGATTTAGGGCCTTAACGTCTCTAAATATGGGCTGCAAATAATTAAGTCATTAGAGGCTATGTAAATAATAAACAACAATAACCGAATTCAGTAAATCTCACAAGTAACAAAGCTATTGTAACCTTACCTCTATCCTAGGGATAGAGAGTCTGCTTCCAGAGAGACCATCAGCTCAAATCATACATACAGATTTATAAAGCATGAAGTATATATGTATATAGAAAACTACCGCTAATAACATAGGTGGTGAAAGAGTATATTGTTAAAAATAGGCAAATATAACGTCAAGACCCCTTATAAGCCTATATAAGAGTACATGATTAAAAACAGGCAAATGTAACATAAGAGACAACCTATAAACATATATACAAGAAACAATCCCATGTGAATTCCACCTAACGTGCAAACCAAACGTAGGACAGCTAAAAAGCGCATTTACACCATCCCCTAAAAATCTTTAATTTTAGTCCTCTGCCTTCACGAACTCCTATGTAAATAATTTTGCATGTTATTTTCGTAGAACTTTTAGTTAAGTAATCATCTTAAATAATTTTGAAGAGTTTGTATAAAGATTTGAGTTCTATTCTTCAACATTTACCCATAACTGTTTTATCGTAAAAAAACATTTCAAGAACTTGTATCTTTTAGCATGGTCATGCTGGTTCTTCTCCCTTTCTACTATTAAGTGTCTTTTAGCATGACATGTTGGGTTTTTTTCCTTTATTTAATAAACATGCAATGTAATTGTACGTTCTCGTACTTTGAAAAAGTTATTATCATAAAAAATCTCGTAGCTATTGGTAAAATAATTTATTTTTATTTATATATATTCTTTTATTTTGATATTATCAGAAGTATATAATTATTGAATGTAATATGTATGTATGTATTGTGAACTATGATAAGAGTTACAAAACATTATGGTATTATATCCGGTTATCCACTTGACCTCATATGTCTCTTAATTCCTAGGGTTACCAATCAAGCTCATCTGTGAAGCCACAGCAGTTTATTAAGCTCATGTAATAAGAGAATTGATGGTAGAATTTCTATTTGTTTAATTTAGCTTAATATCATTTTTCTTTAAATTTATCACTTTGCTTTTCTTTACTTTACCACATCTTATTCTTTATCTTACTTATAAACACCTAATTTTTTTTTTCTTTCTTATATTCAAAGTAAAGGCCATAATGAGTGTCCTTTGGAGAAATATATATCTTTTTTAGGATTAAAAAAAATGGTATAAGTGTCTGGGTGCTAAACAAAACGACTGATAATATTTTTGTTAGAAATTTAGAAAGAAAAATGCCTATTAGGTGTAAAATAGGAACCTTAAACTACTTTTTAACAAGATTCAGATCTGGTTGCACCTAGCCCGGCTAGACCGCACGTGACGTGTGGTTCCTTATACCAGTTAGTTTTAATTCATTAAAATAACTTACTAAGTGTTGTTTTATAATATACCGGCAGAATGTCCGTGTGATGTGATGAAAGCGACACATCCTATTGCGATACTTGTTTTTGTTGGTTCTTTTATTCATATAATATTTATTTTAGCATTATTGTGCTAACTATACATCAAAAGTAAAGTAATTGGGTAATCAATTTTATTGTGTTGTGCATGGTCCGGTCGGTTCGGTTATTATCCTTAACCGAATCCAAATCAAAGTTATCGGTTAGTCTATTTTATTAACTAATCGGTTTTCGGTTAATCACTTCGGTTTATTCGGTTAAATTGACGGTTTTCGGTTTGGTTCATTTAATTTCAGTTAATAACAAAAACCAAACTTATGCTAAAATTTTAGCTTAGAAATATATCAAACTAAGGTATAAATACATGAAATGAAAGTATAAATATATGAAATGGAGATAAAAAATATGAAATATATAAACTGGAAGTATAAAAGTTAGAAATATATGAAAATATGAATGGTTGGTTCAACTAATTTTGGTTAAACGAGAATACACAAAAAATGATAACCGGTTTTTGGTTAATTCAGCTTTCAGTTAATTTAGTTTTTGGTTGATGTCGGTTCGGCTTCGTCTATTTTCGATTTGGTTTAGATTAACGATTGGGTTATTGCTCACCGATAACCGGTTTTTGGTTAATAACCAATAGGTGCATGCGCAATGCGGCGGGAAACACAGACATTGCTACGGTGTGCATTGTTCGGTTGGTTAGATTACTATCCTCTACCGGAATCGAGGTCATCGATTAGTCTATTTCATTAACCAATCTGTTTTCAGTTAATCGGTTTGGTTTAATAAGTTAGATTGATGGTTTTTGGTTTGATTCATTTGATTTCGATTAATAGCCAAACCAAACTTGGGCTAAAACTTTTTATTAGAAATAAATGAAATGTATGTATAACTACATGAAATGGATGTATAGGTACATGAAATGGAGGTATAAATACATAAAATGGTGGTATAAATATGAAATACACGAATTAAATGTCATACCCCAACCGATGGCGGAAACATCGGAGTGAGACGAAATAGATTGATCATCACTCATAACACTATTTGCGACAATAATTTAAATAAACCAAATTTCATTTCCAAAACAAATTGTCAAATACAACAAGAAGCAAATATGACAACAACATTTCTTAATATTCTAAGTGAGTTTCTAAGCTATTCCTACCAAGTTCCATCATGATCAACATCTCTAACCTGCAACATGTTAAAAATAAAGTTCAATACAACAAGTAATGGCGAGTACACAAGTTTATAATACATAGCATAAGTATAAAGAATTTACTCAAATCCACATGACAATTGTATGTAAGGTAAGCTAGCATGCAATACTTAATTGTCAAACCCAAGTGTCCACAAGAATGTATGTGTCCCTCGTCACACGAAGTAACAAGACTAAAGTATGAATGTAACAAGAATGAATCAGCTTTAAGACTTAACAATATCCCGACGGGCGGTGTGCTACTCCTATAGCGCTATATATGTTAAGTTGGGGCTAGCTAAGTTAATGACAATAAGCATGTATGAATTTAGCATGAACCAAAGCATAACAACAAGCATGTATAAAGGATTGAGTGTATAAAGCATGTAGTGTGTATTTGTGTGTTTTTGTATGATAACATGTTGCAACCCAAAATGTGTAAAAGGAAAAAGGGTCAAGTGTACTCACGATTTTGCAAGCTTCCACTTGTTAGTCTCGTGAAGAGGTTGGAGGATAGAATGATCACCAAGTTATCCTACAAGAGGAAGAATGGTTTGGTAAGTTTTCGAAGGGTAATAGAGAATTTGGAATGGAAGGACGATAAAGTAGTTTATATGGGAAAGTAATCATCTAGACTTAATACTCGTTTTGACACTATAATACCCATTCGGGTTGATGTGTCTTCATGGGTGGTCTACCCATTAGAATCGTAACGAGAGATTAAGTACGTAGGTGATGTAACCTAGTTCCATGACGGATAACCATGTGATTACCATCAAGAGTTCGGTTAGTATAAGTGTATACATATATACGTAATAAATAAATAATAAATGACATGTAGAATCATAGAAGTCATGCATGGAGGTAGGAGGATAACCTTCCTTTTAAAACCTCTCGTATAGTATACCAATGCACAAGTCGTCACAAGGACGACAAGGATGGTCATGAGTAACATAAAGTAAAAGACAAAAGTAAACGAAAACATCAAGTGAGGTGGTGGATCGAAGGTAGGATGGCCAAGGCTTCCAAGAGATCACACACTACCAACTCAAGTCGAGCTTGGAAGGATACAACACTTGTGGGTAAACCCTAATAAAACCAAAAAGGTTCTTACACTTGGGTTCCCAAATATGGTGATGTTCCAAGTTAGTCTTCCATGGAAGACCTATGGAGACATTCCAAGGTACTCCAAGTAATAGAAAGAAAGAGAGAAAAGAGAGGGAGAGGTGAGTTAGAACTCACTTGATTTAGAGAGAAGAGCTCTTTGAGCCTTTAGAGGAGAGAAGAGAGAAATGAGGTGTGAGTTGAAGTGAAATGGGATGGAGTATTTATAGGTAAAGTTTGGGAGGATGGTAGTTGAGGGTAATTAAAGTAAGAAACACAAACTTGACCAATCAACAAGCTTTAAACGAGTTTTCCCGGATCGCGCCTCTCTCGCGAGCTGCGAGAGAGTAGAAGGATCTCGGTCGCGGGCTGCGAGATGTCTGGCAGGCCGCGAGAGTGGAGGATTGGGTCGGTCGCGGGGCGCGAGGGAGGGTATTCCAGAATGTTCTTTGATTTTTATCACTTTTAGCCCTTAAACTTAGTTTTATAACGGTTTTTGCATGTTTTTAAGCATATAATGAATATAATTTTCGAACGCATGAATCTTGCATGTATATAAGTAGTAAGCATGAATTAAACGATTGAATGTATAAACAAGCATGTATCAAGTATGACCTTTATTATGATTCAAGTCTCGGATTACAAGATTGGGAAATGAAGTACGAATACAAGTTTCCAAAAAATAGAAATACAACAATACTTTCTAAATAAGGAAAGTATGAAAAAGCGAGGTGTTACAGTCTCCCCTCTTTTAGGAAATTTCGTCTCGAAATTTATTCAGAGGAAGGTGTAACGAACAGATGCGGGTACTTAGTCTTCATATCATTTTCGAGTTCCCAAGTAAATTCAGCACTACGTTTACCTTCCCATCGAACCTTGACTATGGGAATTCGATTGCGCCTCAATTTCTTGATTTCTCGGTCCATGATTTCGACTGGTTTTTCCACGAAGTGAAGAGTTTCGTTGATTTGAAGATATTCAAGTGGAACCTGAAGTCCTTCGTCAGCTAGGCACTTCTTCAAGTTTGAAAAATGAAACGTAGGATGATTGTTGTTGAGTTCTTGAGGTAGATCCAGTCGATATGCTACCTTGCCAATCCTTTCTAGAATTTTGAAAGGACCTACATAGCGAGGAGCGAGTTTGCCTTTCTTACAAAATCGAACTACACCCTTCCAAGGGGATACCTTGAGAAGTACATAATCACCCGCGCTGAATTCCAGAGGTTTGCCTCGTTTATCCGCGTAACTCTTTTGTCGACTTCGGGCTTTGAGCAAATTGTCTCGAATTTGTAAGATCTTGTCCGTCGTTTCTTGTATAAGCTCGGGACCGGTGATTTGAGATTCCCTGATCTCGTGCCAACAAAGAGGCGATCGGCACTTACGACCATACAATGCTTCGAAAGGTGCCATTTGAATACTCGTGTGATAATTGTTGTTATACGAGAATTCGATCAAAGGCAAGTGCATATCCCAGTTGCCACCAAAATCGATTACACAAGAACGAAGCATATCCTCTAAGGCTTGGATAGTACGCTCGGTTTTTCCATCAGATTGAGGATGGAAAGCAGTACTAAGATTGAGATGAGTACCAAGAGCTTTTTGAAAAGCTTGCCAAAGACGGGAGGTGAAACGACCATCACGGTCTGAGATGATGTCAATGGGGATACCATGACGATAAATGATTTCATCCGTATAGGTACGAACCAATTTCTCGACTTTGAAATCTTCACGTATAGGGAGGAAGTGAGCGGATTTGGTCAAACGGTCAATAATGACCCAAATACTAACGTGACCAGACGATGTACGAGGAAGCTTGGTAATGAAGTCCATTGCAATGCTCTCCCATTTCCAAACAGGAATTTCGGGTTGTTCGAGCAAGCCAGAGGGACGTTGATGCTCGGCTTTTACCTTAGAACAAGTAAGGCATTTTGAGACGTAGAAGGCGATATCTTTCTTCATACCAGGCCACCAATAGGACGTACGAAGGTCATGATACATCTTATCAGCGCCTGGGTGAATGGAATATCGAGATTTATGAGCATCACTCATCAAAAGGGTGCGAAGGTTTCCACGGCTCGGGATCCAAATACGGTCAAGGAAATACATAATGTCATCGGGTTTGGATACGAGTTGGGTTTCGACACCACACTTCAACTCATTATCGAGATTATTTTCATTAATGGTTGAGTATTGTGCCTCACGAATTAGCTCTTGAAGCTTTCCCATGGTTTGGTAGCAACGGATACTTTTAACATGAGTTTTTCGACTTAACGCATCGGCTACAACATTCGCCTTACCAGGGTGGTAGCGAATATCACAATCATATTCGTTTAATAACTCCACCCAACGACGTTGACGCATGTTGAGTTCTTTTTGATTGAGGATGTGTTGTAGGCTCTTATGGTCAGTGAAGTGTACCATAAAGGCAGTGTCGCCATATCTTCAATGCAAAAACCACTGCACCAAGTTCAAGGTCGTGGGTAGTGTAGTTTTTCTCATGTATTTTGAGTAGTCTCGATGCGTAAGCGATAACTTTATCTCGTTGCATGAGGACGCAACCAAGACCTTGTTTCGAAGCATCGCAGTACACGGCAAAGTCGTCGTTACCATCGGGAGGAGCTAGAATGGGGGCATTACAAAGCATGCCTTTGAGGGTTTGGAAGGATTCCTCTTGTTCGGGACCCCAAACAAAAGGTTTATCTTTTGGGTCAAAGAAGTTAGAGGGACGGCGATCTTGGAGAAATTCGAGATGAAGCGACGATAGTGACCAGCTAGACCAAGAAACAAACGGATTTTGGATGGAGACTTAGGAGCTATCCAATTCTTTACGGCTTCGATTTTCGCAGGGTCAACATGGATACCAAGTTTATTGACAACGTGACCAAGAAATTGAACTTCCTTTAACCAAAATTCACACTTCGAGAATTTGGCGTAAAGTCGTTCGGTACGTAATAACTGAAGGGTAAGACGCAGGTGTCGCTCGTGCTCTTCTTGTGTCTTAGAATAGATGAGGATATTGTCGATAAAGACGATCACGAAACGATCGAGATACGGCTTGCACACGCGATTGATTAAATCCATGAACACGGCGGGCGCGTTGGTCAAGCCAAAGGACATGACCACGAACTCGTAGTGCCCATAGCGTGTACGGAAAGCGGTTTTGGGTACATCTTCTTCGAGGACTCGAAGTTGATGGTAGCCCGAACAGAGATCGATCTTTCAGAAGCAAGTTGCGCCTTGCAATTGATCAAAGAGATCGTTAATACGAGGAAGAGGATATCAGTTTTTGACCGTAAGCTTATTGAGCTCACGATAGTCGATACACATCCGAAATGATCCATCTTTCTTCTTGACGAATAGGACGGGAGCGCCCCAAGGAGAAGTACTAGGATGTATAAAGCCTTTATCAAGAAGTTCTTGAAGTTGGCTAGATAGTTCTTGCATCTCCGAAGGTGCTAAACGATAAGGGGATTTCGCAACAGGAGTTGCGCCAGGAATGAGATCGATTCGGAAGTCAACAGAACGAGGAGGAGGCGGACCAGGAAGATCCTCTGGAAAAACGTCAGGAAATTCGCAAGCAACAGGAACATCACTTACGCTTGGACCCTTGTCCTTCTTTTCTACAATGTGAGCAAGAAATGCAAAGTAGTCTTTACGCAAGTATTTGTTCGCTTGGATACACGACATAAGTTTGAGACCTTTAAAGATTTCTCGCCATAGACGTGTAAGAAATCTTTATTTGGAAGAGGAAGACGAATGAATTTTTCTAAACAAACGACTTCAGCACGAACTCGACTGAGCCAGTTCATGCCTACTATGATATCGAAACTCCCCATTTGCATGGGTATGAGATCAATTGGGAATGCATGATCGCTAAGATTCAAAGAACAATCAGAAAGAATGGAATCGACGGTGATAGATTTTCCGTTAGCGACTTCGACTTCGAACGATTTTGGCAGTTTAGAGCGTTTACACTTAAGCATGGGTTCGAATTCAGTGGATACAAAACACTTATCCGCACCAGTATCAAAAAGACAAGAAGCATAGACGTTGTTAACGAGAAACGTACCGGTTATGACGTCATTAGCGTTTTGCGCTTGGGCGGCGGTGATCACGAATGCTCTGCCTCGAGCTTGTTGAGGCTGACGCGGCTGTTGTTGTTGCTGATTGATGGATTGGGGACAGGTGTTGGCAAAATGGTTTGGATCGCCACATTTGAAGCATGCATGATTGGTAGTGGCTGGAGGTTGAGGTAGGTTTAGGGCAGGGTTTGTATTGGTAGGTTGGTCTTGGGTAGGCTTTAGGTTTTGGCGACAACGGTCGGCAAAATGCCCAAACCTATTACAGGTTGCGGACTTGCGACACTGGGTGTCAGCGGGATGGTGGTAGGAGCATTGGTTACACTTGGGCCATGATCCGGTATAGCCCTTTCTTGGTGGTTCTAGGGTTGAGGCGGATTGTAAAGGTTTTGGGTTTTGCGGGGTGACGACCGCATAATTTTGGTTAGAAGCCTTCCGCTTCTTACCCTTGTCGTGGCTTCTAGGTGCTTGGATGGGTAGGTTCTTCGGTGGTTTCGGTGGTAGCTTGGTGTACGTTCTTCGGTGGGGGTTTCTTGGAGGCTTCACGAATGATGCGGTTATTATTGAACTTGGCGGCGAGGCGATAGGTATCCTCTAGGGTTTTGGGTGTGGCGGCTTCAACTAGGTCGGCGATGGTTGGAGGTAGGTATTCAATGTACTTTGCGATAGCCTTGTCGAGCGTGTCGACTTGACCAGGGAAAAGTGCACTTAGCTGTTTGAAACGGGTAGTGAGGCCGGCATTGTCGTTCCCCACTTACTTCAAATTCCAGAATTCATTCTCTAGTTTTCGAAGCTCGTGTGGAGGACAAAACTCGTCCCTCATCAGCTTTTTGAGATCAGCCCAAGGGAGGGCGTGCGCGGCGTCGTTCCCACGAACGTGGCGTTCGGAGGTCCACCAATCGAGAGCCCTCGATCGGAAAACGCCCGTGGCATTTAGCGTTCGCAAGTGGTCAGGACATCCACTTTGAAGGAATGTCACCTCAATGGCGTCAAACCATTGAAGCAACTGAGTGGCGTCCCCTTCGCGGTGAATGGTAAAGGGTTACATGAGCAAAATTGCTTATGGGTAAACGTTGTCTTAGGTGACTCCACCTTCTAATCGACGGAGGTATGGGGCGATTCAGCGTTAGGCGGGGGTTGAACCTTGCTAACAATGTCGGGTATGATCTTAGCCATTTGTTTTGCCATAAATCTCATACAATCTTTCTTTGACATTGAGTTGGAGTTAGCCCTTGACTTTAATCTTGCGCCAGAGTTTTGCAAAGACATCTAAGGGATAGGAAAGGATGAGACTTGATCGTGGGGTAAGGTAAAATATCACATCGGTCATGCAAATAACACATATAATTTCACATAAGTATCACAAAATTTGAACACATAGGATTGCATAAAGAGTATAAATTTTGTTGGTTTGCGAGGATTATTATGTTTTTAATTGCGATAAACTTGCGAATTCATTGGGATTGAAAAGATCGAGGTAACAATTATAAAAATCACATAAAAATTGAGATAACATAAAAGATAGGCTTAGTAAAAACATTAGAGTGCCTTGGGTTGAGAGGCTCGACTATTCCAAAGTAAATCAAAGATCCTTTCAAATTAGATGAACGTGCTTTGGCCTATAGGTAAAATGCTATCGTCGAGGAGCGATTAACGGCATTTTACCCTTCCAGTTACTACACGTATCTAATTGATCGAAAAAACAAAACTTTGGCGAGATCGAAAATCGAGGAGTGGGACTAGGTGACAAGGTGCGGGTTTCACCCCTAACTTGACAACATCATACCCTAAGTGTGGTTGGTACTTACCAAACGAGGAGCGAATTCCGACTCGTTGATAAGGGTCCACTAGAGCATGAAATGGAAATTTCCATCAAGGTACGGATATCAGTCCTAACTTGATGGCGTAATTTCGTGAAAAAAATCGAATACACGGATTGAGAGTGATCACCAAAGTGCGGGTTTCACCCCTATTTTGGTGAGATCGTCTCGTTTGTATGAGTGTCTTCAAGTCTTCAAGTGTGTATTGTGTAAAAATGCCTTAGGAAAGACATCATGTATATGTATTAAGACCAAAAGAATAAGAGGAAAAGCAAAGTAGGAAGCATAAATAAGAATGGTCAAAATGGGTACTTAGAACTATAGACTAGGTCGAATATGGCAATTCTACCTAATTCCCTATGCTCTGATACCAATCTGTCACACCCCAACCGATGGCGGAAACATCGGAGTGAGACGAAATAGATTGCTCATCACTCATAACACTATTTGCGACAATAATTTAGATAAACCAAATTTCATTTCCAAAACAAATTGTCAAATACAACAAGAAGCAAATATGACAACAACATTTCTTAATATTCTAAGTGAGTTTCTAAGCCATTCCTACCAAGTTCCATCATGATCAACATCTCTAACCTGCAACATGTTAAAAATAAAGTTCAATACAACAAGTATTGGCGAGTACACAAGTTTGTAATACATAGCATAAGTATAAAAGAATTTACTCAAATCCACATGGCAATTGTATGTAAGGTAAGTTAGCATGCAATACTTAATTGTCAAACCCAAGAGTCCACAAGAATGTATGTGTCCCTCGTCATACGAATTAACGGGACTAAAGTATGAATGTAACAAGAATGAATCAGCTTTAAGACTTAACAATATCCCGACGGGCGGTGTGCTACTCCTATAGCGCTATATATGTTAAGTTGGGGCTAGCTAAGTTAATGACAATAAACATGTATGAATTTAGCATGAACCAAAGCATAACAACAAGCATGTATAAAGGATTGAGTGTATAAAGCATGTAGTGTGTATTTGTGTGTTTTTGTATGATAACATGTTGCAACCCAAAATGTGTAAAAGGAAAATGGGTCAAGTGTACTCACGGTTTTGCAAGCTTCCACTTGTTAGTCTCGTGAAGAGGTTGGAGTGTGGAATGATCACCAAGTTATCCTACAAGAGGAAGAATGGTTTGGTAAGTTTTCGAAGGGTAATAGAGAATTTGGAATGGAAGGAAGATAAAGTAGTTTATATGGGAAAGTAATCACCTAGACTTAATACTTGTTTTTGACACTATAATACCCATTCGGGTTGATGTGTCTTCATGGGTGGTCTACCCATTAGAACCGTAATGAGAGATTAAGTACGTAGGTGATGTAACCTAGTACCATGACGGATAACCATGTGCTTACCATCAAGAGTTCGGTTAGTATAAGTGTATACATATATACGTAATAAATAAATAATAAATGACATGTAGAATCATAGAAGTCATGCATGGAGGTAGGAGGATAACCTTCCTTTTAAAACCTCTCGTATAGTATACCAATGCACAAGTCGTCACAAGGACGACAAGGATGGTCATGAGTACATAAAAGTAAAAGACAAAAGTAAACGAAAACATCAAGTGAGGTGGTGGATCGAAAGTAGGATAGCCAAGGCTTCCAAGAGTTCACACACTACCAACTCAGGTCGAGTTTGGAAGGATACAACACTTGTGGGTAAAACCTAAATAAAACCAAAAAGGTTCTTTCACTTGGGTTCCCAAATATGGTGATGTTCCAAGTTAGTCTTCCAAGGAAGACTTATGGAGACATTCCAAGGTACTCCAAGTAATAAGAAAGAAAGAGAGAAAAGATAGGGAGAGGTGAGTTAGAACTCACTTGATTTAGAGAGAAGAGCTCTTTTTAGAGGAAAGAAGAGAGAAATGAGGTGTAAGTTGAAGTGAAATGGGATGGGGTATTTATGGGTAAAGTTTGGGAGGATGGTAGTTGAGGGTAATTAATGTAAGAAACACAAACTTGACCAATCAACAAGCTTTAAACGAGTTTTCACGGATCGCGCCTCTCTCGCGGGCCGCGAGAGAGTAGAAGGATCTCGGTCGCGGGCCGCGAGATGTCTGGCGGGCTGCGAGAGTGGAGGATTGGGTCGGTCGCGGGGCGCGAGGGAGGGTATTCCAGAATGTTCTTTGGTTTTTATCACTTTTAGCCCTTAAACTTAGTTTTATAACGGTTTTTGCATGTTTTTAAGCATATAATGAATATAATTTTTGAACGCATGAATCTTGCACGTGTATAAGTAGTAAGCATGAATTAAATGATTGAATTGAATGTATAAACAAGCATTTATCAAGTATGACCTTTATTACGATTCAAGTCTCGGATTATAAGATTGGGAAAGGAAGTACGAATACAAGTTTCCAAAAAAATAGAAATACAACAATACTTTCTAAATAAGGAAAGTATGAAAAAGCGAGGCGTTACATTAAAGGTATAAAAGCTAGAAATATATGAAAATATGAATGGTTCGGTTCAGTTAATTTTGGTTAAATGAGGTTACAAAAAATCTATAACCGTTTTTGGTTAGTTCGGGTTTCGGATAATCACCTGTCAGTTAACTTAATTTTTGGTTGATTTCAGTTCGGTTTCGGTGTACGATTCAGTTATTACTCACCCTTACACAATATTAATGACGTCACTTACAAATCTTTTATTTAAAAAAAAATATAGCAATACTATACTCAAATTAAAGAGAATAAAATACCCGTTTATATGGTATAATTTTAAAAAAATATTAACGTACCAAAAAGTTATGATCGTTTGAAAATCGTGGGGAGGGGAGTTAGTTTTTTATAAGAGGATAAAGTGAACTACTAACTAATTATCTATAATTTTGTTAAATATGAGGGTTTAATCATTTGACATTCTGTAGCTATTAAACATTATGGGATAATGACCAAGTACGTTGAGCTTTAATCACTTGAACACTAAGGCATCATTTACTTGTACCTTTTAATCCACACATTAATACTGACCAAGACAACTATCGTACGTCACGGTACTTTTGGATTTTTTTTTAAAACATTATAGTTTATAAGATATGACAAGACTACGTATAAAAATTATAAGTTTGTTGTGGAGGGAGAAAAATGTAACTAATTACCCATAATTATGTCAAAACTTATGGATTAAAATGTAATAAGATGGAGGGTTAAAATATAATTATGGTTTAAAAGACCAATTTACCCTCGTTTAGGGTGTATTTTATAAATTAAAAGAGAAAAAGTTCTTGTTTTTTAGGTATCTTAAAATACACATCTCTCATGCATTATAATATAGTATAGATTACAGAGAGTTGCCTAAATGGATCATATGAATTAATTTTTTAATCGTAACCTCATTTTGAAACATCAAAATTTTTAATAGTAACCATGTTATGAAACATCAAATCAAGCAGATTTGTAAGAGCACCTTTAATGGTCGGTGGGATTGTGGTCCAGAAATGAGGTGGCAACCAAGTGGAGGAGTTAGAAAGGTATAAGAAAAGAAATACGAGAATGTGTTTGTAATTTCGAATGAGAGGAAAAGTCAAATGAGTTTTACAGTCTAGTGGTAAGAAAGTGTTTTTGAAACGTATCACTTCCTATAAATTAAGCGTTTTTAGTCCTATATTAAACAAATTGTGCACATTTGGAAGTAGGATCTTGATTAGTGTGTTTACATTTTTAGAAAAGAAGACTTGTAATAAAAAAAAGAAAAAAAGCTAGGTTTAACATAACCCTATTATAGGAAGTAGGGACTTGATAAGCTTCTTTACATGTTTAGAAGAAGAAAAAAAAGACTTGTAATAACCAAAGAAAAGAAGCTAGGTTTAACATAACCATTATAAAAAGTTATTTACCATCCTTCTATTCGTTTGTTGCTTTGCACGCGATGTGATTCACGAATGAATTCACTTTAAAGGATATATGTAAATTGATTTTGAGGAATTTGCATTAGGATTTCAATTCTCACTCTTCGGCATTTACCCATAGGGGAACATGGAGTTAGAGTGGAGGTTGGGAAACTTTTGGGGTGTGCAGCCCCATTCGGGAATACCCCCTCCCCCTTCCGCGTCCCCAAAATTTGGTGAGAAGATTTGGGTGGCTTCCTCGGTTGCCTCTCCGATTTAGTGATTTTATTTTGATGGCATCCTCTAATGTTTGAAGGATTCAAACTGATGTTAGCTGGCCTTCAACAGATGCTCTGATTTAGGTGTTCAAGATTCACTGTCTTTGGGAGAAATCTGGTTCAAACTTCTGTTTATTTCTTGATCATGCTTTGGCTTTTTAATATCACCTGTTATTTTATCGATCCAACATGAAACATAAGTATAAGAAGGTAAATACAAGTATCTAAAACATCTAATTCCTCTAAACAACCAAGTGACTTGACTAGACTAGTGCATTCAAAACATAGATAGTGTTTGAAGACTTGGTGTATGTCACACCCCGACCCGCAGCGTAATAAGAGTCGGGGCATAATTGGGTTATCACCAAAGCTCATGATATTTACTAATATGTTTCATATTTATTAAAGTCAAAATTACATTCCCAATAATCCAAACATGTCCATACAAATACAAAGAAAAATAACCAACTAAACAATTCCAAGCTCTAAATCATTTTATTCTTCTAGGCCAATCCTATGTGTTTCTTGCTGCAGCCGGTTCACCTGTATCATGTGTAAAAATGGGGGGTTTTGGGTCAACATAAGTTGTCGAGTGAACCTTGTTAGATAAACATTTATTATTGACTTTCTTGTTATTTTATCAAGGAAAAATTGTGCATAATCATAAGTGAGCAAATGTAAATAATCAATCAGTAACAATGTCTACCACAAACTATAACATACAATAACATACGATGACATATAATAAGTTGCATAAATATATAACATGAATGAAACTGTGCGATCAAGGCTCAATCAAACGGAGCCGATCGTATTGCATGTACTGAAAATGATAAATCTCTGTGCGATCAAGGCTCAATCAAACGGAGCCGATCGTATGTTGGCACGCCAGGTTCACGCTCATAATGTAATGGGGAACATGCTCAACGCTCATAATGTAATGGGGAGCGGCGGTCTATGAACTAGCATGTACTGAAAATAATAAATTAAATCTAACAATAACCACACAAACAGTTGAAACAAGCTGAATACACATTTGTTCATGATATGATGTATGCACAATGATTTAAATATAATAAATGGTAAGACACATGATACACCCAAAAAACGTGATTAAAACGGGGAATTTGTAAAGATTCACTAACATTGGGAACGTTTGGTTGGAGATGATGAGATGCGCACGAGTTGGAAAGGATTGAACAACGAGTATTAGCTAACCTAAATAATAACGGAAAATATAGTAAATGAGTGGATTTTATTAATAATTTTAATTAGGATTTTTAGATATATTTTTGTGAGTTTAAGGCTATTTCCTATCTTCAAAAACATTATATTTTAAGTATTTTTAATTGATTTTTTAAATTAAATTAAATAAATAAGAATATAAAAATATGTTGACTTTTTGGGTTGACCGTTGACTTTTTGACTTTGACTTGTTGACCGGTTCGGTCGTTTATAATGTTTGCACTGAGTGAGGTTCGAACTCGTGACCTCCCGTACGCGTGCACGCAGCTCTACCAACTGAGCTACGTGTCTAACCCGAAATAATTCCGTTTTTAATTATATTTATATACTAACTCAGTTTATTCAAAATTCTTTTATTTTCAAAAATGTTTTAAATCATCGAACCGGTGTCACCAACAGGTCTCGAACCCGGGACCTGTGCTTTAACGTTACACACAGTCCACCGCTGGACTGTGTGTCTAACTTGGTTAATATACAGATTTTTATTATACTTAACATCTAACGTAAGTTAATCCGGTTCAGTTAGAAAAATAAAACATCCTTATTACAGAGAGGGTGTGTGTATCAGGGATCGAACTCGCGGCGTGTGCGTATTGTTTGCACACAGGCCACCGCTGGACTGTGTGTCTAACCCGTTTAAAATACCGATTTTTAATTATCCTTATAATGTTAACACAGTTCATCTTCTTCGCTAATTTTTACAGACAGCAACTTACCCAACGGTTTCTTCTTTTTAAACGATTAACAACATTCATAAGACTAAAATGAAATGACAGAGACGGTGTTGGAAGCAAACATACCGGAGGAATGATTTGTCTCAGAATTCCGGCAAGGCGTCGGCTCTATTTTTATGAACTTCAACTGAGCGAGCAATTTAACAGTTTTGATTAGCTAATTGTGGAATTGAAGTGTTAAACAAGAGTTAACAGAAGGTTTGAATGTCCATACCGTTTTACAGCGGAAGATAAGAACTTTCAGAGGTTTTCCGGCGAGCAGGAATTATCCGATAACGACGTCTGAATTTGATTCCGATTGAAAGGTTTGGGTTAGCAATAGCTTAACAATTGATTGACCACGAAAGAATTGAAAGACTTACTGTTTTGATGGAGAATACGGTTTTCCGGCGAAAGTCCGGCGAGTCCAATTAGATTCTCCGGCGAACTGAAAATTGTGCGGAAATGTAATTGAGAGCTTTCCGAGTGTGTTTGAGTCGTGAGAGAGAGCAAAGATTGAAGTAATTCTGGAATTGAAAGTTTTCGGTTATAAAAACCGATTCATTTCCGAATTCAAGTTTTATTCAAATCAAAATTGATTGGAATTGTCGGTGTATCGGTTAAACTCAGTAAACCGCGAGTAATCAAACGTCTTTGGACGTTTGGTGACCGATTTCGGTTACAATTGGCGTAACGGTTGATTTATGGTTGTTTATAAGGTTTATTTGTTTCCTAGAGTTGACAGAAAACTACAAGTGGCGAGTGGTTATGTGTGTGTGTGATAAAGCTTTGAGTTCCTTTCCGGCTGACCCGGGTTCGAGTCCCGGCAGCCTCATTTTCTTTTTAATTATTATATTTTTACTTTTTATCAATTATAACTTTTATAGTTTAGTTTGTTTATTAATTATGTATCATTAAAAATTAAAATAGCCATAAATACGCAACGTGACATTTATAACTTGATATTCGATTACAGAACGGAGCGGGTTTGGAAAACCCGTTTTTGACAAATGTTACAGTATCCCTACTTTTAGGAATTTCGTCCCGAAATTCAAGTAGTAGTAGTAGGAAAAAGATGCGGGTATTTTTCGTGCATTGAGTCTTCACGTTCCCAAGTAAACTCAGGTCCCCGTCTCGACTCCCAGCGTACCCTAACAATTGGAATGCGACTTCGTCGAAGACGTTTTTCTCCGAAGTCCATGATCTCTACAGGTCTTTCAATAAAATGCATAGATTCGTCAATCTGAATATCTTCCAGAGGAATGTGGAGGTTTTCATCAGCGAGGCACTTCTTCAAGTTTGATACGTGGAATATGGGATGAATCCTGTTGAGTTCTTCTGGTAGATCAAGCTTGTATGCTACAGGTCCTACTCTTTCGAGTATCTTGAAAGGTCCTACGTAGCGTGGTGCTAGCTTGCCTTTTTGACCAAAACGAACTACTCCCTTCCACGGTGATACTTTTAAAAGTACATGATCACCAATGTTAAACTCCAAAGGCTTCCGTCGTTTATCTGCATAACTCTTTTGATGACTTTGAGCCGCTAGAAGATTGTTTCGAATTTGATGGATCTTGTCTGTGGTTTCTTGAATCAATTCTGGACCAGTGATTTGAACTTCCCCAATTTCGTGCCAACATACTGGAGATTGGCACTTACGACCATATAAAGCTTCAAAAGGTGCCATACCGATGCTTGAATGATAGTTGTTGTTGTACGAAAATTCAACTAATGGTAGATGAGCGTCCCAATTTCCCTTGAAGTCTATGACACATGCTCGAAGCATATCTTCAAGAGTTTGAATGGTGCGTTCAGATTGTCCATCAGTTTGAGGATGATAGGCGGTACTGAGATCTAATCGCGTACCCAAAGCGGCTTGTACTGCTTGCCACGTTCGTGAAGTGAAACGACCATCACGATCTGAAATAATGCTTAACGGTACACCATGTCGGCTTACGATTTCGCTGATATAAATACGAGCTGGCTTTTCGTTCTTGAAATCTTCGCGGATAGGAATAAAGTGAGCTGATTTTGTAAGTCGATCAATGATTACCCAGATAGTGTCATACCCACTAGAAGTGCGAGGTAACCCGGTAATGAAGTCCATGGTTATGTTTTCCCACTTCCGTACAGGTATTTCAGGTTGGACCAGAAGTCCTAAGGGTCTTTGGTGTTCAGCTTTCACCTTGGAACATGTAAGGCACTTAGAAACAAAAACAGCAATATCCTTTTTCATTCCAGGCCACCAATAGATGTATCGAAGGTCTTGATACATCTTATCGGCTCCTGGGTGTATAGAGTATCGTGTTTTGTGAGCCTCATTCATAAGAATTTCATGAAGATTGTTGTGGTCAGGAATCCATATGCGATCTAGATAGTAAAGAATACCGTCAGATTTAGTTTCAATTTTAAGTTCAGCTCCACAGGACAGCTCCTTTCGTACATCATCCTCCGTTATTGAAACATGTTGGGCTTCTCGAATTTGATCTTTAATGTCAGTTATGATTTGCGAACATAGAAATGGAGTTCGCATAACCCTTTCGACTGAGTGCATCAGCCACCACATTTGCTTTGCCAGGGTGGTACCGAATTTCACAGTTGTAGTCATTTAGAAGTTCGACCCATCTTCGTTGCCTCATGTTTAACTCCTTTTGATTGAAGATATGTTGAAGACTCTTATGGTCAGTGTATATTTCACACTTAGTACCGTAGAGATAATGTCTCCATATCTTAAGAGCGAACACAACGGCTCCAAGTTCTAGGTCATGGGTGGTGTAGTTCTTCTCATGCGTCTTGAGTTGTCTCGAAGCATAAGCTATAACCTTTCCTCTTTGCATTAGAACACAGCCTAATCCTTGCCCTGACGCGTCGCAATAGACCACGAAGTCATCACAACCTTCAGGAAGAGTGAGGATTGGTGCATCACAGAGTTTTTGTTTAAGGGTTTGGAAGGCTTCTTCTTGCTTGGGTCCCCATATGGTACAGCAATGCGTGAGAAGTTTGAAATGAAACGACGATAATAACCAGCCAAACCAAGAAAAGATCTTACTTCAGTTGGTGTGCGTGGCGCTTGCCATTCTTGTACCGCTTTGATCTTCGAGGGGTCGACATGTATTCCCTTGTCATTGACTACATGTCCGAGGAACTGTACCTCTTTTAACCAGAATTCGCATTTGGAGAATTTGGCGTAAAGCTTTTCATTCTCTAGAAGTGTAAGGATGAGTCGAAGATGTCGCTCGTGATCAGACTTAGACTTTGAATAAATGAGGATGTCGTCGATGAAGACTATAACAAAACGATCGAGATAAGGTTTGCAGACTCTGTTCATTAGATCCATGAAGACAGCTGGAGCGTTGGTTAAACCAAATGGCATGACCATGAATTCATAATGACCATAACGAGTTCGGAAAGCGGTCTTTGGGACGTCTTCTTCATGTACTCTAAGTTGATGATAACCAGACCGAAGGTCGATTTTTGAAAAGCAGTTGGCACCTTGAAGTTGGTCAAGAAGATCATCAATGCGAGGTAATGGATAGCGATTCTTGATTGTTAATTTGTTGAGTTCTCTGTAGTCGATGCACATGCGAAACGATCCATCTTTCTTCTTCACAAAAAGGACAGGTGCACCCCAAGGCGAGGAGCTAGGACGTATGAATCCCTTGTCAGTCAACTCTTGCAATTGACTGGCTAGCTCTTGCATTTCAGAGGGGGCTAACCTATAAGGAGACTTTGCAACTGGTGTAGCACCAGGTATAAGATCAATACGGAATTCGACTTCTCTAACTGGAGGAAGTCCTGAAATGTCGTCAGGAAAAACTTGCGGGAAATCTTTTACTACTGGGATGTCTTCAAGTTTCTTCTCCATGGTTCCCTTTTTGATGATATGAGCTAAAAACGCGACATAATTCTTGCGAAGATATTTTTGAGCTTGAAGACAGGACATTAATCTGAGCCCTTTCGATGAGGTTTCTCCAAAGATTCGTAGAGTCTGACCGTTTGAAAGAGGAATGCGTATAAACTTTTCGCGGCATACAACTTCTGCCTGATGTTGACTGAGCCAGTCCATACCAATTATAATGTCAAAGCTTCCCAACTTCATTGGAATGAGATCAACTAGAAAATTGTGATCGTTTAGAGTAAGAGTACAATTGCGTACAATGGAGTTCAATGAGACTGGTTTCCCGTCAGCAACTTCTACGGTTATGGATTTCATGAGCTTATCACGATTTTGGTTTAAGATGGGTTCAAACTCTAAGGACACAAAACTTTTATCCGCGCCAATATCAAACAACATGGATGCATATTTACCATTGATAAGGAACGTACCGTTAACCACATTGCCGTCAGCTCTAGCCTGATTAGCGTTGATGTTGAAAGCTCTTCCTCTTGCAGGTGGAGGAGCTTGGTTCGCTTGATTCACCGGATTGGCTTGGGCTTGAGCATGAATAATATTCACCAACCTTGGACAAGTGTTTCTAAAATGGCTTGGGTCTCCACAATTGTAGCAAGCCCGCATAGGTTGTACCATGGGATAGTTGGGTTGGTAGTATGTTTGGGCTAAATGTTAGGTAGGTGGTAATAGTAGGGGTTGTTGGGCTTGACCCATTATTTGTTGGTGGGTTTGGGTTGAAGGCTGGTGGCGGTTCGTTCGCTGAGGCATGCGACAGGTTTGAACAGTGTGACCTGCGCGACCACAGCCGGTGCAATGTTGGCAGGGATGATCAGGAAAATGGTGGTATTGGCAACGGTTGCATTTTGGTAACAGGCCAGAGTATGGTCTTTTGTATGGTGCAGGTGAAGGGGCAACTTGGGTAATGGGTGCAGCAGGAATAGGGAAATTGGTTTGTGTAACAGCGAAGTTTCTGGTGTTACGCTTCCTCTTGTTAGCAAACTTAGAGGAGGAGGTGGAATGGTTTGATGTTTGGCCCTCAACGGGCGCTTTCTTCTTCTCCTCTTTAAACTTACCGTTGCGAATTCGATTCTCGGTCAGTTCAGTCGCTAGTTCCATAGCAGCTTCAAGTGTTGCTGGTGAAGTGCTGAGGACTGAATCTTGAATTTTCGAGGGAAGACCTCGAATATAATGCTCGATTAAGCGATAAACTGGGGTAAACAAATTAGGGACCATTTGTTTCAACTTTAAGAACCTCTTGTTGTAGGTCGTATGATCTCCCTCCTTTTGCTTCAAAGAATGAAATTCGTCCTCTAGTTTCTTAATCTCACTTCTAGGACAGAATCGCCTCGTCATAATTTCCCTTAACTCCTCCCACGTTAAGGCCATTGCATCATCAATTCCCCTCTTCCCCTTTTCAGTATTCCACCAGTTGAGAGCTACCCCAAATAGTCTCCCGGTTGCGTATCTTACCTTGCGATCCTCTGGACAATCGCAGTTGAGGAAGGTGTTTTCCATTTCCTCAAACCAGTAGAGGAGAGCAGTGACACCTTCGGTCCCTTCAAATTTAGGAGGATCGCAAGACTTGAAATGTTTATATGAGCACTTGCTGGTAGAGGGTTGCCGATGTTCTGGTCGTCTTGCTTGGGAGGGTTAGTGGGATTTGTGGCGAGAGCTTGTTGTACTTGAACCACAATGTCAGGAAGCACCGCGGCCATTTGTTTCGCGATTTGTGCGGCCAAGCGTTCGTGAGATCTTCCTGATCTTTTACCCCCTCGTTGTTGTCTAGCCGACATCTACAGGAACATACATAAGAAGATTGTGAGTTTATGGAGTCTTTTTAGGTGTCATGTGTCTTAAAGAAAATGAAAATAACATAAATATCAATAATGCAACTACATCCATAGGATGTCTTGGGTTTGCTCATGTTGGGCCTCAAATGTCCCCCATACCTTCACCTGTATAGTCATGTGGGCCCCCATGACTATTGGTTTGGTAGGATTCACATTAGTATTGGCGATTTAACACTCGCATCACCCGAATGCAAACCACAAAATATGTTTACGAGATGTATGGTCGGAATGTGTCCAGGTGTAGACACAGTGACAACTCAAAGTGGGGTTAGTTCACACGACGTTTGGTATAGCATGCTTTGGCCTAATAGGTACTTTGTACTCTCATCGTTAGTCCCCAGGTAGGCAAACTGGTCCTTTATTTTGGATTTATACGAATGCCAGCCTAGACAGGACGTTTCGACTACCGGTACTAGTACCCTTCCAGTTACTACATGCCCGTCATGAGAACTCACTTTGATGAGATTTGAAAAATACAAAAATCATTGTAAAAGCAATCATGAAAATGATGTGGTGTGTGCTTTCATGGATATGATATGTTATGAGAATATGGTTCATGATAGGCATTATATGATAATATATACTTATGAACATGCTTGCATAACATTGAATGTAACATTTAACATAAAACATATAAACATCATGAAATTTGGCATGTAACACACAAAAATCTTAAAAATTTCTAATCAACTATAGTATAGGCTCTAAGGGTCTAATAACCTATCCTATATCCCTATAGTCATGGCTCTGATACCAATCTGTCACACCCCGACCCGCAGCGGAATAAGAGTCGGGGCATAATTGGGTTATCACCAAAGCTCATGATATTTACTAATATGTTTCATATTTATTAAAGTCAAAATTACATTCCCAATAATCCAAGCATGTCCATACAAATACAAAGAAAAATAACCAACTAAACAATTCCAAGCTCTAAATCATTTTATTCTTCTAGGCCAATCCTATGTGTTTCTTGCTGCAGCCGGTTCACCTGTATCATGTGTAAAAATGGGGGTTTTTGGGTCAACATAAGTTGGTGAGTGAACCTTGTTAGATAAACATTTATTATTGACATTATTGTTATTTTATCAAGGAAAAATTGTGCATAATCATAAGTGAGCAAATGTAAATAATCAATCAGTAACAATGTCAACCGCAAACTATAACATACAATAACATACAATGACATATAATAACTTGCATAAATATATAACATGAATGAAACTGTGCGATCAAGGCTCAATCAAACGGAGCCGATCGTATTGCATGTACTGAAAATGATAAATCTCTGTGCGATCAAGGCTCAATCAAACGGAGCCGATCGTATGTTGGCACGCCAGGTTCACGCTCATAATGTAATGGGGAACATGCTCAACGCTCATAATGTAATGGGGAGCGGCGGTCTATGAACTAGCATGTACTGAAAATAATAAATTAAATCTAACAATAACCACACAAACAGTTGAAACAAGCTGAATACACATTTGTTCATGATATGATGTATGCACAATGATTTAAATATAATAAATGGTAAGACACATGATACACCCAAAAAACGTGATTAAAACGGGGAATTTGTAAAGATTCACTAACATTGGGAACGTTTGGTTGGAGATGATGAGATGCGCACGAGTTGGAAAGGATTGAACAACGAGTATTAGCTAACCTAAATAATAACGGAAAATATAGTAAATGAGTGGATTTTATTAATAATTTTAATTAGGATTTTTAGATATATTTTTGTGAGTTTAAGGCTATTTCCTATCTTCAAAAACATTATATTTTAAGTATTTTTAATTGATTTTTTAAATTAAATTAAATAAATAAGAATATAAAAATATGTTGACTTTTTGGGTTGACCGTTGACTTTTTGACTTTGACTTGTTGACCGGTTCGGTCGTTTATAATGTTTGCACTGAGTGAGGTTCGAACTCGTGACCTCCCGTACGCGTGCACGCAGCTCTACCAACTGAGCTACGTGTCTAACCCGAAATAATTCCGTTTTTAATTATATTTATATACTAACTCAGTTTATTCAAAATTCTTTTATTTTCAAAAATGTTTTAAATCATCGAACCGGTGTCACCAACAGGTCTCGAACCCGGGACCTGTGCTTTAACGTTACACACAGTCCACCGCTGGACTGTGTGTCTAACTTGGTTAATATACAGATTTTTATTATACTTAACATCTAACGTAAGTTAATCCGGTTCAGTTAGAAAAATAAAACATCCTTATTACAGAGAGGGTGTGTGTATCAGGGATCGAACTCGCGGCGTGTGCGTATTGTTTGCACACAGGCCACCGCTGGACTGTGTGTCTAACCCGTTTAAAATACCGATTTTTAATTATCCTTATAATGTTAACACAGTTCATCTTCTTCGCTAATTTTTACAGACAGCAACTTACCCAACGGTTTCTTCTTTTTAAACGATTAACAACATTCATAAGACTAAAATGAAATGACAGAGACGGTGTTGGAAGCAAACATACCGGAGGAATGATTTGTCTCAGAATTCCGGCAAGGCGTCGGCTCTATTTTTATGAACTTCAACTGAGCGAGCAATTTAACAGTTTTGATTAGCTAATTGTGGAATTGAAGTGTTAAACAAGAGTTAACAGAAGGTTTGAATGTCCATACCGTTTTACAGCGGAAGATAAGAACTTTCAGAGGTTTTCCGGCGAGCAGGAATTATCCGATAACGACGTCTGAATTTGATTCCGATTGAAAGGTTTGGGTTAGCAATAGCTTAACAATTGATTGACCACGAAAGAATTGAAAGACTTACTGTTTTGATGGAGAATACGGTTTTCCGGCGAAAGTCCGGCGAGTCCAATTAGATTCTCCGGCGAACTGAAAATTGTGCGGAAATGTAATTGAGAGCTTTCCGAGTGTGTTTGAGTCGTGAGAGAGAGCAAAGATTGAAGTAATTCTGGAATTGAAAGTTTTCGGTTATAAAAACCGATTCATTTCCGAATTCAAGTTTTATTCAAATCAAAATTGATTGGAATTGTCGGTGTATCGGTTAAACTCAGTAAACCGCGAGTAATCAAACGTCTTTGGACGTTTGGTGACCGATTTCGGTTACAATTGGCGTAACGGTTGATTTATGGTTGTTTATAAGGTTTATTTGTTTCCTAGAGTTGACAGAAAACTACAAGTGGCGAGTGGTTATGTGTGTGTGTGATAAAGCTTTGAGTTCCTTTCCGGCTGACCCGGGTTCGAGTCCCGGCAGCCTCATTTTCTTTTTAATTATTATATTTTTACTTTTTATCAATTATAACTTTATAGTTATGTTTAGTTTATTATGTATCATTAAAAATTAAAATAGCCATAAATACGCAACGTGACATTTATAACTTGATATTCGATTACAGAACGGAGCGGGTTTGGAAAACCCGTTTTTGACAAATGTTACAGTATCCCTACTTTTAGGAATTTCGTCCCGAAATTCAAGTAGTAGTAGTAGGAAAAAGATGCGGGTATTTTTCGTGCATTGAGTCTTCACGTTCCCAAGTAAACTCAGGTCCCCGTCTCGACTCCCAGCGTACCCTAACAATTGGAATGCGACTTCGTCGAAGACGTTTTTCTCTGAAGTCCATGATCTCTACAGGTCTTTCAATAAAATGCATAGATTCGTCAATCTGAATATCTTCCAGAGGAATGTGGAGGTTTTCATCAGCGAGGCACTTCTTCAAGTTTGATACGTGGAATATGGGATGAATCCTGTTGAGTTCTTCTGGTAGATCAAGCTTGTATGCTACAGGTCCTACTCTTTCGAGTATCTTGAAAGGTCCTACGTAGCGTGGTGCTAGCTTGCCTTTTTGACCAAAACGAACTACTCCCTTCCACGGTGATACTTTTAAAAGTACATGATCACCAATGTTAAACTCCAAAGGCTTCCGTCGTTTATCTGCATAACTCTTTTGATGACTTTGAGCCGCTAGAAGATTGTTTCGAATTTGATGGATCTTGTCTGTGGTTTCTTGAATCAATTCTGGACCAGTGATTTGAACTTCCCCAATTTCGTGCCAACATACTGGAGATTGGCACTTACGACCATATAAAGCTTCAAAAGGTGCCATACCGATGCTTGAATGATAGTTGTTGTTGTACGAAAATTCAACTAATGGTAGATGAGCGTCCCAATTTCCCTTGAAGTCTATGACACATGCTCGAAGCATATCTTCAAGAGTTTGAATGGTGCGTTCAGATTGTCCATCAGTTTGAGGATGATAGGCGGTACTGAGATCTAATCGCGTACCCAAAGCGGCTTGTACTGCTTGCCACGTTCGTGAAGTGAAACGACCATCACGATCTGAAATAATGCTTAACGGTACACCATGTCGGCTTACGATTTCGCTGATATAAATACGAGCTGGCTTTTCGTTCTTGAAATCTTCGCGGATAGGAATAAAGTGAGCTGATTTTGTAAGTCGATCAATGATTACCCAGATAGTGTCATACCCACTAGAAGTGCGAGGTAACCCGGTAATGAAGTCCATGGTTATGTTTTCCCACTTCCGTACAGGTATTTCAGGTTGGACCAGAAGTCCTAAGGGTCTTTGGTGTTCAGCTTTCACCTTGGAACATGTAAGGCACTTAGAAACAAAAACAGCAATATCCTTTTTCATTCCAGGCCACCAATAGATGTATCGAAGGTCTTGATACATCTTATCGGCTCCTGGGTGTATAGAGTATCGTGTTTTGTGAGCCTCATTCATAAGAATTTCATGAAGATTGTTGTGGTCAGGAATCCATATGCGATCTAGATAGTAAAGAATACCGTCAGATTTAGTTTCAATTTTAAGTTCAGCTCCACAGGACAGCTCCTTTCGTACATCATCCTCCGTTATTGAAACATGTTGGGCTTCTCGAATTTGATCTTTAATGTCAGTTATGATTTGCGAACATAGAAATGGAGTTCGCATAACCCTTTCGACTGAGTGCATCAGCCACCACATTTGCTTTGCCAGGGTGGTACCGAATTTCACAGTTGTAGTCATTTAGAAGTTCGACCCATCTTCGTTGCCTCATGTTTAACTCCTTTTGATTGAAGATATGTTGAAGACTCTTATGGTCAGTGTATATTTCACACTTAGTACCGTAGAGATAATGTCTCCATATCTTAAGAGCGAACACAACGGCTCCAAGTTCTAGGTCATGGGTGGTGTAGTTCTTCTCATGCGTCTTGAGTTGTCTCGAAGCATAAGCTATAACCTTTCCTCTTTGCATTAGAACACAGCCTAATCCTTGCCCTGACGCGTCGCAATAGACCACGAAGTCATCACAACCTTCAGGAAGAGTGAGGATTGGTGCATCACAGAGTTTTTGTTTAAGGGTTTGGAAGGCTTCTTCTTGCTTGGGTCCCCATATGGTACAGCAATGCGTGAGAAGTTTGAAATGAAACGACGATAATAACCAGCCAAACCAAGAAAAGATCTTACTTCAGTTGGTGTGCGTGGCGCTTGCCATTCTTGTACCGCTTTGATCTTCGAGGGGTCGACATGTATTCCCTTGTCATTGACTACATGTCCGAGGAACTGTACCTCTTTTAACCAGAATTCGCATTTGGAGAATTTGGCGTAAAGCTTTTCATTCTCTAGAAGTGTAAGGATGAGTCGAAGATGTCGCTCGTGATCAGACTTAGACTTTGAATAAATGAGGATGTCGTCGATGAAGACTATAACAAAACGATCGAGATAAGGTTTGCAGACTCTGTTCATTAGATCCATGAAGACAGCTGGAGCGTTGGTTAAACCAAATGGCATGACCATGAATTCATAATGACCATAACGAGTTCGGAAAGCGGTCTTTGGGACGTCTTCTTCATGTACTCTAAGTTGATGATAACCAGACCGAAGGTCGATTTTTGAAAAGCAGTTGGCACCTTGAAGTTGGTCAAGAAGATCATCAATGCGAGGTAATGGATAGCGATTCTTGATTGTTAATTTGTTGAGTTCTCTGTAGTCGATGCACATGCGAAACGATCCATCTTTCTTCTTCACAAAAAGGACAGGTGCACCCCAAGGCGAGGAGCTAGGACGTATGAATCCCTTGTCAGTCAACTCTTGCAATTGACTGGCTAGCTCTTGCATTTCAGAGGGGGCTAACCTATAAGGAGACTTTGCAACTGGTGTAGCACCAGGTATAAGATCAATACGGAATTCGACTTCTCTAACTGGAGGAAGTCCTGAAATGTCGTCAGGAAAAACTTGCGGGAAATCTTTTACTACTGGGATGTCTTCAAGTTTCTTCTCCATGGTTCCCTTTTTGATGATATGAGCTAAAAACGCGACATAATTCTTGCGAAGATATTTTTGAGCTTGAAGACAGGACATTAATCTGAGCCCTTTCGATGAGGTTTCTCCAAAGATTCGTAGAGTCTGACCGTTTGAAAGAGGAATGCGTATAAACTTTTCGCGGCATACAACTTCTGCCTGATGTTGACTGAGCCAGTCCATACCAATTATAATGTCAAAGCTTCCCAACTTCATTGGAATGAGATCAACTAGAAAATTGTGATCGTTTAGAGTAAGAGTACAATTGCGTACAATGGAGTTCAATGAGACTGGTTTCCCGTCAGCAACTTCTACGGTTATGGATTTCATGAGCTTATCACGATTTTGGTTTAAGATGGGTTCAAACTCTAAGGACACAAAACTTTTATCCGCGCCAATATCAAACAACATGGATGCATATTTACCATTGATAAGGAACGTACCGTTAACCACATTGCCGTCAGCTCTAGCCTGATTAGCGTTGATGTTGAAAGCTCTTCCTCTTGCAGGTGGAGGAGCTTGGTTCGCTTGATTCACCGGATTGGCTTGGGCTTGAGCATGAATAATATTCACCAACCTTGGACAAGTGTTTCTAAAATGGCTTGGGTCTCCACAATTGTAGCAAGCCCGCATAGGTTGTACCATGGGATAGTTGGGTTGGTAGTATGTTTGGGCTAAATGTTAGGTAGGTGGTAATAGTAGGGGTTGTTGGGCTTGACCCATTATTTGTTGGTGGGTTTGGGTTGAAGGCTGGTGGCGGTTCGTTCGCTGAGGCATGCGACAGGTTTGAACAGTGTGACCTGCGCGACCACAGCCGGTGCAATGTTGGCAGGGATGATCAGGAAAATGGTGGTATTGGCAACGGTTGCATTTTGGTAACAGGCCAGAGTATGGTCTTTTGTATGGTGCAGGTGAAGGGGCAACTTGGGTAATGGGTGCAGCAGGAATAGGGAAATTGGTTTGTGTAACAGCGAAGTTTCTGGTGTTACGCTTCCTCTTGTTAGCAAACTTAGAGGAGGAGGTGGAATGGTTTGATGTTTGGCCCTCAACGGGCGCTTTCTTCTTCTCCTCTTTAAACTTACCGTTGCGAATTCGATTCTCGGTCAGTTCAGTCGCTAGTTCCATAGCAGCTTCAAGTGTTGCTGGTGAAGTGCTGAGGACTGAATCTTGAATTTTCGAGGGAAGACCTCGAATATAATGCTCGATTAAGCGATAAACTGGGGTAAACAAATTAGGGACCATTTGTTTCAACTTTAAGAACCTCTTGTTGTAGGTCGTATGATCTCCCTCCTTTTGCTTCAAAGAATGAAATTCGTCCTCTAGTTTCTTAATCTCACTTCTAGGACAGAATCGCCTCGTCATAATTTCCCTTAACTCCTCCCACGTTAAGGCCATTGCATCATCAATTCCCCTCTTCCCCTTTTCAGTATTCCACCAGTTGAGAGCTACCCCAAATAG
Organism: Scalesia atractyloides; assembly: GCA_947069175.1. Lineage (NCBI taxonomy): Eukaryota > Viridiplantae > Streptophyta > Magnoliopsida > Asterales > Asteraceae > Scalesia > Scalesia atractyloides. The sequence continues at coordinate 8,206,662 of CAMTDV010000022.1, forward strand.
TCTCCCGGTTGCGTATCTTACCTTGCGATCCTCTGGACAATCGCAGTTGAGGAAGGTGTTTTCCATTTCCTCAAACCAGTAGAGGAGAGCAGTGACACCTTCGGTCCCTTCAAATTTAGGAGGATCGCAAGACTTGAAATGTTTATATGAGCACTTGCTGGTAGAGGGTTGCCGATGTTCTGGTCGTCTTGCTTGGGAGGGTTAGTGGGATTTGTGGCGAGAGCTTGTTGTACTTGAACCACAATGTCAGGAAGCACCGCGGCCATTTGTTTCGCGATTTGTGCGGCCAAGCGTTCGTGAGATCTTCCTGATCTTTTACCCCCTCGTTGTTGTCTAGCCGACATCTACAGGAACATACATAAGAAGATTGTGAGTTTATGGAGTCTTTTTAGGTGTCATGTGTCTTAAAGAAAATGAAAATAACATAAATATCAATAATGCAACTACATCCATAGGATGTCTTGGGTTTGCTCATGTTGGGCCTCAAATGTCCCCCATACCTTCACCTGTATAGTCATGTGGGCCCCCATGACTATTGGTTTGGTAGGATTCACATTAGTATTGGCGATTTAACACTCGCATCACCCGAATGCAAACCACAAAATATGTTTACGAGATGTATGGTCGGAATGTGTCCAGGTGTAGACACAGTGACAACTCAAAGTGGGGTTAGTTCACACGACGTTTGGTATAGCATGCTTTGGCCTAATAGGTACTTTGTACTCTCATCGTTAGTCCCCAGGTAGGCAAACTGGTCCTTTATTTTGGATTTATACGAATGCCAGCCTAGACAGGACGTTTCGACTACCGGTACTAGTACCCTTCCAGTTACTACATGCCCGTCATGAGAACTCACTTTGATGAGATTTGAAAAATACAAAAATCATTGTAAAAGCAATCATGAAAATGATGTGGTGTGTGCTTTCATGGATATGATATGTTATGAGAATATGGTTCATGATAGGCATTATATGATAATATATACTTATGAACATGCTTGCATAACATTGAATGTAACATTTAACATAAAACATATAAACATCATGAAATTTGGCATGTAACACACAAAAATCTTAAAAATTTCTAATCAACTATAGTATAGGCTCTAAGGGTCTAATAACCTATCCTATATCCCTATAGTCATGGCTCTGATACCAATCTGTCACACCCCGACCCGCAGCGGAATAAGAGTCGGGGCATAATTGGGTTATCACCAAAGCTCATGATATTTACTAATATGTTTCATATTTATTAAAGTCAAAATTACATTCCCAATAATCCAAGCATGTCCATACAAATACAAAGAAAAATAACCAACTAAACAATTCCAAGCTCTAAATCATTTTATTCTTCTAGGCCAATCCTATGTGTTTCTTGCTGCAGCCGGTTCACCTGTATCATGTGTAAAAATGGGGGTTTTTGGGTCAACATAAGTTGGTGAGTGAACCTTGTTAGATAAACATTTATTATTGACATTATTGTTATTTTATCAAGGAAAAATTGTGCATAATCATAAGTGAGCAAATGTAAATAATCAATCAGTAACAATGTCAACCGCAAACTATAACATACAATAACATACAATGACATATAATAACTTGCATAAATATATAACATGAATGAAACTGTGCGATCAAGGCTCAATCAAACGGAGCCGATCGTATTGCATGTACTGAAAATGATAAATCTCTGTGCGATCAAGGCTCAATCAAACGGAGCCGATCGTATGTTGGCACGCCAGGTTCACGCTCATAATGTAATGGGGAACATGCTCAACGCTCATAATGTAATGGGGAGCGGCGGTCTATGAACTAGCATGTACTGAAAATAATAAATTAAATCTAACAATAACCACACAAACAGTTGAAACAAGCTGAATACACATTTGTTCATGATATGATGTATGCACAATGATTTAAATATAATAAATGGTAAGACACATGATACACCCAAAAAACGTGATTAAAACGGGGAATTTGTAAAGATTCACTAACATTGGGAACGTTTGGTTGGAGATGATGAGATGCGCACGAGTTGGAAAGGATTGAACAACGAGTATTAGCTAACCTAAATAATAACGGAAAATATAGTAAATGAGTGGATTTTATTAATAATTTTAATTAGGATTTTTAGATATATTTTTGTGAGTTTAAGGCTATTTCCTATCTTTTAAAACATTATTTTTTAAGTATTTTTAATTGATTTTTTAAATTAAATTAAATAAATAAAAATATAAAAATATGTTGACTTTTTGGGTTGACCGTTGACTTTTTGACTTTGACTTGTTGACCGGTTCGGTCGTTTATAATGTTTGCACTGAGTGAGGTTCGAACTCGTGACCTCCCGTACGCGTGCACGCAGCTCTACCAACTGAGCTACGTGTCTAACCCGAAATAATTCTGTTTTTAATTATATTTATATACTAACTCAGTTTATTCAAAATTCTTTTATTTTCAAAAATGTTTTAAATCATCGAACCGGTGTCACCAACAGGTCTCTAACTCGGGACCTGTGCTTTAACGTTACACACAGTCCACCGCTGGACTGTGTGTCTAACTTGGTTAATATACAGATTTTTATTATACTTAACATCTAACGTAAGTTAATCCGGTTCAGTTAGAAAAATAAACATCCTTATTACAGAGAGGGTGTGTGTATCAGGGATCGAACTCGCGGCGTGTGCGTATTGTTTGCACACAGTCCACCGCTGGACTGTGTGTCTAACCCGTTTAAAATACCGATTTTTAATTATCCTTATAATGTTAACACAGTTCATCTTCTTCGCTATTTTTTACAGACAGCAACTTACCCAACGGTTTCTTGTTTTAAAACGATTAACAACATTCATAAGACTAAAATGAAATGACAGAGACGGTGTTGGAAGCAAACATACCGGAGGAATGATTTGTCTCAGAATTCCGGCAAGGCGTCGGCTCTATTTTTATGAACTTCAACTGAGCGAGCAATTTAACAGTTTTGATTAGCTAATTGTGGAATTGAAGTGTTAAACAAGAGTTAACAGAAGGTTTGAATGTCCATACCGTTTTACAGCGGAAGATAAGAACTTTCAGAGGTTTTCCGGCGAGCAGGAATTATCCGATAACGACGTCTGAATTTGATTCCGATTGAAAGGTTTGGGTTAGCAATAGCTTAACAATTGATTGACCACGAAAGAATTGAAAGACTTACTGTTTTGATGGAGAATACGGTTTTTCGGCGAAGGTCCGGCGAGTCCAATTAGATTCTCCGGCGAACTGAAAATTGTGCGGAAATGTAATTGAGAGCTTTCCGAGTGTGTTTGAGTCGTGAGAGAGAGCAAAGATTGAAGTAATTCTGGAATTGAAAGTTTTCGGTTATAAAAACCGATTCACTTCCGAATTCAAGTTTTATTCAAAGCAAAATTGATTGGAATTGTCTGTGTATCGGTTAAACTCAGTAAACCGAGAGTAATCAAACGTCTTTGGACGTTTGGTGACCGATTTCGGTTACAGTTGGCGTAACCGGTTGATTTATGGTTGTTTATAAGGTTTATTTGTTTCCTAGAGTTGACAGAAAACAACAAGTGGCGGAGTGGTTATGTGTGTGTGTGATAAAGCTTTGAGTTCCTTTCCGGCTGACCCGGGTTCGAGTCCCGGCAGCCTCATTTTCTTTTTAATTATTTTATTTTTACTTTTTATCAATTATAACTTTTATAGTTTAGTTTGTTTATTAATTATGTATCATTAAAAATTAAAATAGCCATAAATACGCAACGTGACATTTATAACTTGATATTCGATTACAGAACGGAGCGGGTTTGGAAAACCCGTTTTTGACAAATGTTACAGTGTAGTCTTGTTCACTTGTTACTTTGAAGTTGCTTTGGTGACTTAGAAAGTGAGCTAAACACCTATCATTTCTGTAATAATCATCAATCCAACTTATCCCAACAATAAAATTTGTGGCAATTTGAAGATGTTCAAGAAATAAAGTAGGATGAACAATGTTTTGAAAAGTTTAACAAAAACAGAATTTTAAATCCAACTTTGGCCTCAAAATGGTGATGTTTCAACTTAGTTTACCATGATAAACTTGTGAAAACACTTCTAGAGGTTTTCCAAGTAGATTGAAAGAAGAATATAAGAAGAAAAGATGAGAAAAAGTGTTTAAAACTCACTGTTTTGAACCTTGTTATAATCTGCCAACACTTGAAGATTTTGTAGATTTAGGAGTGATTTGACAGAGTGTAAAGTGTTTAGGAGGTGTAGACAAATGGTATTTATAAGTAGGAAAAGTGGGTTAAGTCAAATTAAATGTTTAAGGTGGTTGGAAGTTGAAAAAGTTGGTGAAAACATTAAAACATGTAGCTCGGCGAACAGACCTGCATGGTCATGCGGATCAGAGCTCGCATGGTCATGTGGATCATAGCTCGCATGGTCATTGTGACATTCCGCAATTTCAAGTAATTACCGTAAGTTTTACACATTTCATATTCCTTTTGAATTATCGAATAATTATAACACACGACGTAGATGCGTGGCAACACTTGAAGTTAACGAAACACGGGGTTTATCTCGTCATTACGGAAAGTTAACTTGTTAACTTCTAATAATAATTGAAAACCTAGAAATGAGGGACTTGTTTGGTCACTCACACAAATTTACTTGATATAACTTTTGGCACAAGTTTGTAACTTGGAAACTTGAGGGATCATTAATGCATTATCTGAAAGTTGTTTTTTATAAAAAAAAATAATAAATCCCAACCCTAGCCCCCCCCCCCTGCGTTAATCACGTACGCACCCACTCTTTCCTTCCCTCTAGGTGATTTCAAAAAACAAGAAACCCTAATCTTATTTGATCTCCTTCTTTGTCTCTAGGCTCTCTCCTTACTTTCGGTAATTATCTTCTTGATGTTATATTACAATTATAAGTATGAAACTTGAAGTTCTTGATGTTGTTTGGATTCTTGATGTATGAAAACTTGATGTCACATGTGTTAGGGTTTGCTAGAACCATGTACTTTAATGCGTAAACGATGATACTTGTTAATTAGTAGCTCCATGATCATGTAGGCATGCTAGGGTTTTAATTATGTATGATTTTGATAATGAAAATTGATGCTAAATTGGTATAGGTGATGTTGTTGGGGTTTTGATTGCTGAAAATAGGGTTTATAATGTTATAAACATGTTTTAATTGAATGTTGAATTCAAACAGAACATGATCAGAATTTACAGTCGACTTATATCGGCCGTAACGTGGAAAAAAACTTGACAAAAACATGTGTTTGTTAAGTCTAAAATGTAATTCCAGGAAATAGCTTTCAAACACCACTGGAATCATAATTTTTCGATGAGTTTTGATATTTTAAATGAATTTTTCCGTAACAAAGGTGAGTTCTTATAAAGCATTTAAGTCTTACCGAGCAAAACTAAGGTGAGTTCACAACTCTTTACTAAAAGCATGCGTCTCTGGTTTGGGACAATACTTATCCCCTGGTTTGGGAAATAGATACGATACCCCTGGTTTGGGGCTACACGCGCGTTCCTGGATTTGGAACCAATGAAACATAACTATCCTTGGATTGGGACCGCCTAGTATTACTGGATTGGAATACTACTAAACAAATACTGTAATTTATATTTCATGTCTTTAGTGGACTAAACGAACTCTATCTGAAAGTCCCCACATATTATACCGATTAGTCGTCGGGTTTAGCGAACAGGGTATTAGTTGATAGCGCTATTAGGTTTGACAAGCCTCACACCGTGCCAGGAAGGGCGGGCGTGAACTTGTCTTGGCAACTGGTCAACGATGATAGACATTGACACGGGGCACAAACAACTACAACAATCAAGTTTCGGTACCACATAGTTTAGTAGCTTAACGATGGGTTAGCTACCCATGACATATCTTATAAAACTTAAGTATTTAAACCAACTTATTTTGTAATAACACTGAAAACTGTGAAATCGCCAACTTTATGTTGACACACTATTGCATGCTTTGCAGGTCAGTAGGTACAGCATTGGACGAGCGTTGCAATCGGCTGGAGTGTGTGGTTCGTAAAGCTTTATGTTTTGTATGTTTATTAAACTTATGGTTTTTAAGGTTTGATGAATTTTACTTTATTTTCCGCTACAACATAAACTGTGTTTTGGACTTTTAAACATTGATCACTAATCGTGTTGATTGTGATGATTTTAAAACTTCAATAATTGGTTCAACATGATTAGTGGCTGGATCCTGGTCAGTCGCATCCCTCGTGGTAAAACTACACATGTGGATTCTGAGGGTGTGACAGTCATGCATGTCAAGTGCATGGTCATGCGAATGTGTAGAATTTCAAGAAACTTTCAGAATCTGCAGTTTAACTCCTAAAGTTTAATAATTCCATCATTTTGTGTTAAAAACTCATAATTAAGCCTATTTTTGGGTATTTAAGGTGTATGTAAGTATAAAACATGTATGATCACACTCCGAAGCAAGTATAAACTTAAAGTATGGTTCGGTTTTGCCTAAAACACATATTTGGTGACTGATTGCATAATGTACAAGTATGAGTTTAACATGATTGATATAAAATATGATTTTTCCATTATGATCAATCGTCTCGGATTACAAGTGTTGAAATGAAGTACGAACACAAGTTTCTAAAAATAGAAAATACGAAACATTACAAAGGCGGTTTAGAGAAATATTTCCTTTTGGACTGGATGTGATTTAACGGGCCAGTCTCAGGTTGAGCAGGTCCTTTTGGAGGCATATGAGCTGGAATCTGCAGGTAAAAGGAAGCTTGTTTTGTGCATTATTTACTCGGCATGTTGGTGCATATGGATGGAGAGAAACAACAGAGTGTTTTTAAAGGAGTGAAAAGTTCACCCACCAAGGTCTCGGATAACATTATTTCCACTTTGTTCAGCTGGATTCGAAACAGGTCTAAAAGTGCTGATTGCTCCTGGTTTGAGTGGGTTTCTAATCCTCTAGGGTGTGGTTAAAGTTTTGTTTGAGTCTGTTGTTTTACTTGTTCTTATATGTAATCTTTTCTTGTATTCCAGTCTTTCGCTTGAGGGGGGGAGATAGCCATGTAGGTTATAGTCATGTGTACAAAATATTGACAAATACAAAACCCTTTATAATTATCAGTTTATCATTGATTTCAGTTTTCAGGGTTATGCTTTTATATTTTTTTTTCTTTTTACTTCAAAATTAACAATCACAAATAACTATGAATATAGTTAAGTATAATATGTGAATATTTGTCCTCTACGTATAGTTATGAAAATATTAATGTCACCTAAGATTTTTTTCTTACGGTCATGAATCATATTAACACATCATATGTATTCATAATGGTCCGGACTTCCGGTTCGTGTCACATTCAAAATTTTATTATTCAGAATTTTCATATTCATACTAGAATCGATCCCTCAATCCATGAATATGACCTATATAACATAATTTTTGGTTTTATTTTAGAATAGTTGTGAAGTTATTATTCTCCATCTACAAACATATGTGATTTGAACATTTATTTACATACTGAAATAAATATTTTCTTTTTCCGTTTTTATTTTTACGATATAGTATACGTTTTTAACTATTTAATTTATTATTAATTTTGGTATCTATAATAACCTGCGTTTGTTAGTTTTTTCAACCGAATAAGCAATTGGGTTTCATTTATTTCTTAATATTTTGGTATAAACTTTGTTAAAAATGGATTTTTTGTATCATACGCTAAACGAGTGCTAGTATAGCACCGCTACCATGACGAACCACACCAATTCCATGCGAACCCTATTGATATACTTTAGGGCGTATCAAGACTTTTTTTTGTTTTCTCTTTCGATTATTATAGCGAATGTTGGTACCGAAACAAACCGAATTTGTAACAACTGAATTACCCAGCGTAGTGCGGGGTATCATACTAGTGTCCAAGGTCGGACCTATAGTACAAGTAACCCACTCTTGGGCCTATGGCCTCCAAAAAAATAGGCCCCCTAGTTAAAAGAAAATTAACATGGTAACTATTAATATTGGTGCAAACTTATTGTTTTATATTTGTTTGATTTTTTATACAAACAAATCATTATTATCTATATAGTTGTGTTAGATTTTTGTTTGGTTCCAAAAACTAATAAAGGAGTATCGTTTATAACAACCAAAGAAGGAAAAAGGGCACCAAAATTTCTTTTCGCCTAGGGCCTCCAAAAAGGTTGGAACATCCCTGTAGTATTTTACTGTAATATAATAATAAACGCATATAAGTGTCGTGTCTGGGTACTACTTCTTTTACATGTAATATCTATACTATATTATTGCATGAGGTAAGGACATTTTAAGATACAAAAAAATAAGGAATTTTTCCCTTTTAATTTATAAATACACCTCCAAAATGATGGTAAATTAGCCTTTTAAACAATAATTATATTTTGGTCCTCCATCTTATTACGGGTAATTAGTTACACTTTTCTCACTCTACAACAAACTTATAATTCTTTTACGTATTCTTGTCTAAATATAATGTTGAGTTAAATGCTTAGTTGGTCCCTGTGGTTTGCAAATCTTGCAGACTTTGTCCCAGTGGTTCACTAATTACACACTTGGTCCCAGTAGTTTCAAATTTTGCACTCGGGTGGTCCTTACCACTAACCTTTGTTAGATTTCTCAGTTAAGTATATGCAAAATTACTATATTACCCTTGAAATAATAAAAATAAAAAAATATAAACTGGCCGGCCACCACCACTTAGGTGGCGGCGCACGGCGTGCGGCGGCGTGTACCAAACGCGGAGAGAGAAAGAGAGACCAACATCTCTCTGTAGCAGCGGCAGTGCCCGCGTTTAGCGGCGACGGCGGCCGCATCTCGTGGCAGAGGTGGAGGCGGTGGCCCCGTTTAGCGGCGACTCTAGACTCGTCGGTGTCGACCAGCGGCGACCGGGTACAGATGAACCACCACCCAGTTACCACCAATGTATTCTTTCTCTCTCTAACCTACAACCTGTCTCTCTAACTTGCTGACAACCACCACCCAGTTACCACCAACCCCAACCACACCTGTGACCATCACCGGGACTCTAGTCCTGTTTATGCCAAACCCTAGTTCAAGAATATTTAATTTTAGATCATGTTGGTTTAAGATGGAACTCTTTTGAGTTTGAACAGATGCAACCTTATCTTAAACGAGGAATAGAAGTGGTGGCAGGTGGTGCTTGTATATCCACAATCCATCATGAGAAAAGGGGGCTTTATATTAAACAAGAATACCCAATTGCATAATTTATTCAGATTTTGAAATCATTTATTTTATGCTGAACAATTCAATAACAACAATGAATTGGACAAACTCACTACTCATTCCAACAATTCTCACCATATCTCATTATCTACAAAAATTCATTTAATTCGCCGGCGACCGCTTACCGATGTAACACCCGCTTCACAGATCGGTATTCTATGACTCGCCGCCGTAATCTAATTTGCTTTAGTCTGCGTCTTTTTTAAGAACCAACATACAACCAGTTTGTTGAGGGTTACAATGAAGCCACAGACGTCATCACCATTGGCTTGTCGGGGAAGCTAAAGCACCGTTACAGCCATGACCTGCACCATTGGAGCAAATCATCGGAAAATCAATTCGGTCATCAGAACACCAACCTCTCTCTATCTAAACCACCCCTACAGTTTATATTTTTTTTATTTGTATTATTTCAAGGGTAATATAGCAATTTTGCATATACTTAACTGAGAAATCTAACAAAGGTTAGTGGTAAGGACCATCCAAGTGCAAAATTTGAAACTACTGGGACCAAGTGTGTAATTAGTGAACCACTGGGACTAAGTCTGCAAGATTTGCAAACCATAGGGACCAACCAAGCATTTAACTCTATAATGTTTTAAAAAAATCCATAAGTATCGTGAAAACCTACTCATTTTTGTCGATGTTTCGATAGTTGTCTTGGTCAGTATTGACGTATAGATAAAAAGGTACAAGTACATGATGTTTTAGTATACAGGTGATTAAAGCTTAACGTACTTAGTCATTATTCCAGAATGTTTAATAGCTACAGATAGTCAAGTGATTAAATACCGTCAATTTAATCCTCTCATCTAAATTACACTTTAATCTCGTATCTTTAACAAAATTATAGATAATTAGTTAGCACTTACACTTTATCCCCTTATGAAAAACTAACTCCCCTCACGATTTATAAAAGGTCATAACTTTTTGGTACTTTAATATTTTTTTATAAACAAGTATTTTATTTTCTTTAATTTGAGATGGTATAGCTATAGGTTTTTTAATTTAAATTAAATTGATATGTTACGTGATTAACAGTGCCTAAGGGGGGTGAGTAATAACTGAATCCTTAACCGACACTGAAACGAAATTACCAAAAACTTATTAACCGAAACCCCAATAAACAAAAACGGTTATTGATTTTTTGTACCCTCATTTAACCAATATTATCTGAACCAAACTATTCATATTTTTATATATTTCTAGTTTTTATACCTTCAATTCGTGTATTTCATATTTATACCCCCATTGTATGTTTTTATACCTCCATTTCAAGTACCTATACATCCATTTCATGTATGTATACCTGAATTTCATGTATTTCTAATCAAAAGTTTTAACCCAAGTTTGGTTTTGACTATTAACCAAAGTTAAATGAATAAAACCAAAAACCGTCAAACTAACTGAATAAACCAACCCGATTAATAAAAAAGGAATGGTTAATAAAATAGAATAATCGATGACCTCGATTTTGATTGAGGATAATAATCTAACCAACCAAACATTGCACAATATGACAATGTCTGTGTTTCCCGCTGCATCGCGTGCGCACCTATCGGTTATTGACAAAAATCGGTTATCGGTGAACAATAACTAAATCGTTAACCTAAACCAAACCGAAAACAGACAAAACTGAACCGAAATCAACGAAAAACTGAATTAACTGAAAACCGAATTAACCAAAAACTGGTTATCAATTTTTTGTACTCTCGTTTAACCAAAATTAGCTGAACCGAACTGAATCATTCATATTTTCATATATTTCTAGCTTTTATACCTCCGGTATATATTTTATATATTTCATATTTATATCACCATTTCATATATTTACACTTTGATTTCATTTATGTATACCTTAATTTCATATATTTCTAAACAAAAGTTTTAGCCCAAGTTGGGTTTTTGCTACTAACTGAAATTAAATGAACCAAACAAAAAATCATCAATCTAACCGAATAAATCGAAGTAACCCAAAATACATTGGTTAATAAAAAAGACTAACCGATGACTTTGTTTTCGGCTTCGGTTGAGGATAATAATTGAACTAACAAAACTATGCACAACACAATGAAATGGATTACCCGATTACTTCGCTTTTGATGTATATCTACCACAATGATGCTACAATAAATATTATATAAATAAGAAAACTACAAAAAACGAATATCGCAATGCGATGTTTTGCTCACGCCGTATCATGCGAGCATCCTGCTAGTAATAATAAACGCATATAGGTGTCTGGGTGCTAACTAAACAAAACAACAAAGGCTTCCTTGTTTTAAAATTGGAACCTTTGCTACTCTTTTTACATATTTAGATGTTGCAACGAGCCCACACATGACGTGTGGTTTCTTATATCAATTCAATTACTTGTTAAAATTAAAATAACTTACTTTTCTTTATAACTTATAACAAAGGTTAGGCTAAATATACCTATCATTTAGTGTTTTGATAGTAACTTCTTTCCAGAAGCATCAAACCAAGGAGATTTGTAATAGCCAAAAGACTTCTAGTTTAATGATACCAAAACGTGTAGAAAAAAAGTTTCCTTCTAATTAAGCGAAGAGTTCTAGCCACATACTACACAAAATATACATCTAAACGTATCGTTAGTGAGAGCGTAAGTTTTCAAAAAATACTACTACTCAGAGCATTCACATCCTATTCATTAATTTCTACCATATAATTACACTAAAAATAACTATATTTTCTTTCTTATTTCAATTAAATAATATTTTCTTTTACTTTTATCATTATCTTTTATATCTTCTACACTCATAACCACTTTCAAAATATGAGTGAATAATGTCCCCTCAAATATAAAGACGAACAATAATTTTTTCTCTCTTTTTCACTCACAACCACTATTTATATATGACAACCGCTCTCACAGAATTTAGGGGATGTGATGTGAGGGCTCTTTCATCCCTTCCATCAAATTTTTATGAGGCTGATCTATATTATAAAAAGTGGTTGTTAGTGAAGTAGACAAAGAATGTTACTGTTTAACTGTTTATTTGAGGGGAAACTGTTCACATCTATAGTTTTTAATATATTTTGAAAGTGGTTGTGAGTGAAGCGAGAAAAAAAAACATAATGATAAAGGTAAAAAATGGTATTAAATTGAAATAAGAGAGAAAATTCGGTTGTTTTTAGTGTAATTATAGAATAGAGATGGAAGCTACGTGAACACTAACGTTAATGCTAACAAAAGAAAAGAAATTAACCTTTAGCAATTATTATCGTTCAAGTTGTTTGTTTCTTTTGTCCTGAGATGTTGTCCGGTGGTCAAAATGTCTGTCTTCTCTTGTGGATACGTAAATTCGATTCCCGTTTAGGCCATGTTTAAGGGACATCTGGGTGAAGGGACAAATAAGGGCTTAATCCCGGGTTCAAGCCTGACAGGTAAGAGTTTACGGATTTTATCTGGTTTTCGTTTATCAATGAGGTACGGTTTCATAACGGTCGAGGAGTTAACCTTCTAGTTGCTTCCAATCCAATCTAAATAGATTTATACGTGAAATTCTTTGCGAGTTTGTTTCTTCCACGTGACATGAATGAATTCGCTCTAAAAAGATATGCTTAAATTCCGGCATATATCTCTCTTTAACAAATATCACCGATCCAATCGCCCATTTTCAATTCAACTTTCAGTAAACAAACCCTAACCCTACAATGCAACCCTCAAAAACCCTACCGGAATCCGACCTACCACCAATCGCCGCCATCAAAATCAAATCCTCCTCCCCACGCTTCCGCCCAGCCACCACCCCACCCCCCACCGAAACCCCAACCACAGCCGCCCAACGCCGCATCGGCATCGCCGTCGACCTCTCCGACGAGAGCGCCTTCGCCGTCAAATGGGCCGTCAACCAGTACCTCCGCCCTGGCGACGCCGTCATCCTCATCCACGTCCGCCCTACCTCCGTCCTCTACGGCGCTGACTGGGGCTCCGTTGACCTCGTTGACCCCGAAAGCGAAGAGTCAAAATCAAAACTCGAAGACGATTTCGACACTTTTACGACTACTAAATCTGCTGACCTAGCGCAGCCTCTGGTGGACGCGCACATACCGTATAAGATCCATATTGTGAAAGATCATGATATGAAGGAGAGGCTGTGTTTGGAGGTTGAGAGGTTAGGGTTAAGTGCGGTTATTATGGGGAGTAGAGGGTTTGGTGCGGTGAAAAGAGGGAGTGATGGGAGGTTGGGGAGTGTTAGTGATTATTGTGTCAGGCATTGTGTGTGTCCTGTTGTGGTGGTGAGGTATGATGAGAAGGAGGCGGCGGTTTCGGGTGATCCGGTTGTTGTTTCGGGTTCTGCGGGTGTGGATGAAGAGGATGGGGATGAGTTTCATGATGCGGTTGAGGAGCGGAAATGGTATGGATTGTTTTTAACTGGTTTTGTTGTCGATTTTATTGTTCGGTTATGTTTATGTGTGTTAGATGTTTAAGTAGAGCTGAAGTGAGTGTTTGGTTAGTAGAAAGTAGGAATATGAGCATTAGTGACTAGAGAGTGATGACAGCAGCAAAACAAAGGGTTTATCATATTCTCTTTAGCTGACTTAGCTAAGTGAAGAGATGGCACCGAGAACCGTTGTCTTGTCAAAAATTTTACCACACAACACTCTTTAGAAGATCTCTGGATGATTGTGCTCTTCCATGTTGATGCATATATTCTCTTTTCCGACACGTAAAGATCTATGACAATATGTTATTTTACCGTAGCGCAACATAATGGTTGCTTTGGTATGCTGAAATTTCTAGACGTTGAAGAGAACAGGTCAAAATCTTTACTGGAAATGCAACCAAAGTAAGGATTTTTAGGTTTGAATTTTGGGGGAATTGGAGTGAACTTTGGGTAAATTGTCATATACTAAATAAGGAATAATGGATTTTAATAATCCAAACTTTTAGCCATTGGACGGCAACGGTCCCAACTTAAAAAATAACCAGTCCCACCTTTTCACATATTGTAAACTAATGGACTTTTACCAACAGAACTTTAATTTCTTTTTGTCCCCTTGTCCTTCTCGGTTTAGTAAAAGTCCATTGGTTTACAATATATGAAAAGGTGGGACCACCACTGGTTATTTTTTTTAAGTTGGGACTGTTGCCGGCCAACAACTAATATTTAGGATTATTAAAATCCATTATTTCACTAAAAAATAATTAAAATTTGGTTTCCTAGTTAAGCTCATAGTTTCCCGAACACATCTTGATGTTGCATGATCTCAGTTTTGTTTCTTATTAACAAAACTAACAAAAAGTAGATTTTAATCTACTGCATATTCTGGACAAAGCCTCTATATTCTAGTCTATACATACAGACCTATTTGTTTTTACCTTTTAAATCATGGATGACTTCCCATGTTTGTTGACTGTTGTTATTACCATTGCTAACCAGTTTCTGTATGGTTAGTGACCAGTTCTTTTGCCCTGTTGATTTGATCAAAGATTTTAGGGGCATGTAGGGCTCTCGTATACTTTAACTGTGATCTTTGGGTGGCTAGATCGCTTGGTCTCACTCTTCACTAATGCAATATAAGTCTCTTTATAATTTCTGTACACCTTTGTAAACGGGAACTATGGCTCACTGATACATATCTGCGGTTTGGGATTGGGTGGTTGTAGCATGTAGGTATAGCTTTTGGTCTCTTACCAATAACCAATTTTTGGCTACTACTTTACTTTTATATGAAGGATCAAGGATTTGATTTAGGACCACTTGAGATTTGTTTTCGTGGCTTTCTGTGTGATACCTACTACTGGTCATAGGTGATTACTTTTTAGCATTTGTTGGGTTACAGGTCAAACTGGTATGGATTTGACCCGTAGCGCTTTTTGTTTGACGTTTTTGACCTGTACCTAACAAATATTGTGCTAAATGTAATACAAGAAACTATATTTCTTGATATTTTGATAATCATCTAATTTTCTTTTTAAAGTTTAAACATGTGTGACTTGACGTTTTTCGCCAATTTGTCTGTTTCTTTGTTAGCTAATTTTCTACCTGTTAGAGCTAAAAGCATAAATGAATGCAAACCCTTCATAAGTAAATATTGGTCTTGAAAACTAACAAACACCTTTATAATGAATATGTCACCACTTTGCTTTGCTATCACCTTGAGCTATGAGGTCTTGATGATCATAATCTGTTAGCATGGCCATCTGGACTATTTGCTCTGCGTTGATGCAAGACGAGACTACATTGAACTTGGTTTCATGTCATTTTTTCCTCAACCAAAAATTTACAATCTGTGGGTTATTGTGATCTTGGTTTTAAAAAGCGAGCCTCAGGCGGCCTTAGGTAATCGGAAAAACGCCTCAAGGCTTTGAAATGGTGCTTCACGTACATGGGGTGGGTCAGATATAGGGTGTGGAGGAGGCTGATACGTAAAAATGACCAAAAGAATTAAGACTTGATGAAATGTTGATATGTAACAGTTGCAGCTTTTGGGTTTTGGTTGTACGTAGAGAAACACCTTGAGTATGTTTAGATCTTGCCTCGTGCCTGGGCCTTCAGGACCTAAATGCCTTAAGAGTGCCTCACGTTTTTTAAAACCAAGATTGATATTCCAGTTCCCGTATTTGGGGGCATGTTTGTTTACCTTTAATGATATCTTTTCTTACGTTTTTACTTCTATTTTTTTGGCAGAAGCATATAGATGAATGGTGTGAGAATATCTTTCATTTAAAGGTAAAACGGCATTTCTAGTTCATGACACTTTATTCTACCAACCTCAACCCCTCATCTCTTAATTTCTCTGTATTTTGATGCAGCAGTAGTTCATTTACATGATGAAGGATGTCTAGAAGGCATTGCGGTGTGCAAAGCCATAGTGAAATTATCTAGTCACTAATTTGTGTTTGGACTTGGATATGATATGATATATGAGCCGCAGTTGTTAACTGCATCTCAAGGTTTCCTTTGGTTGTGTCCGAATTAGAAACTCATGGCTAGTTTTATGATGAAAAGTGTTATGTAAGTAGATTCTATGTGATATGCTTGACTGTTAAGTAGAAGGTGTGTTGTGTCCCGTTATGTTGTTTTTCAGTTTAATATTTGACCTTTACATGATATGGTGTTTGTTTTCATCCGCCTTCCACCAACATCACCTGTAAGACGCTTTAGCCGGTTGCGATGTAAAAGGACATGAAGTCTCTTTACTAAATTCCTTAATGGATGCTTGCTATGGATTCCTCATTTATCAAGAACTCAAGGTCGTATGTCTATTGAGAGGGATAGACATAATTAAAAACCAACACCTTAATATTCCAAGTAACATGCTAACAGTTAATGGTCAAAGCAAATGATGGTGAATTTTAACCAACAAAAGCTTTCTTAGGTGGCGTTTTGCATTTTGCTCAAAAGTAATTAATCAATACGAGGTACTACAATATAGTACTGGAACATGGAACCGTAGTAGATGATTAGGAGATTATTGTTTTAGATATGCTGAATTACTTAAAAATCAACATACAACCCTGTAATTCGAGTGAGATTGTCATGGCACAAAAG
The DNA here is from genome assembly GCA_947069175.1 of Scalesia atractyloides. NCBI lineage: Eukaryota > Viridiplantae > Streptophyta > Magnoliopsida > Asterales > Asteraceae > Scalesia > Scalesia atractyloides. Next base: position 8,223,466 of record CAMTDV010000022.1, read on the forward strand.
CAGATATGGTCAGGTATTCTCTTGTTCCCTTTGGTTAGGGCTGTTCACGAGCTGATTCGAACTGATCGTACATTTGTTCGTGCTTGGCTCGTTTACAAACTGAATTGACCAGAGCGGCTCACTTAAAACCGAGCCTAAAATCAAGTGAACATTTTTCGAGCAATAAATATGCCGAGCGAGCGTCGAGCGAAATTCGAGCGATATGGACAACTGTGTCGCCCGATTTAAATTTGATGAGAGAGATAGTGACAGTGTTAAGTCTCAAGTTTATGTTTTTAAAAACAGAAACATTTCATAGCATAATCTTTTTCTTATAAATAACAATGTTGTGGCCGACGAGGCGATGATCATATTATACGAACAATGACGTTGAGACTAGGAGACGATCGACTTAGGGTACGACATGAAACATTGAGGCGATGAGCAGACTGTCGTTTATTGGTTTAGGGTTTAACTTTTAGATTTGGTATTAATTTTTTTATTGGTGTGATTGGGCTAGTACGTATAGATATTGTTGTAAATTTGTATATAATGGACCAAAATCTAATAGAGTGGTATATATATCACTATAATTTAATATATATTTAAGTATATGATTAGGTTCAAGAGTAAACACTAGTGTATTTGCGAACCGAGCGAACTAATACTAGCCATACACTTGTGTAAATCAATGGCCAAGATTTGATAATGAAATACACTAGTGTATTTTACGATTTCATAATGAAATCCTAGCCATACACGTGTGTAAATCAATGGTCAGGATTTGTTCACTCAGTTTACAAATACACTAGTGTTCACTCTAGAACCCCACCCTTTAAGTATATATGTATGTGTAATGTGTGTATATAAATAGGTGTGTGTGTTTGTATATATGTATAATTCATATTTGTGTATATACATGTTTATATATGTAGGGGTTGGTTAACGTACAATATTCCTTAAAGTACGATGTGCACGAGATGTAATTACGCACGTTATAAAACTCAAAAACCCTAATCACACATGTTGAAAATCATAATCACACATGTATAAAATCAGAAATCACGCATGGGTAAAAAACCTAATCACACATGTTATAAAACTAATCACGCATGTTATATCTTCACAGCATACGTTAAGCAAAATTGTACAATACATTTTCACTATATATGTATATGTATATATGTACTAATTAAAAATAATAATTCGATCCGAACCGAGCCGAATGAACCTTTGCTCATGCTTGGCTCGTTTACAAACCGAACCGAGCAGAGTGGCTCGTTTACAGCTGAGCGTCAAATCAAACGAGCATTTTCTAAGCAATTTTCGAACGAGAGTCGAGCAGCGAACAATTTGAACAACCCTACCTATGTTGGTTATGTTCTTAAGTTCTTGTCATGACAATATCTAAAATGAGCTGCCGTTAGGGCTCCTTAAAATCCGAATCCTTTAAATAATTGGATAATCAAAGGCAATTTTTCATATGACCGGCGCAACCCGCGAAGATGCCACTAGTTAGTTTAATTTTGCAAATGTTCTTATGTGTCAATTTATTGTCTTTCTAGTTGTTCAATTGTCATGAGTTTTGAAAGTTTCAATTTTTTTTTTTTATATTTGGTTATTATTAGTTTAATTATGCAATTTTTCTTATGTTTCAAATTTATTGTCTTTCTAGTTATTCAATTGTTATGACTTTTGAAAGTTACAAAATTTAATTTTTTACAAGTTTCATATACAATCACTAACTTTTATTTATGTAATATACAAATGTATTATTTTTAATTATTAATACGATATTAAAACTAATTAGCTTATAATAATTATAAATAAACTAAATATGAAAAATAAATGTAAATATTGACAATCTAAACTGAGCTGGAGGTTGCAACCCGTAAGGTTTTTGCAATCAAAGCTGATTTGAATGTTTGTTAGGGTGGACTCGTTGCGGATGTTCCTAAGGACAATTGAAGGTTAATAGTTGATTTCATTATCTTTACACATAATTATCCACCATGGTAGCTATACGCTTAAAAAAGAAAATTATAAGTTTTAAATTATATTTTCTTTGTTGAAAAGTTTGTAGAAAGATACCTACCCATCATTAATCATCAATATATTATTGTAATAAGTATATTAGTCTAAAACACATCATTTTTTTGCTTATTATATGATAAATATTATTATATGGTGATAGTGATGATAAATAGTTATTAAATATATATATATTTATTAATATAACTTTTTTTCTTTTAATTTTTTTATTATATTGTATTAGATAATTTCATTATATATATATATATATATATAAAGAGGTTGACATGGAATAATTGTTTGCTTTAAGTGGTGGAAAATAGGGCCAGCTCAATTGATAGATATCATATGGCATCCACAAAGTTTTTTCTCCGATCACAATGTTAGCTTATATACATGCGAAAACAGATTGTAATACAAATGATGAAAGTGATGTGGTGAAAAAGATCCTATGGTTTAAGTAAAAACCCACATGTATACTCATGCGTCCTTGTCTATATTACTACTATGCTTTAATGATTTTTTAATATAGTGTACTTTTCTAGCACTAATAATGTATTCCTTTTAATTTTTTTATTTTATTGTATTAGATAATTTCATTTCCTATATATTGAAAGAGGACGACGTGGAATAGTTGTTGGCTTTGATTGGTGGAGATGGTGCCAGCCCGATCGAAAAGAGGACGACGTGGAATAGTTGTTGGCTTTGATTGGTAGAAATGGTGCCAGCCCGATCGATGGATGTGCCACATGGCATCCACAAAAGTTTTTTTTTTCGATCGCAGTGTTAGCTTATATACATATGGAAACAGATTGACAATTTGGAAGATAGGCCATGTATGGTTAGGTTCCGTTTGTATACTTGGTAAAATTTGGCATATCTTAACCAAACCCTTCGCATGAGCTCGATGTGCACTTTTATGGTCTGGAGAGGCTTACTTATCTTATAGTTTAGCGGCTATATCTGTCTTTGATTTCATTTCTTGTTGTTTTGTCTGCTTCAATAATACGGCCTATCCTAGTGAGTTTTATGGACTCACTGGACCAGAAACTTCTCAAGCTTAAGCATTTACTTTTTCTAGTTAGAGACCAACGTCTTGGAGCTAACGTAGGATCCGCTCAAGGGCCTACCGGTTTAGGTAAATATTTAATGCGTTCCCTGACAGGAGAAGTCATTTTTGGAGGAGAAACTATGCGTTTTTGGGATTTGCGCGTTCCTTGGTTAGAACCTCTAAGGGGCCCAAATGGGTTGGACTCGTGCTCCTTTAGGTTCTTTAAATTCTGTGGGTGGGGTAGCTAACGAGATCAATGCAGTCAATTATATGTCTCCTATAGGTTGGTTAGCTACTTCTCACTTTGTTCTAGGTTTGAGTAAAAACCCACATGTATACTAATGCGTGCTTGTCTATATTGTTACTACTACGCTTTTATAAATTTTTAGTATAGTTTACTTTTCTAGCAGTTATAATATATTATATATAAATATATTAAGGACCAACGATGAGCAACAGAACATCGATACCGAAACATGTATCGATTTTTGTTTTTATAGTTTTAATGTAAAACGTTTGTCGCAGTCCTTTGAGTATATCAAGATTTTGTTTCTGTTTCTATATCGAGGGTGTTGGCGACATGTAAAAATGTAATATAGGTTAAGAGGTTTTGGTAACGATAGGAGTGTCGCTAACTTACCGATGTTGTGAGGAACTAAATCGATTTCGATCGAACAACCTGGATACTAATACCATCAGAACCGTCATCGATATTTGTTTTTATGGTTTTCGATCGATGTAAAACACGTGCCGTTTATTAATGGTTTCTATCAATATTCCCTTTTTGTATGTCATAACTCTTTTGAGGGTTTTCTTTTTCTGTTGGTATACCGAGTGTCGATACTGAACCGATACCGTGATGAACAAAATTGATACTGACTAAAATCCCGCGCAACGTGCGGGAGATATTACTAGTTATTTATTAAAGGTTAATCATCTACCACTAAAAAATTGATTATCATCGAGGAGAAAGTATTGACAAAACTATTTTTTGTTTAGTCTTTTGGATGTATTCTTTGTTCACAATACCATTAGTTCATGATATCAAAATGGTATATTGAACATTTTCTGAAAATTTTAACCGGTTCAAAAACTCCAGTTCACTCATACCTCAATTGTCAAGAGTGGATGAAACCTAAGTTCACAAAAATATGATGGATCTTATCATCTTACGTTGGTTGTGACATTGGCTTGCATGTCATCATCGGTGGTTCGATTGTTTATCATATTGTTTTTTTTTTCTATGGTCGTACGTAAAGATATATTCTCCGATATATATGAATTTTCTTTCAAAGATTTTGATCTCCTATTTAAAATTTTTAAAGAAATTAATGAAGTTTTGGATTATTTTCAAAGATTTCGAGATCATATTTTAAAATTTTCAAAGAAATTAACGAAGTTTTGGATTAAGTAAAAACGTGTAAATTATATTTAAATGCGTCAAAGACTATGTTAGTTTTACTAGAATCGTTGAATATGTATCTATATGAATATAAATGAGACAAACTTCATAAAAGTCTAAGGTGGACCTTTAGATGTGACACGACATAGCCAAAAATCATCACATTTGTCAAATAATTATGAAAACAATTCTTATGATCTAGTCACTTTTGAACGATAAAACAATGGTGTTGTAAACCAAGACCGGCTGTCTTCATACGAAATGGACGGTTGTTATCGTCTTATAAGCAGAAAAGATAAAGACGAACCCTAAGAATAATTGGTCTTGATGGCTCATCCAAGTCATGTTTCCTTTCAAACATTAGACCATTCATAGTAAGGAACTTTAAATACATCTAAAACCATGTCTACTCAGCTACCACATCATAAAAACATTCATTATTTAAATACATTAAAACTCACCCAACAAAAAAACCTAAAAACACTCAAAACTATTACCACATTATCACCACCTTTTTAATTTTAAACCACAAGTTTACATCGCTCATTCTCTCTCTGTATATTATAAATACTTAAAGTACACGAGTCCCATCATTTACTCATTTTTCTAGTTCTTGGAGAACCATAAAATGGGTATAAAACATGTCCCACAATAGGAAAAACATGAAAATATGCCACATAGACATAAAAACATAAAAAAAATAGTTTATTGGAGGTCCTCTTAAAGATGCGAAAAATGATGATGGAAGTAGATACTTCCAACTTGTTTGCCTAGAAATATCACGTTTTTTTCACTCACTACTACAAAATTGGACATTAGAAACTGTTAAAAACGGTCACAAAACGAATGTAAATTCCATTTTTTTTATCACTCCATCGCTATCTATTTTGCGACAAAATAGTTTACCAGCCCTTTTAGAAACCCAATTGTCGTCGCTAAATTTGCGACCGAATATGGAACAGAGTACTACGTGTTTTACATTTTAAAAAGAAAATCGCTATCGATTTTGGGACTGAATTTGTTTTCTAAAATGCTGCGAGTTATTAAAAACGGTCGCAAAAAATTACAATTTGCGATCGTTTTTATCAGCCACAAACCGGTCGCTAACTTTGCGATAGTTTTAATCACAAATTTCGTGCACTAATACCGAATCTTGTAGTAGTATCTAAGAGCATTAACAATGAAAACCTTAAAATATGTGAGTGAGTTTAGTTATATTATAAGGAATGGTCTTTAGTGTTTTTGCGTGGTTGTGAGTGGAGGAGAAAGCAAATATACGGGAAAGTTGCTGTTCATCTGTAAATATATGGAAAAAAATATCTGGAGAGAGAAAACTTTATAAATTTTTTAATATTTTTAAAAATGATTGTGAGTGAAAGAGAGAGAAAAATAATGATAAAGGTATAAAAAATATTAGTTAATTGAAAACAAAAGAAAAAAAAGTTGTTTTTAGTAGAAATATATATATAGACAGAGAACTCATTGCAAATGTTCTAAAATAGCCATGATTCTAGCCAAATTTCCCTCATTGTAATAACAAATCCAGTTTTAAAGTTCGGTATCAAATAAGTATCGTTGCATTGTCGGTATTAAAATTTTAACCACAAATTGCCAAAAAGGCAATGCCCTTCACCGTAGGTCATCCACTACTCAGCAAAAGACCAAAAGGTACCCACTGTTGCACTTAATTTTAGTAAATTATTGTAGCAACTTTTTTATTTTGTGATTGTTGTATAAAACTAGTGAGAATTGATCAAAAGTCAACCGTGGAGATGTGAAAAGTCAAAAGATTTGAATGATGGTATAATCTATTGTGGTTAAATTGATTTGAATTATTCAAAGTCAAAGGATTGATATACAATACATGTCTCATCTTATTAAATTGTTATCTTGGCGTTCATATTTCCGAATCTTAATATATCTATGGCCATTGAGAACCCGTGAAAGGAAAATATAAAGCGATAATGAGACGTAGCTTTGTTGGATCATTTTATCCAGCAGATTGAATCAATAGTAATATTATATTGTAAAAATGTTTAGAAAATTATATTTGAATAACGGTAAAACGGAAATTGTATCACAAAAGTTAGAAAATTATATTTGAATAATTGTAAAATGTAATGTTTTATTTTGTTTTATCATTTTATATAATAATTCATCTCACTGGTAAAGATTACATACAAATTTATTATTTATATATTTTTAATATTCAATCTATGTAATACATGAGTTCATAAGCTAATATCTTATAATCATATTCTTTTGATATTATAAAGACGTTATAATATTATAAAATTTTAATTTGAATATCTAAATGCTGACTATTCAGTAAAAAGGTTGTCTTAACAGTCAAAGTTATAGTTTTAAAGACTTTAATCTTATAAGGCATATTTTATTTAGAGTAGGATTTTTTTTGAATATGTAATATTTTCTATAATAGGATGATATTCCTATCTCGTCTTATTAGCTCTATTTTTTTAAAAATAGTATCTATATCAAACTATTACTAGTCATTTACCCGCGCGATGCGGTGGGAGTGACGATTTAAATATGATACTTGTTTACCGTTAGTTTATCAGTCGTCTTGTGATATAGTGTATAGTACTTAAATTAGTTTTCTTATTCGTGATATGTTGGCACTTGTTTTTCTGTTAGTTTATCAATTCTTTGGTGATATACTTTTCTTAATTTTTTAGTTGTAGCTTCGGCGTGATCGATATACAAGAAGAGTAGAAAACAAGGAAGTAGATGTTTTAAAAACAAACAGTTAATAAAATAAAACGCATTAGGGTATTTTTATGATCATCACTTAAAAGAATAATAAAATGTTGGTACCTTCCATTTCTCATTCGGTGTTGTCATTGTTGCGAACCTCATCGATCGATACTCCATGACGTGGTCCGTGGTATGTTAGCATGCCAACCCAACTCACCATTAGGAAAAAATAGAGGATACGACAATGGATCGTGACAACTGAAGTACAGCTGAATAGTTTGGCTATATTCCGACCTACCGTAAATAACAATACTTCGTTTATACGAAGTGATATTGTCATTACCTTCAACCCAAATACCAGCAACCTATATAATCATCAACTATAAGTAAGTAAAATAAGCAATACTATTAAATAATTGTAATTATTATAATCTCTGATGTTAGACAAACACTATTAATAACATCAGATGTTAGATAAATACTGATGATGTTGCTACTTCTGATGGAGTAATAACATCAGATGTTAGACAAACACTAATGATGTTGCTAACCTCTAATGGAGTAATAACATCAGATGTTAGGCAAACACTGTTGGTGGTAGACAACTACTGCCGAGTATAACATCAGTGGTTAGTGAGTCTGTGGTTGAATAAGTGGTTTTGCTATACAACTATTGTTGGTGTGTTAGCAGTGGTTTGTCATCAGTGGTTTCTGATCAGTGGATACAACTGACGTGTAGTAGATTTACTAGATAAAACTGAACAAACAGTAACTTAATGATGGGACGTGCCATCTTTATTACTGAAATTTATTATAGAAAATTTCCGCCCAAATTACGCGCCAAAAACATTTTATATAAACAACCTCAGGCCCTTCCATTGATTACACAAAAAAGCAAACGCCATAATTTACTAAATACCATATGGCAAACCTTGTTTCTTGGATATTCAGTTTTTCGATGAAGTTTCACTGAAAGAGGTGGACAACATTCTTAGGGCATTATTAAGTGAGCATAACAATGTTGTCCATCTCATTCAGTAAAATTTTATTGAGATAAACCTCACTTTTTTCAAATTAAAACGCCAAAAAGTTCAAAATAGCAGATGGCAAACCTGTAAGCTGTGTGTTCTAACATGCTCAAAGATGGCAACCGTGATTAAAATGACAAAAAAGTTAAAGCAACCACAGATGGCAAACATCGTTTCTTGGAGATTCAGTATTGTTCTCCATGAATTTTCGCTGAATGGATTCTTAGGTGAGGGGGATAACTCAATAAGATTTTGCTGAATGAGATGGACAAATCTTCAAGAAAAAGAGCTGATGACAGTGATATGTCATTTTGTGTGCTTTGTTCTTGAGAAAGGTTTGGATGAGAAGAAGAGACCTATGCCAGTGTAAACGCTATTTTGGACTCCATTTTAAATGATGAAGAGTGGGATGAGCATGAAGATGATGGCCAAATATCATCCATGTCACACCCCGACCCGCAGCGGAATAAGAGTCGGGGCATAATTGGGTTATCACCAAAGCTCATGATATTTACTAATATGTTTCATATTTAGTAAAGTCAAAGTTACATTTCCAAATATCCAAACATGTCCATACAATACAAAGAAAATAAACCAAACATAACAATCCCAAACTCTAAATCATTTTATTCTTCTAGTCCAATCCTATGTGTTTCTGGCTGCTGCTGGTTCACCTGTATCATGTGTAAAAATGGGAGTTTTTGGGTCAACATAAGTTAGCGAGTGAACCTTGTTAGATAAACATTTGTTATTGATTTTCTTGTTAGTTTATCAATGAAAAATTGTGCATAATCATAAATGAGCAAATGTAAATAACCAAGCAGTAGCAATAGCAATCACAACTATAACATACAATAACACATGATAGCATACATTAACATACCAACATCATACGGTAAATAACATGAATGAAACTGTGCGATCAAGGCTCAATCAAACGGAGCCGATCGTATTGCATGTACTGAAAATGAAAATGTCTGTGCGATCAAGGCTCAATCAAACGGAGCCGATCGTATGTGGGCACGCCAGGTTCACGCTCATAATGTAATGGGGAACATGCTCAACGCTCATAATGTAATGGGGAGCGGCGACCTATGAAATTGCATGTACTGAAAATAATAAATTGCATCTAACGATAACCACACAACAGTTGAAACAAACTGAATACACATGTTCATGATATGATGTATGCACAATGATTTAAATATAATATATAGCAAGACACATGATACACCCCAAAACGTGATTAAAACGGGGAATTTGTAAGATTCACTCACATTGGGTGCGTTGGATTGGAGATGGTGAGATGCGCACGAATTGGATGAGCGGAACAACGAGAAATAACTAACCTAAATAATAACGGAAAAATATAGTAAATGAGTGGATTTTATTAAGGATTTTAATGGAATTTTTAGATATATTTTTGTGAGTTTAAGACTATTTTCTATCTTTGAAAATGTTATTTTTAAGTATTTTTAATTGATTTTTAAATTAAATTAAATAAAAAAATTGTTTATTTTGCGTTGACCGTTGACCGTTGACTTGTTGACCTGTTGACCGGTTCGGTCAGTGTGTAAGTATGCGCTGGGTGAGACTCGAACCCGAAACCTCCCGTACGCGTGCACGCAGCTCTACCAACTGAGCTACGTGTCTAACCCGAAATAATCTTGTTTTTAATTATATTTATATACTAATTCGATTTAACCAAAATTCTTTTAATTTCAAAAACATTTTAATTCGTTCAACCGGTGCCAGTAACAGGTTTCGAACGCGTGACGTGGGACTTAGTGTTGCACACAGTCCACCGCTGGACTGTGTGTCTAACCTGTTTAGTATCTCGGTTTTTATTATACTTAACAACTAACGGGATTAACCCGGTTCAGCTTTAATCAAAAAGGCATTTTATTACTTAGAGGGTGCGTGTATCAGGGATCGAACTCGTGACGTGTGCGTATTATTTGCACACAGTCCACCGCTGGACTGTGTGTCTAACCCGTTCATTTTATCAATTTTTATTAGTCTTATGTTATACTCTTCTTCGTTAATTTTACCCAGAAAACATATTCCGACTGTTATGACCGATTCATGACATATTCGATTTTCAAACATTATAAGTAATTTAAAAGTAAAGAATGGAGAGAGTTTGGGGAAAAAGATGTACCGATTAGTGTTGTTCACAGAATTCCGGCAGAGGTTCGTCGGTTCTGAAAGTGAACTCCGGCTGTTAAAATCAATTAACAGCTTTGTTCGATTATTTAAGAAGTTGAGGCACTTAAACAAAGTTTAACAGAAGTTTGGAAGATCATACCAGTTCTCGGTGTGTTTCCGGAAGTTTCAGAAGTTTTCCGGCGAAGGTAGGATTTTCGACAAACATTGACTAGGATTGATTCTGATGGTGGAGTTGTGTTAGTGACCGATTAATCACATGATTGAAACAGAAAGAGTCGAAGGAATTACCGTGTAGATGTGAGTCCCGGTTTTCCGGCGACTTGTAGAATTTTTCCGGCGAGTTGATTTAAGCTTCTCCGGTGGACTGTAAAGTTGCGGAAATGCAATTGAAGGTCTTGCAAAGTATTTTGAGTCGCAAGAGAGGTCTAAGATTGAAGTAATTCAGATTGTTGGTTGGTTTCGGTTATAAAACCCATCATCATCCGAATTCAAGTCAATTCAAGTCTGAATTGATTAGAATTTGTCGGTTCATCGGTTATAAACGTGAATGTGCGATTAATCAAACGATTAGACGATTGAATTGCCGATTTCAGTTTCTCAGTTGGCGCAACCGGTTTAACTGGGTTTGTGTATAAATGTTATTTGTTTCCTAGAGATGACAGAAAACAACAAGTGGCGGAGTGGTGATGTGTGTGTGTGTTAAGTCTTTGGATTTCAGTTCTAGCTGACCCGGGTTCGAGTCCCGGCAGCAACATTTCATTTTTATTTATTTTGTTTTAACTTTTTATCAAATATAATTTTTATAGTTTAGTTTGTTTATTAATTATGTATCATTATAAATCAAAATAATCATAAATATACAACGTGACATTTATAACTTGATATTCGATTACAAAACGGAGCGGGTTTTGGAAACCCGTTTTTGACAAGTGTTACAATCCAAGCAAAAAAACCCACTCACAATCACACCCCAATAATAGCATCCACAAAAAGGCATCGATCTATGTCTCCAACATCCACAAAACCACTTCAACAGTCAACAACAAAAGATCGCACCAAAAACTAAAACGCCATATTTTGTTGAATGATTTGCATCACCTAGAGCAGGACGTTTCAGCTGTGTAGGGAAATCGACACCTATCTAAGGAATTCAAAGGTTCAGGGGACAAAAACTTCAAGAATAAGAGACTGATGGCAGTGAAGATTTGGATGAGAAATTGGATTAGCATTTTTAGTTTTTTTCTTTTCTATATTTTTGGGTGTCATTTTCTGTGGTTTGTTATCTAATTTTCAGCTAATAAAATACATTATTTCTCTAATTACTTATAGCATGCCAAAATGCCACAAATGCCAAACACCAAAACTATAATAAAATTCCTTTAATCACATATTATTATTAACTCCAAATAATTACTGAAATGTATAAAAGAAGGTGCAAGAGAATAGAACAAAAGGGTGCCTTACAAAAGTTTAATTTTACCATCTTTATCTATAAAACACCATTAAAATACAACACGCCAAACTGAAAAAGATGGGACTCGTTACAACCTTAATAGATAAAGCTGAACAAACAGTAACTACAAACAGTAACTGAAACGACGGAAAATTTTATTACTAACATTTATTATATTAAAAACCACACCATGACAATTGATTTTTTTTTGTATTTTCAAAACCCCATAATGTCACATTATAGGTCTGCATCCTACATCACACGACAAGAGATACAAAAAGTACACATCAAAAAATTACTATTATTTTTTAGCACCAAAAACATATATCCAGCTACGCGCCAAAAAAATGTCATTATATAAGTAGAACAGGTAAACAAACTTAACACTTCACAAATTATCTAAACACGCCACAAATTGATAAAAAGATTCATGGTGAAGAAGTGAGTGATTAGGGTTTTGAGAAGAAGGAGAGTAATGAAAAAAATTATGAGAGATTTTTGCTTTTGAAATTGAAGTGGAAACTCTGTTTGGATGAAACAAGGTTTATAAAGGTCTGATGGCTATCATCTGTACACGTGTAAACTTTGTTGGATATTGGATGACAGTTGTTTGAAAACCTCTGTTGGAGACCAGCAGTGGTTCTGAACAGAAGAATGATCAGAGGAGATTTTACACTGTCAGAGGATAGATTATTAGTGGATTGGGAAAACAGTGGGTTCACCAACAGTGGAAGTAGGAACAGAGGATACACTTTTAGCAACGGATAGATTTTCATGGAGTAATAACATTAGATGTTAGGCAAACACTATTGGTGGTAGACAACCACTGCTGGACAACCATTGTTGAGTATAACATCAGTGGTTAGTGAGTCAGTGGTTGAATCAGTGGTTTTGCTATACAACTACTGTTGGTGTGTTAGCAGTGGTTTGCCATCAGTGGTTTCTGATCAGTGGATAGGATTACAAGGATTGATACTTATTTTCTTATAAGTTCAGGGATCATTTATGTCAATTTTGCATTTATGTTAGTGGATAGGACTACAAGGACTGATACTTATTGTCTTATGTAATGAAGGTTATTAAAGACAGGTGTAAGAAAAGTTGACTATATTGACAATGGTTCAAATGACAGGTGTAACATCCGTCGGGTCGGGGTGTGACAACAGGTGTAAGAAAAGTTGACTATATTGAGAATGGTTCAAATGAAGTTAGATTCTAACTGCGGATTATTATATGTATATTGTTAGGATCTGAGTTTGAAACTGTTTATGAAATTTCTAAAAATGGTAAATGAAAGAAGATAAATTAAATCAACTTGCATCATCGGTTAGTGACTATAACTTAGTGGTTAGTGAGTCAGTGGTTTGCATCAGTGGGCATTTATGTCAAGTTTGCTTAATTTATATCCGTTGAGCGATTGTTTACATTGTCATGCTTTCGTAATTATGATTACTTGCATATGACTCACAATCTCCCCCTCAGCCTAAAATCACTGATTTGTTCGTACAAAATGTAAGGAAGATAACTTAGATTGATAATCGATGAAAGTGATCAAATAGAACAATACAGACACTATTCTATTTATACTACAATCCTAACCACTGAACATCTTATTATGATGTCAGCATGAAAGTGACATTTAACAAAAATAACAAACTAATAACATCTGCTAAGCTAACCATTGCTATACACTAAACATTACAATGACTGATAGAAAACACTGATAATACATCCGCTGTTGGTCTTCAGCAGAGCTTTGCCTTGACAGACCTTTAGCTTTGATCTTCAGCAGAGCTTTATCTTGGCAGACCTTTTACCTTTAGTTTTTAGTAGAGCTTTGCCTTGGCAGACCTTTAACTTTAGTCTTTAGCAGGGCTTTGCCTTGGCAAACCTTCAGCTTTAGACTTCAGCAGAGCTTTGTCTTCAACAGATTTTAGCTATGGCAGACCTTGGACATTTAGTCTTCAGCAGACCTTGACTTGGGCAGATGTTACATTATTGTTTGGATAAGAGATTGTAGTATATTTTGACTTTCTATCTCTGTTCTTTTATAGGGTTCAATTCCAACATATATTTTATATCAAACACATATTGTTACGGAATTTAGTGTAGTTTGACAAATTACATGTAACACCCTGTAAATCGTGTCCAATAGTATAGTGACACGTGTTTTATTTTTAAATATAGTCTATTAAAGACCAATAAGGAGTTTTATTTTTAAATATAGTCTATTAAAGATAAATAAGGACTAAAGGTATCAACATGCTTAATCTGAGCCTCTGAGTGACGATCCAATGTCAACATGCTTAAATCATTAGTCTCTGAGAGACTGATATGTCAACATGCTTAAATCATTAGCCTCTGAGTGACTGATATGTCAACATGCTTGAAATTTGGCCTCTGAGTGACTGATATGTCAACATGCCTAGCCTCTGAGTGATATTGGAATCAACATGCTTAATAAGCCTCTGAGTGATCCTTTGTGAAGTCCTAACTCTCATACGTGCCATTTGTTGGACGAGAGAGTTCAATTTTTGTAAATATGTGAAAGTTGGATGATGGAGGGATTAAAAATGACAACATGTTAATTTATACCTTTGAGTGACCTTTTAACGAACCGAGAGCTCGACAATGTCCGGGCATAATCCCGGGTATGCCAAATATTGGCTACAGAGGGCTAAAAGGGCCGAAAAGGTGTTTAAAAAGGTTTTTATAAGCTTTTATAAGTTAAGGGGTTAAAAGTATCAAACTTTGAAAGTGGCCAGGGGGCGGTCGCGGTCCGCGAGAGACCAGACCTGGGTCTCTCGCGGGGCGCGAGAAGCCCTCTGCTGCAGAAAATTTGTTTGGTCTCCAAGCAAAACTCCAAAACCATTAATTCAAAACCATGGCTTCTCTAAACTGCTATGCCACATTTTGGGGCACTTTTAAGCTTCTTCTTACACCCATAAACACCTGACTTCACCTCCTTTGAGTTCTCCAACTATAAATAGGTGATCAAGATCACCATTTGAACTTGCACCTTTCGAAATCATAACTCTTCTCCCTCCTCTGGAAGTTCCTAGCTGAAAGGAGCATCCAACTTAGTTCTCTTGCATTGTAAGAAGCTCTTGCATTTTCGTTTATAGGCTTTTATAGCCAAAAGTCAAGCGTTTTCATAAAACGCTTTGACTTTCGGTTAAGACCATTATGGTCCAGCCATTGTTCGAAATGAACATGGCTAAGTGATCGTAATAAGGTAGGTGTTAGTCCCTATAAAGGGCACCTCCTGAAGATCACGTTTGCTAGACCAATTGACGGGTCAAAGTTATGATATTAAAAAGTCAAACAGGCCATTTTTCAGAAAAATCATAAATTGATCTTATATATGTTATGAAACATGTTTTGACACTTAAACAAGTTGTTAGTAATTAATAGAACATGTAAGAACATGTTTGGCTCGTCAATGTCAGTTCTAGGGTCGGTTCACAACCGAAAGTCGCGAAGTTTGACTTCTGCTTTGACTTTCAATTCTGACCCGATTTAGATTAGTTACTTACTGATCTAAAGTTGCATTATGATCTTTATATAATGTAGCATAACCCTTTGAGGTTATATTACATGATCATAATCAGAATCCAAGTTTATGCGCAAGTTCCATAATTATGCCATCTTTGACCAAAATGCCCTTTTTACATAAAACAAGGTTTTAAATGGTAATGAACTTAAAAATGAGTTTCCTATTGATATAATATTACAAGTTGGATTATTTGGGATGTTAAACCAAGTTATAAACTGAGTTTTCAAACAGGTCCTTAAATTATGTCGATAATTGACGATTTTAGCCCATGTGGCTTATAAAATAGTTTTAATCAAATATTTTCAAGGTAAATCATTTACCTACTGATATGTTATACTAAATAACATATTTTAAACATTTTAATCTGACTTTAACATCAGTTTTCATAAACATCAATTAAAGACGTCATTTTAGACATAAGCGCCGTTTCGGCGTATAGTATGGTTTTAAACCATATTATTTACCAAGACTTGTTACCTACTGATTTTGAAACTTTTTTTAAACATATTTACAGTAGGTACATGTTATAAACTCAGATTTATAAACTATGTGTAAAATGACCAAAATGCCCATTCGATGCATAGTTTAGTCATAAAAGGTAAAATACACATGTAGTTGGTACCTACTGATATTAGATCATAAATAAAATATTTTTCCAGAATACTTATGATGGTAAACTTAAAATATATTCAAGTTCCTTTTATACGGTATATGATTATCGAAATGCCTTTATGAGGCATAATTTCATTTTAAAACTATAACGGGCATATAAGTTGATATCCTACTGATATCTTAACTTATTTAAAATATAATGGCATATAGAACTTGTCCATGACTTATCCGGTTACCCGATATCGCTAATTTACGCACGGTTACGTATATGTAACTATTTTTCGGAAATTAACCGAAACGGGTTTAACCTTGTCATTTAAGCCTCAAAATCCAGAATGTTAATAGTTTACCCATATTAAACAAGTCAAGGTACTTGTGATTAAAATACATTCTATCTAATCATCGTTTAATATAGCGTCATACGTTTTGATCAAGTACGCTAGTCGGTCTAAGTCTATGACTTAAATAAAGACCGTTGGTATTTAATTGGTTAGTTTATGCCATAATCCAGACTAGAGACTTGCCGATAAATGCTATCTGCACTTAGTCCTTTTTGTGTACGGCTGAGTTATTAAAAATCTAAAGAAGACTAGCTCAGGTAAATACTCTCGACTTATTTCCCCTATACGGGCTTGGGTTACGGTAAATTATTACCGCTTGGTCGGAAATGGGATTCAATCGAACGCCGGTTCGGAGATAATCAATCCGCATATTCTATTTTAATCAGTTTTGTTTGATAATTTAAACATCGGGGGTTAACTACCGTGTCCTGGATATCATCGTCTCATTACAATAGAAATGGCCACGACCTTAGCGCGGGTGTAGGCATACACCCGATAGACGCTCAATTATGCATTCCCACAAGGTTGGGAGGAATTGACTCATTCGTGAGTCCAAAGTGGTGTGTACGTTAATTGTGTCTCGGTTTTCGTACCGAGCCCCGTATGTATGACACACATGTAAATCTGTTAACAAGGTTGGACCGTCAATTAACCCAAGTTATAAAAAGAATTTTTGTGCTGATACGCACTTAAAACATTTTCGAAATGTTTTCAAAATGAGTCAGTTGGGTGTATTTACCAGCGAAAGCTGACGTATTTTCAAAAGACTAATCTGTAGGTACAATACGAAAATAGGCCGGAAGTGCTCGGTAGTGATAGAGGGTCTTGCAAATCCTAAATCAGCCCAAAGTCTGTTTTATATTCTTTCCATGTACAATTTATGATCCGCCTGTGGATCTTCTATTACAAGCTTGTATATTATTTTGTATTTTCGAACATTCGGTTTGTAATAGTAATTTTACTCAAAGACTTCCGCTGTGCAGTGTTTAATTGACTATGATGATTATCAACTGACGTAACGATACTCCCCACCCGGGCCCACCGGTGTATGGATTTTGGGGTTGGAAATCCGGGGTGTGACAGGGTTGGTATGAGAGCCAACGTTTGAGAGAATTAAATATTAGCCTTTTATGTTTAGTCTCAAACTTACACAAGCACATTCCTTAGTCTTCCAAGTCTAGGCATTGACCTAGGATTACTCATTTCATTATTAAGTTATAGTATGTTTTTGAATCGATTTTTACAAGAAAATGCCGCCACGTGTACGCGGACAAAGTGGATGAGGAAAAGGTCCAATGAGAGGAGGACCATTGGGACGCATCCCCCCTCAACCTCATAACTCAGATGCATACCAAGAATCAGGAGATTTGTCTCCATGGCAACCAGCGAGATGTTCCGTCTCTAATAGACACTCGCCCTCACATTCCCAAAATTCTTACCACTCACACCACTCCTACCATTCTCACCATTCCAATTCTCATCACTCCTACCACGAAGAATTTAACCCTAACCATTACTTAAACACGCCTCCAGCCGATCATAATCAGTTGGACCAGCCACATCCTATGGACGAGGACACCGACCCGGAGATCCCGCCGTCGGGATCAAACATACATCCCATTGAAATATCAAGCGATTCAAACTCTTACGCTGGATCGCCCTACCAAGGTCCTAATGAGTGGGATCAATACTTGAACCAATTCACATTCACCCACACTCCTTCTCACCACTCTCAACCACCTCAAGTTCAAGAAAATGTCCATATGGAACCCGTGGACCAACCTCAACCACCACCTGAACCACCAAGGAGGAAGCGTGGAGCACGTATGTCGGTACATGCCGGACAAAGGTCGGGATCGCTCCCCCTTTGCCCAATTCTTACCCCACAATTCAAGAGGACCACAAATGGGTGGACCCTTTAATGTTCCGCCTATAGTGGAACCAACACCAACGCCTGCTGTTCAACCACCACCATCGGGTTATACTAACCCAATCCCCATGTATCCAGACACGTCTGGATATGATCCTTTTAACCCATCTACACCGGTAGACTATCAAGCATGGTCGCAAGACCCATACATGCAGGCGGTTATGCGCAACGCACTTTACCCATCTCCTTTCCCACCTACTGGATATCCAACTTATGGCTACCAGTATCCGGTTATGCCACAACCTCAACCACAACCTCTGCCACCACTAGAGGCCATTAATGAGGCCTTAGAAAGGATGAAAGAAATGCAGCAACATGCAGAGAAAACGGAGAAGAAGACAAACAAGTTCTTCAAGAAACTCTCCAAGTTGGTCAAGGGAAAGAAGGACGAGTGAAGTCCCTTATAATTATATGTAATCCCTGCTAGGACATTGTTATTTCTTTTAGTCCCTTTGTGGTCATGTTTATTTCCTTTAAGTCCTTGCATGGACGGTTTATTTCATTTTCCTAGTATTGTAATTTCTTATGAAAATTTAATGAAGTACTTTTGGAATTATATATATATATATATATATATATCATCCTCTTGAAAACGAGCGCCTCGATTTTACTCGATTTTATGCTCTGCTATATAATTCCAAAAGACCTTAATATATTTGATTATGCCAAGTGGCGCAGACCACACATTGGGCAAGAAATGATAGTTAAGTACGAAGGGGTCTTCTATCAGGATAGTTAAGGGAAGTTATCCTTCTATCCAGGAGTGAGGGACTAGGTCCAAACCTCCAAGGTCATTAAGGTCGAAGGTGACCGGGACCATTAATCAATTGTTAAGGTACTCTTATGTAAGAATGTTCATACTCTTGGTAGTGTGGCTTGAGGAACCACACTAGCCGTCAGGCCAATGTGCCCAATTAATTGTCCAACGGGACAGGCTGATATGCAATATACATCTGATATGATGTAGGCCAATGTGCCCACTTAATTTTCCAACAGGACAGGCTGATATGCCATATACATCTGATATGATGTAGGCCAATGTGCCCAATCAATTGTCCAACGGGACAGGCTGATATGCCATATACATCCGATATGATGCAGGCCAAGGTGCCCAATTAATAGTCCAATGAGACAGGCTGATATGCCATATGTATTATGTCTTAAGTGACAGGCTGATATGCCTTATATATATTATGACCAAAATGACCGGCCAATGCGCCCAATTATTATGTCCATTAGGAACAAGTCTATGAGCTATATAATTGTCAATAATGACAATGACAGGTGTGACATTGCGATCCACTGTCCAATGATATATGGACTATGTCTAAATTGTAATTTGCCTTTGATGGTCCTATTAAGACCTAGGCCAAATATAGATATGTTAAGCCTAAGAGTTGTGATGTTATTCACACTAGTATAGGCAATGGATTGTTATATCAAATATTGAAAGCCGATATGGTTAATGCGCCATGGCTAAATGAAGTTTTATTGGTATATAGAAACCAAGACTTAAACATGGCTAACTCAAATGAAGCACAAAGTAGCCACAGTTAACAAAGCTGAAAACAAAAATATAGATGATGAAAATTTTCAAGCTCGCATTGATGCGGCTGTTGAAAAGGCCATGGGAAAGGCCATAGAAATGCTTAGAGAGTCGAGTGCCACTCGCTCTAGACCTCTATCTATTCCACCATCTTCAGCTCATAGGGAGAGCTCTGTTCACTCTTCAAATGCGAAGAGTGAACCAAAGAAAATAGATCTTATTGAAAAGTCCCGTTCTGTTAAGGACGGATGTACTTATAAGTATTTTGTCTCATGCAAGCCCCGAGACTTTAACGGGAAGAAAGGAGCGGTAGAAGCCCTAAAGTGGCTAGATGAGATGGAAACGATTGTAGATATCAGCAATTGTACTGATAAGGATGTGGTCAAGTACGTATCACAGTCCTTCAAGGGCGATGCCCTAATATGGTGGAAAGCCATGATTCAATCAACAGGTAAGGTACACGTGTACAACTTGGGATGGTCCAAGTTTGTTGATTTGGTGAAGGAAACTTACTGCCCAACCCATGAGGTGGAGAAGTTAGAGACACACTTTTTGTCTCTTTCAATGAAAAACCTAGATTGTCGGAAGTACGTTTCTGACTTTAACTCCCTATCTAGGTTAGTTTCCTATTTGATCACCCCCGAATCCAAACGCATTGCGCGTTTTATAAATGGGTTGGCGCCCGAGATAAAGGGCATGGTAAAGGCTGCTCAGCCTACTACCTATAGGTCTGCTGTAGACCTATCTCTTTCCCTCACCCTAGATCTGGTAAGACAAAAGTCAATTAGGACTGAAATTGATTGAAAGAGGAAAAGGGAGGATAATAACTCCCAAAGATTTAAAAAGAAAGGAAATTTCGGGTCCAAGAAGAACCAGAACGCGTCTAGTGACAAACCTCTGTGCAAGAATTGTAAATATAAGCACTGGGGACAGTGTAGTATAAATCCACAAACCAAACCATGTGGTATCTGCAAGAGAAAAGGGCATAAGACCTTAGATTGTAAGGATCTTAAGGATACAGTTTGCTACAACTGCAACGAAAAAGGGCATATAACATACAATGGCCCCAAGAAACCTAAAAGTGATGATGCAAAGCCTCGAGAGGACAAGAAGTGGAATGCCCGTGCCTTTCAAATGAATGCTAGGGAGGCGGTTAATGACAACAACGTTATAACAGGTACATTCCTCATTAACAATATTTACGCTAGAGTTCTTTTCGATTCGGGTGCGGATAAATCATTTGTTGACCATAAGTTTAGTAAACTACTAAATTTACCCATAAGAACTCTAGACAAAATTTATGAGATAGAACTCGCCGATGGAACCTTAGAAATTGCTTCTTCCATGCTCTATATCCATTAAGAATCATTCCATCCCTATCTCTCTTTTGCCAATGAAATTGGCGGGGTTCGATGTTGTCCTAGACATGGATTGGTTATCTCATAACCAAGCCCGCATTGCATGCGATAAAAAGTTCATCGAGATTAAGACCCCATCTGGTGAAATGATCACCATCCCTGGAGACGCACACTATGGACTGCCAGACAAGGTGTCGTTATTTAAGGCATCCAAGTGTTTGAGAAGAGGCCGTGTCATCTACATGGCACAAGTCACTATATATGAACCAAAGCTGAACCTTGAAGATCAATCAGTTATCTAGGAGTATCCCGATGTTTTCCCTGAAGAATTACCAGGCCTACCTCCAAATAGGCAAGTGGAGTTCAGAATAGATATCATACCAGGGGCAGCACCCGTAGCTAGAGCTCCATATAGGCTAGCTCCAACCGAAATGAATGAGCTAAGAGTTTAATTGGACAAACTCTTGAAGAAAGGCTTTATCCAGCCTAGTTCCTCACCTTGGGGAGCTCCTATTCTGTTTGTAAAGAAGAAAGACGGTTTGATGCGGATGTGCATCGACTACCGAGAGCTGAACAAGTTAACCATTAAGAATAGATATCCTCTCCCCAGGATCGATGATTTATTCTACCAACTTCAAGGAGCTAGTTACTTTTCTAAAATAGATTTAGATCAGGATATCATCAACTGAAGGTTAAAAGTGAAGATGTTTCTAAGACAGCCTTCAGGACCCGCTATGGTCATTTTGAATTCTTAGTGATGCCTTTTGGGCTCACAAATGCACCGACAACATTCATGGATCTCATGAATAGAGTCTGCAAACCGTATTTGGATAAGTTTGTCATTGTCTTCATAGACGACATACTTATTTATTTTCTAGTCAAACGGATCATGAGAAGCATCTTAGGTGCATCCTATAATTTTAAGACAAGAGAAACTTTATGCAAAGTTTTCTAAATGCGAATTTTGGCTTAGAGAAGTCCAATTTCTTGGACACATGGTAAGTGAGCGTGGTATCCAAGTGGATCCCGCCAAAATTGATGCCATAATGAATTGGGAAGTGCCCAAGACCCCAACGGAGGTTCGTAGTTTCTTAGGTTTTGGCTGGATACTAT
Source organism: Scalesia atractyloides (assembly GCA_947069175.1). NCBI lineage: Eukaryota > Viridiplantae > Streptophyta > Magnoliopsida > Asterales > Asteraceae > Scalesia > Scalesia atractyloides. The sequence goes on from CAMTDV010000022.1 coordinate 8,245,750, forward strand.
AGGAGGTTCATTGAGAACTTTTCAAGAATAGCCACTCCTTTAACTTCCCTGACCCGTAAGAATATTAAGTATAATTGGGGTCCAAAGCAACAAGAATCTTTTGAGATTCTTAAACACAAATTGAGCAATGCTCCTGTGTTATCTCTACTCGAGGGTGTTGAGAACTTTGTTGTCTATTGTGATGCTTCGCACACTGGCATGGGCTATGTGCTAATGCAAAATGGCAAGGTAATTGCCTAGCATCATGACAATTAAAAGTGCATGAAAGGAATTACACCCATGATATGAAATTGGGTGCCGTTGTATTAGCACTTAAACTATGGAGACATTACTTGTATGGCACAAAGTGTGTTATATACACTGACCATAAAAGTCTCCAGCATCTGTTCAATCAGAAAGAATTAAATATGCGACAACGGTGATGGATGGAAACGCTTAATGATTATGATTGCGAGATTCGCTACCATCCAGGCAAGGCAAATATAGTTGCCGATGCCTTAAGTCACAAGGAAAAGGTTAAACCTATTAGGATTAATGCCAAGAGCATTGAGCTCAGAAATAGATTGGGTGAAAAGCTACTAGATGCGCAGAAACAAGCCCTATTAGAGGCTAATATACCTAATGAGGGATTAGGCGGAACTGTTGATCAATTAACGCCTGGAAATGATGGAATCCTAAGATTTAATGATAGAATTTGGGTTCCTATCTTTGGAGGACTTAGAGATCTAATCCTCCAAGAAGCGCACAATTCAACATACTCGGTTCACCCGGGAGGTGACAAGATGTATCAAGACTTGAAGAAGAACTATTGGTGGATGGGTTTGAAGAAGTCCATAGCCACTTATGTAGCTAAGTGTCTGACGTGTTCCCAAGTTAAGGCCGAACATCAGAAACCGTCAGGACTTCTACAATAACTTAAGATTCCCACTTGGAAATGGGAAATTGTAACTATGGATTTGATTACCAAGTTACCCAAGACCAAAAGTGGTAACGACACTATTTGGGTCATAGTGGATAGGCTGACCAAGTCAATACATTTCTTGCCAATTAAGGAAACGTATAATCCAAATAAATTAGCTAAATTGTATGTGGACAAGATAGTGTCCCTACACGGTGTGCCAGTATCTATGTATCCGATAGAGATACCAGATACACATCTCACTTTTGGAAAATTTTCCAACAATCGTTAGGCACACGATTAAATTTCAGTACGGCTTACCATCCGCAGACTGATGGTTAAAGTGAGCGTACTATTCAGACTTTGGAAGACATGCTTAGGGCATGGGTGATTGATTTAGGTGGAAGTTGGGATGACCACTTACCCCTAGTAGAATTCTCCTACAATAACAGTTATCATACTAGCATCAAGGCTGCTCCTTTTGAGGCCTTGTATGGGAGAAAATGTAGAACGCCCGTATGTTCGACAGAAGTTGGGGAGGCCCAACTATCAGGACCTGAGATTGTCCTGGAGACCACGGAAAAGATTATGCAAATCCGTGATCGTCTTAAAGCTGCCAGGGACAGGCAGAAAAGCTATGCTGACAAGAGGCGTAAACCTCTTCAGTTTCAAGTAAGGGACAAAGTCATGCTGAAAGTATCACCCTGGAAAGGTGTGATGCGTTTTGGAAAGAAGGGTAAGTTAAGCCCAAGATATATAGGACCCTTCGAGATAATCAAATGTGTCGGCATTGTAGCTTATAAGCTCAGGTTGCCAGAGGAGCTTAGCGGAATTCATGATGTATTCCACATATCTAATCTTAAGAAATGTCTAGCCGATGAGTCGCTAGACAATGTCGCACAAGGATGTGCAAATTGATGAAAACCTGAGGTTCGTTGAGAAACCAATTTCGATCGAGGATCGACAGGTTAAGAAGCTCCGAAGAAAAATGATACCTATAGTAAAGGTTAAGTGGGACGCTTTTAGAGGTCCTGAGTATACATGGGAGGTTGAGTCCACTATGCGACAAAAGTACCCCCATCTTTTTGAATAAAATCTCGAGGTCGAGATTTCTTTTTAACGGGTTAGGATGTAACAACCTGTAAAATCGTGTCCAATAGTATAGTGACATGTGTTGTATTTTTAAATATAGTCTATTAAAGACCAATAAGGACTAAAGGCGTCAACATGCTCAATCTGAGCCTCTGAGTGATGATCCGATGTCAACATGCTTAAATTATTAGCCTCTGAGTGACTGATATGTCAACATGCTTAAATCATTAGCCTCTGAGTGACTGATACATCAACATGCTTGAAATTTGGCCTCTGAGTGACTGATATGTCAACATGCCCCAGCCTCTAAGTGATATCGGAATCAACATGCTAATAATAAGCCTCTGAGTGATCCTTTGTAAAGTCCTAACTCTCATACGTGCCATTTGTTGGACGAGAGAGTTCAATTTTTGTAAATATGTGAAAGTTGGATGATGGAGGGATTAAAGTGTCAACATATTAATTTATACCTCTGAGTGACCTTTTAACGAACCGAGAGCTCGACAATGTCCGGGCATAATCCCGGGTATGCTAAATATTGGCTATGGAGGGCTAAAAGTGATAAAAAGGTGTTTAAAAAGGTTTTTATAAGCTTTTATAAGTTAAGGGGTTAAAAGTATCAAACTTTGAAAGTGGTCAGGGGGCGGTCGCGGGCCGCGAGAGACCAGGCCTGGGTCTCTCGCGGGGCGCGAGAAGCCCTCTGCTGCAGAAAATTTGTTTGGTCTCAAAGCAAAATCCAAAACCATTAATTCGAAACCATGGCTTCTCTAAACTGCTATGCCACGTTTTGGGACACTTGTAAGCTTCTTCTTACACCCCTAAACATCTGGCTTCACCTCCTTTGAGTTCTCCAACTATAAATAGGTGATCAAGTTCACCATTTGAACTTGCACCTTTCTAAATCATAACTCTTCTCCCTCATCTGGAAGTTCCTAGCTGAAAGGAGCATCCAACTTAGTTCTCTTGCATTGTAAGAACCTCTTGTAAGTGTTCTTTGCTCGTTTATAGGCTTTTATAGCCAAAAGTCAAGCGTTTACGTAAAACGCTTTGACTTCCGGTTAAGACCATTATGGTCCAGCCATTGTTCGAAATGAACATGGACAAGTGATCGTAATAAGGTAGGTGTTAGTCCCTATAAAGGGAACCTCCTGAAGATCACATTTGCTAGACCAATTGACGGGTCAAAGTTATGATATTAAAAAGTCAAACATGCCATTTTTTGGAAAAATCATAAATTGATCTTATATATGTTATGAAACCTATTTTGACACTTAAACAAGTTGGTAATAATTAATAGAACATGTAAGAACATGTTCGGCTCGTCAATTTCAGTTATACGGTCGGTTCGCAACCGAAAGTCGCGAAGTTTGACTTCTGCTTTGACTTTCAATTCTGACCCAATTTAGATTAGTTACTTACTGATCTAAAGTTGCATTATGATCGTAATATAATGTAGCATAACCCTCTGAGGTTATATTACATGATCATAATCAGAATCCAAGTTTATGCGCAAGTTCCATAATTATGCCATCTTTGACCAAAATACCCTTTTTACATAAAACAAGGTTTTAAATGGTAATGAACTTAAAAATGAGTTTCCTACTGATGTAATATTATAATTAGGATTATTTGGGATGTTAAACCAAGTTATGAACTGAGTTTTCAAACAGGTCCTTAAACTATATCGATAATTGACGATTTTAGCCCCTGTGGCTTATAAAATAGTTTTAATCAAATATTTTCAAGGTAAATCATTTACCTACTGATATGTCATACTAAATAACATAGTTTAAACATTTTAATCTGACTTTAACGTCAGTTTTCATAAACATCAATTAAAGACGTCATTTTACGACATAAGTGCCGTTTCGGCGCATAGTATGGTTTTAAACCATATTATTGACCAAGAGTTGTTACCTACTGATTTTAAAACTTATTTTTAAAAATATTTATAGTAGGTACATGTTATAAACTCAGAATCCCAAATAATTCATAAACTATTTGTAATGACCAAATTGCCCCTTCGGTGCATAGTTTAGTCATAAAAGGTAAATTACACATGTAGATGGTATCCTACTGATATTATATCATAAATAAAATATTTTTTCAGGATACTTATGATGATAAACCTAAAATATATTCAAGTTCCTTTTATACGGTGTATAATTACCGAAATGCCCTTATGAGGCATAATTTCATTTTAAAACCATAACGGGCATATAAGTTGATATCCTACTGATATCTTAACTTATTTAAAATATAATGGCATATAGAACTTGTCTATGACTTATCTGGTTACCCGATATCGCTAATTTACGCACGGTTATGTGCAGAAACCTTCCATATTTAACATATAAGGTTTTTTATATGTTAAATATGGCGGGCTGCCGCCAATAATATGTGTTTTGTAAGCCCCGTGGAGAGAAGCACCTATCTTCACCCTAAAAAGCAAAGAAAATATATCACGCAATTTAAACCTTCTTTCAATTTCTCTTCATCATAATAAGACATGCTAGACTCAGTTGCTGATCTAATCTGAAAAGAGTATACTACCATTTTTAGAAATGGTTATTAACTAAAATAAAAGGTGGCATGTGTGAGTGATGTAACACCATGTAGAATTTTACCTTATTGTGATGAACATAACTATCGCAAACCAGAGCCTTGACTTGGACTCGAACATCAAAAATAAGAACTTGGTGTAAATAACTTATTAGATGTGGTGACTTTTGTATAAGTAGAAACCTAAAAAAGGACGATGATAAGGCTGAATTTAAAGGTTCTTGAACCAACCCGCAATGTTGTCTCTTTCACCTACTCATTTTCAACTTTATTCACATTTCCAGAAAACAAAAATATATACTCTCTCCATAGATCCATTCACAAAATGTTAAAAAAATACAAAACCAACATAGATATGAAAGTATTATAACAGAACTAACAAAGAAGTTTAAAAAAACTTACAAGATATAAAATTTAACAAACAAAAACGATAAATAGGGTAAAAACGGTACCTATCTGGCCCCTAACCACAAATCTGGCGTCGTGTTCTCTCTTCTACCCACAACTACAGATCTGATGTCGTGTTCTCTCTTTCACCTGTTCATCGGTCTTCACTTTAAACTGTATTCACATTTCCAGAAAACAATATGAAAACATGCTGAAATCTTCCCTTGAGAGAGAAAAAGACTCAGATTTGAGCTTCAAAATTGTAACACCCTATAAAATCGTGTCCAGTAGTATAGTGACACGTGTTATATTTTTAATTTTTAGTCTATTAAAGACAAACATGGACTAAAAGCGTCAACATGCTCAAACTAAGTCTCTGAGTGATCTTCTGATGTCAACATGCATAAACCGAGCCTCTAAGTGACCATTAGTGTCAACATGCATAAAAATATAGCCTCTGAGTGACCATTAGTGTCAACATGCTTAAAACATACTCTCTAGTGACCATTAGTGTCAACATGCTTAAAAACTTGGTCTCTGAGTGACCGTTGTGTCAACATGCCCAACCTATGAGTGACATCAGGGTCAACATGCTTATACTGAGCCTCTGAGTGATCCTTTATGGAGTCCTAACTCTCGTATGTTCCATTTGTTGGACGAGAGGGATTAAATCCGTGATTATATAAAAGTTGGTCGTTGGAGGGGTTAAAAGTGTCAACATGTTAATTTATACCTCTGAGTGACCTTTTAACAAACCGAGAGCTCGACAATGTCGAGGCATAATCCCGGGTATGCCAAGTATTGGCTACGGAGGGTTAAAAGTGCTAAAAAGGTGTTTTAGGAGTTTTAAGGGTGTTTAATAAGTTGAGGGGCTAAAAGTGACAAACTTCAAATCTGCCTATGGGGAGCTCGCGGGGCGCGAGGGGCAAGCCTTGTGCCTCTCGCGAGGTGCGAGAGGCCTGTATCTGCAGAAAGTTTGTTTGGCCTCCATACATAATGCTAAAAACCATTTGATTCGAAACCAGGGACTTGCAAACTACTATGCCACGTTTTAGGACACTTGTAAGCACCCTCTTACACCCCTTAGCACCTGACATCACCTCCTTCAAGCTCTCCAACTATAAATAGGTGCAAGGATCAACATTTGAACTTGCACCATTCTCATTTTCAACTCTTCTCCCTTCTCTGGAAGTTCCTAACTGAAAGGAGCATCCAACTTAGTTCTCTTGCATTCTAGGAACCTCTTGTAAGTGTTCCTTGCTCTTACATTTTCATTTATAGGCTTTTATAGCCATAAGTCAAGCGTTTTATGGAAAACGCTTTGACTTTCGGTTAAGACCATTATGGTACAACCATTGTTCGTAACGAACATGACTAAGTGATCGTGATAAGGTAGGTGTTAGTCCCTATAAAGGGCACCTCCTGAAGATCGTGTTTGCTAGACCGATTGACAGGTCAAAGTTAAGTTATTTAAAAGTCAAACAGGCCATTTTTCAGAAAAATTATAAATTGATATTATATATGTTATGAAACCTGTTTTGACACTTAAATAAGTTGGTAACAATTATTAGAACATGTAAGAATATGTTCGGCTCGTCAATTTCAGTTCTAGGGTCGGTTCGCAACCGAAAGTCGTGAAGTTTGACTTCTGCTTTGACTTTCGATTCTGACCCGATTTAGATTAGTTAGCTGCTGATCTAAAGTTGCATTATGATCTTAATATAATGTAGCATAACCCTCTGAGGTTATATTACATGATCATAATCACAATCTGAGTTTATGCGCAAGTTCCGTAATTATGCCATTTTTGACTAAAAATGTCCTTTTTGCATAAATCAAGATTTTAATGATAATGAACTTGAAAACAAGTTTCCTACTGATATAAACTGAGTTTACAAGCAGGTCCTTGAATTATGTCGATAAATGACGATTTAGCCCTTGTGGCTCATAAAACTGTTTTAATCAAATATTTTCAAGGTAAATATTTTACCTACTGATATGTTATATTAAATAACATACCTAAGATATTTTAATTTGACCTTAACACCAGTTTTCATTAAACATCGCATAAGACGTCATTTTACGACAAAAGCGCCGTTTCGGCGCATAGTATGGTTTTAAACCATATTATTTGACCAAGACTTGTTACCTACTGATTTTAAAACTTATTTTAAATATTTTTACAGTAGGTATATATTACAAACTCAAAATCCCAAATAATTTATAAACTATGTGTAAAATGACCAAAATGCCCATTCGGTGCATAGTTTGGTCATAAAATATAAATTACACATATAATTGATATCCTACTGATATTATATCATAAATAAATTATTTTTCCAGAATACTTATGGTTATAACATTAAATTATAATCAAGTTCCTTCTATACAATATGAAATTACCAAAATACCCTTATGAGGCATAATTTCATTTTAAAACCTTAACGGGCATATAAGTTGTTATCCTACTGATATTACAACTTATTTAAAGTATAATGACATATAGAACTTGTTCACGACTTATCCGGTTACCCGAAATCGCTAATATGCGTCGGTTAAGTATATGTAACTATTTTACGAAATTAACCAAAACGGGTTTAACCTTGTCATTTAAGTTTCAAAATCCAGAATGTTTATAGTTTACCCATAACGTACAAGTCAAAGTACTTGTCGGGTTTAAAATACATTCTATCCGGTCATCGTTTAATCAAGCGCTATACGTCTTGATCTTGTACACTACTCGGTCTAAGTCTATGACTTAAATAAGACCGTTAGTACTTAATTGGTTAGCTTATGCCATAATCTAGACTTGAGCCTTCTGGTAAATGCTATCTGCACTTAGCTAATTTTGAATACAGCTGAGATATAATCTTGCATTTTAAACAAGGCTAACTCAGGTAAATACTCTTGACTTATTTACCCTATACGGGCTTGGGATACGGTAAATTATTACCGCTTGGTCGGAAATGGGATCAATCAATGCCGATTAGTGGCTAGTAAATCCGTATATTCTGTTTTAATCAGTTTTGTTTGATAACTTAAACATCGGGGGTTAACTACCGTGTCCTGGATATCCTCGGCTCATTACATTAGATAATGGCCGTGACCTTAGCGCGGGGTGTAGGCATACACCTGACAGACACTCAAATGCAATTACCCACACTTGTTGGGGATAACTCCTTCGTGAGTTCATAAGTGGTGTGTACTTTAATCATGTCTCTGTTTTCGTACTGGACCCTGTATGTATGGACAAACATGTGAATCTGCTAACAAGGTTGCAAGGTCAACTTTCCCCAGTTATAAAAAGATTTTGTGCTTTGTGCACTTAAAATCATTTTCAAATGTTTTCAAAATGAGTCAGTCGGGTGTATTTACCATCGAAAGCTGACGTATTTCAAAAGACTAAGTTGCAGGTACAATACGAAATAGGCTGGAAGCTGCTCGGTAGAGATATAAGAGGATCTTGCAAATCCTTAGATCTGCCCAAAGTCTGTTATACATTTTTGTACATTTTACGATCCGCCTGTGGATCTTTCGTTACAAGCCGTCTGTATACTATTATTTCGTACTTTGAACATTTCGGTTTGTAATAGTAATTTTACTCAAAGATTTCCGCTGTGACATGTTTAATTGACAATGATGTTATCAACTGACGTCACGATACTCCTCACCCGGGCCCACCGGTGAATGGATTTGGGTTGAAAATCCGAGGTGTGACAAAAATCAACAAAATCGGAAGACGCTAACAAAAATCAACAAAAATGTAACAATGGATGCAAGTATCTATTACCAGTTGGTGTCAGATCAAGCACTTGAACAATTATTTCTGGAACATCAACGATTTTGAGAGAAGATGCCATAAACCCTAGATTTACAAAATCGTCTGGAGAGAGAAATGGAGAGAGAAAAAGATGGGTTATTGGGTTGTGTAATGAGATTTGAAAAGTGTGCGGCTGGGATGAGCGGGATATTGGGTTTTTAAGAGAAGATGCCGCCCAAGGGTATTATTGGAGAGTTAATTCAATTTTAATATTCATGTGCTTTAAGCACTTGTACATAATGCATTAATGGTATTTTAAAGGAAGTATCAAATTACCTTAAGTAGTCCCTTAGATATGCTTATTAATATAGTATAGATTATTATATCACTAATATACGTGGTATAATTTAATTACATTTCATTTCTCATAGCCTTATAACTTACGACATATTTTTAAAAACACCTACACTCTTATCATTATTTTTATTTTATCAGTGTTACTGTTTTACAACCGTAAATTATAAGTGGATATAATAATGACTCAAAAAGAGGTGAAAACTTTATAAAATTATATTTCGATATCTGAAAATGCAACTTTTTATTGTTTCACTATTTTATTATGTAATAAGTTATTTACTTATAAGAATTATATACAAACTTATACATTTATATTTTTTGATATTTAACCCGTCTAATACATAGGTTTATAAACTAATATCTTATAACATTAGAATTCAGCTTGTAGCTTTCCTCTGATGATTTATCATTAAGAAACATGTAGCATAAAACAAAATTTTCATAATTATTCAGTTATCGAATTGGTTGTTTTCTTGGTGCATTAGTCAGACTAGTCAAAATCAAATACCATTATATATATTTTAAAAATTAAATATGTATATGGGTAAATATAAAGTATCTATGTTTGAAAAAGTCAAGGATAAAGTGATTGTGATTATTTTGTACGTTATATATATTAAAATGAATAAATATGATACTTTATTTATGTTGTGATCGCTGACCTCTAGTGAGGTTCATAAAGCAACGACTTTGGCGGGATCGAGCTGACACTAGAAATGTGTTCAGAATTGCATTACTAGTTAAAAAGTTATATGAAGACTGAGATTAATTCGAACTAAAATAAGTGGTAACTAATCATTAGTAGTAGTAACAAATGACTATCAATAGCAAATGTGTATTAACGACATATGAGAATTGATGGTAAATGCTTGTCGTTGGTGTCTTAGGGGTTGTTTGACAACTTCTAAATGGTTAAGTGCTCAACTAGTAAGAGGTCTGAACCATTAAGTGTTAAACCAGTAAAAACCAGTATAATACTTAACCATTCAGAGACAAATGTTTGACCAATTCAGATTAGAGATTTTAACCATTCAGACTCAGTATAATGATTAACAATTCAGAGGCAAATGTTTGAACCATAAAACATCTGCTTGCAAAACAACAATATGAACCATTAAGTGCTAAATCAGTAAAAAGTCTGAATTATTAAGAACCCTATTTAAAAAGTTAAACAAAAAGTCCCTTAATGTCATCCGGGGTACATACGAGTGGTGGCTATGAGACTTTCCACTGCTGCAACTAAGTTGCAACCTCTATTTACAGGTTTTCATATGGTATGATTTAACACAAGAAAATCAATTCATTTTCAAGGAAAAAAAATCATGTTCTTTGTAAAACACTTTTTGTATTATTTATACGCTTATTGATTTTTCAATCCACAAAATACTTTAATTAAGTTGGAGTACTTTTAAACACGAAACATATATGAAATCTAAAGTAGTGAAGTGAAGGGTTAAGTTATTCTAGAAAGGCTCATAAAAAATAAGAGGTGTACAAAGACACAATAGATCACACAAGATGACATAATTTTGAGCAAAATATAACACAATGCCGAAAAATATAACACAATGTTGAGAAAAAAAGACATAGTGAGTTGCAAAAAAAGACACAATGATACAAATATAGAAAAGACACAATGATAATAAACAAAAATTCTAAAATCTACAACCTATAAATCCAAGAGTGAAAACCTAGAATCTCACATCCTAGACGTCGAAGAGACGATTCCATTATCGTTTGAATAAAGTCAATCAAAGTCCGGTTGATAAGCTTTATACAAATTCTTATTTTTAGAAGTATTTGTATATGAATTTGATCCTAAACCGTGAAATAAATTAGTAAACAAGAATAAAAAAGAAAAACAAAACTGGCTTTACCTCCGTTCCCGTGTTTAGAAAACGACTACTTTGACCCAATATGCATGCCACTTAATTGCAAATATAAACTTCAATCTCGATGTATTCATGGTAACCACCAAATCACCAATCCTAGAAGTCAACTCTTTAAACTACAAAAACAAAGTATTTGTGACAAAACAAATCATAACCCGCCAACCAAACATGAAACACCTTCCCATATTCCCATTTCTCCTCACCATTTCAACTCTCTTACTAACCTCCACATCAACAAGCACCATCATCCCAAACCAAAACATTAGCGACGGCCAAACCATCATTTCCGACGATGAACTCTTTAAAATGGGCTTCTTCAGCCCCTCAACAAGATCCAACCACCGGTATTTCGGTATATGGTACAACAAAATTTCAGTCACAACAGTTGTATGGGTTGCCAATAGACAAACACCACTTAATGACACCTCAGGTGTCTTAACACTCAATGATCAAGGAACTCTAATGCTCCTTGACCATACACATAATATTATATGGTCATCAAATTCGTCGCTAACCGCCAACAACAATATTCCAGTAGCACAGCTGCTGGACACTGGAAATCTTGTGATCAGGAACGAAAACGACTTCGCAGTCGAAAACTACTTGTGGCAAAGTTTTGATTACCCTGGGGATACTTTTCTACCGAGCATGAAGTTCGGGATTGATTTTGTTAAAGGTTTGAATAAATATTTGACTTCATGGAAGAGTGTTGATGACCCTTCTATAGGGGGGTATACGAATCGGTTTGATTCGGATGGGTACCCGCAAATTCTAATGCGAAAAGGGTCGAAAGTGGACTTTAACTCCGGGTATTGGAACGGGTTGCGGTTTAGTGGGATGCCGAATTTGAAGCCTAATAATATATATACATTCGGGTTCGAGTTTAATGAGAGGGAGCTTTATTATAAGTATGAGCTTGTAAGTAATTCGGTTGTGTCGCGGATGGTTTTAAACCCCGAAGGGCGGATACAACGGTTTATTTGGATCGAACGGGTGGGAGAGTGGAGGCTTTACGTGTCTGGACAGATGGATAATTGTGACCGTTATGGGTTATGTGGGGCGTATGGAATTTGTAATATTAATGATTCGCCGGCTTGCGCGTGTTTGAGTGGGTTTGAGCCTCGGGAGCCGGAGGAATGGAGAAGGGCCGATTGGTCAAACGGGTGTGTGAGGAGAGTTGAGTTGAGTTGTGAAGGGGAGATGGGTTTGTGAAAAGATCAGGTGTGAAGGTGCCGGATACAAGAAGAAGTTGGTATAATGTGAGTATGAATATTGAAGTATGTGAGAGAGTTTGTTTAAGGAATTGTAATTGTACGGCTTATGCAACTTTGGATATTAAAAGAGGAAGTGGATGCTTGATTTGGTTTGATGATTTGGTTGATATTAGATCGTATGCAGAAGGAGATGGGCAGGATATCTTTATACGAATGGCTTCTTCGGAATTAGGTATGAACAAATTTCGTTACATTTTGTAAGACAGGCTGGTTGGATAACAGGTCAAAATAACTAATTTATTGTACAATTCAGGTCATGTTAGTCTGGGACGCTCTTGTCCAAGATTCTTGTATAGTTGTTGGATTGAGTTGGGCTAAATAAGACTGGGATAAAGTTGTGATTTGATTGGGTTAAATGAAAATTTTAAATAATCATTATTTGATATTCAGTTTGATCCGAATACAGATTTCCTGAAACTAAAAACCGAATCGAAAATAGAAAGTCCAATTTAGTTTCAACCGAAAAGTGTATATGTAATATGGTTCGGTTAAGTTTTTAGTTTACTCGGCTTGAAACCGAAAAATAAACATCCCCAGTGACAAAGTTGTAAGTGCTTAAGGCCCTCTAACAGATGTCTCAAGTTCAATTCCAGCTTTCACTAGTTTTCTGCTTTTAACTCCTTCGAAGGCGACCTTTGCAGCATTGCGTTTTACCATATTCCCCTTGGTTAATGCTTACCAGTTAGCAGGGTATTATATTATGCCATTATGTGAGTTTTCCGCAACGGATTCTTGTGAATAAAAGATTCTTACAATTTTTATTCAACAGATACGAAAGCTAAAGCAAAGAGAAGAGTGAGAGTTATAGTTGTTCCTGTGCTCGTGTCAGCTACTGTTCTATTGGGCATATGCTTGTTTGTTTACAGGAAAAGAAAGCAGAAGAAGAACGGTAATGTTTCTGCTATATCCGAAAATTTTAATCTTTCCAAACGACATGTGGATTACTTACAGCGTTAGATCTTTTCATCTACAGGAGTAAACAGCGTTGTTATGGTTCGAGAAAACAACTTTGCCAGTGACAAAAAGAAGGAAGATTGGGAATTGCCATTGTTTGACTTCAACACAATAGCATATGCAACACACAATTTTTCAGATGATTGTAAGCTTGGTGAAGGAGGTTTTGGGCCTGTCTACAAGGTAATATTACTTATAAGATGTGATACTTAGTAGTTAGTAGTCAACTGAACATGTTTGGGTTGGCTTAAAACGGGTCATTTTTAAGTACTTACTGAACGGGTTGGGTTGACTCGCAACCACTTTCTAATCATGTTTTATTTACCAAGATCTATTATTTTTGAAAATGGAAACTACAATATTACAATAAATGGTATGAGTTTTTGATGTCCAGTTGACTTTAACCAGTTTGACTTGTTCAACCAATTTGACCCGTTCCCCTTCTAGCTAAAGTTTGTACTTTGGCCCGTTTGATAGGTTCAAATGATCACACATTTAGATTAGACATGCATCTCTCAAATCTGAAATTGATTAAGTGAAGTCAATGATATAAGTTTACTCTTTTCTGAATTTGTTTCAAATTATATGTTACTTGACCATTTAACTGTAACTTATCTATTGGGAAAATATACGTCCCGCGAAGCTAATTTTCATTTTATGGGTACAGAATTTGTAGTATGCAAATCAACTAATATCCACTTAAGCAAAAATATTTATTTCCAGGGAATCTTGGAGGATGGGAAAGAAATTGCTGTGAAAAGGCACTCAAGAAAGTCAAAACAAGGACTAAACGAGTTTCAAAACGAGGTTAAATGTATCGCTAAACTTCAGCACCGAAATCTTGTGAAGCTTTTAGGATGCTGCATTGATGAAGACGAGAGAATGCTGATCTATGAGTACATGCCTAATAAAAGCTTGAATTCTTTTATTTTTGGTACATTTTGCTCTAGATTTTTGTATCTGTTTTTGTTAAACAAGTTCAAATATATGAACATACCATTCACTTTTCATCAATGTGGCTTATAGATGAAGGAAAAAGAAAGTCAATGGACTGGTCAAAGCGCTACACCATTATAATTGGCATTGGAAGGGGGCTTCTCTATCTTCACCAGGACTCAAGACTAAGAATTATTCATAGAGATTTAAAAGCTAGCAACATATTATTGGATAAAGATATGAATCCAAGAATTTCAGATTTTGGTTTGGCAAGAAGTTTGGATGGAAGTGACACCAAAGCAAATACAAGAAGAGTAATGGGAACCTAGTAAGAAAATCATTTCTATCTACATTGGGGTGTTCATGCTCAAGCGGTTCTTACAAAGTTTTAGGTCCTGTTGACGAGTGTTTTTACAAAAACAACATTTCAATCTGGTCGGGTTGGTTGGGTCGGTAGTACTAGTCAAACCAACAAAGATTGCTTTTGGTAGCTCAAACCATTTTTTGATTTTTTTTAACAAATTTGTTCTGTTGGTCGGTTTGAACCAGTTTTCTTATGTTTTTTTTTTCATAATTGTTAACTTGGTTAAATTTTTAAATTGAAAAAGATGATTCACGTTTTTTATAGTTATGCATAATCATCATCATCATCATACTCAGTAAATCCAACTAATAGCAAAGCTAAGGTAGGGTCTGAGGAGGGTAGATGTAGACAGCTTTACCTCTACACCGACCGGTAAGGATAGAGATGCTGCTTCCGATGAGACCCCCGACTCGATTGTAGTTTTATATCAAGCCTCAGACCTAAGGCACATAGCACTCGAACAATCGGGAGAAAGACCGATTGGTGCATGTACCCCCGTGTCTTTCAGCTATCAATGCCACCACATGATGCATGATTAACCATCTGCCGCTTTAAACGTTATTTTCATGAAATTAGTAAAATAAGGTTAAAGTTAGTACCATTTCACTTATAGTTATGCATAATACATACTCTAAAAAATAAAAGGAATAACTAAACCATTAAACCGTGTTATTAAAATCATAAAATGTGAACCAAATTAAGTTGGTCGAAGCAGCCGATTCGCTTTCTTAAACTACCAGTATACCTTGACTAAATCTAACTGATTGTTCATTTGTTTTATGTAGCGGATACATGTCACCTGAGTATACCATTGATGGAATATACTCCACGAAGTCTGATGTCTTTAGCTTTGGTGTATTAATTCTAGAGATCGTAAGTGGAAAGAAAAATAGAGGATTTCGTCATGAGAATCATGATCTCAATCTTCTTGGACATGTAAGTTTTGATGGGTTAACTAACACATAGCTGGCGACCTATATCCTGCATTTATCTTTATGTTAAACTGAAATTCATTGCTCAGGCTTGGAGGCTGTACAAGAATGGGAAGCAGTTGGAGTTGCTTGATGGCGCGATCAAGGGTTCCTATGTGCATTCAGAAGTGAAACGATCAATTCATGTCGGTTTACTATGCGTGCAAAAGTATCCTGAAGACAGGCCGGACATGACCATGGTGGTTCTTATGCTAGGTAGCGAAATTCCATTGCCTGAACCGAAACAACCTGGTTTTTATACAGAAAGAAGGAGACCAGCAGAAGCAGAATCTTCATCTAGTAATCCTGAATGGAGTTCATCCAACCACTTAAGTGTCACACATTTGCAACCTAGATAGAAAATATCTATTTGTTAATCAAAATTTTATATTACTGCTACACTACACAGGTTACAAGATTAAGCATTGTATTTTTTGTAAAGCAATGTGCATAAGCATACTCCCATTGACGATGCAATCGTATATAATGATCTGTCAGCCCAAGCAAATGTTGCAAATGCAAAATCCACATTTATCCTTGATTATTGTTGGAACTAGGAATGACAAAAAAAATAAGAAAACCCCAAGCCCAACAGGATACTCGAAACCAATTTGGGACCGGTATTCGGGTATGGGTATGGGTATGGGTATGGGTATGGGTATGAGATTGGAAAAAGAAAATATTTTGCCTGTATGAGATTAAGTGATATCATACCCATTTACCAGAATTACGTACCCGGATTTTTTTTAGTTTTTATTTTCCTTTAACCATTATTTAAAAATGTCTAATTCTAGTAGCTTCAATTCTAGGAAAATAAACCTTTCGTCTAGGATATATATTTTGACAATACAATCTATATTTATATGATATGGGAGAAGAAATCATCTGTTAAGATTTAAGAGTAATGTTATTGTACAAATGAGTCTTAACATATAAATCAGCTTAAGGTAGTGAAGAAGAGAATTTTTTTTCTAAAATTTTTCTCCCATCTTATTAAAAACGTATTTTAGTCCCAGAAACTAAAAAAAATAAAAATTCGGAATTTTACACTATTAGAGTAACTATGTAATTAGTGTAGAGTAAAATTTACACAATTAGTGTAGAGTAAAAAAATCGTGATTCTACTAGTGTAAAATCACGATTTTTTTTTTACATTTTGCAATTAAACATACAATTTTACGTATTTCAAATATATTATGATAATAGTGATATATGTAATTTATCATATTTCTAATTTATTATAAATTTTAAAAACCTAAAACTGTTCAAATTTACTTGAAACTTCTCAAGAGTATTTTTTTTTATAAAACGCAAATGAGTATACTCGATACCCATGGAACAGATTATTAATTATCTGATAAACACGCGACGAGTATTATGCCTGTAGGCGACATGAGTTTACAATGGGATATAACGCTATCTATTAGAGGGACTAGTTTTGCATAGTTCTACAAGTTTGGGGAACAAATCTACAAGTTTATGAGCCAAGTTTATGAGCTCTGGTAATTCATTTTTCAATTTCTTTCTTTAACGTGTACATTGAGTTGATCAATAAACGAGTTGTTGATTGTATTTCTTCAATTCTTGTTTTAAGCTTAATTTCTTTGGTGTTTTTTATTAAATCCAATCGTTATTCAATTTCAACAGTTTTTTTTTAATTCTGTGAACAACTGAACATTAGGCTACAGACAATGATTCGTTTGATCGAACTTAACAGAACATTAGGTTTGTACATCTCTCGTATATCCTGATTTGAATTAGTTATAATGGTTGATTATGAAGGTCTATTAGTTTGATGCAGACCATGTGTTCGATGTAATGCCTAAATGTGAAATACTGAAAATGTGTCCTGTTTGTTGTTTGTATCACAACTGTATTCATCTTGCAAGTTTCCTCACATGTTTAAATTAATTAAAATCATTATATAGGTGCAACTGTGCAAGGCATTGTTTTGGAGACCGGATCGGACCGATCAGTCCGACCGTGAATCGTTCCTATTAGCAGGCCGGTTCAGGTGGATCTTTGTCTCTTGAAAAAATCGGCTGGTTAGCTGCGATTCGACGGTTCAGCGGTTGGATCGGTAGGTCAGATCTATAAACAGTGTGAATTTTAGTTTATGCTCTTTTCGATTTGATATTTTTCTGTTTTTTTTTTTAATTATTATATCATTTACCAAATATGAAGGAATCAAGGCCTTTGTTTGGCATGTATTCATAAACTAACATCACTTCGGCTCCTTCTATACAACAGCCTAAGAACTTTACAAGATTGCGATGTTGTAGTTTCGATATCGAGATAACTTCATTCTTGAACTCATGAAGTCCTTGAGTGGATGTTTTTGCTAGCTGCTTCACTGCTATTTCTTTCCCGTCTTCAAGTACACCCTGAAACATAACCTTATAAGAAGTATGGCACAAAAAGCCTCTTCTATAATCTTAAACCATTATATGTTAAGGGTCATAGTAACACATGAACACCACCTCTCTTTATAGAACGTCATGGAGTGATATAATACCTTTTAAACAGGTCCAAAACCACCCTCACCAAGCTTGTTGTTCGTTGAAAAGTTGTTAGTAGCTTTAAGTATCGTAGACAAGCCAAATAGTGGTAGCTCTAGATCTTCATCACCACTTCCATTTTCAGGATCATATCTAAACTTGTTACTGTATGTCCCTGTGAAATGCATCAGCACACCTTCTATAGAATGAAGTATGAACTTTTAACACTGTGTGGCAACATATGTTGGCTGGTTTACGATTGTTTTTGTGACGACAAGGTCGGATTGGTTGATTAAAAACACTTCTTTATTCCAAGCATCAAATCATTTATGTAGTACATGATTTCTATAGTTACATAATGATTTATTTTACTAACATGATTTAGTATGTACTATGCAAGTCAAAATACATTTTGAATCTGCTATAATGATTTCTTTTTTGATATATTATTTTCTTCTGACGCAATAAACATAAAATATAACCTGAGCCTACGTATTCATAGCAGAGAAATGTTTAGTAAATTGTATTCAAAATTCATACCTTCTTGTTGCTGCTTCTTCCTTTTAAAACGACAGAATAAACATATTGAAATTAGTATGAACAAAACGACAGATGCTATGGGGACTATATGGGAACAAAACGATAGAATAAACATCTTCCTTTTATTTGAATTTAATATTTTACCTTATTTTGTTTCCTTTTGAATAATGATTCATATCTTATGAATAAGATGTTTAGGGTTATTGTTTAGACAGTTTTTGATTAAGTTTAATAAAAAAGAACTGTGTTCTTGGAACCTTTGGTTCATTTTTATCGGTCTTTGATTACTAATTGTTCTTGAGTCATTTGAATGCTTCCGTAACTGCATGAAGGGGACTGCCAATGTTGCAGCTACCAAATGGCCCAGACACCGCGTAATGATCATAGAGATCATTTTGTCGGGTCAAATAAAGGTTTCATTCTTGCTTGCTATCAATCCTTAACAAGCGCTCTACATGACCACTTTGTTGTAACACCAGCCTTGTAATAGCTGAAGTATCTATAAGATCATATTGGTAGTAAATTTCTCTCTGGTTAACAACAAATGTGAAGTTGTAAAAAGGGTTGGATTTCAAAGTAGAAATCCCCGAAAACCTTAGTCTGTTCCATGGACCACCCTGAATTTTATTTCCCGGCATTCGGTTAGGAACAGCTGAGGGTAACCTCTTGTATCAATATAACAAGAAAACTCACCAAAAGAGGGTCATTATCGGATTTCCATGAGCTGAAGCGTCTTTCAATCCCGGTAATCAAATTCCAGCCTTGCGTCACTCCAGGAAGTAAAGTGTCTTGTCATAAAGTCGAAACTTTACCATATGGGATCTTCTTGATTGATGCCCTCACCTTCCTCGTATATTATAAAGTCGCAGTATCTAAAAGCTGACCAATCGGATTCCTCATAGACGTCGTTAAAGAGGTTGCTGACGACCATACAACATTCCCCGAATTAAAACTCCCTGAAGGGTGAGTGTCAGCTCACCAGATGTATCAGTGAGTGGTGTGTTTTCCTGTTGGCTATCCATACAACGGTTCCAGTGGATATTTTCTTGTACCAAATTCCGACATAATGGTTGGTGGAGTTAGGGGGGCTAAAGAAACCAAGTTCGAAGGTTTCTTGTTGCGAAGTAATTGTTTCGTTATACCTAAGGATTTGGTTTGCAGATATGGTGTCTGCAGCATGGGTGCGAGGTATTGATGCATAAAGTGTTACAAGGATGCCAAAGATCAACTTGATCATCTTGGTCTCGTGGAGTATCACTTACGCAGTGATTTATTTCTTTTGAATTGGGAAATATATATTTTCAGCCGTTCATACTCATCGTCATAATGAAAAGAAATTTTTGGTCCAACTGAACTCTTTTTATTTTCCTCTTAACACAATTACGACTCAGGCGCATGTCATCTCATCAAAAGACCCCTATTTTCTTGTTAATGATTGTTTTACAAACCTAGTCAGTTTGACAAAGTGAGCCGTGGAAATTTAAAAAACAAGATTTGAATTATTCAACTTCCAAATGAAATCCTCACTTTTTAAATTGTCATACCAATTTTCATATTGACGATTCGTACTCCATTATTGCCTTTGGGACCACTTGAAAGGAAAAACGGAGCATGAGGCATGAGTTTACACTTTACACCCAACTATTCGTTGTTGGTTGCCTAAAGTATCAACTTAAAAAATAACTACTGTTAGTTCCAACTATTAACAACTTGACCTCCATTAAATTGGACATTGACTAACGGAACCCTAACACCAGTCGCCGGAAAAACGTTTTTTTTTTTATTTTTTGGAAAACTCATTTTTGGCCAGAAAACTCAACACTTTCGTCACAAACTTCTTTGTAACATTAGATCAGACCTTTAGAAACCTTTTTATAGTAAAAGCCCCAATTATTGAGGTTGCCGCAAAACTCCTTTTTCGCTGGAAAACTTTTGTTGGCTAGAAAACTCAAGATTCTCGACCCAAACCTTTTTGGAACATTTTCCTTATAAAAGCCTCAATTATTGAGGTCGCCAGAAGCTCCTTTTTGGTTGGAAAACTCAACGTTTTCATTTCAAACCTCTTTGTAACATTATATTAGACCTTTAGGAACCTTTTTCTGGCCAAAAACGTTTTCCGTTAACTAGCGACTAACGGCATTAGGGTTCCGTTAGTCAGGGTCAATTGGAGGCCAATATGCTAAGAGTTTAGCCTGCTATTGGTAACTTTTGAAACTGAGACTAGACTGTTGGCCAACAACAAAAAGTTTGAATTATTAAAATCTAATACTTCTTAATTATGTGTCCTAAAATGATGGATTAAACAAGTTAAACTAAGAGCCTTTGGCTTAATAGTACCATGGTGTTAGATAATAATTTGTTTTTCTAACTAATAAGAGTTCAATTCCTATGAGTTGGAGCTGTGATGGACAAAAAAATATAGCTTAATGGTCGAGTTATAAAGCATGCTAGTTGACGTTCTATACCAACTTATTATGGAGGAATGTTAGTTGAAGTTCTATACCAACTTATTATGGATGAATAGCTAACCTTAACGTTCTAATCAATGCATTACCGTTGGAGTAAATGCATTTTGACTAGATGATGTATGTCTAATATATATTGTAAAATTATGCAATAATTTTTTTAGAAATGTTTCTTTCTCATTCAATATATATTGATAAGGTTCATTCGTAAACCTTCCCTTTTTGGGAACTAAGATCATCATCGATATAAGGTATAAATGCATTTACAAATGTTTTAGACATCAATTTTTCATAAATACACTAAAAATACATTTCTCTTCACAATTAGATATCAAATTGAAATGTGAAAGGAATATTTGTTTTTCAAAGGTATCAAATTAATTCTATGTAGCATAACTATAAACATGATTAGATTCTAAGGATTTAAAAACACTATAACTTTGATTTCATAATTCAAAAATAGTTCTAATAATTAACAACTTGTAAAAACTGACCTAACCACCTTAGTTGTAAGCATTTTTGTACTCTTGATTACATAAGCTTCACTCTTTTACAAAAAAATAATGTTCAAGTCACCTTTAATTATGTTTCCCTGCATTCACCAAAAGAATAATTTTTAGCATAAATATACTACAGGCATGAACCAATGCGAAAGTATTTAGTATTAAAAACTCGGCAAAAGTCAATTTTTCTTGGCCCGGCACACCATAAGCCAACATTCGGTATCAAACATAAACACAACACCTGGTCAACGTATGATAGAAAGAATGCGACGGATATGAGCTACAATTGTAGGCTATGCTTGGCGTACCTTTATGTTCAAGTCTGCCCGTTTGCCAAAAGACATTTCATATAAGTAATTACATGCTAACCAACATATTGACTTCATACATGATTTCGAAACAAATTTTTTGTTCTTTTAATTTTGCGTAAATGATGTTTCCTTTATATCTTATAAAGCTATGTGGATAATAATCAATTTATTTAGTAAACATAGACTAAAAAAGATATTAAAATAAACAAAATACCAAACTTTTAAGAAACACCATATTTATTGAAAAACCAATGAGCTTGGTTAGCCAAAAATGAACAATCAATCATAGAAATGCCAATATAAATTTTAGTCAAACCTAATTGCTTAATGGTATGTTAATTATAAAGTTGTAGTATATAGTCTATCGGAAAGTTGTAGTATACAGTCTACCAGAAATGCATGTATGAACAAACATCATTTTATTTTTTGGAACAATATATAGCATTCAGCCTGCAAAGTGGTTTTGAATGAAGCAATAGATACTGATTGATCAACTAAAGCAACCGTTGGAAAATCGGCTACGCTTTTTGGCCCTTGACCCAAAAGAAGTGCCTAAAAAGCAGCAAGAACTTTGGGATCTAAGACTCTTGATATATTTTACTGATCAGACCAATGCCTCTATTGCTATAGTAATCAAACAACAAAAATTACAACTTTAATATTCCAAGAGGCCAAAAGTGGAACTTTTTATAGGCAAAATTAGAAACATTGGGTCACTCTAGCGTGTTCTAAACCAGTCGGATTTTTATTGGATAAATACCTGTCAAGTATCAAATATGCCTGAGGGTTTCAGGTATACCTGTTAATTTAAAAAAATTACCTGTTGAATATATCTGATCCAAAACCTGACAGATATATATCGGATGCCTACTAATCAATTATGCATGCCAGTAACATTCAAACAAACTCATACATACTTTATGTATAATCAAAATCAAAACTATTGGTCAAACTTTATTATACAAACATGGCAATTAAATAAACACAACTACCTTAGACCAATGTGCGCGTGGAAGCCCCTCCACGTTAGGAAGACCATCCAGCGTATGGTGTGAAGGGCGGCATTGTGGGTGGGGCTTGTGGATTTACACCGGCGTGGGGGTAAATGCGTGGATAAAGTGGAGGCTCTTGATTGGTGAGTGTAGTTTAGGTTTGTTTTGATTTGTTGATGTTTATTTTTAAAATTTTTTTAATTCTCTTTCACACCACTTTCCCACCTCATGCTTTTTTCTCCACGCCACGAACATGCTGACATGATTTTCATGTGTCACTCCACGCCCTTCTTTTAAACCCCTCAACATCAATACAAACAAAATCATCAATCGATTTCCATTATAGATAACAATATTAAGTAAAAACAACTATATTATACAAAGAGTTTGTATAACATATTACCACGATAAATCATATATGGCAATTATCAAGTGTTTCTCGTTCCTTATTATAATTATATTATATTATATTAAAATAATAATTACATGGAAATACTTGTGAAGGAATTGGCTATGGGGGAATGTCTGACTCTCATCAAATAAATATATTATATAGGGGCGTAATAATAATAATAAACGATAAAAGGTTATTTTTACATGGCGTATACGACCCATGTAATGTTATACGGTACGTATAGAAATGATATTTTATACTTTTAAAGATTTACTGTTTGTTTGTTTCATGTTTTGATAATTTTTAATGATGTATTGATATGATTGAATTAAATGCATGTATGGACTCAAGATAAAGCAGCTCGTATGTGTTTCGAGCGAATATGTCCATACATTCATTTAATTCACTCACATCATTTACAAATTGTTAGAACATGAAATATATAGTGTTGGACTCAATTTCTTACTTTTTGTAATGATGCTTGGAATTAAATGCATGTACGTGAATCTTAAAAGTACGAAATCGAAACCCTAATTTGTGAATATTAACTCCAAAAAATATGGTGACTAAACCCTTAAATATATTACTAAACCCTTAAAACTCACTAGCAGACGAACCCGACATGTCTTTTTGTTTATCATTAAGCAAAGCAGATGCTGCCTAGAAAACATGAAGCCCGATAATAACCAACGATGTTAATCTTTGTTATATATTAACGTCTAAACCCTTAAATTCCAATGTCGTACAGCTACAATCCTACATTATTGAAAATCACTGTATCACCAACATTTATCTTCCTCCAAACGTCTTCCTCCTTTTATTTTTATTATGACTGTAATAAAACGGAATATAATCCAAGATTGTCTAAAGAAGCGCTTTTTTATGTGTCATATGTTGGACAAAATATAATTCAGCTAAAGGAGATGGGTAAAGAAAAGTCAACTAGAGGACAGAAGCTATCAACGCGGGGATGTGTACGGAAAAAGGAAAAAAATGGGATTTGTTTCAAAGTAAAAAGACTGCTGACGTCGGTATGTCAAAGTTAACTTTCAGATTCAATAATAAAAAAATGGGATTTTAACACAGTGTCATTTTGGGGGATTTCGGTTTCACTACTTTGTTGATAATGACTGTATCACCACCATTTATCTTCTTCAATATGTCTTTCTTCTTTCAAAATTAAAATCAAACTCACCGATCACATAATTCTACTACCGGAATCCTATTCTTATAAACTGCTTCACCATTGTTAAACCCAATGGACTTCACTTTCCGAACAATTTATAAGCAGCATCACCACCACCACGACCACTTTTCCAACCACTCCATCATTGGTATGCGATCACTAACTTCACAAGCACATGAATTATTGCACGATTGACGTCAACAATATTTTTACTTTGAAAAAAATCCCATTTTTTCCTTTTATAAACACATGAAACCTCCAAGCTACTTGTAAACTAGTGAAACCGAAGTCCCCCAAGACGACACCATGTAAAGATTTTGGGAGAAGCGTTGGGATTCAAGGGTTTAGATCGCCATGGTTTGAATAGTTATGGAAACAGTGGCATTGCAGATGTGGTTTCTGTTGAAGATGTCATTGAGTTCACTACGAACAATTTCCTGAATTTGAGTTAATTAAGAAGTAATGACTGCTGGCAAATTGCAAGACTGTTTGTTGGGCTCAATGCTCACACAGGGTGATAAACAATACATGTATGGAAATATTCGCTCGGAACACATACCAACTTCTTTATCTTGAGTCCACACATGCGTTTAATTCAATCATATCAATACATCATTACAAATTATCACAAGCACCTGAATTTTTTCACTTCGAACTTCCGATTCCAATACTTGCCGACGTTCAAATTCCTCCGCCAGTATGTTGTTCCGTATTTTCTCCTTTTCTAGTTCTCGAAGAATCTCGTTCTGCATTCTCTGTTTCTCTAAATCGTTTGCAAAATAATTAAAAAGTTGGTGAAATTGATAATGTTATCGGTGAGTTTAATTTGAATTTTGAAAGAAGGATGACGTGTTGCAGAAGATACACGGTGGTGATACGTGATTTTCAATAATGTAGGATTGTATCGTAGGACATTGGAATTTATGAGAATAGGAATCCGTAACCAACGTTCCCATAGCCACCATTTCCATAGCTTCCGTAACCATCGTTCCCATAGCCACCGTTTCTCCGTATTTACTTTTTTCTTCTATAAATATACTACTATAACTTAGTTTAAAAAGGAAGAATGTTGGAAGCCCGACGAGTGAATTCATTACTTCTCGAATAAATGAAATAATTAACGAACACAAAGCACTGAACATAAAGCTTGGAGGTTTCATGTGTCTGTAAAAGGAAAAAATGGGATTTGTTTCAAAGTAAAAAGATTACCACTTCTAGTTACTGTACAAACAACCAAAATGCCAAGCTTTGAGGTTTTATTGTCATGTATATACGTTTAATTCCCATATCATTACAAATTGTCAAAACATGAAACATGGTTTATAATAAAACTTCAAGCATTCTGAACCCTAGCTTCAAACAACCCAACAAACTCCGGATATTGAAAAACATCAGCAATCATACTCTCTGAACTCTCACAACCACTGTCGTCGATTTCGGTTTAACACGGGTTATAATAAAACTTCAAGCATTCTGAACCCTAGCTGCAATTAGTCAGAATTCATTACTTCTCCGACGAGTGAACCCACATAACCTGTGGCTCACTACTTCAGAAGCAGCTTGGAGGTTTCATGTGTCTGTAAAAGGAAAAAAAGAGATTTGTTTCAAAGTAATACTAATTGTCAGTATCAGGAAGAAGATTCTACATGAAAGTTGCAATTTGGACTAACACAAAATTGAGTAGTAATGAGGGTTTGTCCATCATTCTTCCTTTTTAAATTAAGTTATAGTAGTGTATCCCCTTGGTAGTTTCTGTACCCATCCCCGCATTGATAGCTTCCGTAACCACCGTTTCCATAGACATTCCTTGGTGGTTTCTATAACCATCCCCATGCAACATTCCATTTCTCTATGTATTTACCTTTTCTTCTATAAATATATTTCTACTCAAACAATGGCGACTAAACCCTTGAGTCCCAACGCTTCTCCTTACAATCATTCGTGCAAGAAATTTATTCTCTCTTAGACTCATAAAACCCACTAGTAGAAGAATCCGACATATCTTTTTGTTTCTTCACAAAGCAGCACTGTCTTGTCAATATTAGAGAAATTATTCTGCTTAATCCGGATGAACATTTAACTTCTGTGATGATTCGAAACATTCCGAATAATAATAAGTCTAACTCTTGAACCTGAATATACTTTGCTATATAAGGAACTACTTAATTAATTTCAACTCGTATGTCAAAGTTAACTTTCAGATTCAGATTCAGGAAGCAGATTCTACATCGAAAATAACATGGAAAATAATAAGTACTTAAACTGCTATCCGGAAATTATCCAAGAAAATCATCAGGCCCAAGTGTGCAACATCTACTATTGTCACGTACATGCGTTTGATTCCCCACATCATAATTATAATGATGTGAGTGAATTAAATTCATGTATGGACATATTTGCTCTGAACATATACTGAGTACAGTGTTACTAGTTAATCTTAAAGTGCTACAACCTTACTTTCCTTCAATTTCCAGAACATTCTCCCCAATCGAACCACTTCCTTTGTAAGAACTCTTATTCGATTTCAATTTAATACGGTTTATATTAAAACTTGAAGCATTCTAAATCATAGCTTCAAACAACCCAACAAACTCCGAATACTGAAAAACATCAGCAATCATACTCTCTGAACTCTCACAAAAACTTCAGCAATCAAATACTTTATATGCCTTTCACTGTTTAACATGACTTAAGCGATCAAATAATTCCACAAAAACCTCTAAAATGTCAAAAATAATATACGTATACGGGTCGTATAATCTTATACGGCCCGTATACATGTTTTAAAACCCAAAAACTTAATTAAACCTCACAAAATATATCCACTTGGTCGTATAACGTTACATTGCTCGTATACCATTGTATACGGGTCGTATAAGGTTATACGACCCATATACATGAGAACAAAAAAAAATATTCCACTGCAAACATCTCTTTGCAATAACATTTCATATGGACCGTATAACCTTATACGGCCCGTATACAACAGGGGATATGAATAAAATATAGGAGGTGTGTGAATAGAATTACCCATTATATAACATACAAATATGGACTACACAAACAAAGGGCACACAACATCAGAGTGTGGAATAAGCAATTGAAATCAAAACTATCATGATTTACATACCTACCTACAATCTCGGAGCACTGGAGCGGTGTGATGAGTCGTGCGAATTGCAAATAGGGTCGCATTACTTCAAAATTGAGACACGTGAAGAAAGTTATGAAAATATGGAAAAATTGAGAAACGTGAAGAAACCTATGAAAATATGGAATATGATTAACGACGGGTTGCATCATAAAATTGGACCGAATTTTGGAAGATTGGGATTTGATTTTGGGCGGGCCGTATAAGGGAGAGCTTGGGTTGACATGTGGCGGAGATGGGCTCCACCAGGCCACCCCAAAAAAAGTGAGATTTGGAAGCGACTTGGGCTAGCCGGCGTTAGTGATCATGTGGATATTGTTATTTTTTTGACTTTTATAAAATAAAACACACAACAATATTATTAAAAAAGTTACATAAAATCCTAATTAGTTAAAAAAACAACTTAATAAATCCAAAAAAATAAAAAAACAACTTAATAAATCCTAAAAATTAAGAAATTACAAAGTACGACAAATATTAAAGTGGGGAACCAAACGAAATTTTGGGTTCCCATCGTACCTATGCTCGATTTTGGCGATCTCCACTCGATCATCGTGGCTAAGGTCGCCCACAGGGACACGGTCGAAGCATGCTTTAAACCGATCCAGCTTCGGTTTTAGCTCACACCATTTATGTTGACACGCGTTCAAGTTGTGACGCGAGTTTCCAACATTTTGTTGTTATTGTTGAAACGCTTGTGTCCAGTAGGCGGTTTGACCACGACGTAGCATACGTTGTGCTTCAACGATTGACGCCACTAGCATTATCTCCTCGTCCTCTTTCCAATGAACCATTTTCGGTTTTTGATGTGGTTTTGGATGAAGATTTGTGTTTGAAGAGAGTAGATGTGAAAAATATTGATGTTTGTGTGAGTATTTATAGGTAAAAAATAGTACTTTTGTTTTTAAATTTTGAGTTGGGTAGCGGTAACTGCCATGCCTAACGACTAGCCCTAAAGGTCTGATTTAGCAAGCCAATCCTAGCCAGCCACGTCGTCTCCCCAACCACCCCACGCCAGGTTTCGTAGCCACGCCAGCGGGGCAAAACCGCTACCCATGCTGGCCCGGTGTGCCTAAAGCGGCGCTGCTTGGCTAGCCACGCCTCCAACCGAAGCCCACACCCTGCGTTTTCAGGCGTGACTTTTTTACTTTCCTAATAAAAAATATATACGTACTAGGTTAGAACCCCGTGTATTACAAGTGTTTACTAAATGTAATTTTATATATAAATAAGAAAATAATATATCTTTAAAAACCTTGTTTATTACACGGGTTAAATAAATATATTTTATATAAATAAATAATAAATAAAGTTATATATTTAAAAACCCGTGTATTATACGGGTTGAATAAATGTAATTCTATATACAAATTAATAAAAAAATTATATATCTTTTAAAACCCTGTGTATTATACGGGTTGAATAAATCAAATTATATATAAAATAATAAAAAAAGTTATATCATAGAAAAAACTAACGATAATATGTGTGTGTGTGTATATATATATATATGAAAATGTTCAAGTTTGTAAGGGTATATATATGAAATTAATCTTTAAATTTTAACTAAATAATAATTATCTATAATTAAGTATAAGAGATTAAACTAAATAATATCTAGTAGGAGAGTTATTTAAAATTAATTAGAAGAGATTAAACTAAATAATCATTATCTATAAGAGATTGACCGAAAAACCAAAAGATACGTGGTCTAATATGATGAAAAGTGTCACCCAAATGATTTATTTGGAAAAAAAATAATATGATTGAATAGCTGGGAGGTTGTATGAAGAAAAATGTCACCCAAATAATGTCATATGTTTTTAGTTATAAATTTTTTGAATTAATTTTAAGAAAATTAAGACTTTGTTATTGTTGTTAGTAAAACCAATGATTTTATATTTGTAATTTTGTTTGGTAGTATTTTATTAAAGAGTGCATATTGTATATATAATTATATTATGTGTTAAGTTATCGATGCCATCCAAAATGTTTTCCGATTTAATGTCTAGCACTATTTATATATATTATGGTAAAATAGAGTTTATTAGAGACAATTATATCATTGTAAAGAGTAAGAGTAAATTTGTTTATTACAAACAAAGAGTAGGTGTATGTCAAAAAAAAATTGGGTAAAGGGAAACTAAAAAATGTAGTTGTTACATGACACTTTAGGTAATATAAACAATGAAAATAATAATATGATATAGAAAATCAAATAAATAATATTATTATAAATGAGAAGTATACATTAAATTTAAACTAAAATAATAATTATTTATAATTAAGTAGAAGAGATTAAACTACATATTATTTGGTAGGAGAGTTATCTATAATTAATTATAAAATATTAAACCAAATAATAATTATCCATTAAAGATTGGTGGGAAAATCAAAAGATACATAGCTTAATATGATGACATGTATCCTCAAATTGTTTCTTTTATTATATAGTATAGATTAAAAAAAATTAAAGGAAATTATATTGGGTAATCAGGTCAGGTAAACGGATACATCACGAAATCTCAAACTCGCGAGAAAAATAAAAATTAATCTTAAACCCGATTACCCCACCACAAATCCATACCAAATGTGTCAGATTTTGGGTTTACCCATTGGGTTCTATTGCTATCCCTAGATAAGTGGGACTAGTTATACAAAGCTATACAAGTTTGGGGGACTAATATGCAATTTTTTTGTTAGTATTTGTTTTTTTATCTATAATTATCCGTTACTAGGGAATTCATTTTTCAGTTTGTTTCTTCATTACGTAAGTTGATCAATAAACGAGATGTTGATTGTATTTCTTCATTTCTGATTTCTGTCTTAATTTCTTTAATTCTGTGAAGATTAGGCTACAGACAATCATTGGTTTTATCGAACTTAACAGAACATTAGTTTTTACATCTCTCTTGTATTTTCTGATTTGAATTTGTTATCATTGTTTAATCAAGACTTATGATGATTTAAAGCATAAAAAATGTGACGTTAATGGTTGATTATGAAGGTCTATTAGTTTGATGCAGACCATGTGTTCAATGTAATGCCTAAATGTGAAATACTGAAAATGTGTCCTGTTTGTTGTTTGTATCACAACTGTATTCATCTTGCAAGTTTCCTCACATGTTCAAATTAATTGAAAACATTATAGGTGCAACTGTGCAAGGAATCCTTTTGCTGGATTATGTCTTTAAGTTTTCAATTTCTTTGCACAATTTCGAGATCTTTTAAACTCGTAAAATCTACTAAAAATATTTTTATGTTAGAGGTGCATCTTATTGTGGAGATAATTGATCGCGAACAAATAATGTGTCATCAGTGAAACCTAGAGTTTTGGGAATAAGAAAATGACTGCTTGCATTTACATCAAAAGCACCATTAACCACCTGCATATGTATGAGGTTGGTTCTCTAATTCTTGGTTTATGCATCTGTAATTCACTACTGCTTTATGAAGTTGGTCCTTAATGTGGCTTCACTAACAATCTTTTGATTGATGTTCGAGAGTAACAGAGTGGAATGACAAGATATTTGGAACCTCTTTTCTGTTTCGTTTTTTTTTTCATATCAGTACTAACTGCTAAGTAGCCTAATGAGCATTTCTTGATATTATTTTTAACTTCCTAAAGAACTTTCATCCTTTATGATGTTGCTTTGGCTGTATTACAAATCATTGAGAAAAAAAATTAATGTCTCTTTTTTAATCAGAGCTCTTCTTCAAGCATTTGGGAAGGCTTTGTATGTTTGTTCCTTTTAGTTTATAATCCATTCGACTTGAGGTTAGTGTAATAACTTCATCTAACATACAACACATGACTTTTTTTCTTGATTTCATGTCCTTCATTTATGTTAGGATCTCAATCTTAGGATTGTTTGCTATCCGCCTACTATTGTATAAATGTACTTCAAATCAAATGCCATTAAAAAAAACTGTACTTCAAATCAAATAATCATGGATATCAATGTCAGTCAACTTAGCTATAGGATTATACCAGCTATTCATATAATGGTTTCTTCCACAGAGATAAATTTTGCCATAATAAAATTGATTATTTTTTATGACTAAAGGCCCCAAATTTAAAATTCGCTTTGGTATCATGAAGGTTGAGCCAGGGCAGCCCTTATAAATACCAAAATTAGTGAGAAAAATAGGTGATCACTAACTTATTACTTATGCATGGCCTAGCAAGTAGAAACATAAATAAAAAGTTCACATTCTCTACATGTACAATGATATATGTCATGTTGATTTCATTTTATCTACCATTCAACACTGTAATGCTTAGTTCATTGTTAGAACTTGTTTCACGTGACCTTGAAGATTGTGTATTCTCTTGCGTAGTTTTTCCAACGTAAAATCCTGGTTCTTTGGGTGAAGGTAATGGACCCTCACTCCCCAACATCACGATCACAGAAGCCATAGTTGGTCTATCTTCTGGGCAATGTTGAACACATAATAAAGAAACATGGACGGATCGTAAAACCTGAGACACATTAGTTGATTCACCTACGCACTTAGCAACTAACTCCAAGGATCTTTTTTCATTATGGAGTACCCATGCCTGTAAAGAACAAAGAACACGTGTATTACGTTTAGCTATTTCAATAGTTTTATACCCTCATTGCAATTTTCACTTTTAAAATTAACATGCTCAAACTTACATGTCCAATAAGGTTGTTGCAATGTTCTTTGTGGACGAATCCTTTGTTTTTCTCCCCGCTCACAATTTCCAGTACTAACACGCCAAAGCTATATACATCTGATTTTATCGAAAAGATACCACCTCCTGCATACTCCGGTGCCATGTAGCCACTATGAGGCATCAAGAAAATGTAAGAGATTAACTAAATGAATTGACATGAATTTAGGATTTAATGAATCTTACTATGTCCCAACCACTCTGTTTGTCTTCGCTTCTATCTGATTTCCAACAAAAGTTCTAGCCGTGCCAAAATCTGATATCTTTGGGTTCATGTCTTTGTCAAGCAAAATATTGCTTACTTTGAGATCCCTATGTGTGATTCTGAGACGAGAATCTTGATGAAGATAAAGAAGTCCACGAGCAACTCCAATAATAATGTGGTAACGTGCAGGCCAATCAAGGAGTCCCCTTTGGGTTTTATCTATAAATAGTTTGAATTTTAGTTTTTGCTCTTGTTGATTTGATATTTTTCTATGTTTTTTTATTATTATATCATTTACCAAATATGAAGGAATCAAGGCCTCTGTTTGGCATGTATTCATAAATCAGCATTAATTCGTCTCCTTCTATGCAGCAGCCTAAGAACTTTACGAGATTGCGATGTTGTAGTTTCGATATCGACATGACTTCATTCTTGAACTCATGAAGTCCTTGAGTGGAAGTTTTTGCTAGCTGCTTCACAGCTATTTCTTTCCCGTCTTCAAGTACACCCTGAAACATAACCTTATCAGGAGTAGGGACAAAAAGTCTTCTATAATCTTAAAAGACTACATGTTTTTTAGCTAAAAATCATTCTGTAGTAACACATGAACACCACCTCTACTTTATAGAAGGTCATGGAGTGGTATAGTACCTTGTAAACAGGTCCAAAACCGCCCTCACCAAGTTTGTTGTTTTGATGAAAGTTGTTAGTAGCTTTAAGTATTGTAGACAAGCCAAATAGTGGTAGCTCTAGATCATCATCACCACTTCCATTTTCAGAATCATGCTTAAACTTGTTACTGGATGTCCCTGTGAAGTGGATAAGCACAACTTCTATAAACTGGTAACACTGGTACATATATGTGGCAACATGTACCGGCTGGTTTACAGTTGTTTTTATGATAAGGTGGAATTGGTTAATTAAAAGCACCTTTTTTTTCTTCTAAACATCAAATCATTTTGTAGTACATGTTATTTATATCTACATAGTGATTTATTTTACTAAATGATTTAGTATGTACTATGCAAGTCAAAATACATTTTGAATCTGCTATAATGGTTTCTTTGTTGTGTTAAACATAAAATATAACCTGAGCCGACATATTCATAGTAGAGAAATATTTAGTAAGTAGTATTCAAAATTAATACCTTGTTGCTTCTTCCTATTAAAACGATAAAATAAGCATATTGAAATTAGTATGACCAAAACCACAGATGCCATGGGGACTATAATTCGTATCGGTCTTCTCCCTGGACTAGAGCTATTACTGTCTTCTATTGACTCTGTGTCAAAACAAAATGTCTTAAGCTAAAGATAATTAACTATGATGCAAGTAATGAACAAAAAACTATTTGCTTTATGAAGTACCTAACTCCGAAGCTGACAATCGTATATAAATAGTGTCTCCATCGTTAGCAATCGTCCTAATATCAACTAGGCTACCAAACCATAGGAAGCAACCACTCCCACTCCCGGATATGTTCGAATTTGCATAAGCAGAACACGAACAATTGCTTTTACACATCTTCTCACACTCTAGAAGTGTCACACCCCGACCCGCAGCGGAAAAGGTGATCGGGGCATGATTGAGTTATCATCAAAGCTCATGGCATTTATTATACGTTTCATATTCATTAATACAATTTAATGGAAATTTACAATAAATTATACAACATGTTCTAACTAACAATCTAAACTTCTTTGTTCTCTTCTAAGGCATATCCTATGTTTTCCTTGCTTCAACCTGTTCACCTGTATCATGTGTAAAAGGGTTTTTGGATCAACATAATGTTGGCGAGTGAATCCTATGGAAAACATTTGAACAATTTACTTAAATTGATTATGAAATATGTGCACAACCAAACATGAGTAAAAATAGATGTAACTTAATCAACAACCATAAGATATCAAATGAAACACACATGAACAATAATGGAACATTTAGAGGCACGCGATGCTCAACTCGTCTCTCACGAGGAACTGAGGGGCCTAATGAATGAATTGCATGAACATGATAATATGAATGACACAACTACAACCAATATAAACTCAATGATACACACATGAACAATAATGGAACATTAGAGGCACGCGATGCTCAACTCGTCTCTCACGAGGAACTGAGGGGCCTAATGAATGAATTGCATGAACATGATAATATGAATGACACAACTACAACCAATATAAACTCAATGATACACACATGAACAATAATGAATTTGATTTGAGGCACGCGTTGTTCAACTCGTCTCCCACGAGGAACTGATGGGCTTAATGAATGAGTTTCATATAATTTGACAAAAGGAAAATAAGTAATCACAACAATATAAACAATCTAAGTTTAGGTCATGATGTGGTATGGCACAAGTTTAAATAAATAAGTTAATTATTTTCATAACACATGACACACCCCAAAACGTGTAATTTAAAAGAGGGAGTTGTAAGATTCACTCACCGTGGGTGCGTTCGGTTGATGACGTTGAATGCACGCGAAGTGGTTTTAACCACGAGTGAGATTAACCTAGATAAATCGCATTATGGTTTGGTAAGTAAACGGATTTTATTAATCTATTTTAGTAGGATTGTTGGGTGTATTTTTGTGAGTTTGAGGCTATTTTCTAACCTTAAAAATGTTATTTTTAACTATTTTTAATTGATTTTTAATTAAAATAATTAAATAAAAATAATAAAAAAAATTTGATTTTTTTTCTGACCGTTGACCGTACCGTTGACTGACCGTTGACCGGTTTGATTCGGAACATAGGTGCGCTGAGTGAGGCTCGAACCCGAGACCTCCCGTACGCGTGCACGCAGCTCTACCAACTGAGCTACGTGTCTAACCCGTTATATATCTGATTTTAATTATATATATATATTAATTAGTTTAAACCTGAAAATCATTTTATTTTAAAAACAGTTTAAATCAATTCGGACGGTGCGCTCCACAGGTCTCGAACCCGGGACCTGTGGCTTAAACTAACACGCAGTCCACCGCTGGACTGTGTGTGCAACATGTTATATAATCCAATTTTTATTATACTTAAATACAAATTAGTTATTTCCTTTTCTGCCTTATTTAAAAAAAGAATAGATAATTGTCCGAGTCGGTGCAGAAGACCGGACTCGAACTCGTGACCTGTGGTATAAACATACACACAGTCCACCGCTGGACTGTGTGTCTAACTTGGTTATTATTCCGGTTATTAATATACTTAACATGTATCTGTGGCGACTCCAGTTCAGTTTAAAAAAAATGATTTTTATTAAGGCGACGTGTGTGAAACCGGATTCGAACTCGAGACGTTTGTATGTTTAATGTGCACACAGTCCACCGCTGGACTGTGTGTCTAACCCGAGTAATTTATGGATTTATATTATACTTATACGTTACAGCGGTCATCGTCTTCTCCGTCAAAGCATAACCAGAAAAGACGACGGACTGGTTCAATGATTAATTCAGGTCCCTTTAACGTTTTAGGTTAATTATAGATGAGATATAAGTAAAAAGAAGGAAAAATAAGCGTGAGGTATACCGACTCGTTTTCCTCTGTTTTCCGGCAGAACTCCGGCGACAGAAATCACCTCCGGCGACGTGTGTCTTGTAGCAGCGAGCCTTCAGAAAGTTTATAAAAGGTGTGGGTGACTTCGGTATAAGCTTAGGAGGTTCAATAAGGCTCGGCAATGGGGAACCTGGTTATCCGGCGACAAACGAAAAAATTCCGGCGAGTGGAATTACGCCGAGAAAAGGTGTGGTTTTGAGCGAAAAGGTTTGCAGTGGGTTGTGGGTGAATTTATAGTGCAAATCGTCGAAGAACCTGGTCTGATTTCCGACTGTATTCGTAAATTATAAAAAACTCCGGCGGTTATAACTTTGGTCGTGGACTCAGACGTCGGTTATAACCGATGTCTTAGTAATGGTTTACGTTATAACGTAAATTGTCGTTAAGACTCGCGAGATTTCCGGGATTTCCGACGACTGAACTATTGGGCGCCGGTTTTGAATTCGTAACGTCACTTTATGAATTAAATGATTTCATTATTTAACAAACAAAACAAGTGGCGCAGTGATTTGTGTGTGGTGCGTTAAGACTGATGTTGAACCGGTGCTGACCCGGGTTCGAAACCCGGCAGAGGACTCTTATTTTTATTTTGCGATTTTCAACAGTTTTTCCAAAAACTAAATATATATTCCCGTATAATAATCGATTACGTATCGTTTAAAAATATTTTGGGCATTTAATTCGCAACGAAATTTTTGACTGACTGTTCGGTTGATAAACGGAGCGGGTTTGGTAAATCCGTTTTTGACGGATGTTACAAGAAGGGTCATGGTATGGTTATACCATGACCCCCGAGTGTCCGGTAACT
Source organism: Scalesia atractyloides (assembly GCA_947069175.1). Classification (NCBI taxonomy): domain Eukaryota; kingdom Viridiplantae; phylum Streptophyta; class Magnoliopsida; order Asterales; family Asteraceae; genus Scalesia; species Scalesia atractyloides. The sequence goes on from CAMTDV010000022.1 coordinate 8,282,509, forward strand.
TCAGATTTAAATATTTGTTGAACCTTCCCCTGGGTTACAATCCAAAGGGATGGTATGTCGACACCCTTGAGACCAATCTGTATCCCTCCACTGATCAGGAGACGTGGGCTCAAACCCCTCCATACATTCACAAACTGGTGACTTGTCAATGCTGCATCTCCCGAATGGCCCGCACAGGGCGTATTGATTGCAGTGATCGATTTCAGCCGCCATATAAAGGTTCCATTCTTGTTTGCTATCAATCCATAACAAACGTTCTATACGACCACTTGGTTGTAACACCAGCCTCGTAATAAATGAAGTATCTATTGGACTATATTGGTAGTAAATTTCTCTCTGATTAACAACAAAGGTGAAGTTGTACAAAGAGTTGGATCTCAAATTAGGCATTCCGGAAAACCCGAGTCCGTTCCATGGACCTACCCTGAACTTTATTTCCCGGCCTTTCGTTAGGATCAACTGAGCGTAACCTCTAGTATCAATCCAAAAAGAAAACTCACCGAAAGCAGGATCATCGGGGGATCTCCATGACGTGAAGCGCCTTTCAAGCCCGGTAATCAAATTCCAGCCTTGCTTCATTCCGGGAAGTAAAGTATCTGTTATAAAGTCGAAACTTTGCCATACGGGATCTTCTTGATTGATGCCCTCACCTTCCTCGTGAACTATAAAGTTGCCTGAATCTAGAAGTTGAGCAATTGGATTTTTCACTGACGTCGTTGATGAGTTTGTTGATGTCCATACTACATTACCCTTGGTGGCATCCCGGAGAATTAAAACTCCCTGAAGGGTGAGTGTCAGCTCACCAGATGTATCAGTGAGTGGTGTGTTCCTGTTGGCTATCCATACAACGGTTCCGGTGGATACTTTCTTGTACCAAATTCCCACATAATGGTTTGTGGAGTTATGGGGGCTAAAGAAACCAAGTTCGAAGGTTTGTTGTGGCGAAGTAATTGTTTCGTTATATCTAAGGATTTGGTTTGCAGATATGGTGTCTGCAGCATGGGTACAAAGTATTGATGCATAAAGTGTAAGGAAACCAAAGATCAACTTAATCTTGGACATTGTTATTTCCTACATTAACATATCAAGAAATATTAAAAAACAAAACTCCATTGTAGGTAATTCAAGAAAGTAAACGTCAAAGGTTGTGGGAGTTTGATTATTATTCTACACTTGCGCAATATTTTCTTTCTTTGAAAGGGAACTTTGTTTTATTTTCAGCCGTTCATACTCATTAGTCATTATGGATAGAAATTTTTAGACAATTCAATGTTTTTTTTTTCTTTCTTATTCAACACAGTTAACAGCATTTAAAGTAAGAAGTTTTATAGTATTTAAAGACCTAGTGACAATCAATCTGTCACCAACCAACCCACAAAACGTGACCGTTGAAAGGTTACATTGTATCTTAACATGCTATAAACTTATATATTATTTATTAGACGCAGTTAAATAGCAATTATAGCCTACCTATTCTCATGCACTCAATGACTAGTAGATCTAAATCGGGATTATGTCCAACTTTACACTAATTAGTCACATAATATATATAGAGCTCGGGAGTGGGGTTCCGATACATAATACTTTTAACCTAAAACCGGTGAGAAGTAAATGTTGATATGTAGCAACACATGCTTTGTTATTTACATATTAACACTTTACTTCATTAAGGTTAAAGAATATCGTGTATTTGATTCTTCCTCTAGATAACTTACACAATAACCAAACACAATGTTCAAATATTTTGTTTAGACTTATAAAACCCAAGTTCTTCAAAACAATCAAACTCCATTTGTTAAATTGTTTATAAATTCAATCAATAGAAACCGACCATATATGCTTGTTAAAATAATTTCTTAAAATTCTTTTTCTCAAATACAAGTTTTTCTTAATATCTATGATGCCTAAACTGTATATCTAATAAAATAAGTAAAACCTAAAACTAACATGTTTTGTACAAAATATAACAAGAGGCACATGAAAAACTATATGTAATGGTTTATGTAAAAGTGAACCGAGTCAAGTAAGTTTGATCACTAGTGTTTGTTCATCAAGGCCGGCTCCGGCCAACCTGTCCAGTCGCCTGACTTCCAAATTTTCAAAGGGCCCGAAATGTTATATATATATATATATATATATATATATATACATATATATATATGGTAGGGTTCATTTGAGAACCAATCTTATTGCGAGAACCACGAGAACCAATATAAACACAAAAAAATACCTAAAAAAATCTAAAAAACACACAATTTTTTAAATATATATTTTTAAAAATTTGCTATACTTCGTCACTAATTTTTTTTCGAGTAACAATTATCGATGCACATGTGCATATGCATCATTTTTTTGACAAATTTTGTAATACATTACTAGTAATAGAGAATTGCACTTTCATTTACATTACCATCCGTAATACACTACTTTTTACATTACCAATATTAAAAATGTACATGTGCATCATTATATATAACCATGATATAACATGTTTTGTTACAAAAAGTTTGTGATTTCGAATGATGAAGTAGACCCATATACATGTTTTTTTGGTAAGTTATATCTAGTGGTTGATGATTTGGTTATATTTTTCACTTTATAATTAACATGTTGTTTGAATGGTACGAAGGATGTTGATATACATGTGCCTAAAGTGAAAATATTATACATATTGGTAATGATTTTGTATTATGGATGATATGAGGTAATAGTAATGTATTATGGATGGTATGAGGTAATATGATTAACGATGAGTTGCATCATAAAATTGGACCGAATTTTTTATGACAAACTAAGAAAATTTTTTAGGTGTGTAAAGTTTTTAAAAATTGTTTGTCTATTGCTATATAATAAATTTTTTTATCCGACAAGTCGGGTTGGTTACATAAAAAAATAAAACCAAATTAAAATCATATACAAACAAAATTAGTACGTCTATCGCTCAATTTATTTATATGATATTTTGAGGTTTTTATTATCATTTAAGATATAAAATTATAAATTTTTATGATTATAATTAAATTTAAATAAATAGATATAACCTTTAATAGTTTGTACGCAAATAGAGAAAATTATATGATTGCATCTTTTCCACTCATGAAACTAAAATAATAATTTAATCAGCTTTACGGATTGCAATACAATAGAATATTTACTTACATCTTCTTTTGGCAATTACTACAAAACCATCCTCGTATGTGTAACACTCCAAATTTCATATACTAATTAATAAAAATTTAGAGATAAATAAGTAAGAAATAAATTGTTAGCCATTAATAATGTAAGTACCAAACTTGAGGGATCAATTGTTATTAAGTAGAAAGTTGAAATAATAAAAACAAAAAAAGAAACATAAAATAAAACACAAACATCTGATGTGTGTGTGTCGACTAGACTATAAGAAAAACAAGGAGAAACCCTTGTCATCATAAGATCTGCCAAATCCAAAGGAAATTGAAGCTTGAATTGATGCATGTGCTAAGAGTTTTGCTCACATAAGTGTTCTTAACATCAAGTAAGTTGAATTTCATGAATTGATAGCTTTTGATGAAATGGGTTATGTGTAATCCGTAAATGTAATATGAAATTGAACATGAATGTTAGTTAATATAAATGTGTAGAAGATGTAATATATTTAATTTTAATTATATTAATGATTTGGGGTAAAACCCATTTTATTTGTAGAATGATGAAGGTTATTGAAGCTTATGTTTAAAATTAATATAATGTTGATGTTGAGGTAGTCTTGTGTAAGGTATTTGGTGGATGACTTGATATAAAACATAATATACATGGTTATGATAATGATTTGTGAGAATTGAATGATTATGTTAATCCATAGATGAACTAGGAAAGAATGAGCTTTAATTACTTGTACATTATGTTTTATTGATGTTACCCACACCACATGTTTGATGAAATGCCTAGAGTTGAATTAGTTGGGTTTTGACACCAAATCTTGTTAAATTGATGAATTAGCATGGAAATGGAATTGTATGCGGTTAATTAACTCCAAAATTGAAAGTCGAAGTGTGCGTATGCAATAGATATTGTAGAAGCTAAATATGCAATGTTGCACCTTATAGGGGTAAAGAAAGAAGGAAGTACAAGTCAATCGAAGGCGCTTGGAACGCAAGATCATGGTAAGTTCATATGAACTTCGTCTACCTTTAATAAAAGTTAAGATGATATTTTCATTATAATAATTGTAGTTGAAAGCTGTAGTGTAAATATAGTAAATTGATGAGTTGAGCTTGAAGTAATCGTAAGGAATGAGAAAGTAAAAGATACATTTAGATCCGTTACTAACTGATGAGAATGAATAGAAGCTATTGATAATTGTTTTTTGGGTATGATATGATTCATTGTCAAATGAGCTAAGATGAATGAATTATTATAAGAATGAAAAGGTCGTTATGTTGACTTGATATGAATGGGTCAAATAATCCAAGTTGATAATTTATAAGAATGTTTAGATAATGACCCCAAACGAATGGATATGATGAAAGATGAAATTTGAAATGATGATGAAATGATGAAGGTTAAACTTGTTGACGTCGAATTGTGAAACAAATGAATTGAATACATAAAGTATGTTATAAGAGTATAATCATGCTAATGGGTCAATACAATAAGACAAAAGTGAATAATGTAGTTTAAGTAATTATTGATACGTACTTACTAATTATGTTTTTGTAATGTGAGTGATAGGTAATCACATGTCTACGATTGACGAGTTTGGGATGAACACACCTTATTGCCCTTATGCGCTTCCGATTATGTTTAATGTCAAACGGGTCAAAACTTTTTGGGGTTGTTTATGTAAATTTTATATTTATGTCTTTTGTAAGTACATCAAATTGATACTTGTGGTTTGGTAATTTTGTTTAATGTTATTAAAAGGCTCTGATGATGACGATCCTTATAACTAAATATAAGGGTATTTTGGTCAAAATTTATGTTATGAATGTAATGTTTCAAACCTTTTGGTGTTATAACTTTCATTGGATTTTGAGCATTTCAAGTTGGTATCAGAGCGAAGGTTTGAGGGATTCGAGTATCCGAGCTAGGGTACTTGAACTCAAACCGAAAGCTCACGCAAGTTTGTGTTCGTTCCGAAGCGCTATCCGGTAAGTATTCTTTAATGTTTTAACATTTATGCTTTTAGAATTTGGGAACGGAAATGAATTATGAAAGTCTCGTTAGAATAACTTGAGTAGGAATATTACGGAACATTATGGGATGATAAGAGACTTCTAAGGGGTCAAAATGGGGTTCGAAAGTGGATTTTTAAGCTCTTAAAGCTGATACAGCGTCTGCAGATCAGAAGGGGCGTCAGCGACGGTCCCATATGGCGTCGGCGACGCCACCCCTGACTCCTGATGCCTTAATCTATTGTCTACGCAAAAGCTTCAGCGACGCATAATTCTGAACCCCGTCGGCGACGCAGCTCATGGTCGTCCGCGACGCCATTTCTTGAATAACTTCATTGAAATTGTTATTTTATTATAGCAAGACTCCCAAACCCGTCTCAAACCTTTGTTAAGCATTAGATAGGCACCATAATGTTAACGGAACCATGCTTACAAGCTGGTAAACCTAAATATCAATAGTGAATGTGTAAATAAATAAAAAGTTGCATGCACAGATGAAAGTATGATTCGATTGGCATTTCGAGAATGTTTATGATAAGAATTATGTGATCCCATAATTTATGGGAATGAAATCTTGAAAGTATACAATAATAGAATGATGAAAGAAATAAATGTTATGGCAACTAATATAAGAATGAAATTGTAGATGACTGACGAAGGAAGTCCAAGTGCTACGGAACGAATAACTCAAGATGAACTAAATAAACTGATTGCGGAAGAAGTAGGGAAGGCACTTGATGCAAACCTCTTCGCATGGCGCAAGAAGTAGAAAGTCAAGTGTTAAACATAGTAGAAACTATGATGACAAGCAAGATAGACGAATTGAAAGAAATGATAAGCGGGATACAAGGCAAGAAAGAAGCACGTCGGTGCACCTACAAGGAATTTATGGCATGTAAACCTGCATCTTATAATGGAGAAATAAACCCCATAGAATGTCAAAGATGGATCTCTAACATAGAGGGGGTGTTCATTTGAAGCCGTTGTGAGAAGGAAGATCAAGTTATGTTCGCCACAGGACAACTTCAACGACAAGCGAAAGATTTGTTAGATGCGAATAGTAAGGAAATAGGTGAGGATAAGCTTCAAATCCTTACATGTCAAGAGTTCAAGGAACCCTTCATGAGGTATCATTGTACACAATCGGCCGTAGATAGAATTCAAGAAGACCTCCTCCGTCTTCGACAAAAGAATGAAACGCTTGATGAAATCACTAATATTTTCCTTGACAAAATGAAATTTTGTAAGGAATTCACGAGAACGGAGAGGATGAAAATTAACCATTACCACGATATGTTAAAGGCCGAGTCCCGAGAATTCATTACCCCATCTAAATGTGAAACTTCAAATGAGCTCATCAATTGGGCAAGAGATAGGGAGATTAAACTGAAGAGGCAAGAAGAACAGGGGGGAAAGAGACAAATTGAAAGGGGAACAATTCAGGGTACTCCCAAAAGCCCAAGTCTTATGATCATAGTAAGAAAGAAACTTCTAAGGGAGGATTTCCACGGTGCAAGACATGTGGAAAACTCCACTCGGGAGAATGTTTAATAGGAAGAAAGGGGTGCGACAACTGCGGTCAAGAGGGACATCCATACTACAACTGTCCTAATCCAAAAAGTGTGTGCTACAATTGTAATGAATAAGGTCATGTGAAAGCTGAATGCCCTAAACTCAAGCAAGGAACAAAGAAGGAAGTAAAGAAGGAAGAAACCCCAAGGGCTAGAGGAAGAATGTTTCAGATCACGTCAGAGGAGGCAAGGGCCCACCCGAATGTTGTATCAGGTATATATGTGTTAAAATCTATACCTACATATGTATTGTTTGATACTGGAGCTAGTAGGTCATTTGTTTCAAATGAATTTATTCATTCCCCTTCGTTTGTGATAGAATGAATGTCCATACCTTTACAAGTAGAAATAGCCGATTGAAAAAGTTATTTATTACATGAGATATGTAGTATAACTGTCATAAATAAATAACCATAATATATTTACATAATCTTATATTCATTATAAGAGCAAGGGCAAGGGCAACTGTTTAAAACTTTTTTTAAAAAGATCTACATAAACAACTTAACGTTTTCATCCAAGTAGATACATAAATAAAAGTAGCAACGAAAGCATGAAATTTCAAAGATGTTCGGTCCTTTATCCTAGCTTGATCTTCATCCATGTTTGCTCCCATGATCACCTTGATTAACTAAAATTTCATTTTTATATTGATTGTTAGTACTATATAAAATGAATGTATTCACTATAAGAATGAACATTAAAGTATTCAAATAACTAATTAAATAATTATTAGTAAATCTGACACTTCGTCGGCGACGGCTAATTGCTGCGTCGGCGACGCTGCTTCTTTTGTGTCGTCGGAGCTAAACTACCGTAGACAGTAGCTTAGTGCGTCGGACTCTAGGGTTACGTCGGCGACGGCCTTACAGGGCGTCGGCGACGGCTGCTGCCACAACAGAAAAGCTGCAGAGTTGTTTTCTGGTTCGTTTAACCCGTGTCAAGTTCAATACATCGAAACAAGGTTCGATACTTGCAGAAAAAGTCCATAAAATAATGTCTTCTCTATTTTTCAAACATGTAGTACCTTACTACGAGTATTTATACTATTCGATTTCAAATTCCGTAATTTCTAAAAAATTGACCCTTTATATGTCTTGCGAATAAACTCATAAAACCGAATCCTTTGGGCAAATCATCATATATAGGATTTTACCTTTTTCCCAGTCCATTATTTTCAAGCTATGTTTCTATTTACCCAGTTTACACTAAAATTTCCGATTTTACCCTCTCACCATATTTGTGACAATTTAAACAATCATGCCTTTTCCGGCGTGCAATGAAACTCCATTTTAAATCTTTTAAGTCTGTTTAGTTGTTTTAGCAAAATCCCTCGCCTTTAGTCAACCAAACTATTTTGTGACTCTCTTTACCCCGTTCGATCGTTTTGACGAAATCCATCGCCTTTAAATCAAACAAATTATTCTATGGTCTCTTTTTGACCCGTTTGATTGTTTTGATGAAATCCATCGCCTTTAAATTAAACAAACCATTCTATGGTCTCTTTTTGACCTGTTTAATTGTTTTTGGCGAAATCCATCGCCTTTAATAAATCCAACTACTCTATGATCTCTTGTTAGAACAATATATTTACGTATGCAAGAAAATGTTATGAAAGACAAAACCACATACCTTAAAGCTTTCCTTTCAAACGTGCGTCCGCACCTCCTTGACTTCCCAACGCTTCACTTGCGTTGCCTAAAGTGTACAAGCCAAATGTCATTAGAACCACTCGACCCATAACTAAGGCATGTAAATTTGCCAAATACACTATCTTATGCTTATATTAACACTTTCCTTTCGTTAATTATAGTTGGCAATTCATTTAGGCGTTTCATCAAGCACCTTGTGTGCATATATTTTTTAGTTAGCCACTTTAGTTCGATTAAACCTTAACTAATCAAAACTCTCAATTTAACAAGCTCAATTACTCATTATAATTTATATTAGCATGTAATTTCAACAAACTCATGTCATTACATCTATTATTTCAGTTTAACATATCTCATATACACAAATTAACCATCATAATTTATGCATTTCTCATTTTTACTTAAACCCATTTCCTTAATGCATAACACGCTGATCCTATTACTTGTTTCTTGATAATTAAATAACAATTTCAGTTAAGATTAGGACCTTAAGTTCATACAACAATTCCTGTAGGTCACATTATCAACAATTTTACCAAAAACCCAATTTCTAAAGCCCTTCTATATAATCATCATCAAAATGAAATTTATTGCATATCTTATGTTGATCACGTAAGGATGATCAATAATTTCTACACATCCATGAATTTTAGCCCAATTGCATTCCAATTTGGTGATTTTAGGTCAAGTGAAGGTTTTCACCTTCTACCCTTTTTCCCTGATCGATCTCAACACACACATGTGTGTTCTATATTTTTTTTTATTATAATTATTAAATTTACCACTTTAGTCCCTCATGTTTTGGTATTGATAGAATCCCCACAATCTAATGTTTATTAAACATTAGCAAGTTATTATCCAGGTTACATATTACGAGTTTTATGTTCTATATTTTCATTCGGGGCAATAATATTTCTATACAGTCACGAAATTATAATTATTTAGGTTAATATTTTTGGGACGTTACGAATCCACCATCCTTACGAAAAGTTTCGTCCCCTAAACTTTGATACGTACCAGAAAGTGAAGGGTAGAATCTTTTCCTTTCTTCCTCGGGTTCCCAAGTGGTGTCCGATCCTTTTCGGTGCTCCTATTTGACTTTCACTTGTTAACTTCTTTATTTCTCAATCCCTTGACCTTTCGGTCAAGGATTTCGATTGGTTTAGCTATGTAACTAAGTTTGTTATTGATTTCAATATCATAAAGTGGTACATAAGCTGTTTCGTCTGCCAAGCATTTGCGAAGGTGCCACACATGGAAAGTGTTATATATCCCACTTAACTTATCCGGAAGTTCTAATCGATAAGCTACCTTGCCCACCCGACTATTAATCTTGAATGGCCCGATAAATCGAGGGCTCAATTTCCCTCTCTTTCTAAATCGAATGATTCCCTTCCATGGAGACACCTTGAGCATTACTCTATCACCTATTTGAAATTCAATAGGTCTTCATCTTTTATCCGCAGAAGACTTTTGTCGATCTTGGGTAGAAACTAAATTGTGTACCATTGTCGAAGTGGTTAAATATGTAAGAAATAGAAGTAAGGCCTTCTTAGCCAATGTGGTCGATACTAAACAAGATACTCTAAGAATGAATGATACAAGAATTCTGAATGAATATCCGGATGTGTTTCCGGATGAATTACCGGGACTACCACCTGAACGAGAAGTAGAATTCCGAATCGAATTGGAACCAAACGCCAAACCGGTAGCCAAAGCTGCTTACCAGTTATCACCCGCTGAAGTTCGAGAATTAATGGTTCAATTACAAGAACTCCTTGACAAGGGCTTTATACGTCCCAGTGTATCCTCTTGGGGAGCACCTGTCCTATTTGTAAAGAAGAAGGATGGTTCGATGCGCATGTGCATCGACTATCGTGAGCTTAATAAAATCACAGTGAAAAACCGATATCCCTTACCGAGAATAGATGATATTTTCGATCAATTACAAGGGGCAAGTTGGTTTTCAAAGATCGACTTACGTTCGGGATATCACCAATTATGGGTACGAGAAGAAGATATAGATAATAGTGCGTTTAGAAATCGTTACGGACATTATGAGTTTTTAGTAATGTCCTTCGGGTTAACTAACGCTCCGGCTGCATTATGGATATAATGAATAGAGTATGCCAAAACATGCTAGACAAATTTGTCATAGTATTTATAGATGATATTTCAGTGTACTCTCAAAGCGAAACCGAACATGCTCATCACTTACGAGTAGCACTCGAGACACTCCGCAAGGAAAGGTTATACGCTAAGTTTTCCAAATGTGCGTTCTGGCCCAGTGAGGTGCAATTCTTGGGTTATGTGATTAATGAGAAGGAATTTCAGTAGACCCGTCTAAAGTAGAAGCCGTGATTAGTTGGTTGCCTCCGAAGAATGTTAATGAAGTAAGAAGTTTCCTAGGCTTAGCTGGTTATTACAGGAGATTTATCCAAGATTTCTCTGAAATGGCCCTGCCTATAACCTGATTGACCAAGAAGGTAGAAAAGTTTTTATGGGGTGATGAACAAGAGAAATCCTTTCGAATGCTAAAGGAAAAACTGTCAAGTTCTCTGGTTCTAACCCTACCGAAAGGAACAGAAGATTTAGTGGTATATACGGATGCTTCGCGCCAAGGGTTGGGGTGTGTCTTGATGTAACGAGGCAAGGTCATTGCCTATGCCTCAAGATAACTTAAACAATACGAAGGCAATTACCCAACTCATGATTTAGAACTGACAACTGTAGTTTTTACCTTGAAGATTTGGAGACACTACTTGTACGGAACGAAATGTACCATTTACTCAGATCACAAGAGTCTCAAATATTTCTTCGAGCGAAAGGACCTTAACGTGAGACAACGAAGATGGTTAGAATTAATCAAAGATTATGATTGCGACATTCTTTACCATCCCGGGTAAAGCTAATCTTGTAGCAGACGCTTTAAGCCGAAAAGAATATCCGTCACCCATCCGAGTGAAATCAATGAGAATGATAGTCACCCCTAACCTTATTGAAACAATATGGGAAGCCCAAATTAAGTCATTGAATGTAGATAATCCAAATAATGAAAGGACGAAAGGGTTTGTTGACAAACTTGAAACAAATGCAAATGGAATTAGGACAAGGTATAACCGAATTTGGATACCACGTTTCTGTGACACGAAGACTTTGTTACTAGAAGAAGCGCATAAGTCTCTCTTCTCGATTCATCCGGGAGCTACCAAATGTACCAGGATTTAAAAAGTAATTATTGGTGGCCGGGAATGAAACTGATGTTGTCAAGTATGTATCCAAATGTTTAACATGCTTACAAGTGAAAGCGGAACATCAAAAGCTATATGGGAAACTGCAACCGTTGGAGATTCCTATATGGAAGTGGGAAAACGTGACCATGGATTTGATAACTAAACTTCCCAAAACAAAAAGGGGTCACAATGCCATTTGGGTTGTTGTCAATCATCTCATTATTGGAGAAGATTCCACGGAGATATATGTGAATGAAATAGTTTCACGTCACAGGATCGAGACGCCAGATTTACTTCTCGTTATTGGAGAAGATTCCACGGAGATATGGGCACCAAGCTGCACTTAAGAACTGCATACCATCCTTAAACGAATAGTCAAACAGAAAGAACCATACAAACGTTGGTTGATATGTTAAGAGCATGTGTCTTAGATTTTGGAGGAAACTGGGACGACCACTTGCCACTGGTAGAATTTTCGAACAACAATAGCTACAGAGTAGTATTAAGATGGCGCCGCATGAAATGTTGTATGGTAGAAAATGTAGAACTCCTATATGTTGGGGGAGAAGTGGGACAAAGAGACTCGCTCCCAAGGATATAGTGGCAAGGACCAATGAAAATATTGATCTTGTACGAGCTTGGTTAAAGGCGGCCCATGACCGGCAAAAGTCCTATGCGGACAAAAGAAGGCGTCCTATTGAATTTCAAGTGGGGGACCGAGTATTGGTGAAGGTCTCCCCGTGGAAGGGTGTGATTCGATTTCGTAAACGAGGGAAGTTGGGTCGCCGTTATATTGGGCCATATAAAATTTTAGCTCGTATTGGAAAAGTAGCATATCAGCTAGAATTGCCCCCAGCCTTAGATGGCATTCACAACACCTTTCATGTGTCACAATTACGAAAGTGCCTTTCGGATGAAACGACTCACATACCACTTGAAGAAATTGTGGTGGACGAAAGAATGAATTATATCGAAAGACCGGTAGCTATAAAAGATACAAGAGTAAAGACCCTACGAAACAAGGAAGTTAAGCAAGTGTTAGTTCAATGGCAACACAAGAGGGGATTGGATCTCACTTGGGAACAAGAAGATGAAATGCGGAAGTATTACCCGACTATATTTGGTATATATCCAGATTTCGGGGACGAAACCTTCTCTAAAGAGGGTAGATTTGTTACACCCCAAATTCCATGTACTAATTAATAAAAATTTAGAGATAAATAAGTAAGAAATAAATTATTAGCCAGTAATAATGTAAGTACCAAACTTGAGGGACCAATTGTGATTAAGTAGAAAGTTGAAATAATAAAAATAAAATAAAATAAAACACAAACACACACATCTATTGTGTGTGTGTCGACCAGACTAGAAGAAGAACAAAAAGAAACCCTTGTTATCATAAGATCTACCAAATCAAAAGGAAATTGAAGCTTGAATTGATGCATGTGTTAAGAATTTTGCTCACATAAGTGTTCTTAACATCAAGTAAGTTGAATTTCATGAATTAATGGTTTTTGATGATGTGGGTTATGTGTAATCCGTGAATGTAATATGAAACTGAACATGAATGTTAGTTAATATCAATGTGTAGAAGATGTAATGTACTTAAATTTGATTATATTAATGATTTGGGGTAAATCCCATTTTATTTGTAGAATGATGAAGGTTAATGAGGCTTATGTTTAAAATTAATGTAATGTTGATATTGAGGTAGTGTTGTGTAAGGTATTTGGTGGATGAAGTCAATTCCCCACACATAAGAAATATCAACCACGAGGATTGGTTGTATGGGCATCTCATCTCGCTTTGTGATTCTACCCATGTGTTGATATCGAAGACAATTTTTAGAGTATTCAAAGACATCTTTAAAAATGGTAGGTTAAAACAGCCCACAAGCTAATACTTTGTGACCTGTCTTTTGGCCATGAAGTGTACTCCACAAGCGGATTCATGAACCAATGAGATGACTGCTAGTATGTTGTCGTCTCTAACACATTTCTAGATGATTTGATCCGCTCCAACTTTAAAAAGATCCAGCTCATCCCAAATACAATGCTTAGCATGTGATAGGAACTATGATCTCTTCTTTCTTTGGCCAATGCTTTGCTATTGTACCTATAGCAGCATAATTAGCAAACATAGCATACCAGGGTTCAATGGAAATAGGTAATAGCTGCTCATCTAGAATGTTTCCATTACATCATTCTCTGGACCGTCAATCTCATGAACAACCCATGACACATGATCCGCCCGACGATTTTACTCCCTTTCTTATCTCTTATCTCAAGGTTAAATTCCTGGAGTAATAAGATCCATCAGGTTAACCTTGGCTTTGCCTCTTTGTTCTCCACAAGGTACTATACAACGTTGTCGTCAGAATACACAACAACTTTACTACCACATATATATAGACAACTGCAATCAACTCTTTCTCAATGGTGGTGTAATTTAACTGAGCATCAGAAAGAGTGTTGTTGGCATAATAGTTAGCCACTGCCTTCTTATCAACTCTTTGTTCCAAAACAACCCCAACTTCATAATCACTCGTGCCATGTAACACCTCGTAAAATTCATGTCCGGTAATATACCGACACGTGTACGAACCCTTGGATAACACATCAAATGAGTTAGCCTCTCAACTAGCCTAAAACATGTCCTAGTTGACTAATTTTTTTTTATACCTAACTGTAACCTACGGTCTAGGACCGTAGGCTACGGTCTAATGTTGCTGAAACAGATTATACTAAATGTAAGCTATGGTCGGACGACCTAGCCTACGACGAGCCTCTGATATCCTTTATTTTCTTCATTAAAACTTTCAGCAAATTACCCGAAGGCCCCTAGACTTCATTATTTTCGTGTTTCTTGTTTAAACAAGTTGTTTATCGACCCGAACAACTTTCGGGTGACGGGATATCTTTTGATTTACCATCATTTGGTATTCCACATTATCACTAAACCTTTAACCTTACTAGTTTGGGTAATTTAACCCATGAAACCATAAGTATTCGTATCTTTCATGTTGAAGCTAGTAAACACTTATAAGTCGTAAAAACACCTAGTATGACACCCGTTAACGTTCGTTTATTCGTACTCTTCTTCAATACGTCTCGTGTTGAATGAAAAGAACTTATTGTGTCAGTATGTCATTGAATATAAGTCAAGGGACAATTCATGACAATCCACAAAACTATTTTTGAGGGACTAAAAGTGTCAAAACCCCAAAATTCTGTCAAGATGCCACCTCTCCTGCAAAATGACACACTCTTGACAGCTTTCTAGACACTTGTGATGATCCTACAAGACCTCTTAAGACCTGGCTTCATCTTCACACACCTTCTTGCACTATAAATAGAAACTTAGTTCACCTCATTTCCTTGTTCATTCACTCTTTCTCCTCTCTATTACACTCTTGGAAGTTCCTGACTATTTAGGAGCTTCCCTTTGAGTTCTAAGTCGTAAAAACACCTAGTGTGACACCCGTTAGCGTTCGTTCATTCGTACTCTTCTTCAATACGTCTTGTGTTGAACGAAAAGAACTTGTTGTGTCATTATGTCATTGAATATAAGTCAAGGGACAATTCATGACAATCCACAAAACTATTTTTGAGGGACTAAAAGTGTCAAACCCCCAAATTCTGTCAAGATGCCACCTCTCCTGCAAAATGCCACGCTCTTGACACCTTGCTAGATACTTGTAATGATCCTACAACACCTCTAACACATGGCTTCATCTTCACACACCTTCTTGCACTATAAATAGCTACTTAGTTCACCTCATTTCCTTGCTCATTCATTCTTTCTCTTCTCTATTACACTCTTGGAAGTTCCTGACCATTTAGAAGCTTCCCTTTGAGTTCTAATTTTCCCTTGGATCATTTGTAAGTGTTCCATCTCTGCTCTTTTCTTTTTATAGGCTTTTAATAGCCAAAAGTAAAGCATTTTTGACAAATGCCTTGACTTTCGGTTAAGACCATTATGGTCCAGCCATTGTTCGAAATGAACATGGCTAAGTGATCGTAATTAGGAATGTATTAACCCCTTTTAAAGGGGCACCTTGTAAGGATCACGTTTACTAGGTCAATTGACGGGTCAAAGTTATTGTTTTAAAAAAGTCAAACGGGTCAGATTTCATAAATATTATAATCTGAGTTTATATATGTTATAAACATGTTTTTGACACTTAAACAAGTTGGTAATAATTATTAGAACATGTGGGAACATGTTCGATCCGTCAATTTCAGTCCTAGAATCGGTTCGCAACCGAAAGCCGCGAAGTTTGACTTCTGCTTTGACTTTCGATTCTGACCCAACTTAGATTAGTTAACTTCTGAATTAAGGTCACATTATGATTGTAATGTAATGTAGCATAACCCTTTAAGGTTATATTACATGATCATAATCATAATATGAGTTTATGCACAAGTTCCGTAAAATGTCAAAATTTGACTAAAATGCCCTTTTTACATGAAACATGGTTTTAATCAACAATGAACTTGCAAATGAAGTACCTACTGATATATTAATGTAATTAACATATTATGATGTTAATATTCTGATCATAAACTAATTTTAGTATAATATCGTAAACTATATTTTTAAATGACCAAAATGCCCTTTCGATGCATAGTTTGGTCTTCAACCATAAACCACACTTATGTGTGCTATCTTACTGATATTATATCACAAATTAAGTATTTTTCCAGAATGTTTATGATCATAACATCAGAATACACGCAAGTTCCTTTTATACGACATATAATTACCAAAATGCCCTTATGAGGCATAATTTCGTTTTAAAACCTTTTCGGGCATGTAAGTTGATATCCTACTAATATTACAACTTATTTAAAGTATAATGACATATAGAACTTGTTCATGACTCATCCGGTTACCCGATATCGCTTATATGCATACGGTTAAGTATACGAAACTAGTTTACGAAAATTAACCGAAACGGTTTAACCTTATCATTTTAATCTCAAATTCCAGAATGTTAATTGTTTACTCATATTATACAAGACTTAAGTACTTGTTGGGTTTAAACTACATTCTATCCGGTCATCCCTTAATCTAGCGTATCGTACTGATTTTATTCCTTTAAGCTAGTCGGTCTAAGTCTATGACTTAAATTAAGACCGTTAGCATTCTAATTGGTTAGATTATGCCGTAACCCAGACTAGAGCCTTCCAGTAAATGCTATCTGTACTTATTTCATTTTGAATATGGCTGAAATATTAAATCTTGCATTTTTAAATCAAGACTAGCTCAGTTAAATACTCTTGACTTAATTTTCCTATACGGGCTTGGGTTACGGTAAATTGTTACCGCTTGGTCGGAAATGGGATCAATCGAATGCCGGATTGTGGCTAGTAAATCTGCATATTCTATTTTGATCAGTTTTGTTTGATAACTTAAACATTGGGGGTTAACGACCGTGTCCCGGATATCTTTGGCTCATTACATTAGTTAATGGCCATGACCAAAGCACGGGGTGTAGGCATACACCTAACAGATGCGAATGCTAAATGATTTTTAACCATAAGTTGGGGATAACTCCTTCGTGAGTTCGTAAGTGGTGTGTACGTTAATCATGTCTCAGTCTCTGTACTGGGCCCTATATGTATTGACAAACATGTAAAGTTGTTAACAAGGTTACAAAGCTGACTTCCCCAAGTTATAAAAAATTTGTGCCTTGTGCACTTAATCTAATTTTAAAATGTTTCAAAATGAGCCAGTCGGGTGTATTTACCAGCGAAAGCCGACGTATTTTCAAAAGACTAAGATGCAGGTGCAATACGAAAAAGGCTGGAAGCTGCTTGGTAATGATATAAGAGGATCTTGCAAGTCCATAGATCTGCCCAAAGTCTGTTATACATTTTTGTACATTTTGCGATCCGCCTATGGATCTTTCATTACAAGCCGTCTGTGTATTATTTTTCGTACTTTGAACATTTGGTTTGTAATAGTAAATTCAACTCCAAGACTTCCGCTGTGCTGTGTTTAATTGACTATGATGATATCAACTTACGTCACGATATTCTCCACCCGGGCCCACCGGTGTTTGGTTGGAAATACGGGGTGTGACATGCCGCACATGATTTAAAATATGAGTGACCAATCAAGTGATTATAAAATAGGAGCTTCGACCAATTTGGTTTTAATGTTTCAAAAGCTTTTAAACATTGTTCATAAAAAACTAAAGGAACATCTTTTAACAAGAAGTTATAGAGTGGTTTAGTTATGACACAAAAACTTTTTATATATCGCATATAAAACCCTACCTGTCTAAGGAAGGAATGAATGCCTTTGACATTTGTGGGTGGAAGTAAAGTTGAAATAATTTGAATTTTTACATGGTCGAATTCAATACCGTTGTTTGAAACCACGTGTCCCAACACGATACCCACTTGAACCTTAAAATGGCTCTTTTCCCAACTCAGTGCCAGATTACTCTCGACACATCCTTTAACACTTTATACTATTGTTCTAAACAAACTTCAAAAGAAGTATCGAAAATGGAAAAATCATCCTTGAAGATCTCCATACACTCCCTGACCATATCTGAAAAGGTAGTCATAATACACCTTTAGAAGGTGGTCGGGGTGTTACATAACTCAAATGGTATCCGCCTAGACACCAAAGTGCCATAGGGGCATGTAAACGTCGTCTTTTGTTGATCACCATGATGAATAACAATCTCGTTATAACCTGAATATCTATCTAAAAATTTGTATAATTTCTAACCTGGGAGCTTTTCAACAATCTGATCCATGCAAAGGCAGAGGAAGGTGATCCTTGGAAGTTATAACATTCAACTTCCTCTAATTTGTGCAAATGTGCCATCCAGTTACCGGCCGAGTGGCTACCTCTTTACCATACTCACCTTTGATTATCTGGATGTCCGTTTTTTGGTACTGTATGAGTTGTGTCACCCAAATGCTATCAGAATGGGATAGATAATCCCAGCATCCCACCAATTAAGAACTTCTTTCATGGCAATTTCCTGCATTTTTGGGTTTATCCTTCTTGGTGCATCTCTAGCAGGATTTGCACCTTTTTAGGGATGATCTTGTGCATTTAAAATGGATGTACTAATCCTCTTGAGGTCCATAATAGGCCATCCGATAGCCGCTAGGTTAGTTACCATAACTTCCATCAAAGGCTTTCTTGATCAAATGATAAATTGGATGCTACAATTGTCACACCCCGACCCGCAGCGGAATACGAGTCGGGGCATAATTGGGTTATCACCAAAGCTCATGATGTTTACTAAAATGTTTCATATTTGTTAAATTCAAATTACAACTTAAATATTCAACCAAAATTCATACAATTACAAGGAAATGAAACTATGTAAATAATCCAAAGCTTAAACTGGTTTATTCTTCTAGGACTTCCTATGTGTTTCTTGCCTCAGCTGGATCACCTGTATCATGTGTAAAACGGGGGATATTTTGGGTCAACAAAAGTTGGCGAGTGAACCTTGAATAAACATTGTTATCAATTTCTTGTTTTATTTAATATGGAAAATTTGTGCAATAATCACATGTGAACAAACATATATAAATAAACAAACACAAACCACTTTGGATGAGTATATGATACGAATGATGATGAATGTGAGATCAAGGCTCAATCAAACGGAACCGATCTTATGAGGCACCTGATGCTCAACCCGTCTCCCACGGGGAACTGATGGGCCTAATGAAATGCGTGCACTGAAACTGATAAATCCAAACCACATATAATCCACACAACAATTGATACACATTTGATACACATTTGATCACGGATATGATGTATGCACAAGTGTTTAAATATAATAAAGAATTAAACGACACATGATACACCCCAAAACATGATTAAAACGGGGAATTGATAGAGATTCACTCACAATGGGTGCGTTCTTTGATGATGATGAAGGCGCACGAATTTATGATTTGATTGACGAGGAAGAACTAGCCTAGATAATAACAAAAATGATTTTGTAAATAAATAAATTTTGGTTGAGATTAATATTTTTAATTAGTGTTCTTAAATGGGATTTTTAGAATTATTTTTGTGAGTTTAAGGAAGTTTTCTAACCTTAATAATCTTATTTTTAAGTATTTTTAAATAATTTTCTAATTAAATAAATAACTAAAAAGAAATAAAAAAATAAAAAAAATTGACTTTTGACCGTTGACCGTTGACCGGGTCTGACCGGTCAGACTGTGTTTTCTATTCGCTGAGTGAGGTTCGAACTCGGGACCTCTCGTATACGTGCACGCAGCTCTACCAACTGAGCTACGTGTCTAACCTGAAATATTCTCTGTTTTAATTATATTTATATACTAAATAATTTTAAACTTATTTGGTTTTATTAAAAATGATTTATATGGCCGAACCGGTTGCAGGAACCCGGAGTCGAACTCGGGTCCTTCGGTTCGAGTGCGCACAGCCCAACCAGTTGGGCTGTGTGTCTAATCTGTTTAACAAATGGATTATATTACTCTTATAAATATCCTGTGACTTGTTCTGATTCAGTTCTAAAAATGTTGGTTTTAATTCTGAAAGTCGGTACGTGTGCGATTCGAACTCGGGACGTGCATATTGTATTTGCACACAGTCCACCGCTGGACTGTGTGTCTAACCCGGTTTAATATCCGTTTTTAATTATACTAATACACATGTTTTATCTTCATCTTCTTCACTTATCGAATTACCGAACAGTGAAACCGACTGTTTGTTTAATTGACCAACAACGCTTATGATTGATTGAATTGAAGTAGAAGAAGGAAATTAAGGAATAAGATGTACCAATCACAGAGTGTCTTCTTCAGATTTTCCGGCAAAATTTGTCGGTTCTGTTTTGCGGATTCCGGCTAAGTGAACTGTTTTAACAGTTTTGATCATTGATTTGAACAATTAAAGTATAAATCAAAAGATAGTAGAGAAGTTTAGACAGTTATACCGTCTGATGAACGAATACGGTTTTCTGATCAACGATTCCGGCGATGTTCCGGCGAAATTGGAAATCTCCGGCGACGAGCTTTTGAGGAAATGCAACTTCGGAAAGAAAGTGCAGTTGAGAGCGAAAGGTTTACGAGATGTTTGAGTGAGTATTTATAGGGATGAACGGCTGGATTGGGTTTGAATCGAGGTCAAGGTTCGCGGTCAAGGTTTTCCTGCGGTTACGACCGTAATTGACTGCCGGCAACGGTTATAACTGGCGTCGAGATTAAATTGTGCGTTTCAGTCAAAGGAAAGGTAGCCAAAATCGCGGAACGTCGGTTTTTCCGGTGAGTGCGAGTTCTGGTCGCGCTGATTGCAGATTTGACTTTTCGGTTTTATTATAAATCCTATTTGTTTCCGTGTTTATTACAAAAACAATGTGTGGCGGAGCGGTGTGTTGTGTGTTTGGATTTGTGGGTGACCCGGGTTCGAAACCCGGCGTCTCCATTTATTTTTTATTCATTATTTATTAGTAATTATAAATTATGGTTTTTAAATTCTAATATATTTATTAATTATGTATTGTTTAAAATTAATATCAACCATAAATACACAACGAAATTTATAACTGGATATTTGATTGATAAACGAAGCGGGTTTTGAAAACCCGTTTTTCGACGAATGTTACAACAATCACTAGTAGGGTATTATTATCACCTAGAAAGACATACTTCAAATGCTATGGCGAAGTCTTCAGCTCAACTTGTGGAGGTGATTCTAGTGACAACTTAAAATGCATCAATGTGTTCGGGCAAGCTTTCTACGTGATGTGTCCAAGTAGGCTTTGACTCTTGAATAACCTCACCTCCAATTCTTTCTCAACAACCTCCAATTCCGCACCCACTTCTATAAGCTCCACATCACAAATAAAACATGTCTTTGTGGTGGCACCCTCACTTTCATGACCGTCAATGATTTCCACCATAAATTTTTCATCACCAACCAGAGAATGAGATGCATTAGAAAAAAAAAAACATTTAATCTTACTTTCGATTAACAAAAGTGATGTCAACTGTCTCATTCCTAGAGTCTATTAAAACATTAGCAGTTGCTAAAATTGGTCTACCAATTATGACATTAGGTTGTTTAGATTTTCAATTAACATGTAGTCTAAAACCAAAAAGGCTACTAGGTAGTAAAAATCTTCTACTTTGACCCAATGACACCACGCAAAATCACCCAGGGCAATTTCAAGGTTAAATCAGCTAACACTATAGACTCCCTATGAGAATACAAACACTAGCTCCTAAATCCAGTAAAGCTCGACTCATCTTAATTTTTCCCACTTGAATGGGGATTAAAGGAACACCTGGATCTTAGAGCTTTGTTAGAAGAGCACCCGACAAACGACACTAACATTTTTAGTTAGAGTAATTTTCTTTGGAAATTTGTTATGCCTTTTTTGGGTGCACAAATCTTTCAGGTATTTTGCATCAAGTAACATGATATTTATTTTAACATGTTTAAAAACTTCTCACATCTCATCCTATTATGGGCACTATTCTTTCAATCTCTGGATGCAACAACAAAGTCACTTGCACACAAATAAACAAGAAACCATGCATAATACTGAACTAAACAAGAAATAAATAGAAAGAAAAATATTTTTGTTTTTTTATTTATCTTTTTGAAAACAAGAAAAACAATTAAACTGAACTAACACTAAGCGCAAATTCCCCGACTACAGTGCCATTTTGATGTAGTTGTTGTGGGCTAATAAAAAACAAGTGTTTTAATTACTTAAAAACCTATATGAGTATGGGTAAGTAAGTTTGTCTTCATGAGGAATATGTGGTTAGTGTTTAATAGTATGATCAAATTAACTAACTACTAATCAAATTTTCGGGGTTTGCTTGCTTTGAAAGAAAGCAATTAATTGTAAGAGAAAAAAAAAGTTTTCAAATTTGGAAAACCAACTCTCATTATAGATTTCACACCAAACTTAGTTTAATTACCAAAACACCACATATAGCCTTAAGGTTTCTAAATTAGAATATTTCAAGGTGAAAATCACACTTGAAGACTCTAGAATATATCTGGGATTGAATGATGGGGGTATTAGCTTGATCTACTAGCTTAACTAGGTCGAGCCTATATTTTCCTCGATTTTAATATCCCTAGTGTGTCACGGGTGCTCTTGTGTGAGTCATCGCTTTGCACGAGGGCACTAGTTATCAACATTTTTATTTCAATCCCTTGACTTCTTTGTATGCTCAATTTCTCCAATTTAGGCCTAGTTTTTGGCAATTTTAAGCCACGGACGGCTCCAAGTCACCATACAATATAAGTACAATAAAACATACCCAAAACGACTCAATAATTAGATAAAAAAAATACAAAACTAGTACATTTATACCATGTTGTTACCAACACATCAGACGCCTTGTCATCCCCTCTAATGCTGCTTACAATGTCACACCCCGATTTCCCAGTGGGCCTGAACTTAGGGCTTATGGGTGGCGGTCAGATAAAAGTTTCCCAATTGGAAGCGGAAGTAAAGGATAATAAAGTACACGTATAAAAACTTGAAATTATATTAAATAAAATAAATAGCGTTGTGTTCAATACAAACATCCAACAAGGCAAGATAAAAATAAATAGGAATTTAGACATCATAAGTCTTTAGGCATGGGGTCACCAATTCCAAAGGTTTATGGCCGAAGCCTATCAGCCTACTATTGAGCTTCCTCGTCTGAGGTCAATCTTTAAAAATGTGTAAGTTTCCACTAGTAAATACTATTAAACGAGTCTTTTGAAAATCATTTGATATATATATATATATATAGTCAGGACGGCCGTACACGGTACTATTAACCCCCAAGTGTTAAATGTTTTTAAAGCAAAACAGATTAAACTGGGTTATTACATTTATGAAAGCTTTTGCCCATTTTGCAATACCCGCTCCAAGTGGTTAGTGCCATATCAAAGTATTTACCTTTGCTAGCTATATAAATAGTGTATTAGATTCTTGTAGCAAATCTGTATTCAAAGTATATTAACTTAGATGCGATTATCTAGAGGGCTTTATAGTCCAGAAAGAACAAAATTATTATCCGTTAGAATCTTTATGGGTCATTTCTAAGTATTTTGACTTTGACCCGTTAACTTAGAATTACGCTCGGTTCCACTAGATTAAACGTTGACCGGATATAACGTGATTTATACCCGTACGAGTGAGGGCTTTCCTATGAAATGAGTTATTTAACCAAACATTCTGATTTGGAAAGGTTTGACCCGATACAACTAGTTTATATGGTTTATGTCATTTTAACTACCGATAAAATCTTGCTACAACATTGAAATTGACTAAAGAGAAAGGCTTACCTATACTTGAAAAACACCTAGAACTTAGAAAGGAGGCTCCTATCGGTAGAAGCAAGCTCCAGAAGAAGTTTTTAGTAGGGCTGTAAACGAACCGAACGAATACGAACAAGACGTTGTTCGTGTTCGTTTGTTAAAAAATATATGTGTTTGCGAACCGTTCACAAACACTTATCAAACGAAATTTATGTTTGTGTTTGTTTGTTAAGGAAATGAACTTGTTCGTGTTCTTTTGTTAATTTTACGCAACAAACGTTGACAAAGACAAATAACCACAAACTAATGCTCATGATCACTAATGGAAACAAATGAACACAAACAATTGTTCATGAACAAAATGTATAATACACTGACACTTATTAGATAATTTGTCGGAGTTTTGATATATTTACATAAATATAAAAACTAAAAACATTAATGAACTATCAAACACATACGAACAAGTTACCGAACGTCCACGAACATAAACGAACGAACGCGACCGCTGTTCATGTTTGTTCATTTAATTAAACGAACGAAATTTCTAGTTCGTGTTCGTTTGTTTAATAAACGAACGAACACAAACGAACTTCCCACCAAACAGTTCACGAACTGTTCGTCAAACGTTTGGTTTGTTTACAACCCTAGTTTTTAGTATGAAAGTGAGAGTGTGATGAAATGTGGTAACTAAGGTGTTTATTTATACTAATCAAGAAGTTGTGAGAGTGTGCCAAGTGTCCTTAGAGCTCTGAAGAGATGGATTAGTGGCAATATAGGTGGCAAAAGAATAAAACAATTGCCTTTTAGTTTTATCATCTCAAGTTTATATCTTTGCCCTATTTATCATTATAACCCCTCTCCTTCAATATCTGAATTATATGAGGGTTTTTAGAGACGTGTTACTATAGGATTCGATGAAGAATATTAAGGTGTTACAGACAACATCTCCAACCAACCGTTGGAGATGCTCTTACATGAATAAACTCAAATAAAAGTTTTAAATTTTAACATAGCCGATTTAGCGGTTGCAACTCTTGCGGGAGTTGCCGTGACAAAAAAAATCCAGCCAGAAAATATTAGATTGATAAACAATTTATTCTCTTTTCTTCTTTAGAGGGCCAATTTTGAGTTTATTGGGGCAATTGCAAAACATTATCGTGATAACACTAAAAAAAGTTTTCTTATGGTGGGTGGGGGCAACTGTAGGCCGACCGTGAACCAAACACCAAATTCAATTTTTTATTTATTTATTTATTTTCTTTTTTTGTATTTAGGCTTATAGAACCCGAGTTCGTCTAAACAATCAAACTGTATTTGTTAAATCGTTTTAAAACTCAATCAGTAGAACCCGATTATATGAGTTTTAAAACTCATTTACAAGTTTTTCTTAATATCTCTGATGCCTAAACTGCATATTTAATTAAAAAAGTAAAACCTAAAGCTAACATGTTTTGCACCAAATATAAAAGTCACATGAAAAACTTTATATAATGGTTAAAGTAAAAGTGAAGAGAGTCAAGTAAGTTTGATCATCAATAGTGTTTGATCATCAATGGTGTTTGTTCATGAACGTTGATTATGGTTACCAGGAATGATCAACATGACCTTTGTTTCACCTAAAGTGGAACTTAAGTGAATTTATCAACAAAGTCGGCTAAGGTTATCAAGTCGGAGAAACCGATTTTGTTGATAAGGCTTTGGCTTTTTAGCCTAGTGGCATCTTGGGGGTTGGATAAGACTTTCGGACCAATAGGTCCTGGGTTCGATTCCCAAAGGGGGGGGGGTTTCCCATTGGGTTTCCTCCTGAATTGGTGTACAGGCATTATGCCTAGTGGAGAGGATATGATCGGGTGGTTTCTCTGATGACACAATATATTCCAGTAGTCTGTCAGTGATCCAAATTTGCCGTTCAAAAAAATTTAGAACTGAAAGTGAATTTAAGACAAATTCGCCTGCTGCAAGACATATTCGCCTGATCATTTTAATTATGACCCAATCATTATTTGTTTTAGTTTTAAATATTCAGAATCTTGCTGAAAAGGAAGCTGTTATTCGATAACATATTTAACTAAATTATTACTTTCAATTTTTTCCAATAAAATCTTATCTGTGTCTTAGTAGTTTTTTTACACTATTTTGTCACCTAGGATCATCTGCTTCTATGATCAGGTACTGGTAATATAATTAGCGGTTATGATTGTGGCATGGTAGTATCTACTAACAAGAGACTATACAAAAAGGCAAACTAAGTTGTTTTAGTTATGTTATCAAGATTGCTGCACTGTCTTTACTTCCATCCCACATCGAAAATTTGATTGAAAACTTTAAGTGAGTGACGAGGAGTGTGCTGGTCCGGACCCAAAGCTAAAGACCTGACATTAAGGCCGAGGCCCAGCAACTCCTAAATAATTGGTCTCGTAATAAAAACCCAATAACAGAAAACACTCATCTTCCCGCCAAAAGAAAAGACCGATTAAGGGATCGACTGATAGAAAGAGAAACGGTCTCCAACCATGGATCACATCATCCACCCTTAACACCTCTCATCCATGACGTTTGATCTTTTCAATTGATGTCCCTATTAACACCAACAAGTTTTCTGCATGTTTATCTGTGGAATTATTGATATACCCTCCAACATTCTTCTTCAACCACCCCCACCATCCCACCTTACCCAGACATCGACAGTCACCATCCCCAGACACCACCCCAGCACACTGATCGGTCCTAAATCTAGAACTCCTCCTCCGACGCTCGTTTCAGTCAAGTTAGATCGAAGCTTCTCAATATCCATATAAGCACATACCAGATCATCTTCAGATCCGAGCTCTTTGAAGCTTCCAGAAGGCGCATTGAAGGTGTCTAAGACCAGATCTAGGTTGTCCGGGAGACGGTAGTTGACCTCTGGTGGTCAAGTTCCATCTATGGAAATTGTACATTGAATTACCATTGATTGAATTATAATGATTACAATGATATCTATTCGAGCATTATCCGAAAAGTTCTCAATTAAAGACCTTGGCATGTTGCATCATTTTTCTTGGGATAGAATTCATTCCCACTGTCAATGGTCTCTTTTTGTCACAACATGCCCATATACAAAACATGCTCACAAAGTTCCATATGGATGGCTCAAAATCAGTTGCTACACCCCTTAGCTCTAATGAGACACTATCCCTCATTGATGATTCCTCACAAATTGACCCTACACAGTATCGTCAACTTGTGGGATTCTCTTCAATACCTCGCATATACTAGACCCGGCGTTTCCTTTGCTGTTAACAAGCTATCTCAATACATGCCTGCACCCACTGAACTTCACTGGCAAGCGTTGAAACGTGTTCTTTGGTACCTAAAAGGTACAATTCATCACGGATTGTTCCTTAACCGTGGCTCTCCCCTTGATCTTCAGGCCTTTACAGATTCAGATTGGGGTAGCATCACTGATGGGGGGCGGTCCACTACTACCTACATCATCTATCTAGCTTCAAATATCATCTCATGGCGCTCATCACGTCAAAAATCCGTCTATCGTTCTTCCACCGAAACCGAGTATAAAGCATTAGAAAATGGTGCGGCTAAACTTTCATGGGTCCAGAACTTATTGTCGGAACTTGGTTTATCTATGCACAAATCTCCTACACTATTTTGTGACAATGCGGGGACTACCTACTTGTATGCAAATCCGATCTACCATTCCGGTATGAAACACGTGGCACTAAACTATCACCTCGTTCACGAAAAAATTGTGAATGGTTCACTAGCCGATGTCCTGAAAAAACCTCTAGGACACGGACCGTTTCTTCGTCTAAGATCCAAGATTGGAGGATCCGATGGTACCTCCATCTCGCGGGGCATATTAAGGAGAATATCATGTGTCAATAAATATTATAATAATGTAAATTAATTGTTTCTATTTTAAATTCAAGTAAATATTTAGATAAGATTTGAGGTAGTTGTTTACCTCCGTAGCTATAGCCTAGATAGTGTGTGCACATTGAATTTGATTGTTGTAATTAGCTTATTTAAAACACTGTACTATTTCTCTTCAATACAGCCTTTTGAATTATTCAATCATTATCATAACCACTACCTCTAGAAATGCTTGGGATAAGATAAAATGAAACAATATAGCAATTGTAACTAAAGTAACACTAAATATTAAAACATATTTTATACGGGAAACATCCAATAATGAGTATAATTATTGTAAAGTCTATAGCATGCAATAATGATTACTACCAAGGTTAGTAAGACAAGTAGGTGATCAGTAACTTATTCGTGCATGTCATCAAAAATGTAGTAGCGTAAACAAAATATCATATTTTTACATGTGAAGGGATACATGTCATGTTGATATTATTACTTTATTAATAAAGATGAATCTGAAGTGTTTCATACATGCAACTTTCATCTTATCTACCATTCAACAATGTAATACTTAGTTCATTGTGAGTACTTATTCCACACGTGCTTGAAGATTGTGTAGTATCTTGAATAGTTTCTCCAATGTAAAATCCTGGCTCTTTGGGTGTAGGCAATGGAGCATCACTTCCCAACATTAGGATAACAGAAGTCATAGTCGGTCTATCTTCTGGGTGACGTTGAACACACAACAAAGCAACATGGATTGACCGTAAAACCTGAGACTCATTGATCGATTCCCGAAGGCACTTAGCAACTAATTGCAGGGATCTTTTTTCATTATGGAGTACCCATGCCTACCATGAACAAACAACACAAGTATTATGTTTAGTTCATTCAAGACAACATATATTGCATTAAAAAAGTAACTAGCTTTGTTATGTTTCAGTTCCTGTAAGTAACTTTATTTGGACTGTATCAATCAACAAGTTCTCATTTTGGGTAATCTTCTAAGTTAACCACCATGTTTGGAAAAGTTAACATTATATCAACGTTCTTTTAATGTTTTTAAATTTTATAATATTTTTTATAAGTTGGTTAGCTTTTTAGCGGTGAAACCAACAATACGTATCAAATACACAAAAAAAAAGATAAAGCTTTTTACCAGGCACAAACTTACATGTTCAGTAAGGTTGTTGCAATATTCTTTGTGGACGAATCTTCGGTTTTTCACCCCACACACTATTTCCAACACTAATACGCCAAAGCTATATACGTCTGATTTCATTGAAAATATACCATTTCCCGCATACTCGGGTGCCATGTAGCCACTATAAGGAATCAAGTAATTAATGTAAGCGATTCCCCAAAATAAACTAGAATGAGATTTGGATAGATGAATCTCACTATGTCCCAACCACTTTGTTTGTCTTTGCTTCTATCTGATTTCCACCAAAAGTCCTTGCAGTGCCAAAATCTGATATTTTTGGGTTCATATCCTTGTCTAGCAAAATATTGCTGACTTTGAGATCTCTATGTATGATTATGAGCCGAGAATCCTGGTGCAGATAAAGAATTCCACGAGCAATTCCAATGATAATTTTGTAACGTGTAGGCCAAACAAGGAGTTCACTTCGATATTTATCTGTTAGTGGTTTAAATTTTAGTTTATGCCCTTATTAATTCGATACTTTCTATGTTTTTTCTTGTTATTTCATTTACCAAATATGAAGAAATCAAGGCCTTTGTTTGGCATGTATTCATAAATCAACATCACTTCGTCGCCTTCTATGCAACAGCCCAAGAGCCTTACAAGATTGCGATGTTGTAGTTTAGATATCAAGATGATTTCATTCTTGAACTCGTGAAGTCCTTGAGTGGATGTTTTTGCTAGCTGCTTCACTGCTATTTCCTTCCCATCTTTGAGTACACCCTGAAAAAAGTAAGTCACAAAAAGCGATGTTGACATCTTCAAAGATTACATGTTTATGCTAAGAATCATCTTATAGTAACATATAAACACCACATGTACTACATAGGTCATGGAGTGATATACTACCTTGTAAACAGGTCCAAATCCCCCCTCTCCAAGTTTGTTGTTCTTGGAAAAGTTGTCTGTAGCTTTAAGTATTGTAGACAAACCAAATAGTGGTAGCTCTAGATCTTCATCACCACTTCCATTTTCAGGATCATGTCTAAACTTGTTATTGGATGTCCCTGTGAAATGGATAGCTCAGCTTCTGTGAATGAACTAGGAACACTGGTACACACACACACATACACACACACACACACAATATATATATATATATATGTGTGTGTGTGTGTGTGTGGCAATATATGCCGGCTGGGATACCGTAGTGTATATGTAGAATGATTGATTTGAATCACCTTTCCCCAAACATCAAGCTATTTATATTAAACTACTGTCACAAATATGATTACATCTCTAGTGTTTAAATAATGATTTATTTTACTAAAATGATTTATTATGTTGTATGTAAGTCGATATATTTTTGTACGCCATCTATAATGGTTTCATTTAAATAAGTTTTTTGTTTTAGTTTTTACATGTTAGATGTAAAACATAACTTGAGTATATAGAAATATTTAGTATTCAAACTTCATACCTTGTTGCTGTTGCTTCGTCCTATTGAAACAATAAAATAAGCATATTGAAACTAGTATGAACATAACTAAAAATGCAATGGGGACTATAACTCGCACTCTTCTCCATGTACTTGAGCTTCTGCTGCTTTCAATAGAGTCTGTGTGAAAACATGTCTTAATTAAATGCAGACAGATAACTATGATGTTAGTAATGATAATAAAAGTATTGTTTTTGAAATACCTAATTCAGAAGCTGACAATCGTATATAAAGAGTGTCCCCATATACATCAAATGTTCTGATATCAATTAGGCCACCAAACCATAGGAAGCAACCACTCCCAGTCCCTGATATATTTGAATTTGAGTAAGCAGTACATGAACAATTGCTTCTACACATCTGCTTACACTCTAAAAGGGTCATGGTATGGTTATACCATGACCCCGAAGTGTCCAGTAACTTCAAATTAAAATATCTGTTGAACCCTTCCCCTGGATTACAATCCAAAGGGCTACTATGTCGACACCCTTGTGACCAATCTGTAATCTTCCACTGATCAGGGGATGTGGGCTCAAACCCCTTCAAACATTCACAAACAGGGGACTTGCCAATGTTGCAGCTACCAAATGGCCCGCACACCGCGTATTGATCACAGAGATCATTTTGTCGGGTCAAATAAAGGTTCCATTCTTTCTTGCTATCAATCCATAACAAGCGCTCTAAATGACCACTTGGTTGTAACACCAGCCTTGTAATAGCTGAAGTATCTATAAGATCATATTGGTAGTAAATATCTCTCTGGTTGACAACAAAGGTGAAGTTGTAAAAAGGGTTGGATCTCAAATTAGAAATTCCGGAAAACCTTAGTCCGTTCCATGGACCTCCCCTGAATTTTATTTCCCGGTCTTCCGTTAGGAACAGCTGAGGGTAACCTCTTGTATCTATATAATAAGAAAACTCACCGAAAGCAGGGTCGTCATCGGATTTCCATGAGGTGAAGCGTCTTTCAATGCCGGTAATCAAATTCCAGCCTTGCTTCATTCCGGGAAGTAAAGTGTCTGTCATAAAGTCGAAACTTTGCCATATGGGATTTTCTTGATTGACGCCCCCACCTTCCCCGTATATTATAAAGTTGCCTGTATCTAGAAGCTGACCAATTGGATTGCTTACTGATGTCGTCGATGAGTTTGCTGACGACCATATGACACTGCCGGTTGTGGCATCCCGGAGAATTAAAACTCCCTGAATGGTGAGAGTTAGCTCACCGGATGTATTGGTGAGTGGTGTGCTCCTGTTGGCTACCCATACAACAGTCCCGGTCGATATTTTCTTGTACCAAATTCCTACATAATGGTTTGTAGAGTTACTGGGGTTAAAGAAACCGAGTTCGAAGGTTTCTTGTGGCGAAATTATGGTTTGGTCATATCTAAGGATTTGGCTAGCAGATATGGTGTCTGCAGCATGGTTACGAGATATTGAAGCATAAAGTACAAAGAAGCCAAAGATCAGCTTGATCTTGGTCATTCTTCTTTCCTACATTAACATATCAAGAAATTAAAAACAAGACTGGATTTTAGATTATTTAAGAAACTAAATGTTAATTTTTGTGGGAGTTTGTTTCCTGGAAGGTGGTCTCGTGGAGATTATTCAGATATCTTTTGAAAAGAACTTTTTAGTCCAATTGAAAATTTTATTTTCAACCTTTCATACTCATCGTCATTATGAAAAGAAATTTTTTTAGTCCAATTGAACTATTTTTATTCTGGTTCTTATTCAACACAATTACGCCTCATGCGCATGTCATCGACGACGTCATATATACAGGGTTTCAGTTTTTTTTACAAAACATATGTAATTTAAAAGCAAAGGAAATATAGAGGAGGCGACCCGTGTATGTTTGAGGGTTGTATGTGCAAGGTTATTTGTGTCCATTTACTTAAACTGCCAATTTTGTCAGATAACTTTTTTATTCTTCACTGTTGTTTAAACAAAGTATACCATAAAAAGTGAACATGTATTTTTTTATTATTTAATATATGTATAATATTGATATAAATTGTATATAAAAGGTTAGTATGATTTCTAAAAGTGTAACACAATGCGCAAATAATTGTGTTTTAACCATTTTACTCAGTGTTATTATGCAGCCAAGTCTTAAACTATTTTTTTACGAAAAGCAGTATGCTATTTTACCATATTACATTACATGATGTTTTTATCGCGTTGGAAACATGTGTTTGTAAATGGACTTAGGCACATAACAACTCCATGTAGATAAATGCACATACTAAAGTGAAAAAATGTTCGATGTGATATATGCCTTTTTTTAAAAGTTATTGTAGTTTATAAAATGGTCGAACTAGTATTTAATAAGAAAACATCAACACAAGGGGTAAAATCACCCCTTTTACCATTTCCAGCCTTTACATATGACAATTATTTACAAAAGATTGTCACCGAATCAATCTTAGCCATTAAACTCATTTGATTAAGGGCCCAGAATGATTTCTATGTATTTTGGATAATTTTCCCTAGTGGACAAGGTAGAGATAGGTCGACACCAAGTAAGACGAGTGCACGATAATATGTCCTATATGTAACTCTACTTGACAAATGCAAAGTGTCATTCATCAAAGTGGCAGAAGGAAAGAATTTAAGGAAGTCATTTTTTCCTATTTCTATTCCAGCCTCCAAGCTCTTTTTCTCTTTTTCCCTATCTTGTTGGGAAAAGGTTGGAGAGCCCTTGTTTTATTCCAAAAAAAGCCGGAGCCTTGGGTATTGATTATCGGGCGCTCAACAAACCTAATCATTAAGAACAAGAATCCACTTTGATTGCAGACGCATATCCTTTCCCGGTAGCGTCTTTTGTCTAAACTGGAATGTGTGGTGAAAGATCAAAATTTTTTCAGGTATCTTTCTTCACTCGCCCATTATAGACAAGATTGGGAAAGATTGGTCGTCTAAGGAATCCTAAAAAGTAACTAAGGATCCCTGGTTCTTCTGGGTAAACTTAAAATGAATTCGCTTAATAAAGATAGTTTCAAAGGTCTCAGAGGTCCATGTAATAAGAATGTCTTCAACATATACCACATAACATACTCATGACTATAAATAAACAAGGAGGAGTCTGATATAGTGGCGGAGCTTGAACGACAAATCAGTGGGGGCTGAACTCTCAAATCCAACTCGGTGGGACCGTACACTTAAAAATCCATACTGTACACTACAAAAATATAACTTTTAGTAAATTTAACACTACGAGCGATTGGGAGGGACTGGGCACCCCAAGCCACCAAGCTGTGTAAATCCATGTGTGGTAAGTGCGGTGGATAGCTTAGAAAACCAAGCTCTGGGACCATGCTTAAGGCCATAAAGGGCCTTCTATAGGAGGCAAACATGATGTCTTTAGTCAAGTCAATTAAAATAAGGTGTCAGTGTCGTATATACAAGTCATCGTGAAAAAAAGCAATTGTCCACATCCTCCTGTTGAATCGCCTAGCCACGAGGAATGAAACTGATAAACAAGGTGAATAATAGTAGGTTTGACTATCCGGCTGAAGATCTTGGTGTAGTTAATACCCTTAGTTTCATACCAATGGGGTGGTGGTTCATTGGCAAAGACAAAACCTTTAAACACCTAGGTGAGGAAGGGGGTGGTCTAAGGTTCAAGTCCCACTAAATTAAAATAAATTAGCCATTCAAAAAAATACCCCTAGTTTCATGAAATCCCTTAGCAACTAGGCACGCCTTAAAACGACTAATTATGCCATAAGGATGGCATATAATAATGTAAACCTAACATCATCCAACAACGTTCTCATGAGGAGGAGCATACACTAGAGTCCAAATGCGGTTAGAAAGGAGAGCAACAATTTGGGTGCACATGGCAACCTACCAAATCGGCCGTGCTTTGTAAAAAAGGTATGAGATTCAGTGAGGTATGAAGGAGAACATGATAAGAAGAACATGGTAAGGGAAGAACTTAGGTATGAGGTTCAGTGAGGTACTGGTACGTGGGAACTGATGTATTTGAGAAATCCCATAGTGTTTAGAATTGCTACCATATGGTGTTTCTAACAAATGTAGTTTTCATTGTTTAGTTTGATACTAACGAAATGTTTATATTGGTGATATTTGTTAGTGATGTGTGTATTGGATTGGTATTAGGTTGTAGCATCGAATGTGGTTTTTGTTAAAGATGCCATGACATATCAGAAGTAGTAGAACTAAGAAACAAAATACTGTTTTGCTTTGGTCTTTAAATTTGGCATGGAACCATCATAAACTTGTAAGTTGTGATTCCGATTCGTTTTTAACAAGTGAAGTGAAAGGAATTCAGTTTGCGTATGTTATAGTTTGTATTACTAAAATCCAATTCTCAAATAATCAAATTACAAATGCCAAACATGACTGTAGTGCCCAATGTTCCTGTTAATGATTGTTATATAAACCTAGTCAAGTTTGACACAGTCAGCCGTGAAAATTTGAAAAGGATTTGAAATATGACATAAACTCTTTTTAAAATTATATGAATTATTTAACTTCCAAATGCATGCCTCACCTCTTTAAATTGCCATACCAATGTTCATATTTACGAATTGTATTCCATTATGGCCTTTGGGAGCACGTGAAAGGAAAAACGGAGCATGAGACATGAATTTACACTTTACAATTTACACTCATTAATTATCTACATCTTAAAAAAAATGATAGATTTAGCAATTTGGACCAGAGGGTCCTTGTCTAGTCTAATCTTATATAAGGTGTTGGACAATGTATTGTATTTTCAACCAATGAAGGTTCAATCCCTAACTGAAGCTATGACGAACAAAAAAAATATAATTCAGTAACAGAATTCGAAAGTGTATGAGTTCACGTTCTAAACCAGCTTATTATTGAGGAATTGCTAACGTTCTAATCAGTGCATTACCATTAGAGTAAATGCATTTTTACATGATTTATGTATGACTCATATATAGTGTAAAACTAGAAAGATGTCCGTGTGATGCGACGAGAAACACAACCACTGTCAGGGTGTGTCTGATTCGGTTTTTTCGGTTATTAAACCAATAGGTTTTTCATTAGTCAACTCAGTTTATTCGGTTAGATTTACGGTTTTTGGTTTAGTTCATTTAATTTAGGTTAAAACCAAAACCAAACTTGGCTTAAAACTTTTGCTTAGAATTACATGTGATTGAAATATAAATACATAAAATAGAGGTATAAAAAAATGAAATAAATGAACTGAATGTATAAAAATTAGAAATATATAAAAATATGAATGGTTGGTTCGGTTAATTTTGGTTAAACGAGTGTACAAAAAACCGATAACCGGTTTTTGGTTAAATTGATTTGATTAATCGGTTTTCAGTTATTTCAGTTTTTGGCTGGTTTCAGTTTTTTTTCGTCTATTTTTGGTTCGGGTTAACTTTTTTATTATTGCTCACCTCTAGACATTGTTAATCACGTAACATATAAAAAATTTTAGTTAAAACAACCATAGCAACACTATGCTCAAATGTAAGGGAATAAAGTGCTCGTTTTTATAATGTTATTTAAAAAATGCTAACGTTCGAAAAAGTTATTGTTGTTTATAAATCACGAGGTAGTTAGTTTTTTATAAGGAGATAAAATGGACCTACTAACTTTTTTTTAGAATGGTTAAACTTTCGTAACATGGTGATTGAGCTCATGACCTCCTACTATTCTAAATCTTACCTAACTCACCTACTAACTAATTATCCATTATTTGGTCACAGTTAAGAGAATTAAAATGCAATTAAGATGATAAGATTAAAGTATAATTAATGTTTGAAAGACTAATTTACTTTCATTTTAAGGTTGTATTAGTACAACCTTATAATATAAGCTAGATAACAAATCTTAACCCAGGATTCTATATGAAATATAGAGAGTAAACTTTAATTTACAACCTTGTTATTTGGGGCATTAATTAATTTAGATCTCTTTTAAGAAACTTTTTGTTGTTTACAAGTTTAATGTTTAAAAAACGCTATAGGTTACAAACTTTTGTTAGTTAACTTTTAAAATTGTTGTGAATTGACGTTATAACCCGTGTTTCTTAGACCATGTGTAGTGGGGCTTGAACTTCAAGCCTCTTCCTTGGGCATTATCTAACATGTGGCCCCTAATCACCAAAGGTTGTAATATAAAAAGTTTTCGATTAAATAAAAAAAAACAAATAGCTTTAGATTAAAAGTAATTTATCAAATACTTTTGAGTTAAAAGTAAAAAAAATCAAATTTCTTTTAAAAAACTCCTAACCATTATATACAACACATGTATCGATAAGAAATTACTAATTTATAGTATTTAAATTAAATTAAATGTCTACAAATCATTCTTTTTTCATTCAACCACTATGTCTATACCCATTATTATAATCTGAAAAATTGCTATGTTAACTTTATATTTATTGTTTATCAAATTATTTTAGACGTATATAAACGAGAAATATAATAAAGATAAGTGTTTATAAATAATAAAAAGATAAAATTATAGATGAGATTTTTAAAATAAGAGATGAGTTTTAAATATATAATTTTAATTGAACTATGATATATAATGAAAAAAACGTTATGAGGCACACATGTCATTCTATGGAGTAATCTCTATGATATTTTCCCACCTAAAATATTATATTATTAATGAATATAAGGATAACTACTTTGATAAGTATATATCTTTTTTAAATCTTATTTTTAATATAAATAAATAATTTGTTTGATTCAAGATTTAAAATATATTAGTAAATATATTGGTAATTAATAATATAAAGACACCGTCAAAATATGAATGTAATTAGGTACGTTATGAAACAGATTTTATCATGCATAAAATTTTAATAACATGTTAATATTATTAATCTATATCTATATCTATTTCTAGAGTTAAATGCTTGGTTGGTTCCTGTGGTTCGCAAATATTGTAGACTTGGTCCCAGTGGTTCACTAATTACACACTTGGTCCCAGTAGTTTCAATTTTTGCACTCGGGTGGTCCTTACCACTAACCTTTGTTAGATTTCTCAGTTAAATATATACGAAATTACTATATTACCCTTGAAATAATAAAAATAAAAAAATAAAGAAGAGGAACCCACTACTCATCTTCTTCCTCACTCCATCTCTCTCTTTCAAAAACTCAACCACCACCACCTCTCCTTCAAATTCCAGTTTTACAACCGGTAATCAATCGCTTAACTTAGGTTTGTTATTCCCACTAATTGAAATTTACCATTTAATTAATTCTCTTTCATTTTGCCACAAACAGAATGCATTATTCTCGCCACACTGGACAGTGAACAGCCACACCATCGTCTACGTGCTCAGCGGAGACGCACAGATCCAGGTGGTGTCGAACAATGGTGAAGCCGTGTTGAACGAGCAAGTGAGCAGAGGTGACATTTTCTCAGTGCCACAGTTCTTCGCAGCAACAGCTCGAGCGGGACAGAATGGGTTCGAGTGGGTGGCGTTCAAGACCACCAGGGCTCCACTGAAGAGCCCATTAGCAGGGTACACATCGGTTTTCCGAGCCATGCCGCTCGAAGTGATCAGCAACTCGTATCAGGTGTCACCAAGCCAGGCTCAGAGCTTGAAACTCAACAGGAGAGGTGGTGGTGGCTGAGTTTTTTAAAGAGAGAGATGGAGTGAGGAAGAAGATGAGTAGTGGGCCTTTCTTCTTTATTTTTTTTTTTATTATTTCAAGGGTAATATAGTAATTTCGCATATACTTAACTGAGAAATCTAATAAAGGTTAGTGGTAAGGACCACCCGAGTGCAAAAATTGAAACTACTGGGACCAAGTGTGTGATTAGTGAACCACTGGGACCAAGTCTGCAATATTTGCAAACCATAGGGACCAACCAAGCATTTAACTCCTATTTCTACTATATAATAAAAGATATTAATGTTTAACACGTGTTATTCATAAAATGCTTCTATTTTTTTTATTAAAATATTAATTAAATAGAGAATAAATTAATACTAAATCTTAGCTTACTTTGAATTTGAAACATAATACTTCCGTATCACGAAAACCAAACTTTGTATTAATATATTATCGTTTGTTTTTTATGATATAACTTTGTTTTACTATCACGTACACTAAATTTTGTATTAATATATTATCATTAGTTTTTTATGATATACCTCTTTTTAATTATTTGGTATATAGAATTAGGTTTATTCAACCCTTGTAATACATAAGGTTTTAAAAAATAACTTTTTATTAGTTACTATGCAAACCTCTATTTTTTTTATTTTTCCTCTCTTTTTTGTTCTATATATCTTATATTAATTAGTAATAATAATAAATTAGTATTAAATCTTATCTTATTTTGAATAGAATATTTCTATTGTTCTGTTAAAATATTATCTTCAAAATTAAATTGTTAATTTACAGTATTTTTAGATAAAACAAATTACGTATCACGAAAACCAAAATTTGTACTAATATATTGTTGTTAGTTTGTTTATGATACAACTTTTTTTATTATCACGAAACCAAACTTTATATTAATAGATTATCGTTAGTTTTTTTAAGATATAACTTTTTTTATTATTTGGTATACAAAATTATGTTTATTCAACCTGTGTAATACATAGAATTTTAAAAAATAACTTTTTTTAATTATTTACTATAAAAAATTACATTTATTAAACCCTTATATCACAAAAGGTCTTTATATAACTTTTTTTATATTATTATTTGATATATAAATTAGATTTAGCAAACTTATTTAATACATGAATACACTCCTGCCTCATCGTCTCCCGCACTCCTCGATTAACTCCAAGAAACTCCACTTTATCAGAATCAACCAAACAGATTCATGATCGTGGAAGCTAAAGGCAATGTTAGTATCCATTTCACTTCATTCTTACTTCCAATTGGGGGCAAAATTAAGTCAAACATTGAACTTTTTGTAGTTAGATACCTTAGCCATGAAATTGACACGTAAATCGTACTTATCGTACTGATTTAGCCAATATTAACTTTGTATATTCAAATCCAGCATCAAAGGGTAAATTGTAGGTCATATTTTTAACTGATTCTATATTTAGATTCATAGCCATGAAATTGACACTGCAATCATACTTATTATAATGATTTAGCTGATATTAACTTTGTGTATACAAATCTAGTAAACTTTGGTCTTGTTTTATTTGGCCTGATCATTGACTGATACTGTAAAATTGTTTTCTTAGTTGTTTTGTAGAGTGTAGCTTCACATCCAGACGCATGAATGCTGTTCTTGAATGGAAACTTCTAAACTCTTATAATTTGTGAATCAAATGTGAGTAGTTAATGTGTTAATCACTAAAATTTAGGATATTTATTAATGTATTATATTGCTACCACCTAATTTATAATATTTCTTCCATTTATGATGGGATCCATATATTTTTGAGTTCAAGATTTCTAACCCGGCTTACCCGAAAAAAAATAATTAGATAATTTAAACTTCTACCCATTGCCTGCTGGTCTAGTAGCATTGATGATTACTCCATACAAAAGTGACTTGGGTTCAAATTTCTGTATGTGCAGGTTTGATGGATGGTTTAGGTGTAAAAAAATTGTTGTTTAAAACCAGATAGTCAAAATTCGGGAATAGTGATTTTTAGTTAAATTATAGGGATGAGGACTGGGAACGCGAAATAAAACTATCAGAAGAGATGAACAATACGTAGCTTCCTACCTTGATGGTTCCCTGCTGATCCTTTTTTATCTTTTCGGTAGCACTGTTCCTGACATATAGTAGTTCGTAATATACAAAATTTGGAACCAAGCCTCAAACATTAATTAAACTGGAACTCAAACGTTATGACTGAGAGTAAACGAGGCAAGACATCATACTTAGTTTTTTCCTTGATAATTTGAAAAAAAACATAGGCAAGATTAGGCGTAAAAGCACAGCAGGTCATGTTCGTTTCATATAAAGTAGCGAGATAAATAAAAGTTCTATGTGTTATATTTTATGGCCGGCAGTTGTTTATTCTAATACATGCAGCTTTCATTTTATCTACCATTCAACATTGAAATGCTTAGTTCATTGTTAGAACTTGTTCCATATGAACTTGATGATTGAGTAGTATCTTGCTTTGTTTTTCCAATGTAAAAACCTGGTTCTTTGGGTGAAGGTAATGGACCCTCACTCCCCAACATTAGGATCACAGAAGACATAGTCGGTCTATCTTCAGGGTGACGTTGAACACACAACAAACCAATGTGGATTGATCGTAGAACCTGAGACACGTTGATTGATTCACCTAGGCACTTGGCAACTAATTGCAAGGATTTGTTTTCATTATAGAGTTCCCATGCCTGTTAAGAACAAAGAACACCAGTCTTATGTTTTGTTAGTTCACAATGGCATATTTCACTAAAAAAGGTAGCTGACTTTGTTCACATTTGTGTTTAGATAACTAACTTTATTTGGGCTCAATCTATCAAAAAGTTTTCATTTTGGGTAATCTTTGAACCAAAGTTTTTTACCTTTTTTATGAAATTTGCACTTACAAAAGTACAATCCCAAACTTACATATCCAATAAGGTTGTTGCAATGTTCTCTGTGGACAAACCCTCTGTTTTTTTTCCCGCACACAACTTCCAGCATTATTACGCCGAAGCTATACACGTCTGATTTTATCGAAAAGATACCATCTCCTGCATACTCTGGTGCCATGTAGCCACTGTGACGAATCGAGGTTAATGTTAGTGATTTACTATATACATGTGAATAAATTTAGGGTAGATGAATCTCACTATGTTCCAACTACTCTGTTTGTGTTTGCCTCTATTTGATTTCCTCCAAAAGTTCTAGCCATGCCAAAATCTGATATCTTCGGGTTCATATCCTTGTCAAGCAAAATATTGCTGACTTTGAGATCTCTGTGTATGATTCGGAGCCGAGAATCCTGGTGTAGATAAAGAAGTCCACGAGCAATTCCGTTGATAATGTGGTAACGTGCTGGCCAATCAAGGAGTTGGCTTTGAGTTTTATCTGCGAATAGTTTGAATTCGGTTTACGTCCTAGTTGATTTGATAATGTTACAAGTTTTTTTATTAATTCGTTTACCAAATAAGAATGAATCAAGGCCTTTGTTTGGCATGTATTCGTAAATCAACATTTTTTCAGTTCCCTCTATGCAGCAGCCCAAGAGCTTTACAAGATTGCGATGCTGTAGCTTAGATATTGAGATGACTTCATTCTTGAACTCATAAAGTCCTTGAGTGGATGTTTTTGCTAACCTCTTCACCGCTATTTCCTTCTCGTCTTCGAGTACACCCTAAAGCATAAAAATTTAAGATATGTTCATATATAACTTATTTTCTATGTTAGTCCATTTCACCATTTTTGATTTCTTGGTAAATTCAACACCACTTTTCATCCTGGATCACACAAGAACAGAAATAGACAATACATAGAAATAAAGGTAATGTAGCGCTGGTCTTGGATTCCTGTTACTTGTCCTCAAAGAAACAACTGTATCACACTATCACATAAGTTTGCTGCAACATGGGTGACCTGACTCTACGTACTCTTTAACAATTATTTTCTGTAACATTTCCAACTTATGCTATGAATCATCTTGTTACTACAGAACACCTTATGTACTACATAGAAGGTATAGAATACCTTGTAAACTGGTCCAAAACCACCTTCTCCAAGTTTGTTGCTCAATGAAAAGTTATTTGTAGCTTCAAGTATTGTAGACAAACTAAATAGTGGTAGCTCTAAATCTTCATCACCACTTCGATTTTCAGAATTATTTTTATTTCCAGGTATCCCTACGAAATGGATAACCACAACTTCTTATAAAAGAACTAGCTAGTGACCCTATACAAGTGGCAAGACAGGATAGGCCAGTTGGGTTATGGTAATTTATTTGTATGCGTACCTTGTTGCTGTTTCTTCTTATTAAGACGATAAAATAAGCATATTGAAACAAGGGTGATCATAACTACAAATGCTACCGGCACAATAACTTCTATTCTTCTTCTCCCAACATCTGAGTGTTTAATGTTTCCTGTCGACTCTGTATCAAAACATGATGTTCATTTGACATTTAGATAGATAATTATCAAGTGAGTAATGAAAATAAAGGATTGTTTATATTTACCTATCTCCGAATGTGGCACTCGTATATAAAGAGTGTCTCCATTTTGAGGAACCGTTCTGATATCAACTAGGTCACCATACCATAGCAAGCAACCACTCCCCGTCCCTGAGATATTTGAATTTGTATAAGCGGTACACGAACAATTGCTCTTACAAATCTTCTCACATTCGACAAGGGTCATTGTCTGGTTATACCATGAACTCCGAGTGTCTGGTAACTTTATATTTGAATATTTGTTGAACCCTTCCCCAGGTTCACAATTCAAAGGAATAGGATGTCGACAACCTTGTGACCAATCTGCAACCCTCCACTGATCAGGAGATTTGGGTTCAAACCCCTTCAAACATTCACAAACCGGGGTGTTATCAATGTTGCAGCTCCCAAATGGCCCGCACACCGCATAGCGATCACATATATCACTTTCAGGGGCCAATATAATGTTCCAATCGTTTATGCTATCAACCCATAACAAGCGTTCTATACGACCATTTGGTTTTAACACAAGCCTCGTATATACGGAAGAATTTACAAGATTATACTGGTAGTATATTTCTCTCTGGTTAAGAACAAATGTGAAGTTGTAAATTCTGTTTGCTTTCAAATTAAAAGCCCCGCTAAACCGGAGTCCGTTCCATGGCCCAGCCCGAAACCTTATTTTCGCGCCGTCCCTTAGGATCAGCTGAGGGTAACCTCTGATATCAATTGAATAAGAAAACTCACCGGAAGCAGGATCTTCGACTGATTTCCATGACGTGTAGCATCTTTCAGTTCTGGTAACCAAATTCCAGCCCATCTTCATTCCGGGAAGTAAAGTGTCTGTCATTAAGTCAAAACTTTGCCATATGGGATTTTCTTGATTGATGTCATCTTCTTCGTGAATTATAAAGTTTCCTGTATCTAGAAGCTGACCAATTGGATTCCTCACTAACTTGGTTGATGAATTTGTTGACAACCATACCGCCTTGCCCATGGTGGCATCCCGAAGAACCAAAACTCCCTGACGGGTGAGAGTTAGCTCACCAGAGGTATTTTTGAGCGCTGTGTCCCGGTTGGCTACCCATACAACGGTTCTGTTTGATATTTTCTTGTACCAAATTCCGACGTAATGGTTCATGGAGTTA
The DNA here is from genome assembly GCA_947069175.1 of Scalesia atractyloides. NCBI lineage: Eukaryota > Viridiplantae > Streptophyta > Magnoliopsida > Asterales > Asteraceae > Scalesia > Scalesia atractyloides. The sequence goes on from CAMTDV010000022.1 coordinate 8,326,154, forward strand.
GGGGGACTAAAGAAACCAAGTTCAAAGGTTTCTTGTGGCGAAATGATGGTTTCATTATATCTAAGGGTTTGGTTTGCAGATATGGTGTGTGCAGCATGGGTAGATGTTATTGATGCATAAAGTACACCAAGGAAGCCAAAGATCAACCTGGTCTCGGGCACTCTTCTTTCCTCCATTAACGTGTCAATAAGTCGTGCATGTATAGTGTAACAGTATTACGATTTATAAAATCTGGATTTGACTTAAATAAATGAAATGTCAATGTACGTTCGCGAGGTCTTGTTTCCTGGAAGTTGGTCCAGTAGAGTATCACTTACGTACATAATTTATTTCTTTTGAAAGGTACTACTGTTCTGTTTTCAGCCTTAACAGCATTCCTAATCTTAACAGCATTCCTAATCAAACCTCTTACAACATCTTTATTATTACTAAAAAATACTATTATTTTCTAATTTTTCAATTAAATAATACTTTTTTATACTTTTATTATCACCTTTCTCTCTTCTCAACTTATAAGCACTTTCAAAAAATATTAAAAAAAATATAGAGATGAATAGTATGAACAATAACTTTTTCTTCTTTTTCTTTCTCCTCCACTCAAACAATTTACAATCACTTTAAAAAAATATAAAGGCTACATTCACAAAAAAAATAGAGGATCCATTGTGAATGCTTACATACATATTTATTATAGGCTCAAGATATTCACACACCCCTGCTGCTTATTTAGACACCTTTGGTGCCCTATACGGGTCGTCTAAGCACTGATTTCAAGGAGGCAGTAGGGAATGTGTGGCATAGAATTTAAGGGATGTAGACGTCTCGTCTAGACCTAGAAGACCCGTCTAGGACGTGGTGTTTTTTTCAGTTGAAAAAAAGGTATTTTGGTGAGGTAAATTGATTGTTTTTGAAGGATGATGTTTTTTAGTGAAAAATAGGTGTTTTGGTGGTGTAATTTGAGATGTTAAATTTTAAAAAGTTTTATTTTTCGTATAAAAATATATTACCGTTTTCGATCGTTTAAATATTTCATTGTTCTTACATTTTACTTTTTAAATATTATATTTCCATTAAAATATTATATTATGTAAATTTAATATTGTTTTCAACATTTTAAAAAGAATTCAAATTACGTGTAAATATTATTTACCATTTTGAAAATTATATTGTTTTCGTATTATATCTCAATGGTGATTCAAAACAAACATTCGTTAAGTAATCGAATAACTTAAAACAACATAAATATAACATACATAACACAAGTTTGTACATTCATAACAATATATATATACACACACACACACACACACACACAACTGAATACTAAATACAAAACGTCTATGCATCTGAGTCGGAATCTGGATCTGGCTGCTGCTGATGATGATGTAGTGCTCGAGGTGGTGGGAGCGGTATGACAGGTAACCCCTCTCTCTCATCTATCCTTTGCCTCCCGAGCCATCCAACCCATCAAATCCATAAACTTATCAACGTCGGCTCGTAACCGCGAATATGCTACAGTTCCCGGGGCATGACCTGGAATAACGTGCTGACGAAACTGGGGCGCCCCGGGAGGTGGTGGTGGTTGTGGCAGTGCTGGTCCGTCTAAATCCTCTGGAGGGTCCTGAACGACCGCTGCCTCATCTGCCGGAGGATAGACCAGCTTGAAGTGCTCCGGTAGGGCCTCCGGAATCCATAGCTCACCTCCACGGGTTTTAAACCGCTCGCCGAGGAGGTCGAACCTCTTAACAAGCTTCATCCCCGCAACGTCTAAAAACCCAGCCGCGTCGATGGTACGTCCGGCCGTAAGTGTGGGTCCGTCTCTGGTAAATGACCCAACGAACGAGCAATGACGGTCACATACGCGCTGCCGTACAAAAATCTGCGCTCATGCCGGTGATGGGGAGATGCGAAGTACTGAGCCAGACCGTATGCAAGTGCGCACGACCTCCTGTACAATAAGCAGTAGAAGAAAAAGAGGTCGGTGCTCGTACACCACTCATGGTTGTGGTCGCGAGCCGTAATAGAAGTAGCGAGCATCCTATGTAGATAACTGCAGATATTGTTGCGAAATACGAAAATTAATTTAAAATAATAATAATCACAATAATTATTGTAATAAACGTATGTACCTGTACAATGGGTCATCAACATGTGAATCCTCCCCTTCGCCCTCAAGTGCTCCCAAGTGTCTTGCCCCGCAACCGCCTCCCAAAATCCTAAAAGAGTGGGTCTATCTACCACTACTAGCCCCTGCGTATAAAAATCTGTAGCGATCTCCTCCTATAGGTATATACCGCTATGAACGGCAAACTTTGCTAGCGTCATTGAATGCCAAACACTAGCAAGCCTAAAAGAAACCTCAGGCGGAGGGGGAGGATCCTGTGGCTGTGGAGGCGGCTGGTCGACCCATGGAGGGTGAAATGTGAACGTTGACAAAAATTCGATCAGCAGCTCCCTGTAGCTCGGCGTGCCAGCCAAGTGAGATAGACGATGCCATGGCGAATCCACGGGAATGAAATAACGCAGTCTCGACGTCTCACCAATCGCCTCAATTGCATCCTAGTCGACCGCCACATGCGATCCAACGTGCTTCCTCCTAAGCTTCCCGCAAAAACGGAAAGCCTCGGTGTCGGGAGGACTCTCGAAATATGGGAGACCGTGTAGTGGATCCACCGGCGTTGGCGGAGCCCGCCGCGAACCATGCGGATGAGGAGCCCTGTGTATCTGCTCTTTAACCTCGTCCATAATCAATCTGTAAAAAATACCATATACTAAAATTAACAATAATAATAACATTATAACATAAATAATAACAATTAACAATAATACTAACAATTAAAAATAATAAAAACAATAACACAAATAATAACAATTAATTAAAAAACAACTAACTAAAAAAATAAACGGTCTCGTCTATGGGGTCCTCTAGGGATAGACGCCCCATCCTGTTCTACAAAAAACTCACCATCTTCAACATATAAAACCCTCAAAATCATCAAATCACAAAAAACCTACGGTCTAAATGTATAATACGTTTCAAGAATAATGAAGTATATGTTAGAATACGTACCTGAGATGCTTGTATTCGAACCAAATACGCCTGATCAAGCTTTTTTATACGTATGTGTGTGTTTTATGTTTGGGGTCGTATGCAGCTGGTCGTCTAGCTTCTCCACTCATATACGATGTATAGACGGGGCGTCTAGACCTAGACGACACGTATGGAGTATTACCATTTTACCCCTGAGTTGCCCCTGTCTAGGCCTAAATCAGGGTAATTACCATTTTACCCTGAATTAGGCCTAGACTGGGGCAACTCAGTGGTAAAATGATAATTCGACAAGACGGAGCGTGTAGGACTAGACTGCCAGTCTAAGGAAATGGTTAATTACCATTTTACCCTCAGTTAGGCCTAGACTGGGGGGGGGGGGGGAACTCAAGGGTAAAATGGTAATTAACCATTTACATTTTAAATTCACAAAATTTAACACTTTAAATTTGCCGCTCAAAGTGTATGTTGCGTCTAGCACTAGACGGGGCGTCTGGTTCTTCAATATTACCTTATACCCCTGTGTTAGGCCTAGACTAGGTGCAATTCAGAGGTAAAATGGTCTTTTGGCTAAGAACAGACGTCCAGTCTAGGTCTGTACGAGACGTATATTCATATTATTTTTTTATCTTTTCCTTTTATACAAAAAATCATATTAATTATACAAAATCATATTAATTATACAAAAAATCATATTAATTATACAAAAATCATATTACTTATACAAACAATCATATTAGTTATACAAAAAGCATTCTTCTGATTCACTGTCGATGAAATTAATACTTGGTTTGGATTTGATGGAGGATTCATTATCGATGTATACAATTCTAAACGGGGAGTGTACATATATTGCCATTGTTCTGCAGCGGGTCTTCGGTGCGTCAACCATAGCCCGTTTATTGTCGGCATTGGATATTGGCCTTCCAGGTTAATATGTATGAAGTGGTTATCGTTAACATGTGCAAGCGTTATCTTTTGTGGTCCTCAATCATACGGAGGACTCAATATCGGAAAGAAGGTGGAACTCCCATGGATGCTTAGTAAGTGCACCATGATAACGTACCTTTGGAGGGTCATGAACGACCGCTGCCTCATCTGCCAGAGGATAGACCAGCTCGAAGTGCTCCAGTTGGGCCTCTGGAATCCATAGCTCATCTCCACGGGTTTTAAACCGCTCGCCGAGGAGGTCGAACCTCTTAACAAGCTTCATCCCTGCAACGTCTAGAAACCCAGCCGCGTCGATGGTATGGCCGGCCGTAAGTGTCGTCCCGTCTCCGGTAAATTACCCAACGAACGGGCGATGACGGTCACATACTTGCCGCCATACAAAAATCTGCGCTCGTGCTGGTGATGGGGAGAGGCGAAGTACTAGGCCAAACCGTGCAAGTGCGCACGACCTCCTGTACAATAAGCAGTAGAAGAAAAAGAGGTCGGTGCTCGTACACCACTCATGGTTGTAGCCGCGAGCCGTAATAGAAGTAGCGAGCATCCTATGTAGATACCTGGAGATATTGTTAGCGAAATACGGAAATTAATTTATAATAATAATAATAATCAATAATTATTGTAATAAACGTATGTACCTGTACAATGGGTCATCAACATGTGAATCCTCCCCTTCGCCCTCAAGTGCTCCCAAGTGTCATGCCCCGCAACCGCCTCCCAAAATCCTAAAAGAGTGAGTCTATCTACCACTACTAGCCCCTGCATATAAAAATCTGTAGCGATCTCCTCCTACAGGTATAAACCGCTATGAACGGCAAACTTTGCTAGCGTCACATCTTGTATGCACGAGATGTACGGGTGAAACAATGTCGGAAGGACAGACTTAAACTGTTTGATGATTGACACATTCTCGTCGCCCACTATCAACGGAAACCGTTATCGTCTCAAATTTCTTTTTTTAGAACTCGTTTAACGACTTCGACTCGCTTTGGGTTTTTGATACTTCATGCCCGACTGTTGAGAGGACTAGGACGGAACGTACGAGCTGTGGCGGGGGCATCGTATGTACTTTGTTGGGAACCTTCAAAGAACGTGCTTGTATCATCAAAGGAGCTTCTCCTTAATTCTTCGTCTCTACGGGCGGCCTTATCAAACCGTTGTTGTACTTGCTTTGTTGTTGGCCGTCCACGAGTATTTTGTTGGACAACTGGTGATTTCTTGGTAGATTTGGTTGGAGTCAACACCGATTTAATCTTTGATAACAAGCTTTTTTCTGAGTAGGGGGTGTGACTCTAACTGTTGCCTAACAGTATTGAGCTCTTCTAACACGTCAACGTCATCCTGTATCAATTACATGGTTGAAAGTTAAGCTTCTGCCAGAAGATATCTATGTCTTCGAGTTGAATCGGACGTTCTTCACGGTTAAAACAATGCACTGTTAAAGTCACATGATTAACAGACATATATAACACACATCGTTTCGTGTTTAACAAGTATTACCTGCACGTACGTAATTTTCCAGCCTACAAGCACACGACAACCCACAGTTGTACCACATCTGACAACCACATGATGAATGAAAGCGCTACAACATATCTAGTTTCCTAAGTAGCACTTCACTCAACAAGTCAAGTGCTGTATGGGAAACGTTTCCATGTAGGTGGTCAAACAACGGGTTTTTGTGTTGGTTCATTCTTTTTGCGATGCTTTCTCGAAAACTCCTCCTTATTTCACCGTATTGTGTTTCAACTATATCCTGGACACAACCAACTATACGGTCCAGCGAGCTCCTATCTTGGATGTATCTCTTTAAATTGGCGTGTTGACTCTCAACTTTGTTTGTGGTACGCTGACCGAAGTTGCGTCTCTGATTAGTCCACACAAAGAAGAACATTTCCTTGTAATCTTTCAGCCAGTTATCATACGCGTACGTAAAGACCCCTAAAAAGTAAAATTAATTTATTAAATGTACATAGGTGAGTCATATGCAATATAAAAAACTTACTTGAACGTTTGCACTCTACAAGTCGCTTTTGCAGGTTGCGCAAGTTGTACTCGTATATGGGTATTGATGGAGACTCAGAATGAAAGAAATTTTTGCCAGTCTTCTTCTGTGAAGGAGCTCTTGCAGTGCTTACAAATATTCTGTTGTATGTGAAACCTGCAAAGATACCAAGAGGCGTTTGGAAATACTTTAGCACACGCGTTAATTAGGGCCAGGTCTCTATGTGTTACAATCACAAGTGGCTCCATACATTCATCCAACATTGACCTGATTCTCTTAAGCACCCATACAAAGTTAGCACTACTTTCTTGCAGATAACGGCATGCGCAATACAAAATGAATAGTTGGTAGGCATCACACCAACTATCTGGACAAATGGCATGTTGTATATCTTTGTTTTGTATGTGGAATCGATCAACAAAACGTGCGGGAACGCACGCCACATCTGACTCGAGTATGGATGAGCAAAGAAGATCTCTATTACGACCTTTGTTTCATGTTCCTCCCGTGTGTCGCAAAATAAATTCGTTTTTAATCAGGATGTTTGCTAATGACTGCATGGGAGTCAGTCCGTCTCTTTGTTCGTCGCTAATCTTCTGAACTGCGTTTTGTATGTCTTTATGAATATGGAACCTGTCGGGAAACTGCTTCCTTATAGTTTAAAAAAATTTGCGTGGCTCCATGTTTTGAGCTGTCAGCTGCTCGATCAATCTATATTCGCTGGGAGTAAACCTTCGCACAAACACGTGGGCCAACAGGTCCTCACAAAGTTCGTGGTTATGTTCAGTCTTTCCCCCTTTTATCCCCAAGGTTTCATACGGATGGTCTCGCACAGCCACAATGTAAAACGGCAACCGTTTTTTTGCTTCCGGCTTTTCTAACTATTGTTATAGTATGGTGCTCACCACCACGATCACATTCAAGTCACACCCTCCCGTTCCTTCCCCCAATTTTTTTTGATCGTCGGGTCACAATAACGAAACTATCGGCCTTTGCCGTTTCCTATGCCCAATTCTTTAGTTCATCTAGAGAGTTGAAAACCTATAACATCGATAGCGTTATGTTAGATTTTATATTTATTCATCTATCTAACATAAATAAATAAGTTTGATACCATCTTTGTGAGGTACAGATTGAATGCATTGGGGGGTGCTTCACCACCATAACCTCCACCGTCAGGATAGTTTTGTAAACCGTACAAAGATTGTGATGCATTGTAACTTTCATACGGATTGCTCAGGGAAATGACTTGCTGATAACCACCGTCTCCTCCGTATCCATCCGGATAGTGTTGTTGTACGTAAGAATATTCACACCAGTATTCATAATCCGTAAACCCATGTTGTGCCAAATAAGATGGTTCATCAACGTGGTATGAGTCATCTACAGAGGATGTTTCATCAACAGGGGGATGCGTGTTCAAATCTAGAAACGGTCTATTTTGATTTCCTTGTACACTAGACACAACCTCTTTTGCTCGTTAGAATCGGGAACGCCAGTCTCCCCCTAAAAACGGTATCAATATTAGTAAATAATTAAAAGAACAAGTAATTTAAGCTAATAACTGTTACCGGAATGGCTTCGGGCACCCATGACTCGCCAGAATACGGCCTAAAGAAATAGTTGCCGTCCCAGTATGATGACATTTCAGCAACTTTGAATGATATCAGTTAGAAGGCAAAGAAGAAGCAAAGAAGTTCTATGGTTTTGTGTTGAAGAATGCTCTATATATCCCTATTTCAACTATTTGAATTCCAACATACATGCCTCATTTAGGTTTAGACGCTTCGTATTACTTTACCTACTTTACTCAAATGTTGACCAACCATAGTCAAATCAACCTGCAAGAGGCCCCGTCTAGGTCTGGAGCGCGCGTTTTTGGTCTGTCGTATATAGACCACGTCGAGGCATAGACGCCCCGTCTGATGTGACTGATTTGACATTGTACGAGGTTAGGAATGTGATCGGACAAAAAATATCTAGACGCCCCGTATAGACCTAGACGACGCGTCTTGAAGGTGTGGAATAGGCACTTGGGTGTGTGAATATGTAGACCGTTATTATGTATAAGTAAAGTTTTTGATTAAATAATTAATACATTGGTTCAAAAGTTTAGCACTAAAGTTAACTAAAAAAGCAAGAAAACTCGCTATTAGTGTTGGGTTAATCGATTATTTTACGGGTCAGGGTTGGCACGTTATCGGGTCATGGGTTCGTTTACGGGTCAAACGGGTTGTTATAGACTTTGTATATGTTTGACCGAGTTATATGGAAAGAAACGTTGAGTGGAGATCAACGTGCAATGCCAAGAAAATAGGAGCTGATTGTTTAATTGGCATGTGTTTTTATTTGTTTTGTTTATCATAAATAGAGGTATTGTTTCTTTGTTATGTACACCATTATTTCACTCGAATACATAAAGCTTTGCATCCTTTCTTTTTCTCTGCATATTACGTATTCATATATTTTATATATGCAAGTGTATTGAGGGGCCTGAACCAACAATTAGAGCATCTACATTGCTTTAGTGCAGACGACAACATGGCATAGGGCGGACTTCACACTGCCGGACAGCCCTGGCAGGGCTTGTTCAGTGACGTCTGTTTAGGGTGAGGGCGAACACCAAGTGGCCGGACATTAGAGGGCTTGTCTGGTGATGTTCGTTTAGGGCGATGTCCGGCTTTCTAAACGGAAGCGGATGGGCGGGAGGTGGGGCCCTGCTAAGTGTATGTGCAATATATATATATATATATATATAGAGAGAGAGAGAGAGAGAGAGAGAGAGTGTGAGAGAGGGGTAGAGGATTGTGTAAAAAGGACGCAAAGTGTGAGAAATATCGTGGAGATGATATGTGTCCTCAATCTAAATTAATTCAAAAGGGTAAACAAGTAATTTTCTAATTGATAACATTTTAGAACCGCCACCCATTATTATAGTAATACGAATTTGTATTTTTTTAAGATCCATTAAGATTATGTGAGTTATCATTCATCAATTATATTTTATGAAGATCGCAGAATGAAGATTTTATAGAGTGTTATATAGTGATGGTTGTAGAATGAAGATTTTTATACAGTGTTATATAGTGTTATTTTTTCTGTAACAGGTATATGATAGATGTAAATAGTGTTATTTTTCTGTAACAGGTCTACAATATATGTATAGTGTTATATAGTATTATAGTGTTATTTATTTTGTAATGGGTCTATGATAGACGTATAGTGTTATATAGTGTTGAATATTTCTGGTAGCAGGTCTATGATGGATATATAGTGTTATATAGTGTTATAGTGTTATGTATTCTTTAACAAGTCTATATGGACGTATATTGTTATAGTCTTATATATTTCTGGTAGCAGATCTATGATAGATGTATAGTGTTATATAGTGTTATATTTGCTGATAGCAGTTACATGTTTCCAGATTCGTAGAATAAAGATGAACAAGGATCGTTTGAATTTAAGAGAAGTATTGCTGGAATTTAGGAGAGGTTACATTATTTGAAACATACATATAGACATTATTACCCCTACAATATTCAAATCATCCCAAATAATTAAAACACAATTTACAATTGTTCCCTATTGATCTCAACAATTAGATCTGATCTAATGGTTTAATACACTTCTTACACTTCTCACACTTTAGAGCCTTTTTACACTATTCTTACCCTATATGTATATATACATGTATGTATATACATATATATGTATAGATATATGTATGTACATATATACGTGTGTGTGTGTATATATATATATATGTATATATAGGGAAGGATAAAACAAAAACTCACTTGAGTTGAAAAACTCAAAAATCCTTTGTTAAAACCCCATGGAACATTTATATTTTTCTAAAAAGAATAGGAAATGTAACATACATATATTTGAACATTTTTATAAAAGAAACAAAAAAAACGCCGAGTGGTTTATTTAAAAAAATGCTAAAAATTTCATGTTGCATAATATATATAACATAAAAATTTTGTACATTTAAAAAAAACAAGTAGGCGCTTTTTACATTTTCTTATAAAAATGTTTAAGTACATTAATGTTATATTCCTCTATTTTTTTATAAAAAAATAAAAATGTTACATAGGGTTTTCTTGAGTTTTCTCAACTCAACTAAAGTGGGTTTTCGTTTTATCTTTCACCTATATACAGGGGAGGGTTTAAATGAGAACGCTAAATATCGCGATAACCGTGAGAACAATTGAAAAAACCACTAGAACTTAGTAAAAAACAAGTGAAATTCAAAATTTCTTTTTTACACTCGTCATAATTATTCGAATACAATTCTAGAAATTTAATTTACACATTTAAATTTACGTGAATTCGGAACTAAAGAAAATTTATACATGTGTAAGTTCTCCATTTACACATATGTAAATTTGTTATATTTACACATGCGTAAAAAATCTAGTAAGAGTGATTTTGAGAGGAGAATTGAATTATTTGATGTTTTAAATTCGTTTTTGATGTTCTATTTTAATTACAATGAGGTTTGTATTAAAAAATTCGATTTTTGATTGGTTTTTTCATTCGTTCTCACGGTTCTCGTAAATTTAGCGTGCCCAAGATAACCGTTCCATATATATAGGATCAAGATCAAGGGAAAACCCTTCTGAGTTGTAAAAACTTAGAGAACCCGACATTCACATGCAAGTTTTGCCCCCATTTTTCCCACCCCTAAATTAAAATGTTAGAAAAGACTGTCGTAAAAAAAAAGAATTTTATAAAAATTTCAAAGTGTTGTTTTCGGCCCCTTACAGCAACCGTAAAAAGCTGATAACATAAGGATGACATCTATTTTTACAGCATTTACGGCTGCCGTAAACGAGAAAAAAGTTTATTTTTTTTTTTGGAAAAGTTTGATTTTTTATGATATTTGGTAAAAAGTTTTTTGAAAAAACTTTTTGTAAGATCGAGTTCCCTAAATTTTCACAACTCGTATAAGTTTTTATTTAACCCTAACCCTATATATATCCATGTAAATTTTTACATATATATTAATTTTGAAATTTTGAAATTTAGAATTGAAATTTAAATAGTTTATTCTAAAATATATTTTGTAGATAAGAATAAATGCAAAAAAGTAGATGGTAATGTGGAAATAGAAGTAACATCAAAGAGAAAATGAATAATATTGAAGCATAGCTGAAGATATGACGTGACCGGTTTGTGGAGTTTGAAAGAGATTTGGAGATGCCTTTAGGAAGTGCTATCCACGAAGACTTTTGGTGAACTTTTGAAATGTATTCATGCTGATCCCTCAAATGTAAAATGTGGAGACTGATATGAAATGGTATCTATAGAAAAAACTCTCCAAAGTTTAAATTTTTTTAGATGATGGAATATTATATATCAGTTATTTAATAACAACTTCTCAAGTATTTCTTCACCATTAACAAAACTAACTTGGCAGGGTACTACGGTAGTACATTGGTAATAACAATGCATCACGTGTTAGGTTGGGTAGGTAATAATGCAAAGAATTTAAGTGTTTGTCTATATCATTCATGAATTGAAATCCCACAAAGTTATTATTGTACTAAATGGTTAGTTGGCATGTCTGGTCTTTGTAACAAAGATTAGGAGGTATTATCCATACAATGTAAATTGTATTAATGAACTATATATCTATATACCCTTACAACAAAAACGTCTTTGGATTTCTTTATTATTTTTCTTCAACACATGTTGGGTTTCTTCGTGTTGCATCCTTCCACGTTGCCTCCTGCCTTCCTTTAAACTTCCGTTTTTCTCCTTTACAAAATCTATCAAATGAACTCCATTCTTCATGAACCATATATTGATCTGTTGAAATCGATCGCATAGCCACCGACAACAACTCCGTTCTAACGCGGCACCCAACTTCTCCTTCGCAAGCCCTAAGGTTTCCTTCTCCTCTACATCTCAATAGGTTTTATGACACACCGTCTGGTTTTCCGAGCTCGATTTTGCATTCATACAATGACCAAGTAATCGTGTTTATGTTATTAGCATTTTCATTTCTCTCAAAAGATGTATTGATTGTCATCTTTTTGATTACTTTTAGGGTTATACTCCCCCATATGAAAGAAATAAAATCTTCTATATTTCTTTACCTTCTCTCTACTTTCTCACTCTAAATTCCATAGTCTAGTAATAGTCCTGAGTCCAAACCCTTAGAGTCTTTTATGTTTATCACCCTTTGAGCCTTTTATGTTTATCATCCTAGTCACTCTCTGAGTCTTAATGATCTTTTATAGATCAGCCATACACCACCCTCTATATTTGGTATCAGAGCCAACACGCTTACATTGGTATTATCCAAAGCACATTAAACGCCAGAACCATCTTTGTCACATTCTATCCCAACATCAATACGCCCCTCATTGATCCTTTACTGTTAACAACACTATCCTTCATTGTTGACAGCACTGAAAGCCCAAATCCAGATCGATGGTACACAAGAAGTCAACACTTTTCAAGCTACATTTCACTATAGATGGTATATCGTGTCCAAAATCACTCCTTCTTTTCAGGCTACCTTTCACATATCCGATAGCATGATTCAAGCGGTTTGATCATGCTAAATGTAGAGAAAACTTCTCTTTGATCTTGTTTTGCAAACCTAACCTCAACTAGTCCATCCTGATGGCAGACAAAGTCGAGGGTGGTTGCTGTCTAAACCAGTGCTTGGTGGATCTGTTCATAGTTGGATATCCATTTTTCAGGTAAAAGCTTTGTAAGCGCTTCTCTGGATAACTCTTTTGGAACATATGTGCAGGTTGGTGTGGCATGAGAGTCGTTGTTTATGAGTAAAGCATAGCTAACCGGGAACCATGATGTCCAAGAAGTGATTTTGGACACTATCTGAATTTGGGCCTTCAGTGATGTTAACAGTGAAGGATCATTCAGGGGCATATTGAAGTTGGGGTAGAAGGTGACGAAGACAGTTCTGGCGTTTAATGTGGCTTGAATAGTACCAATGCAAGTGTGTTGGTACTCCACGAATCTAGTATCGACTAGGGCCATACGAGAGAACGCTAGTAGTCCTTTTCTTCCGTGGAAGGTTAGGGCAAGTCTTAAGGCACCAAAATGGATATGGGTATATCCTTGGGATAGACAGATCCTTGGAAGATCTAAGGGAAGGGTAAGAGGGATGAGGTGAAGGAGGTTGTTGCTAGGAGTAGGTGTGAATCAAACTTGGAAGTTTGCACAAACTCTTTGACAACATGGTTTAACACAGAACTGACTAGTTGTTTTACTTTTTTGGAGAGGGAATTTTGGGGTTTTTCAAAGACTCTATAAGGGTTAACTAAAGGCGTCCTAGTAATACATATTTTAGAATCATCAGATACATAAGAGATCTCATATAGTTGATCAATCTTTGACGTAGACGACCTATGGAAACTATAATTTGAACGGGAGAGACTGGAATCTAGATTCAAAACTGGATTTAGACTTCTAAAGAATCTTATCTTAATCTTCAAGCTCACACTTTGAGGATATTACCACGTGTAACACCTCGCAAAATCGTGCCCAATAGTACAGTGACACGTATTGTATTTTTATTTTAGTCTATTAAAGACTAAGAAGGAGTAAAGGTGTCAACATTCTCAAAACTGAGCCTCTGAGTGACTTTCTGATGTCAACATGCATAAACATTAGCCTCTGAGTGACTTATATGTCAACATGCTTAAACATAGCCTCTGAGTGACTGATATGTCAACATGCTTAAACGTAGCCTCTGAGTGACTGATATGTTAACATGCTTAAACTTGGCCTCTGAGTGACTGATATGTCAACATGCCCAGCCTCTGAGTAACATCGGAGTCAACATGCTTATAGTGGGCCTCTGAGTGATCCTTTACGAAGTCCTAACTCACATACGTGCCATTTGTTGGACGAGAGGGATTAAATCTGTTAATATGTAAAAGTTAGATGATGGATGGGTTAAAAGTGTCAACATGTCAATTTATACTTCTGAGTGACCTTTCAACGAACCGAGAGCTCGACAATGTCCGGGCATACTCCCGGGTATGCCAAATATTGGTTACAGAGGGCTAAATATGCTATAAAGGTGTTTTAGGAGGGTTTAATAAGTTGAGGGACTAAAAATAACAAACTTTGAAACTGACCATGGGGCGCTCGCGGGGCGCGAGAGGCAAGGGTCTGGCCTCTCGCGGGGCGCGAGAGGCCTGTGTTTGTAGAATTTTAGCTTGGCCTTCACACATGTTGCCAAAAACCATTGTTTCGAAACTATCGACTTTCAAACAGCTATGCTACGTTTTAGGACACTTGTAAGCTCCCTCTAACACCCCTTAACACCTGGCATCACCCCCTTAAAGCTCTCCAACTATAAATATGTGCAAAGATTCATCATTTGAACTTGCACCTTTCTCATTCACAACTCTATCTCCCTCATCTGGAAGTTCCTAACTGAAAGAAGCATTCAACTTAGTCCTATTGCAACCTAGGAATCACTTGTAAGTCTTCCTTACTCTTGCATTTTTGTTTATAGGCTTTTATAGCCAAAAGTCAAGCGTTTTACAGAAAACGCCTTGACTTTCGGATAACACCATTATGGTCTTGCCATTCTTTGTAACGAACATGGCTAAGTGATCGAAATAGGTAGGTGTTAGTCCATATAAAGGGCACCTCCTGAAGATCACGTTTGCTAGACCGATTGACGAGTCAAAGTTATTATATTAAAAAGTCAAACATGCCATTTTTCGGAAATGTTAAAATTTGAGCTTATATATGTTATGAAACATGTTTTGGCACTTAAACAAGTTGGTAATAATTATTAGAACATGTGAGAACATGTTCGGCTCGTCAATTTCAATTCTAGGGTCGGTTCGCAACCGAAAGTCGCGAAGTTTGACTTTTGCTTTGAGTTTCGATTCTGACCCAGTTTAGATTAGTTAGCTACTGATATAAGGTTGCATTATGATCATAATATAATTTAGCATAACCCTCTGAGGTTATAATCCATGATCATAATCAAAATCCTAGTTTATGCACAAGTTCCGTAATTATGTCATTTTGATTAAAATGCCATTTTTGCATAAAAAGAGGTTTAAATGATAACGAACTTGAAAATAAGTTTCTACTGATGTAATATTATAAGTAGGATTATTTGGGATGAAAATCATGTTGTAAACTGAGTTTAAGAACAAGTCCTTGTATTATGTTGATAAATAACGATAAAGCCCTTGTGGCTCTTAAAATGGTTTTAATCATATTTTTTCAAAGTAAATCTTTTATCTACTAATATGTTATATTAAATAACATATCCAAGACATGTTAACCTGACTTTAACATCAGTTTTCATTAAATCGTCATTTTACGACATAAGCACCGTTTCGGCGCATAGTATGGTCTTAAACCATAATCATCAACCAAGACTTGTTACCTACTGATTTTAAAACTTATTTTAAATATTTTTACAGTAGGTATATGATATAAACTCAGAATCTCAAATAATTTATAAAACTATGTGTAAAATGACCAAAATGCCCTTTCGGTGCATAGTTTGGTCATAAAGGATAAATTACACATATTATCATGTTCCTATTGATATTATATCATAAATTAATTATTTTTCCAAAATACTTATGATCTTAACGTTAAAATATATTCAAGTTCCCTTTATACGGTATATAATTACCGAAATGCCCTTACGAAGCATAGTTTTATTTTAAAACCTTAAGGGGCATATAAGTTGATATCTTACTGATACTACAACTTATTAAAGAATAATGGCATATAGAACTTGTCCATGACTTATCCGGTTACCCAATATCGCTGATATGTGTACGGTTAAGTATATGTAACTAGTTTATGGAAATTAACCGAAACGGGTCTAATCTTGTCATTTAAGTTTCAAAAATCCAGAATGTTTATAGTTTATCCATATTACACAAGTCAAAGTACTTGTTGGGATTAAACTGCATTCTATCCAATCATCGTTTAATCTAGTGTTATATGTATTGATCCTATACGCTACTCGGTCTAAGAATATGACTTAAATAAGACTGTTATTATTTAATTGGTTAGCTTATGCCATAATCCAGACTAGAGACTTGCCGGTAAATGCTATCTACACTTATTACTTTTGTGTACGTCTAAGTTATAAAATCTTGTGTATAAACAAAGACTAGCTCAGGTAAATACTCTCAATTTATTTCCCCTATACGGGCTTGGGTTACGGTAAACTATTACCGCTTGGTTGGAAATGGGATCAATCGAATGCCGGATTGTGGCTACTAAATCCGCATATTCCGTTTGATAACTTAAACATCGGCGGTTAACTACCGTGTCCTAGATCTTCTCAGCTCATTACATTACATAATGGCCACGACCTTAGCCCGGGTGTAGGCATACACCCGATAGACGCTCAAAATGCATTACCCACAAAGTTGGGGGAATTACTCCTTCGTGAGTCAAAGTGGTGAGTACGTTAATCATGTCTCGGTCTCCGTACTGGGCCATGTATGTATGGACAAACAAGTAAATCTATTAACAAGGTTACAAAGTAACTTTCCCAAGTTATAAAAGGTTTGTGCCAACTTGCACTTAAAACATTTTTAAAATGTTTTTCAAAATGAGCCAGTTGAGTGTATTTACCAGCGAAATCTGACGTATTTTCGAAAGACTAAGCTTGCAGGTACAATACGAAATAGGCTGGAAGTGCTCGGCAGTGATAAGAGGATCTTGCAAATCCTAGATCTTCCCAAAGTCTGTTTTACATTCTTTTTGTACAATTTGCGATCCGCCTGTGGATCTTCTATTACTGCCATCTTATATTATGTTGTATTTTGAACATTTGGTTTGTAATAGTTATTTAAATCCAAGACTGCCTTTGTGCCGTGTTTAATTGACTATGATGATATCAACTTACATCACGATACTCCCCACCCGGGCCCATCGGTGTTTGGATTGGCTGTGGAAAGCCAGGGTGTGACAGGTTGGTATCAGAGCCAACGTTTGAGAGAATTAAACACTATCCTTCTTGTGTTTAATCTCAAACTTACACAGGCACATTCCTTAGACTTCCGAGACTAGTCTTTGACCTAGGATTACTCATCTCATTATTAAGTTATTAGTATTGTTTTTTTTAATTGATTTTAACAGGAAAATGCCGCAAATAGTACGAGGAAGAGGCAAAGGACCAATGAGGGGAGGACCTTCAGGACATATCTCTTCGCATCCCCATCACACGAACCCCTATGAGGATTCGGGGGATTCATGGCCGTTTGCACAACACTCACCTACCCCTACCCAAAGTTCGTACCATTCGTATCATGCGCACCAATCACACCACTCTTATCATTCTCATCATTCTTATCACGATGAGTTTAACCCAAACCATTATTTTAATACACCCCCAGCCGACCAAAATCAGCTAGACCAACCCAATCCAATGGACGAGGACTCCGACCCGGAGATGCCGCCGTCAGGATCACACACACATCCCATTGAAATCTCAAGCGATTCAAACTCTTACGCCGGATCTCCATACCAAGGTCCTAACGAATGAGACCAATATTTGAACCAATTCACCTTTGCTAACACTCTTTCCCATCACTCCTAACCACCTCCTGTACAAGAAGGTGTTCATATGGAACCGGTGGAACATCAGCCACCACCTGAGCCACCGAGGAGGAAATGTGGAGCACGTATGTCGGTACGTGTGGGTCAACGATCGGGATCGCTGCCACCTAGACACAAAACTTACGCTACAATTCACGAGGTCCCACAAATGGGTGGACCCTCCAATGTGTCGCCTGTGGTGGAACCAACACCATCATCTGCAGTTAAACCACCACCATCGGTTTATAATAACCCTATCCCAATGTATCCGGATAACATTGGATATGATCCTTTTAACCCATCTACACCAGTCGATACCAAGCATTGTCGCATGACCCTTACATGCAAGCGGTCATGCATAACGCACTTTACCCGTCTCCTTTCCCACCTGTTTATCCACCTACTGGGTATCCAAGTTATGGGTACCACTATCCTATTATGCCACAACCACAACCTCCACCACCACTTGAGGCCATCAATGAGGCCTTGGAACGAATGAAAGAAATGCAACAATAAGCGGAGAAGACGGAGAAGAAGACAAATAAGATCTTCAAGAAGCTCTCCAAGTTGGTTAAGGGAAAGAAGGAAGAGTGAAGTCTCTTCTAATAATATATATATATATGAGTCCATGCGAGGACATTGTTATTTCTTTAGTCCCTGCGTGGACGTTGTTATTTCTTTTAAGTCCTTGCATGGACAGTTTGTTTCAGTTATGTTTAGTATTGTAATTTCTAATGGAAAGTAATGAAGTATTTTGGAATTATATATATATATATATACATATATATATATATATATATATATATATACATATATATGTATTCATCCTCTTCAAGCGAGCGTCTCGATTTTACTCGAAATTTATGCTCTGCTATATAATTCCAAAAATATCTTAATGGTTTGGTTATGCCAAGTGGCACAGACCACATATTGGCCAAGAAATAATAGTTAAGGACAAAGGGCCTTCTATTAGGATAGTTAAGGGAGGTTATCCTTCTATCTAGAGGTGGTGAACTAGGTTCAAGCCTCCAAAGTCGTTAAGGTCCAAAGTGACCGGGACTATTAATCAACCATAAAGATACTCTTATGTTAACATTTAGGAATGTTCATACTCCTGGTAGTGTGACTTGAGGAACCACACTAGCCGTCTATATGATATGCCAACGTGTCGTATTATGTCCATTGGGGACAGGCCAACGTGCCATAATTTACATCCAAAGTGGTGTGGGCCAACGTGCCATATGATAGGCCAACGATTAGTATTATGTCCAAAGTGATAGGCCAACGTGCCATATGTTATGTCCAAAGTGACAGGCCAAAGTGCCATATATTGTGTCCAAAGTGACAGGCCAAAGTGCCATATGTTATGTCCAAAGTGATAGGCCAACGTGTTATATGTTACGTCCAAAGTGACAGGCCAACGTGCCATATGTTATGTCCAAAGTGAAAGGCCAACGTGCCATATGTTGTGTCCAAAGTGTCAGGCCAACGTGCCATATGTTATGTCCAAAGTGACAGGGCAACGTGCCATATGTTATGTCCAAAGTGACAGGCCAACATGCCCTAAATTACATCTGTTAGCGATGTAGGCCAACGTTCCATATGATGTCCGTTAGGACAGGCCAATGAGCCATGTTTTAAATGTCCTTCGTGATAAGCCTATGAGCTAAATATAATTGTCAATTATGACAATATCAGTTATGACATTACGATCAACTGTCTAATAATATATGGACTACGTCCAGATTGTAATTTGCCTTTGATGGTCTTATTAAGACCTAGGCAAATATAGCTATGATAAGCCTAAGAGTTGTGATGTTATTCACACTAGTTTAGACGATGGATTGTTATATCTAATGTTTAAAGCCAATATGGTTGTTAATACCATGGCTAAGAGAAGTTTAATTTGGTGTTTAGAACCAAAGCTCAAGAATGGCTAACTCAGATGAGGCACAAAGTAGCCACCGGGATATTAACTCTAACAATGCTGAAAATATAGCCATTAACAATGATGATTTCCAAGCTCGCATAGATGCAGCTGTGGGAAAGGCCATGGAAAAGGCCATAGAAAAACTTAGGTAGTCGAGTGCTACTCGCTCCAGACCATTATCGATCCCACAATCCTCATCTCATAAGGAGAGCTCAGTTCACTCTTCAAATGCGAAGAGTGAACCAAAGAAATTAGAATTTGCTAATAGGTCCCGTTCTTCTAAAGACAGATGTACCTAAAAATATTTTGTTTCCCGTAAACCCTGGGATTTTAATGGGGAAAAAGGAGCTGTAGAAGCCTTGAAATGGCTAGATGAAATGGAAACAATAGTGGATATCAACGGATGTGCTGATAAGGATGTGGTTAAGTATGTATCACAGTCCTTTAAGGGCGATGCCCTGATATGGTGGAAAGCTATGATCCAATCTATAGGTAAAGTACACTTGTACAACTTAGGATGGTCTAAGTTTGTTGACTTAGTCAAGGAAACTTACTGACCACCTCATGAAGTGGAAAAGATAGAGTTAGACTTTCTGACCCTCACAATGAAAACCTAGATTGTCAGAAGTATGTTACTGACTTCAATTCCCTCTCTAGGTTAGTTTCCTATTTAATTACCTCTGAACCCAAACACATTGCGCGTTTCAATAATGGGTTAGTGCCCGAAATAAAGGGCATGATAAAGGCTGCTCAACCTAGTACCTATAGGTCTACAGTTGACCTATCTCTCTCCCTCACCTTAGACTTAGTGAGGCAAAAGTCAGTCAAGTCTGAGACTGACGGGAAAAGAAAACGAGAGGAAAGTAGCTCCCAAAGATTCAATAAGATGAATAAAGGGAAATATGGGTTCAAAAGGAACAAAGATTAGTCGGGTGTAACGTCGACATGTAAGAATTACAACCGCAGACACTAGGGACAGTGTAGTATCGACTCACAGGTTAAATCTTGTGGTATTTATAAGAAAAGGGGGCATAAGACCCTAGACTGTAAAGATCTTAAAAATTCCATCTTCTATAGCTGTAACGAGAAGGGGCATATTAAGTTTAACTGCCCTAAGAACCTCAGAAATAATGATGCAAAGCCTGGAGAGGCCAAGAAGGGGAATGCTCGTGCCTTCCAGATGAATGCTAGGAAGCTGTTAATGACAACAATGTCATAACAGGTACATTCCTCATTAACGACATATATGCTAGAGTTCTTTTCGATTCGGGTGCAGATAAATCTTTTGTTGACCAAAAGTTTAGTAAGCTATTAAACTTGCCCATAAGAACTCTAGACATAACTTATGAGGTAGAACTTGCTGATGGAACGTTAGAAACAACATCTTCCATTCTTGATGGATTTGTTATATCCATTAAGAATCTTTCTATCCTTATCTCTTTGTTGCCAATGAAATTGGCAGGGTTCGATGTAGTTTTAGGCATGGATTAGTTATCCCATAACCAAGCCCGCATTACCTGCGATAAGAAACTCATCGAGATTAAAACCCCATCTGGTGAAACAATCACCATCCCTGGAGATTCACACTATGAATTGCCAGACAAGGTGTCGTTGTTTAAGGCATCCAAGTGTTTGGGGAGAGGTTGTGTCATTTACATGGCACAAGTAGCTATCAATGAGCCTAAGCCAAATATTGAAGACCTTCCAGTTATTTCGGAGTATTCTGATGTTTTCCCTGAAGAATTACTAGGCCTACCTCTAGATAGGCAAGTGGAGTTTAGAATTGATATCCTACCTTGATCAGCACCGGTAGCCAGAGCCCCATATCGGTTAGCACCGATGGAAATGAAGGAGTTAAGAGTTCAATTAGATAAACTTTTAGAGAAAGGCTTTATTCAGCCTAGTTCCCCACCTTGGGGAGCTCCAATTCTTTCTGTTAAGAAAAAGTACGGCTAAATAAGTTAACGATTAGAATTGTTATCCTCTTCCCAGGATCAACGACTTGTTCGATCAACTTCAAGGAGCTAGTTATTTCTTTAAGATTGATTTAAGATCAGGATATCGTCAGCTAAAGGTTAGGAATGAGGATGTTCCTAAGACTGCCTTTAGGACCCGTTATGGTCACTATGAATTCTTGGTGATGCCTTTTGCGCTCACAAATGGACCTGCAGCATTCATGGATCTCATGAATAGAATCTACAAACCATATTTAGATAAGTTTGTCATTGCCTTCATAGACAACATACTTATCTACTCTCGTAATTAAATTGATCACAAGAAACATTTTCGGTGCATTCTAGAATTGCTAAGACAAGAGAAACTATATGCGAAATTCTCTAAGTGTGAGTTTTGGCTTAGAGAAGTCCAATTTTTTGGACATGTTGTAAGTGAGCGTGGTATCCAAGTGGATCCCGCCAAGATAGAAGCCATAATGAACTGGAAAGTACCCAAACCTCCATCAGAGATTCATAGTTTCTTAGGATTGGCTGGTTATTATAGGAGGTTCATTGAGAACTTTTCAAGAATAGCCACTCCTTTAACTACCCTGACCCGTAAGAATGTTAACTATAACTGGGTCCAAAACAACAAGAATCTTCTGAGATTCTAAAACACAAGTTGAGCAATTCTCCTGTGTTATCTCTACCTGAGGGCATGGGTTGTGTGCTAATGCAAAAAGGCAAGATGATTGCGTATGCATCACGACCATTAAAGGTGCACAAAAGGAATTACACCACTCATGATTTGGAATTGGGTGCCGTTGTATTTGCACTTAAGTTGTGGAGACATTACTTATATGGCACAAAGAGTATTATATACACTAACCATAAGAGTATAACGCCCCAAAACTTAAATATCTATGTTTGCTATATGTTCCGTATGATATAACATAAAGTAATGTGACTTGATCCTTGGAGGTAACTAAGTTACATAAGTTAGTTAACTTAAAAAGAGTTCATAAGTAAGAATAACAGCGTAGACTAAATAAAAATAACAAACAAAACTATAGGGGCCAAAAGAGGTCAAGTTGGAAAGTCTATTAATAAAAGATGGAGGAAAATGGAAAAGCCCATTTTTTGGGCAGAGCATATGTCCACACACACACAGTATGTGTGTGTGTTCTTGTGTGATCCAAAGGAAGAAGAATGAGAGGAGAAGTATGAAATTACATGGATAATCTATGAATCTTGGAGTGTTCATCACCTCCTAAGCATTAAGTAAGTACCAAATTCATCCTCCAAACCTTCTTGATTAGAGTACTAGGTGGGTTTTGATGAATTACCCTTAATCAGGTAAATTGCAAGGATGGGATGGTTGAAATTATACTTAGATGCTCTAATTTAACTAATAATTGATGTCAACATCTTAGTTGGAGTTTTTGATTTGCAAACCCATGTTCAAGAAATTGGAGTTTTGAGTAAATATGGATTGATTGAAAGAGATGTGGTGTTTAGCCATGTTTGATAATATGAAAAGAATGATGTGTCTTGTAGGAAAGGAAATTGATGATGAATTTTATGAACTTGGAAGATTGTTGCATGAATTAGTTGTACATTGTGCATTAGATGGTGTACGCACACCAAGTGTTTGATGAAATGCCTAGTATCGGTTAGAATGTGAAAATATATGCTAAACTATGAATGAATATTTGTGGAATGTGATAATGCCATATTTGAAAATAATTAAGCTTGAAAAATGCATTATACAAGATTTCATGAGAAGGCGTAGTTAACGGTATGAATTGAATAGAAATATGTCTCTCGTTCTCACACACAATGTTGGAACGGTATGATGTTTACTACATGTTCGTATAATTGCTTAATCAAAATTGATAAGTAAAAGTACGCTAAATGTGAAGCATAAGGAATCATTAGAAGGGATGAAGTGGAAACGATGTTGGGTTGTTAAGCATGGGTCATGATGCTAGTCGTAGAATTACGAGAATTTATTTGTATGGACGAAAATGAATATGTTTGGTGTATGCATATAACTAGGTGACCATGTGGTTGAATGTGTATTGTATCATGAGTATGAAATGTATATAGTGTTATTTGTATAGCCTAATAAGATGACACAGATATATGAGAATGAATTGAAAGTTCATATACCATTGACTTTTGAAAGTCAACTGCGCATAAGAAGCATCCTAGACTTCTTGTCACAATTATAAGATTATAGAAAGTCATATGGTTTGTGTTACATCAATACGTGCTATATGGGATAACATGATAAATAAGTTTGAAAGGATGTGATCTCGGGTATATACCTTATGCTTGTTAGGGTTGACTAATGAAACTCAAATGTGAGATATGCATTTGATACGATCGTTGATGTGTACAATCATGTATACTAACAAGAATGTGAATACTATGACATGAAAGTGTAGGAATCATGTCAAAGTAGATTAAAGCACGGAAAGCTAACGGGTCAAAAAGAGGCAAGGTAACGGATGCAATTGCGGACGCTAAGGTAAGTGAATTCTTAAACTCACTTCGTATAAAGTACATGAAGATGTTTATACATTCGAATAATTGAAACTAAAGTAGAGTGAGCAAATAAATAAGATATGTTATAATAAGACTTCTTGAAAGGGGGTGGTATTTCATTAAACCGTAAAACCTCAATATAGGGGTAAACGGGTCGTGAATTTCGTAGAAAGGTTATTAGACAGAAATGGTGGGAATTGGATATAGAAATCGGAAGGTTTTGAAAAGAGATAAGATAGTTAAGTTATTAGAAACGGTGTGTTTGGAAGGCCCGAGGCTGGCCTAAATGAACAAGAAAATCGAATTGGGTCAAAAACAAGCTGCAGATTAGCAGCAACAGCAGATGGTCATAAGCTATGGTACCCGACCGTAGCTTACGGCAGGGAGTATCTGTTTTGGCAGAAAGTCCTCACCGTAAGCTACGGTGAGAGGACTGTAGCTTACGGCAGGAATGGGTATCAAATGTTTAATTTTGATTGTTGTGTATATTATTGTGTCTCGGACTTCCGTATCTTTTAAGGCTTATGCAAAGGCTTCGGTAAACTTCCGGAAGATAGTATAATCTATGAAAAGTTTGTAAAGGTTTTAATTATGTGATACGAATACAAATAATGACTTTCAGGCTCGTAAGGGATAAGTATAAATATATATGTTTGAGATTCGAATCTTGTGGGAATGAATGTGTTAGAATGTATTACACGAATGGGGAGATGAAACTTGTTTTTAAGTATGTTTATAAGTAAGTTATTAGGCATAATTAAATTTCGACGATTGAACACGGATAAGTAAATATTACTCGAACGCGCATATAAAAGTATATAGTTGTAGAGTGAAAGAGTTAGATGTCGATGTTATGGTGAGATGTATGTATGGAACCTGTATTTAAGTATGTGTATATATGAAAAATGCTTATATGTGATGTAGCCCAATGAATGTCGTTCGATGTTATGTGCTTATGTGAAGAGGCTAACAGTTTGTTGTCGAGGATGAATTTAGGAATGTAGGAAAGTAAGGGTTGGGCTCTCGAAGGTTTGAGGCTTGACATAAGGAATAAGTTCGAAGAATATCCTATTGAAGTTTTAGATAATGTTTGATGGATATGTAGACAATTCATGTTCATGTTTTTAATTAAAAATATATGATGTCGCCATTTACTAATACGTTGGTTATATTTATATGGTGATCACAGATAGTCGGACTATCATGATGGACAAACCAACGAGGATCGAGTTGAAGATCAAGGATTGTACGGAGAATTGGTCATATAACTGAAATCATGTGTAACATAGTTACCTTGGTTAGGAATAAATGATGTAAACGATTTAAAAGAGGTAGATTCAAATGGTTTAAAGTACGTTAGAATAATTATAAGAAAGAAATTTTACTGTTCATATTTCCGCTGCGTCGTTTTGGGTCAAAACGCGTTTAGAGTGTTACAAAGAGTCTCCAACACTTGTTCAATCAAAAGGATTTGAACATGACAGCACCGCTGGATGGAAACACTTAATGATTATGATTGCGAAATACGTTATCATCCCGGCAAGGCAAATGTCGTTACTGACGCCTTGAGTCGCAAGGAGAGGATCCATTAGGATTAATGCCAAGAGCATAGAGCTCAGAAATAGCTTAAATGAGAGGCTATTAGATGCACAAAAGCAAGCCTTGTTAGAGGCTAATGTTCTTAATGAAGGATTAGGCGGAACTATTGATCAGTTAATGCCTGGAAAGGATGGAATCCTTAGATTTAATGAAAGAATTCCAATTTTTGGAGGACTTAGAGATCTAATCCTCCAAGAGGCACATAATTCAAGATACTCAGTTCACCTGGGTGGTGACAAGATGTATCAGGATCTGAAAAAGAATTATTGGTGGATGGATTTGAAGAAATCCATAGCCACTTACGTTGCTAAGTATCTGACGTGTTCGCAGGTTAAAGCCGAACATCAGAAACCGCCAGGACTTATACAACAACTTGAAATTCCCACTTGGAAATGGGAAATGGTAACTATGGATTTGATTACAAAATTACCTAAGACCAAACGTGGTAATGACACGATTTGGGTCATTGTGGATAGACTGACCAAGTGAGCACATTTCCTGCCAATTAAAAAAACTTATAATTCTGATAAGTTGGCTAAGTTGTATGTGGACAAGATTGTGTCCTTACACGGTGTGCCAGTATCTGTTGTATCGGATAGAGATACTAGATATACCTCTCATTTTTTGGAAAAGTTTTCAACAATCTTTAGGCACAAGATTAAATTTTAGTACGGCTTACCACCCGCAGACGGATGGTCAGAGTGAGCATACTATTCAGACTTTGGAAGACATGCTTAGAGCATGTGTAATTGATTTAGGTGGAAGTTTGGATAGCCACTTATCCCTAATAGAATTATCCTATAATAACAGTTATCATACAAGCATCAAGGTTGCTCCTTATGAGGCCTTGTATGGGATAAAGTGTCGAACGCCCATGTGTTGGCAGAAGTTGGGGAAGCCCAACTATCAAGGCTTGAGATTGTCCTGGAGACCACGGAAAAGATTATGCAAAACCGTGATCATCTCAAAGCCGCCAGTGATAGGTAGAAGACCTATGCTGAAAAGAGACATAAACCTCTAAAGTTCCAAGTAGGGGACAAAGTTATGATGAAAGTATCACCTTAGAAAGGTGTAATGAGATTTGGAAAGAAGGGCAAGTTGAGCCCAAGATATATAGGACCATTCAAAATAATCGAATGTGTCGGCACTGTAGCCTATAAGCTCAGTCTGCCAGTGGAGCTTAGTGGAATTCATGATGTATTCCACATATCTAACCTTAAGAAATGTCTAGCCAATGAGTCATTAGAAATGTCACATCAAGATGTGCAAATAGATGAAAACCTGAGGTTTGTTGAGAAACCGATTTCGATCGAGGAAAGACAGGTTAAGAAGCTTCGAAGAAAATTGATACCTATAGTGAAGGTTAAGTGGGATGCCCTTAGAGGTCCCGAGTATACATGGGAGGTTGAGTCCACTATGCGACAAAACTACCCCCATCTTTTTGAATAAAATCTTGAGGACGAGATTTCTTTTAAGGGGGTGACGATGTAACACCTCGTAAAATCGTGCCCAATAGTCTAGTGACACGTGTTGTATTTTTATTTTAGTTTATTAAAGACTAAGAAGGACTAAAGATGTCAACATGCTCAAAAATGAGCCTCTGAGTGACTTTCTGATGTCAACATGCATAAACATTAGCCTCTGAGTGACTTATATGTCAACATGCTTAAACGTAGCCTCTGAGTGACTGATATGTCAACATGCTTAAACGTAGCCTCTGAGTGACTGATATGTCAACATGCTTAAAATTGGCCTCTGAGTGACTGATATGTCAACATGCCCAGCCTCTGAGTGACATCGGAGTCAACATGCTTATAGTGGGCCTCTGAGTGATCCTTTACGAAGTCCTAACTCTCATACGTGCAATTGTTGGACGAGAGGATTAAATCTGTTAATATGTAAAAGTTGGATGATGGATGGGTTAAAAGTGTCAATATGTTAATTTCTACCTCTGAGTGACCTTTCAATGAACCGAGAGCTCGACTGTACGGGCATACTCCCGGGTATGCCAAATATTGGTTACGGAGGGCTAAATATGCTATAAAGGTGTTTTAGGAGGGTTTAATAAGTTGAGGGACTAAAAATGACAAACTTTGAAAGTGACCATGGGGCTCTCGCGGCCTGTGTTTGTAAAAATTTTGCTTGGCCTCCACACATGTTGCCAAAAACCATTGTTTCGAAACCATGGACTTTTAAACAGCTATGCCACGTTTTAGGACACTTGTAAGCTCCGTCTAACACCCCTTAACACCTGGCATCACTTTCCTAAAGTTCTCCAACTATAAATAGGTGCAAAGGTTCATCCTTTGAACTTGCACCTTTCTCATTCACAACTCTATCTCCCTCTTCTGGAAGTTCCTAACTGAAAGGAGTATCCAACTTAGTTCTATTGCATCCTAGGAATCACTTGTAAGTGTTCCTTCTTCTTGCATTTTCGTTTATAGGCTTTTATAGCCAAAAGTCAAGCGTTTTACGGATACGCTTTAACTTTCGGTTAACACCATTATGGTCCAGCCATTGTTCATAACAAACATGGCTAAGTGATCGTAATAAGGTAGGTGTTAGTCCCTATAAAGGGCACCTCATGAAGATCACGTTTGCTAGACCGATTGACGAGTCAAAGTTATTATATTAAAAAGTCAAACAAGCCATTTTTCGGAAATGTTATAATTTGAACTTATATATGTTATGAAACATGTTTTGGCACTTAAACAAGTTGGTAATAATTATTAGAACATGTGAGAACTTGTTCGGCTCACCAATTTCAGTTCTAGGGTCGGTTCGCAACCGAAAGTCGCAAAGTTTCACTTCTGCTTTGACTTTTGATTCTGACCTGGTTTAGATTAGTTAGCTACTGATCCAAGGTTGCATTATGATCATAATATAATTTAGCATAACCCTCTAAGGTTATAATTGTAACACCCTGTAAAAATCGTGTCCAATAGTATAGTGACACGTGTTGTATTTTAAATATAGTCTATTAAAGACCAATAAGGACTAAAGGCGTCAACATGCTCAAACTGAGCCTCTGAGTGACGGTCCGATGTCAACATGCATAAATAACAGCCTCTAGGTGACTAATATGTCAACATGCTCAAATCATTAGCCTCTGAGTGACTGACATGTCAATATGCTTGAAATTTGGCCTCTGAGTAACTGATATGTCAACATGCCCAACCTCTGAGTGACATCGGAGTCAACATGCTTATAATAAGCCTCTTAGCGATCCTTTGTGAAGTCCTAACTCTCATACGTGCCAATTGTTGGACAAGAGGGTATAATTTTGTTAATATATGAAAGTTGGATAATGGAGGGATTAAAAGTGTCAACATGTTAATTTATACCTCTGAGTAACCTTTTAACGAACCGAGAGCTCGACAATATCCGGGCAAAATCCTAGGTATGCCAAGTATTGGCAACAGAGGGCTAAAAGTGCCAAAAAGGTGTTTTAGAAGGTTTTTAGAAGCTTTATTAAGTTAAGGGCTTAAAGTGTCAAAATTTGAAAATGGCCATAGGGCGGTCGTCGGCCGCGAGAGACTTGGCCTGGGTCTCTCGCGGGGCGTGAGAAGGCCTCTGCTGTAGAAATTTTTGCTTGGCTACCAAACAAAGCTCCAAAAACCATTTAATTGAAACTATGGCCTCCCAAACTGCTATGCCACATTTTGGGATACTTGTAAGCTTCCTCTTACACCCCTAAACACCTGACATCACCTCCTTTGAGTTCTCCAATTATAAAGAGGTGTTCAAGTTCACCATTTCAACTTGCACCTTTCTCATTCATTTACTCTTATCCCTCCTCTGGAAGTTCCTAACTGAAAAGAGCATCCAACATAGTTCTTTTGCAACCTAGGAATCACTAGTAAGTGTTCCTTCCTTGTGCATTTTGGTTTATAGGCTTTTATAGCCAAAAGTCAAGCGTTTTACGGAAAACGTTTTGACTTTCGGTTAAGACCATTATGGTCCAGCCATTGTTCGAAAGGAACATGGGTAAGTGATCGTAATAAGGTAGGTGTTAATCCCTATAAAGGGCACCTCCTGAAGATCACGTATGCTAGACCAATTGACGGGTCAAAGTTATGAAAATAAATAGTCAAACATGCCATTTTTCGAAAAAATCATAAATTGATCTTATATATGTTATGAAACCTGTTTTGACACTTAAACAAGTTGGTAATAATTATTAGAACATGTAAGAACTTGTTCGGCTCGTCAATTTCAGTTCTAGGGTTGGTTCGCAACCGAAAGTCGTGAAGTTTGACTTCTACTTTGACTTTCGATTCTGACCCGATTTAGATTAGTTAGCTACTGATCTAAAGTTGCATTATGATCATAATATAATGTAGCATAACCCTCTGAGGTTATATTACATGATCATAATCAGAATCTAAGTTTATGCGCAAGTTCCATAATTATGCCATCTTTGACCAAAATGTCCTTTTTGCATAAACCAAGTTTTTAAATGGTAATGAACTTAAAAATGAGTTTTCTACTGATGTAATATTATAAGTAGGATTTCTTGGGATGTTAAACCAAGTTATAAAATGAGTTTTCAAACAGGTCCTTAAACTATGTCGATAAATGACGATTTTAGCCCTTGTGGCTTATAAAATGGTTTTAATCAAATCTTTTCAAGGTAAAACATTTACCTACTGATATGTTATATTAAATAACATATTCAAAACATTTTAATCTGACCTTAACATCAGTTTTCGTAAATATCGGATAAAGACGTCATTTTACGACAAAAGCGCCGTTTCGGCGCATAGTATGGTTTTATGCCATATTAATTGACCAAGACTTGTTACCTACTGATTTTAAAACTTATTTTAAAAATATTTACAGTAGGTACATGTTATAACCTCAGAATCCCAAATAATTAATAAGCTGTGTGTAAAATGACCAAAATGCCCCTTTGGTGCATAGTTTGGTCATAAAAGATAAAATACACATATAATTAATATCCTACTGATATTATATCATAAATAAACTATTTTTCAGAATACTCATGATTATAAACATAAATTATATTCAAGTTCCTTTTATATGGTATGAATTACTAAAATGCCCTTATGATGCATAATTTCATTTTAAAACCTTAACGGGCATATAAGGTGATATCCTACTGATATTTTAACTTATTTAAAATATAATGGCATATAGAACTTGTCCATGATTTATCCGGTTACCCATTATCGCTTATAAGCATACGGTTGATTATACGTAACTAGTTTACGGAATTTAACCGAAACGGGTTTAACCTTATCATTTTAATCTCAAAATCCAAAATGTTAATTGTTTACCCATATTATGCAAGTCAAAGTACTTTTCGGGTTTAAACTACATTCTATCCAATCATCGTTTAATCAAGCGTTGTACGTTTTGATCATATACACTACTCGGTCTAAGTCTATGACTTAAATAAAGCCCGATAGTATTTAATTGGTTAGCTTATGCCATAATCCAGACTAGAGCCTTGCCGGTAAATGCTATCTGAATGTTAGTACTTTTGTATATGGCTGAGTTATTGAAATTAATAGAAGACTAGCTCAGGTAAATACTCTCGACTTATTTTCCCTATACGGGCTTGGGATACAGTAAACTATTACCGCTTGGTCAGAAATGGGATCAATCGAATGCCGGATTGTATCTGCATATTCTATTTTAATCAGTTTTTTTTATAAATTAAACATCGGGGATTAAATTACAGTGTCCTGGATATCCTCGGCTCATTAGATTAGTTAATGGCCACGACCTTAGCGCGGGGTGTAGGCATACACCTTACAGACGCTCAAATGCAAATTACCCAAGACGTTCAGGATAACTCCTCTGTGAGTTCTAAGTGGTGTGTATTTAATCATGTCTTGGTCTCTGTACTAGGCCTCGTATGTATAGACAAACATGTGAATCTCTTAACAAGGTCACAAAGTAACTGTCCCAAGTTATAAAAGATTTTATGCCCTATGCACTTAAAATCATTTAAAAATGTTTTCAAAATGAGACAGTTGGGTGTATTTTGTAACATCCGTCGAAAAACGGGTTTTCCAAACCCGCTTTGTTTGTAATCGGATATCAAGTTATAAAAATTTCGTTGCGTATTTATGACTTATTATAATTTTAAACAGTACATAATTAATAAACAAATTTGAATTTATAAGCTATAATTGTTAAAAAGTAAAAATAAAATAAATAAAAAGAAAAACAGGCTGCCGGGAAGCCTAGCAACTTAACTCACACACATTCAACCACTCCGCCACTTGATGTCTTTGTGAATTCTAGGAAACAATTAAAACATATGTACAACCGTGAACCAACCTGTTGCGCCAAACTGAAACCGCGGCTTCCAACCGTCCAAGACGTTTGAGTGCTCGTGGATTCTTGATTATAACCGATAAACCGACATTCTTAATCAATTCAGTCGTTAATGAACTTGAATTCATGTGATGTTCGGTTTTAATAACCGTAAACATTCACTTCTTGAATTACTTCAACAAAATCATCATCTCGCGACTCAGTAACATTCACAGAACCTCTAATTTCACTTTTACTCAAATTTCTGATCGTCGGAATCGCTTTTTGAACTCGCCGGACTTTCGCCGGAAAACCGTGTTTTCCATCAAAATGGTAAGTTTCTCAATTCTTCCATCTTCTATCAGTTGTTAGGCTTTTGCTAACTCAAACCCTTCAATCAGAATCAGTTCCAGGCGACGATATCGATAATCAACACTCGCCGGAAAACTTTTGAAAATTCCTAGATTGCGCTGTGAAACTTTATAATCTTTTAAACCTTCTGGTAACTCTTGTTTAGTACTTCAATTCCACAACTAGCTAATCAAAACTGTTAATTGGTCCGCTCAGACGAAGTTCATAAAAACAGAGCCGACGACTTTGCCGGAGTTTTGAGAAAAATCGTCATTCCGGTATGTTCATTCCCAAAACCTTTCCTATCCGTTACATTTTAATCATTCATACGCCTGTTAATCGAATTAAGCAAGAAACAGTTGATTGATCGTTGTCTGTGTTCTTGAGCGAAGAAGACGAAGTCGATTATGATTATAAGATTAATTAAAATCAGTATAATAAACGGGTTAGACACACAGTCCAGCAGTGGACTTTGTGCAAACAATAAACATACGTCTCGAGTTCGATCCCTATCACGACCCTATTCTCGGAAATAAAAATGTTTTTTTTAAGAACCGAACCGGGTTAACTCACTGAAGATGTTAAGTATAATAAAAATCAGTATATTAACCAGGTTAGACACACAGTCCAGCGGTGGACTGTGTGCAACACTAAACCACAGGTCCCGGGTTCGAGACCTGTTACGCACGCCGGTTCGATGATTAAAGTCCTTTTTAAAAATAAATGAATTTTGAATAAATTAAAACAGTATATAAATATAATTAAAAACAGAAATATTTTTGGGTTAGACACGTAGCTCAGTTGGTAGAGCTGCATGCACGCGTACGGGAGGTCTCGGGTTCGAGCCTTACCCGGCGCATACTTGCACACTAGCGAACCGGTCAAATAGTCAACAGTCACAGTCACGGTCAACGGTCAATGGTCAACTCAAAAGTCAACATTTTTTTTATATTTTTATTTATTTATTTAATTTGAAAATAAATTAAAAATACTTAAAAATAATGTTTTAAAGTTAGAAAATAGCCTTAAACTCACAAAAATATATCTAAAAATCCTATTAAAATTATTAATAAAATCCACTCATTTACTATACCGTTCGTTATTATTTAGGTTAGTTAATCCTCGTCGAACAACCCTCTAAACTCGTGTGCATTCATCATCTTCAACTGAACGCACCCAATGTGAGTGAATCTCTACAAATTCCCCGTTTTAATCACGTTTTTGGGGTGTATCATGTGTCTTATTATTTATTACATTTAAACTATTGTGCACCCATCATATTCACGATCAAATGTGTATTCAATATGTATCAACTGTTTGTGTGGTTAATGCTTAGATTAAATTTATCATTTTCAGTACATACATTATCATAGGCCGCCGCTCCCCATTACATATGAGCGTTGAGCTGTTCCCCATTACATATGAGCGTGAACTAGGCGTTGCCAACATACGATCGGCTCCGTTGATTGAGCCTTGATCGCACAAACATTTATCATAGGCCGTCCGTTCCCCATTACCTATGAGCGTGAACGTGACGTTGCCAACATATACAGTATCATTCATGTTATATATTCATGCAAGTTGGTTTGTTATTGTATGTTGTTATTATTATTGTATGATTATTTATGTTTGCTCACATATGATTATTGCACAATTATCCATAATAAATATAACAAGAAATCAATAATAAATGTTTTCTAACAAGGTTCACTCGCCAACTTATGTTGACCAAAAAACCCCCACTTTTACACATGATACAGGTGATCCAGCTGCAGCAAGAAACATATAGGATGGCTTAGAAGAATAAACCGGTTTAGACTTTGGATTGTTTAATTGATTATCTTTCTTTGTAATTGTATGAACATGTTTGGAATATTGAGGATGTAATTTTGAATTTAATAAATATGAAACATATTAGTAAATATCATGAGCTTTGGTGATAACCCAATTATGCCCCGACTCTTATTCCGCTGCGGGTCGGGGTGTGACATATTTACCAGCGAAAGCTGACGTATCGTCCAAAGACTAACTGCATGTACAATACGAAATAGGCTAGAAGCTGCTCGGTAGTGAATAAGAGGATCTTGAAAATCCTTAATCTGCCCTAAAGTCTGTTTTATATTCTTTTTTGTACATTTTAATGATCCACCTTTGGATCTTCTATTACGAGCCTGTATATTATTTTGTATTTCCGAACATTTGGTTTGTAATAGTAATTTTACTCCAAGACTTCAGCTGTGCTATGGTTAATTGACAATGATATTTTCAACTGACGTCAAAATACTCCCTACCCAGGCCCACCGGTGTATGGATTTGGGTTGGAAATCCGAGGTGTGACAATAATACATGATCATAATCAAAATCCGAGTTTATGCACAAGTTTCGTAATTATGCCATTTTGACTAAAATGCCCTTTTTGCATAAAAAGAGGTTTAAATGATAACGAACTTGAAAATAAGTTTCCTACTGATGTAATATTATAAGTAGGATTATTTGGGATAACAAATCAGGTTATAAACTGAGTTTAAGAACAAGTCCTTGTATTATGTTGATAAATGACGATAAAGCCCTTGTGGCTCTTAAAATGGTTTTAATCATATTTTTTCAAAGTAAATCTTTTATCTACTGATATGTTATATTAAATAACATATCCAAGACATGTTAACCTGACCTTAACATTAGTTTTCATTAAACGTCGCATAAATCGTTATTTTACGACATAAGCACTGTTTCGACGCTTAGTATGGTCTTAAACCATAATTATCAACCAATACTTGTTACCTACTGATTTTAAAACTTATTTTAAATATTTTTACAGTAGGTATATGATATGAACTCAGATCTCAAATAATTTATAAAACTATGTGTAAATTGACCAAAATGCCCTTTCGGTGCATAGTTTGGTCATAAAGGATAAATTACACATATTATCATGTTCCTATTGATATTATATCATAAATTAATTATTTTTCCAAAATACTTATGATCGTAACGTTAAAATATATTCAAGTTCCTTTTATACGGTATATACTTACCGAAATGCCCTTACGAGGCATAGTTTTATTTTAAAATCTTAACAGGCATACAAGTTGATATCTTACTGATATTACAACTTATTTAAAGAATAATGGCATATAGAACTTGTCCATGACTTATCCGGTTACCCAATATCGCACATATGTGTACGGTTAAGTATATGTAACTAGTTTACGGAAATTAACCGAAACGGGTCTAATCTTGTCATTTAAGTCTCAAAAATCCAGAATGTTTATAGTTTATCCATATTACACAAGTCAAAGTACTTGTTGGGATTAAACTGCATTCTATCCGATCATCGTTTAATCTAGTGTTATACGTATTGATCCTGTACGCTACTCGGTCTAAGTCCGTGACTTAAATAAGACCATTATTATTTAATTGGTTATGATCGTAAATTAATCATTTTTCCAAAATACTTATGATCGTAACGTTAAAATATATCAAGTTTCTTTTATACGGTATATAATTACCGAAATGCCCTTACGAGGCATAGTTTTCTTTTAAAACCTTAACGGGCATATAAGTTGATATCTTACTGATATTACAACTTATTTAAAGAATAATGGCATATAGAACTTGTCCATGACTTATCCGGTTACCCAATATCGCTGATATGTGTACGGTTAAGTATATGTAACTAGTTTACCGAAATTAACCGAAACGGGTCTAATCTTGTCATTTAAGTCTCAAAAATCCAGAATGTTTATAGTTTATCCATATTACACAAGTCAAAGTACTTGTTGGATTAAAATGCATTCTATCCGATCATCGTTTAATCTAGTGTTATACGTATTGATCTTGTAAGCTACTCGGTCTAAGTCCGTGACTTAAATAAGACCGTTATTATTTAATTGGTTACCTTATGCCATAATCTAGACTAGAGACTTGCCGGTAAATGCTATCTACACTTATTACTTTTGTGTACGGCTGAGTTATAAAATCTTGTGTATAAACAAAGACTAGCTCAGGTAAATACTCTCAATTTATTTCCCCTATACGGGCTTGGGTTAAGGTAAACTATTACCGCTTGGTTGGAAATGGGATCGATCGAATGCCAGTTTGTGGCTACTAAATCCGCATATTCCGTTTGATCAATTTTGTTTGATAACTTAAACATCGGCGGTTAACTACCGTGTCCTGGATATTCTCGGCTCATTACATTACATAATGGCCACGGCCTTAGCGCGGGTGTAGGCATACACCCGATAGACGCTCAAAATGCATTACCCGCAAAGTTGGGGGAATTACTCCTTCGTGAGTCAAAGTGGTGAGTACGTTAATCATGTCTCGGTCTCCGTACTAGGCCTTGTATGTATGGACAAACAAGTAAATCTGTTAACAATGTTACAAAGTAACTTTCCCAAGTTATAAAAGATTTTGTGCCAACTTGCACTTAAAACAATTTTAAAGTGTTTTTCAAAATGAGTTAGTTGAGTGTATTTACCAGCGAAATCTGACGTATTTTCAAAAGACTAAGCTTGCAGGTACAATACGAAATAGGCTGGAAGTGCTCGGCAGTGATAAGAGGATCTTGCAAATCCTAGATCTTCCCAAAGTCTGTTTTACATTCTTTTTGTACAATTTGCGATTCGCCTGTGGATCTTCTATTACGAGCCGTCTGTATATTATTTTGTATTTTGAACATTTCGTTTGTAATAGTTATTTAAATCCAAGACTTCCTTTGTGCCGTGTTTAATTGACTATGATGATATCAACTTACATCACGATACTCCCCACCCGGGCCCATCGGTGTTTGGATTGGCTGTGGAAAGCCGGGGTGTGACACCACGTACCCTTCTGACTTATAACTCACACAACAAGCTACTTTTAGACTTGATAAGAAACTCAGCGTGTCGGACCAGTTCGTCAAGACCGTAAAAGGTTAGTGTTCTGAAGTGAGAGATCCGCGCAAAGTCAACATTCAAAGAGCATACTGAACAAACCTTTGAATGGGATGGCAGGAGCGTAATGGCACTGATACCAGATATGTGGGGTGTATGGCTGATCTAGAAAAGACCAGTAAGACTCAGGGGGACTTAAGGGGTGACTAGGGTGATAAACATAAAAGTCTCAAAGGGTTTGGACTCAGAAGGACTCAAGACTCTTAGTCAATTGATTTGTTCATGTTGAAACATTGTTGGTTATCTCTATATGTGTGATTGTCTCTTTGACGTCGAATGAATCCAGTGTTTGCTTCTTATTTGATTTTGACATTGTTCGTATACAACGTATGGAAGATAAGATTAAACGTGTGTGTACCAACAACTTATACTTTTATGTGAACAATGATCTTGAGATAGTTAATACTTCATTTATATAAGAGAGGTAGTTTATCAAATCGTTGGGGTTTTAGTAGAAGGAATTGCGTAGCTTTGAGCTGTATGGGTGAATTGGTTTCCATTTTTTAGAAAACTAAGTGTATACTATGCAGATTAAGTACAATTTGTAACTATGGAGACACCAAGTAGATTATTGACATCTTTAAGTTTCTGAGGGAAAAGGTTTCTTTGTGGGTCATGGGATTGTTGGAGCACAGGATCCGCTAGGGTGTGGATTGGCGTTTGCTCAGAAGTATAGGAAGGAAGAGCATGTCACTTTGGCTATGTATGGTGATGCTGCTGCTAGTCAAGGGCAGTTGTCTGAAGCGTTGAATATGCTGCCCTTTGGGACTTGCCTGCTATTTTTGTATGCGAGTATAATTACAATAAGGTTTCATGATTGTGTTATATATTGTGATTATGTGATAGTGTTAGTTAGCTTGGTTTGGTACTCATTTGTTGGAATCTGAATTCATTCAAGTATTGGTAAAAGTCATCTAGACTATTAAGAAGTATTGGTAAAAATCATCTAGATTATTAAGATGTGCCTGTGTGATATATTATCGGACATTGAATTGTATAGAAGTATGCATTTATTTCAGCATTAAATTCTAGACACGATAAGCCCACCTACAAATTAGTAAATTAAAAAAATAGATAAAATTTAATGTAATGTCTCCTTGTACTATCTAGCTCATCATAGTATGAGTTTGTAAGGTCTTTAATCTTCTTTTTATTTGTTTAAAACGTTTTTAGGTTGGTAATTCACAAATGATATTAGTTAACTACAATGAGTTATATATATAGATTTTGGTTTTCATTTGAGCGAGAAGTGGGATTGAAGCTACTGAAGCCGAATGGAGTTTTCCTAAAGTTTATAAGCATGAGGGCATGCATAGTTTAATTGCATAATGGTACCCATTGGTAGTCGTCACAAGATATTAACAAATAACAGCTCTGATATTGGTATAAGTCAATCGCTCAACATTGCATTTTGTTAAGTGCCGCCACATTATTTGATGGTATCTTTAGTGAGCCCTATGTACACGGATAAGTTAAACCATTTACCTTGCCAACTTCATTTCGGTTTTCAATTGAGGGAGTATATGATAGCTCTTTAATAAGCGCCACTACATTATCATTTTTTCTACCTGCTTACTTCGTTTCAACATTGCGGCCCATTATACATATGTTTTGTCTTTGATGGGCCAAATGTGTAAGCACAAAACATAAAGCTAAAAAGAAATTGAAATGAGTTGAGTTGGTCAAATGTACTGAAAAGGTTATGAACTTATGATGGATCCACTTTTATTGTACAGGAAGGTGATGCTAAGAAAATATTATATGGACTCAACTATAAAGGAGCTAGTGATGTCATCATTGCAATATTTTCATCTTGAAACACACTTACTGGTCTACATCACAGTCATTCTTTATTTTTATATCTTCTAATTTGTGATTTAATTTTTATTTTCGCGTAACAGGTTGGGTTTGAGATGGACACACTTGCAATTGCCAATTTAAGAAGCAAGTTTAAGAAAGAGTGGTGTTCCTCAAAAAACTTTCTTATAAGATTTACCATCTCAAAAACAGGTTTTTGTTTAATTTTAAGTTCAAATTATATCATTTCATATTAATATGTTGGCAAACGGAACCGCGAACCGACCCGAAAATTTAGATGCCCGGTTATATATTATTACAACATCTAAACACAACGAACCCACCCGAAAAAATTCATGGATCCGCCACTGTATGTTGGGTAGTAACATAGAGTTTTGGTTAATATTAGGATTATGGTTTTGAGAGTTGCTCAGTTTATAAATATATATCAAGTATTAACGTGTTTTCCTAATTATCTTGATTTGCCACTGTATGTTGTCATTTGTTATTTACTCCCACATCGCGTGGGAGAATCTCAATAGCAAGAATATTGGTATGTGCTGGTATTGTACGTCTTATGAACTCCCGTAAACATAAGATATATAACGGCTATAATGTCCGCAACTAAGACGTCACCGCTGCAACGCGCGACCTATGGCAACAATCTAGTTAACACATATCATAGAAGTGTTAAGTATGTCATTGAAATAAAGAAGTTGGTAATTGGGTCTTTTGAACTGGGCTTGAAAGAAAAGAATTAAGGAGGGGCCTGGAAAAATAATGATTGACGCCTTGTGAGCCTGGTAAAAGTTTGAATGCATGCCTATTGGTTCTGGGTCTATTGCTACAGCAAAAAGACACTGGTTTAAGAAGTTCCAGGGTGCCTAGGAGGCTAGGACCCTCCTAGGCTTCAAGTAAATTAGCCGATGATCGGTAACTTATTGGTTAAGGATGTCGTGGCAAGTAGCAACATGAATACGAATTCACATTTTTACACACACAATGATATAAGTTATGTTGGTTTTAGTCAATGATTAATATTTGATGAATCTGAAGTGTTTAATACACAGAACTTTCATTTTATCTTCCATTCAACACAGTAATGCTAAGTTCATTGTCAGAACAAGGTCCACATGAGCTTGAAGATCGTGTAGTATCTTGCGTAGTTATTCCAACATAAAATCCTGGTTCTTTGGGTGAAGGTAATGGACCCTCACTCCCCAACATCACGATCACACATGTCATAGAAGGTCTATCTTCTGGGTTACGTTGAACACACAACAAACCAACATGGATTGATCGTAGAACCTGAGAGACACTGACTGATTCACCTAGACACTTATCAACTAATTGCAAAGATTTGCCTTCATTATAGAGTCTCCATGCCTGTCAAGAGCAAAGAACACATGCATAATGTTTAGTTGTTTCAAAAACTTTATACCCTTTCATTCAAACTAAAAACCAAAGCTGTTTTACCCTTTCAT
Organism: Scalesia atractyloides; assembly: GCA_947069175.1. NCBI lineage: Eukaryota > Viridiplantae > Streptophyta > Magnoliopsida > Asterales > Asteraceae > Scalesia > Scalesia atractyloides. Next base: position 8,366,612 of record CAMTDV010000022.1, read on the forward strand.
TTGCACTTTCAAAATAGGAAGGCCCAAACTTACATGTCCAATAAGGTTGTTGCAATGTTCTTTGTGGACGAATCCTCTATTTTTATCCCCACACACAATTTCCAGCACTAACACGCCGAAGCTATATACATCCGATTTAATTGAAAAGACACCACCTCCTGCATACTCTGGCGCCATGTAGCCACTATGAGGAATCAAGTTAGTGTAAGAGATTCACTAAATATATTGAAATGAGTTTAGGTTTTTAAAATCTCACTATGTTCCACCACCCTGCTTGTCTTTGCCTCCATCTCATTTCCACCAAAAGTTCTTGCCGTGCCAAAATCTGATATCTTTGGGTTCATACTTTTGTCAAGCAAAATATTGCTGACTTTGAGATCTCTATGTATGATTCTAAGCCGAGAATCCTGATGAAGATAAAGAAGTCCACGAGCAACTCCGATGATAATGTGGTAACGTGCAGGCCAATCAAGTTGTTCCCTTCGATTCATATCTGTAAATAGTTTTTAGTTTAGTTTATACCCTGGTTAATTAGATACCGTTCTTTGTTTTTTTATTCAATTACCAAATATGTAGGAATCAAGGCCTTTGTTTGGCATGTATTCATGAACTAGCATCACTTCGTCTCCTTCTATGCAGCAGCCCAATAGCTTAACGAGATTGCGATGTTGTAGTTTAGATATCAAGATGACTTCATTCTTGAACTCATGAAGTACTTGGGTAGATGTTTTTGCTAGCCGCTTCACTGCTATTTCCTTCCCGTCTTCGAGTACACCCTGAAACATAACCTCTTATGAAGTATTGCCCTAAAAGCCTTCTATAGATCTTCCAGATTACATGTTTTAAGCTAAGAATCATCTTTTAGTAACACTTTAACACGGCCTGCACTACATAGAAGGTCATGGAGATATATAATACCTTGAAAACAGGTCCAAATCCACCCTCTCCAAGTTTGTTGTTCGCTGAGAAGTTGTTAATAGCTTTAAATATTGTAGACAAGCCAAATAGTGGTAGCTCTAAATCTTCATCCCCACTTTCATTTTCAGGATCACGTCTAAACTTGTTACTGGATGTGCCTGTGAAGTGGACAAGCATAGCTTCAGTTGAATTAACTTGTAACACTGGTACATAAGTGGCAACATATGCAATATTTTTTATGTATGGGTCAACGGGTTGGATTAGTAGATTAGAAACAAATTTTTCCCCACATCAAATTATTTTTAATAGACTTGTGCCACAGATTTGATTACATAGTTTCTTTTATTTACATAATGATTTGTATACTAAAATGATTTGATATGTCTTATGCAAGTCAATATATATTTCGTTTGTTGTGTCACAAATATAAAACATAATTTGAGATTACCTATTTATAAATACACAACTATTTGGTAATGAAACTTCATACCTTCTTGCTGCTGCTTCTTCCTATTATAACGATAAAATAGGCATATTGAAACTAGCATGATCAAAGCTACAAATGCTACGGGGACAATAACTCGTACTCTGCTCCCTGCACTTGACCTTTTATTGTTTTTTACCGAATCTGCGTGAAAACATAATGTATATTTGATATTTTGACATATAATAAAGAAGACAGTAATGTAAAAAACAATAACTAATGTTTTGATCTACCTAGCTCTGAAGGTGGCATTCGTATATAAAGAGTGTCCCCTGTATCTGCAAACGTTCTGATATCAATTAGGTCACCGAACCAAAGCAAGCAACCCCCTCCAGAGCCTGATATATTTGCATTTGTGTAAGCAGTACATGAACAATTGCTTTTACACATCTTTTCACACTCTACAAAGGTCATCTTCAGGTTATACCATGACCCCTGAGTGTCGGGTAACTTTAGATTTGAGTATTTGTTGAACCCATCCCCAATTTCACAATCCAAAGGGATAGTACGTCGACACCCTTGTGACCAATCTCCAACAGTCCACTGATCTGGAGATGTGGGTTCAAATCCCTTCAAACATTCACAAACCAGGGAGTTGTTGATGTTGCAGCTCGCATATGGCCCACACACCGAGTATTGATCACAGTGGTCGATTTCTGAAGTCAAATAAAGGATCCATTCTTGTTTGCTATTAATCCATAATAAGCGCTCTATATGACCATTTGGTTGTAAGACCACCTCGTAAAAATCGAACTATTTTTCAGATTGTACTGGTAGTAAATTTCTTTCTCATTAAGAACAAATGTGAAGTTGTAAATTGGGTTTGGTCTCAAATTAGGAGCTCCACTGAACCTGAGTCCATTCCAGGGACCTTCCCGGAATTTTATTTCCTTTCCTTCTGTTTGGATCAGCTGAGGGTAACATCTGATATCAACCCCTGCCGAAAACTCACTGGAAGCAGGATCATAGTTGGACTTCCATGACGTGTAGCGCCTTTCCATCCGCGTAACCAAATCCCAGCCTGCCTTCATTCTGGGAAGCAAGGTGTCTGTCAGAAAGTCGAAACTTTGCCATATGGGATTTTCTTGATTGGTGTCGTCACCTTCGTAAATTATAAAGTTACCAGTATCTAACAGCGGGCCAATTGGATTTCCTAACTGACGCCGTTGATGAGTTCGCTGACGACCATATGACATTCCTTGTGGTGGCATCCCGGATAACTAAAACTCCCTTGAGGGTGAGAGTTAGCTCGCCAGCGGTATTGGTGAGTGGTGTGTTCCTGTTGGCTACCCATACAAGGGTTCCGGTGGATATTTTTTGTACCAAATTCCGACATAATGGTTAGTGGAGTTAGGGGGGCTAAAGAAACCAAGTTCAAAGGTTTCTTGTGGCGATATGATGGTTTCGCTATATCTAAGGACTTGGTTGGCGGATATGGTGTCTTCAGCATGTGCACGAGGTATTGATAGATAAAGCAGAAGGAAGCCAAAGATCAACCTGACCTTGGTCATTCTTCTTTACTGCATTACCATGTGCAGAAGCTAAAAACAAAACTCCATTTAGATGATTAGTTTAAAAAACTAAACGTCATACCATGTGCAGAAGCTACAAACAAAACTCCATTTAGGTGATTAGTTTAAGAAACTGAACGTCAATCTTGGTGGGAGTTTATTCCAGAAAAGGTGGTCTCGTGGAGTATTACTTGCGCAGTATTTTTTTTCTTTTGAAAGGGAATTTTGTTTTGTCCTAACGTTTTCAACCTTTCATATTCATAGTCATTTTCAACCCTTCAGACTCATAGTCAATTAATATGATCGAGTAGAGAATTTTAGACCAATTAAATATACTTTTTTTCTTTATTATTCAACTCAATTAAGAGTATTTAAAGTAAGAACTTTTATAGTATCTAAAGAACTAGTGACAACATATCTATCTCAGGGTCAGGCCAGGTTAAGACTAAGACGATGCGAGTCGGCAGCACTGGTGGACCCATAATTTTTTCATGAGTGCGGAAATTTTTATAAATTAGTTGTCTATCACTAATATTAAAAAAAACGTCTATCGGTTCTGTCAGGTCGGGTCGATCACATAATAAAATGATAAAACCAAATTAACTTAAATTGTAAATGCATAAAAATTGATCTGTTCATCAACGGAAAAAATTGATCTGTTCATCAACCGAAAAAATTGATCATTCAAGCGTTACTCTTCCCTTCTTGTCTCATCTCATGCTAACAACTTTCCGTCGATAGTTTTCACTCTTCGCTTCGTTATTTTCTCTTCACTCTAACTAGGTTTTAAGTAGTTTTAACTTTTCGCTTCTTTTCTTCATTTTCTCTTCACTTTTACTAGGTTTTAAGTAGTGACGTAACTAGAAGTTTTAAAGTAGGGGTTCTGATGGAAATGTTTTACGTTTGTGTGCACATCAACAATTGATTTAAGTTACAATTTCATCTGATAAATTAGCTTTTTCTGACTTATTTATGGTCATATATATTGGTAGTTAACAATTTTAGTTTAGTTTTAATGCTTGATTAGCCTTTTTCCTTTTTTTTATCAAAGTATTTTGTTTTTTTTAAAAATATTTCTACCTATAAAAACAATAAAAATATTTGTGACAAAAGTTGAATAAAAAAAAATAAATTCCAAGTTAAATAATATCTATAACTTACTTAAATTATTTGATTATACAAAATAAGCATTTATAAGCATAAGAGCATCCATAATAAGAAAAAACAAAAACTTATAAAAATATTTCTAGTTAGCCGACACATCAAAATTTAAATGATTTATAAGCATAAGAGCATCCATAGTAACAAAACACAAAAACGTATAAAAATATTTCTAGATAGCCGATACATCATAAAAACACTCATTTTTATAAAACACTAAATACCCACCCAATAATAACATTACCTGATCATTATTTTATTTTTAGTGTTTGTTTATTACCCTCTTCATATATTTTATAAAAGAAAGTTGACATGACCTACGCTAATTCTCTCTCCATAAAATATTTATATTCATATAGTATAAAAAGGCCCACAAAAATTGTTTTTCTTGGTTTTTTTAGAAGAACTAATGCCTAAATTTATGTCCTTTCTTTTTTAGAAGAACTAATGCCTAAATTTATATACTCTTAAAAACAAAGGTGACGACAAAATTACATTATTGCCCTTTCTTGCAAGTTACAGTTGGAATCTAGCTAGCAACGACCGGAAACGGAGATGTTGCTAGCCGCAAACCAACAAAGATCGGAAAAAAGCGAGCTCTTGCCGGCACTATGCTAATCATCGGATTAGTACCATTTCTCCATCATCCCTGCTAGGATATGCCCTAAGACGACGGAAACAACAAAAAATGTAGCTGGAAAATCGAAAAAGGGGTCGGGAACCTTGCCTTGAAACCCTAGCTACCACATATCGGGTCAATAAAACCACATGCAAGGGTAGGTAGGGACTGTGGTCACCTTAAACAACCGGAAATAGTCCACAGCGTCACCGATCTAACCCAGAAGTTATCGTCGTCATGGGACATTCGAACAATCACATTCGCCACCGTTTAGGGGATGCTAGGTCGTTGGAGGTCATTGTTGTAAACATCGGAGCCACGAGAGCCGCCGCAACCGTTGCAAACGATTGCTTAGCGGTGGCCGACGATGGAGGTGTTGTAAGTGTTGTTGTCGTGGTTGTATCAGAGCGTAGGTATTTGAATAACTTTTGGTGTTCTGGTGGTGGTTTTGGTTTTGATGATCTTCTGACGATAACGTCTAAATTTTAAACTTTTGAAGTAAATATGAGATTTCAAAAAGGTCATCACTGTTACATCTTTATTGTTATTAAATAAATAAATAAATAGTATATTTGTTAAATTAAATGGTATATTTGCACCAATACAATTAACCTTTTCTACAAGAATACAATTTTAGGTTTATTAACTGTTAATGGGTAGAACCTGATTAGATTTTGAGATATAACAAACTAATTGTACCCTTTTTATGGTTGCTAATCGTGAATTTACCAACTTATAATTATTTTCAGAAATTATATGGCGTTGCCATTGCAATGCGTGGCACCGGTAAAATCTAGAACATAACCAAAAACCATGTGCCATAGTAATAAGAATGGCAAAAAAAATGCCACATCGTTAGAAGAAATAAGCAAAAACCCCAATTCGTAGATGGTCTAAGATTAGGGATGACAATCAAACCCGAACCTGATGGGTAAACCCGACACATTTGGGACGGGTTAAGGAATAGTTTTTATATTTTTGTGGGTTTGGGACTTGTTTAGAATTTGGTGATACACCTGTTTATCCAACCCAATTACTCGATAAAGTGTACCCGTTTACCCGATTGTATATTATTTCTTTTATATTATTAAATATGCATATATATGATACAACCATTCTTTTCTATAAATATAGTTATTTTATTCTGTATACATTATAGTTATTTGATATATTTTTAAAGTGATAATACTAAATGTAACCGATTAGTAATGTTACCAGATAGATACCCGATTGGTTTTGGGTCGGGTATACCTAACGGGTAAGATTTTATAATAAACGGATTTTACCCGATACCCGATGGGGTATTTACCAACTAGAAACCTGACGGGTTTTGGGACGGGTTTAGTATAAGCTTATCTAATCGGGTTTGAGGTTGGGATTACATAAACCCAACCCATTACCATCCCTATCTAAGATAAAACAACATTCGATTTAGCATCTAAACTAAAGAAATAATAATACCCACCTTGAAATATAATATTAAGCGTAAAGTACAATTTTCGTCCTTGAGATTTAGACCAACTTGAACGTTCAGCCCTCATTTGAAAAGAACGAACAGTCCAAACCATAGGTTGTTGATTGCTCGCAATCAAGTCCCTCCCGCTAATTTCAGTTAGTCAACTGTTAGTTGACTTGGGTATTATGGTCTTTTTACTTAAAAAACGAATGGTAGTATGTCATTCAGTATTTTATAACCCTTTATAACATATTTAACCCCTTGAAAGCCCCAGTTACATCATTCAATACTATCATCTTCCCCACCAAGACACATAGATCGATAAGGTTATGAGATTCATGAAATTGAGATGAAGAAAGTAAACGGAATCAAAATTAAGAAGAAAACAGAGCAGGTTTTAAGTAGCAAATGCTCTGTTTCTAGTTATAAACAAGATCTAGTTAAGAGAGCCAACCCTTTGATTACGAAGGAGCCATTGAAACCGTGGATTACATTGTTGTGTGCTTATAACCTATGCTGGTTCCCAAACAGATGGGCCTTTTACTAACACTAAACTAGGCTGCATGATTGGGTCTTTTTTGGGTTGGGCCAAATGCATTCATAACAGATTATGAAGGAGCTGTTGAAACTGTGGATTACATTGTAGTCTCTGGTTGTCCCGGTGATGACGGCTGATTACAACGAGCGTTATCACACTTGGATCTGATAGATCGGAAACACCGGTCAGATGGTATCAAACCCAGTGGCGATGATGGCTTTTTGGAGCCGAACCAGCATTGATTAATCACTCACGGATTGGTTCTAATTAGTGTTGTTGCTTCACTCAAAGGTTCTCACGATAGACACTGTCTAAGGCTGCAGATAGTTCCATTGACTATTCTTCACCACCTCTCCCCTGTATAAATAAAACAAACCCAATTTCGTAAAAAGTAGAATATCAAATTAAAGGAAGAGAACCATAATTTCAAACACAACTACTTTAATAAATAAAAATCTTGAAGAATATAATAACAGTTGAAACCTCAAACTGTGGTGCTGCAGTGGGGCTGCAATCAATAAATATAGAAACTTTCTCTTTATCAAGAGCCGAAGAACTTGGTCTTCCTAGCTAAGCCTACAATAAAAAAATAATAAGTTCATATCAAAATTACACATAATCAAAAACAACAAATAAAATTACCTTGACACTAGCATACTGTGTTCGTCCTAATGGTCGATGATGATGATGATGATTTGGGGGTTGATTTGCAGAGAGCTATAAAGAAGATGAACTATCGCACTTTCACTTTTGATCCCTGAAGGGTATTATAGTCATTTAATCAACTCAGTAAGGGTGGTCGGGGTGTCATCGGGGAGGAGGGTGATTGAGTGAGGTCCCCGAGCGGCCGCCACCCCCTTCCCGCGGCTCGGTGACTCCTCACTTCGGCTACTAGTCACCGCTCACCAAACGTTTATTTGACCGTTGTGGTTGATTGTTTGGACCGTATACCCCATTCTTTATCTGAGATCTGTTGTGGCGATGATGGTCGCCTGCTACTTGGCGTGGCAACTCCGGTTGCAGCCGTGGCGGCGTCTTAGCCTCTTTATTGTGTGACGATGATGATGATTGTAGATCTGAGTCGTGTATTTTATATCTTTTCGTTTTATAGCTTTCTTTTGTTAATTTTGTGTTGGTGGTAGTTGTTTTGGTTATGGTGGTTGTCAGAATCCATAAAGACCGTCGTCATCATGGCAGCAATCACTAGGAGTAGAAAAAAGTTTATCACTCTCTATTTGGGGAGTGCCCCTTCCACCCTAACAGTGAAGTAACGTGTGTTTGCATAACCGATGTCATTAATTCAAATTGATAACCACAAAGGCTTGATTGTTTATTTTTTTTGCAAATAAGGGCAAAAAGTATGATTGAATGTAAACCCAAGTATTGAAATTGTAATTTATATAGAATAATAAAAAAACTTGATACATGTAGTGAAATGATAGGGTCGTATACAGTATAGATAATGTTATCAAATTGTGAGTTGACACTTCTGAAACCAAAACAATAAAATATAATAAAGTAATATATTTTTACTTTGTACAATCTAAAAAAAACTCCCAGCCCCACCACATCATCTTCTCTCCATTTAAGTCTTTAAGACTCAGCTCTGCATGCATGACATGCCAATAAAACTCGTAAATCGCATCCTTACTCTTTTATTTCAACTTTATCTATTTTAGGAAGACAATCAAAGGGTCGGCGTTAAAATATTAACGGGTGCATTTAAGATTATAACTCATATAACACTATCTTTTTAAGGGGTTCCCCGCTCCCAAGCCACATTGTAGGTCTGCCCTTGGTCAGCGACGGTTGTTAGAACGATGCGGGGGGTCGACAACTCAGGTAAGCGATCCGGATCAGGGTTATTGGCGGCCCCGCGAGGGCTGAGGGGGGTGCGGGTTGTGGGTGGTGAATGTGATGAGTTAGTCAATTACTTTGGTTGAATTGCTTCATTAAGTTACTATAATCAGGGACCATTTGGTTCGTAGAATATTTATGAAGAAATTGAAATGTTTCAATAGAATTTGAATTTAAAGGAATTTGAATTAATTTCAATAAGAATTTGCAACTTGTTTGGTTTGTTAACTTGAGAAAGGAATTGAACTTTATTAAAAGTTAATTTAATTAATTACCAGTATTATTTATGTAACTAAAACAAGATAACTGATACGAGAGTGTTTTGGTAATATTCAACATTCCATTGGAATGTTTTGAATGTCTTCAATTAATTAAGTGAAGTAAAATTAGATTACCTTAGATTCCATTGATTGAAGGAATTAATTCTAATTCAAATTCCATCCTTATCCAATCAAACATAATTTATTTTTGAAAATTTTGAATTCCCTCTCTTGAAGGAATTTAAGTGAATTAATTTCCAAGAAAAGTGTTTACTAGATGCATTTTAAATTTTCTTTCTTTTTTTCGGACACGGCATACCGAGAAACTGCGTCTAATAATACTTCCTCAAAACACGAGTACTTTGATAAACCTAGAAACTGCGTCTAAAGATATAAACCACATCTAAAAATGCATTTTTTAACATGGTTCGTTAAAAACACGTTTAAAAATTTTATAACTTATTGTTGGTAACTTACGCAATCCTGTTAAATTTTGTCATTTTTATTTTGTCTTAAAACTAGGGTTTGTGATTTTTGTAGGCAAACAAAGGGAACCCATAAACCAAAACATTGAATTTGAAATCTGCTTCCAAAGGCAGACAAATGAAGTTTTACCATGACGGAAGTGTTGTCGGCATTTGCTTCGAATTCGTATCCTAATTTATGGGTGAAAACTCTTGCTATTCGGTAGATTTTCAACTTCATGTTATCCACGGTTAATCAAGTAGTGGTTCATATATTTTGATTGTGAGATACAAGTGAAAGAGTAGAGGAAGGTCGGAGAAAGATAAAGATTTCACTGAATCTTGCTTGAATCGATGGTGCCCCTGCGAGACGCCAGAGCATAATTCAATAATGCGTCTATTTTAGGCACAATGGTAATGGTTTTTTTTCATATGGTTTCCTTTAATCTCTTTTAAAGAACAATTCATTTAGAGACATCCTATTATTTTCTGTTGTCCAAAACACATTAAAAATGGAATGGAAATTCAAGTTCTAACAAATTTCGTGAAACAAACACAATAGAAGATGGATTCATATCATAATTCATTTGAATTTCATTGAATTTCGCAAACCTAATGCACCCCAAGAGTCCAGCATTTTGGCCGGAATTGAATTGTGTGGATTCAAATACTATGTACTTGAAATTAGAAGAAGAGTCCAACATTTTGTTCAGAATTGAATTGGCCAGAATTTGACATGTACTTATAAAACTTCATGTTTCGGATCTTAAACCATGATTAGTGTGGGATTTGTTCATAGATGGCAGGTTAGAGATAGAAAAACAGCTTTCTTGTATTGATACGAACAGCATAACATTACAAACCGACACATAATAAGCCATCCTAACAATATCGAAAGAGGATATATCATGGAAACTGGGAGAGACCAACTGGTAGTCTTTCCCCAATCTCAACACCATGGTTTGCAAGTGACACCAAAAAAGTATATATAGGATATGGAAGTTCCAAACAACACCCCATGTCACTTTAAAATTCCAAACAACATCCCAATAGTCAAACAACAATCCCATATTGTTTGACCATACTTGTCTTACTTGCAAAAGCACAAAGTCAAACGAAAAACCATTTTTATCAAATAAACTAAGGAAAAAAGAATAAATATTGTTAACAGACCTCTAGTGTGAAAAAAGTTTGTGACGCTGAACTAGACTTCCAAGAATAAAATAGGAAATAACTTTTTATCATATTACTCTCTCGTTATATAATCCAATGTTTTGAAAACAAAATTTCTTATATCAAATTCAAAGTGCCATGCTATTATTACTTAATGTTCAGATTTCATATGGCGAATGCTCTCAAATAAAAGCCTCGTTGGCGCCAAATGTGAGGGGATGTTGTCTGTTATGCTAATTTCACGGGCAACTTGCCAATTTAAGCGATTTTCCCTTGCTGTATCTGAAGTGCTTAATGCATGCAACTTTCATTTTATCCAATAAACTAACGAAAAAAGAATAAATATTGTTAAGAGACATTTGGTGTGAAAAAAAGTTTGTGACACTGAACTGGATTTCCAAGAATAAAATAGGAAATACCTTTTTATCATATTACTCTCTCGATATATAATCTAATGTTTTGAAAACAAAATTTCCTACATCAAATTCAAAGTGGCATGCTATTATTATTTAATATTCATATTTTATATGGCGAATGCATAATCGTTTTTTTCCTCTAAAAAAAGCCTTATTGGCGCCAAGTGTGAGGGAATGTTGTCTGTTATGTTAATTTTCACGTGCAACTTGCCAATTTAAGTGATTTTAGCTTTGATGTATCTGGAGTGTTTAATGCATGCAACTTTCATTTTATCAAACAAACTAAGGAAAAAGAATAAATATTGTTGAGAGATCTCTAGTGTGAAAAACAAAGTTTGTGACGCTGAACTGGACTTCCAAGAATAAAATAGGAAATGTGTTTTTTTTCGTATTACTCTCTCGATACATAATCTAATGTTTTGAAAACAAAATTTCTTATATCAAATTCAAAATGCTAATGCTATTATTACTTAATATTCATATTTCATGTGGCGAAGGCATAGTCCTCTTTTTTCTCTCAAATAAAAGCCTCAATGGCGCCAAGCGTGAGGGAATGTTGTCTGTTATGTTAATTTTCACGTGCAACTTGCCAATTTAAGTGATTTTAGATTTGATGTATCTGAAGTGTTTAATGCATGCAACTTTAATTTTATCTACCATTAATTATTGTAATGCTTAGTTCATTGGTAGAACTTGTTTCACGTGAGCTTGAAGATTCTGTAGTATCTTGTGTAGTTTTTCCAACATAAAATCCTGGTTTTTTGGGTGAAGGCAATGGACCGTCACTCGCCAACATCACGATCACAGAAGTCATAGTCGGCCTATCTTTTGGGTGACGTTGAACACACAACAAACCAACGTGAATTGATCGTAGAACTTGAGAATTGTTATATGTTATATTTATCGGTTTATGAAGTTTTGAAAAAAATCTGGGGTTTAAAGTTAGCATGGCCAAAACATGTCAAATAATTACCAAAAAATCTATGCTCAAACCCCCTTTTGTTGTTAATAAAAATAAATAAATAAGCAAATATGGTGTTATTCAACAATTCAGACTAAACAACCATTGTCATCATCTCTTACCAAGAACATTGGCTTTAAACTTTTTTAGTCAAACACGTGGTTGCTCATGGGCCATGGTAAATTGGTAATTAATGTACTAAACGGCAATCACGAATAATGGAAATATACAATCACAAATAATGGAAATATTCATAGTTCTTTGGTTTTCAGATCTTGTGATTATTAAGAAGAAAAAAATAGAACCAAGATTCGGGCTACGTTTAAATTGTCGTTTTAGGTACTAGGTTTGTTATCCATGAAAGATATAATCTCAACGGTCTTCGGGTTTATGTTTATCATTACTGTGTTTGAAGTTTAAGGGGTCGAATTATTTAAACAACTTGTTTTATTTCGGTTGGGCCTTGGGCCACCTGTTAGTGGGTCAAACCATGGGCGAAACCACGGGAGGGTCAGTGGGTCAGCTGACCCTCCTCCGGCAGACCAAACTCCAGCTAAAATTTCGGTTATCAAACACAACTGTTTTGGTGGTTTGACCATTTGAGAAAAAAACACAATTTTTTTATGAGCCTAAGCGAGCACAAACCCAATTTTATTTTTATATATAATATAGTAATAATGATAAAATTGGCGAGCCGAGCTCGGGTCAAGATTTGGCTCATTTATGCAATATTGAAGCGACTTCGAGCCGAGCTTTTAGCTCGTTTTAGGTTGTTCCCAAAATAGCTCGAGCCGAACTCGAGCTTTGGGTTTTACTTGCGAGCGGAGCTCAAGCTCAACTAAGTAGGCTCGAACCGAGCCGAGCTCAAGCTTCATAAAAACATGACGAGTCGAGCTCGAGCCTAGTCGGGCTCGGGCTCGGCCCGACTCGTTTACACCCCTAGTTTAAACACACCATCCATCATAACCTGAGCCACTTGAACAACTGAGAAATGATGTTTTAGGGATAAAAAAAGCCATACTTCATGAATCTGTCTATAACCACCAAGATAGTAACTTTTCCAGTAGATCTAGGAAGCCCTCTAAGAAAATCCATCGACACATCAGTATACACAGATTGAGGGACAGGTAAAGGACTTAACAAACCAGGAGGAGCCAATGCTTCATACTTTGCCTTCAAACATATAGCACACCTCTTAACTCATTGTTTGATATCCCTATCTTCCCTTTTTCCAATAAAACATATCCCGAAACCTTTTCAAAGTAGATTGAATTCGAGAGTGCCCTCCCCCATTGTATATGCATGACATAAGAAGATTTCACTTCTCAACGCATCATCTTTCCCAATCCAAAGTTTATTCTTCCTAGTTAACAAAGTACCATTCCAAGACATATGTTTAATCTCTTCACCTTGTAATAGACTTCAAATTAACTGTTGAGCTTGTATATCTTGGATCCAATGAGCTTTAATCATTTATAATAGAATAGGATCATAAGAAGATATTGCCATTTCAAGTATCATTGAACTATGGACTCTTGAAAGAGCATCAGCTACATTATTTTCTACACCCTTTTTTTTGCCATTTCAAATATCATTGAACTATGGACCCTTGATAGAGCATCAGCTACATTATTTTCTACTCCATTTTTATAACCTATGTGATAATCATATCCGATGAGTTTAGTCAGCCAAGTATGTAAAGGTGTTGTAATCTTTTGTTCTAGCAAGTGTTTCAAACTTTTCTTGCTAGTTCGAATAGTGAAATGCTTCAAAATAAGATACTGATGCCAACGTACAGCCAAAAGAATGGTCAACAATTCTTTCTCATAAACTGACAGAGCACATTGTCTTGCAGATAGGGCTTTACTCACATAGGCTATAGGATCCTTCCCTTGCATTAAAACAACACCGAACCCTTTAGAACTAGCATCAGTTTCAACTATGAATTCTGGGGTCCAATCAGAGCCTGTATCATTGCTAACTTCAATGTTTCAAATGCTTTTTGTGCTTTAGGAGACCAAAGAAATGCATCTTTTTGCAAAATGATATGGCTTAAGTTTTGAGAGGGAAACTAGAACAAAATCAAGCTGAACCAACTGTTGTTAGCCAACGTCTTATAACGAACCTTCCAAGTCCTTTTTACAACGATTGACACAATCAACCCTCAACAATCAACCTATTACAACTAATTCCCTAAACTTGTAACTAGCCAAACTAACATATATACCCACTTATTGAAGCAAGCCTTGATTTGTTTCCATTAACTCTTGAATTATGAGTTCCTTTCCTTCTTATCATCATTATATCTTCCTTGAGATCATCAGACAATTTATGTGGCAAGCCTTGCTGACCACTACTTTCCTTAAGTTCAAAGGTTAATATTTTGATATGAGCATGTTTTAAGGAAACTTCCATACGATAGAACCAATTTGTACTAATAAAGGTGTTCATTGGTTTCAAGTAATTGAAAACCTGTTTCACAGAAAGTTCCATGTAATGGGGCATAAGTAGCCCATATGAAATATCTTGTTGTGGTACTTCAAGACGAATAAATTGCATATCCATGATCTTTGTAGAAATACCTTCAGATGCATCATCATTCATCGACGTCTTAATGTCATCGTCTGTGATGTTCGTGTTCTTACCAGGATGAAAAATAATAATTAAACTCTTTTGAAAGATATTCACTTTCTTCGTCCACTAACAAACTCTTTAGAAATCTTCCTTGCAGTTTATAGCTCGTGATTGACTCTCACCCAAATCCGCCAGCTTTTGAAAGAAAAAGCAATTGTTATGCTCCCCCACTCCTGAATAGGCAATTGAATAATCTATGCAGCAAGGTCAACAAAATTCTTATTAAAGCATTTCCTATGTATGTCTTCATTGTTGGGAATCAGACATCATTGCAGCGAAGATTGTGACTTGGATGAATCCATGTTCATGGTGAAACCGAAAGGAATGTGCAGATTTATGATATGGACACAGAAAGTTCAAAGGAAAAGAAAGGACAATTCGTATGAAGTCGAATATGTCTTGATGCCGGAAGTTATTGCCGGGAATCAAGTTTATATACATTGTCATTGTTGGCGGTTAAGATTGGCGGGAATAACTGCCTTGCAGTTTTGAATCATACCCGCTTATCTAACTCGCTTATCATCCCTACATAAGTTAACATAAAACCGGAAATGTATATGTTTTAATACTTATACATAATTAACATAATAAAGTTTAAATATCATTCCCTAACATAACCCCCTTAAACTTGATTATGTTTTCTAGCATGCAACATGACACTTCTATTTACTTCTTCAATAGCATTCCTTGCTTGATTGAAATCAAAGCGCCGACGTTTTTTGTGCATTTTCCAGGCTCGCTCCCAATCATTTCCAGCATAGAGCGCGTAATGATCCATGGCAGCTTCATCTTGAGCATCATCAGCACTTTTCCTCCTCTCATGGCCGCCGGCTGAAGAACTTTCTCTTTCTTTCACCATCTCCTTGTTAAACACATTCTCTTGAACCGCCTTGAACCTATAATAATATACCAAGACATCAAGATACGTAGCATAAATTATTCTCATGTATTCACCATCATGGTATTCGTATCACACATCCTTAGCAATCACCGGCCATAAGTTGTCATTAGTGACACTCCGATAGCCACCATCTCGTTCCACTATCACATATAACCCCAGTAAATCGATCTTCTATTATTCAGTGCAAATGGAGGAATCAGTCTTGAAGATATTCCCAATTTGACGTTTAAGAACCACGCCACCATCTCCTCAAACTTACCCTCCAATTCATGTTTGTATTTAAATACAAACTCCCTGTCGTCTATCATGTCAAGCAACGATTTACAATCAGCGAAATCATGGAACTCCATGGCCTTGATAATCATCAGACTCTAGTCCGTTTCTTGTGTTGACAGATTCAAGTCTTCGAAGTAGGAATTAAGATATCTTTCTTTGAATTCATCATCCACTGTGCTAATATTATCCGAGTTCCTCTTCATTTGTTAAGCCTTTCATATCATTCACAGAATTAACAACCGGTGTTGAGAACATTGGAAATATTTTGCAAGTGTCACCCTACTTGTTAACGGTGTACCCTTGCAACATTAATTGGTCCAAACTCAACATGTCCCGGTCTAATTCCGAAGCGTAGAATACACTTTGTATTCTCAAAGTTTCATTGCTTGATTTTATTTCTACCGCCCCAACCCCTCGGGTAAACAGGAAATTATTTTCCCCAGATTGTGTTTCAACCCAACTATGTGTTTGATTCGTTTAAACACATTCAAGTTACCAGCAGTATGATGAGAAAACACAGAACTCACGTACCAGATGTCACCCCATTGGCCTCCTTCTGTACCGATGACTATCATCTCTTAATGATCATTAATCACACTTTCTGGTTTTTGTATTCCGACGTTCACTTCCTGATGAATCAGTTGGGTCGCTTCGTTGTTTTCTTTTGCTTTACTCGAACATATCTGGTGCCCTGGTTGATGGCAATAGTAACAGAGTCTTACTCGAGGAATTCGTCTTTCTTTTTCGTTCTTTTCGTCAATGCAATGTTGACATGGCAACATGGTTGACGCTTGTTTGATTTCTGTCTTCTTTCCTAACAGTGCTCTGATACCACTATGTAAGGAATCAGACATCATTGCAGCGGAAGATTGTGACTTGGATGAATCCATGTTCATGGTGAAACCGAAAGGAATGTGCAGATTTATGATATGAACACTGAAAGTTCAAAGGAAACGAAAGGACAATTCGTATGAAATCGAATATGTCTTGATGCCGGAAGTTATTGCCGGGAATCAAGTTTATATACATTGTCATTGTTGGCGGTTAAGATTGGCAGGAATAACTGCCTTGCAGTTTTGAATCATACCCGCTTATCTAACTCGCTTATCATCCCTACATAAGTTAACATAAAACCGGAAATGTATATGTTCTAATACTTATACATAATTAACATAATGAAGTTTAAATATCATTCTCTAACATTCATCATATTCCAAAAGATCTGCCTGGGTCAGAAATAAAAAAAAGTTCTCTAATTTTGAACCCAATTCCATTAGTTGTGGTCTGATCTTTCCATGACATCATGAACATAGTGGTAATCTTTGAAAGAACTACCTGACGTCTCAGCCATTTTAACTTCAAGTTTTTAAAACTTGCTCCATCCAAAAGGATCTCCCCCTGATTAGGACCATGATGTCGGATTTTTTCTTAGCATCCTCAATGTTGTGACTTGTGGTTGTAATGAGCGAACCACATAGCCAACCTGCTTTCCATTCAAAATTATTTGAACGATACTTCACCTACAAATTCT
Organism: Scalesia atractyloides; assembly: GCA_947069175.1. NCBI lineage: Eukaryota > Viridiplantae > Streptophyta > Magnoliopsida > Asterales > Asteraceae > Scalesia > Scalesia atractyloides. The sequence continues at coordinate 8,383,772 of CAMTDV010000022.1, forward strand.
AGTTTGTGATTACAGAACACTGCAATTACAAAACGAACACAGTGCCAACCCGGTTTCCATCCAAAAGTTTCAATATCGTCATATTCTATCAGCTCTGCTAAATCTAGTTTCCATTTTTCCACATCTAGTTGTAGTATCAAATTTACTGCAACCGCCATTGCCTCAATAGTGAGATGAGAAATCAGTATTGTATTCGAGATACCTTCACCTTGGCCATTGCTAATAACATTGAATTGATTAACTGATGTATCATAAAATCCATCTACATATCCACCATAATCGAGTGACACCGTTGCTGAATTTTTTGAATCAGTAACCTGCTTGTAAAACCTTGGATCTTTGTAAATCAAGAAAACTACAATGTCTCCTTGGATAAAAACCGAATCGCCACCATATGAAGTTTTACCATGACGGAAGTGTTGTCAGTCTTTGCTTCGAATTCGTATCCTAATTTATGGGTGAAAACTCTTGCTATTCGGTAGATTTTCAACTTCATGTTATCCACGGTTAATCAAGTAGTGGTTCATATATTTTGATTGTGAGATACAAGTGAAAGAGCAGAGGAAGGTCGGAGAAAGATAAAGATTTCACTGAATCTTGCTTGAATCGATGGTGCTCCTGCGAGACGCCAGAGCATAATTCAATAATGCGTCTATTTTAGGCACAATGGTAATGGTTTTTTTTTTCATATGGTTTCCTTTAATCTCTTTTAAAGAACAATTCATTTAGAGACATCCTATTATTTTCTGTTGGTCAAAACACATTAAAAATGGAATGGAAATTCAAGTTTTAACAAATTTCGTGAAACAAACACAATAGAAGATGGATTCATATCATAATTCATTTAAATTTCATTGAATTTCGCGAACCTAATGCACCCCAAGAGTCCAGCATTTTGGCCGGAATTGAATTGTGTGGATTCAAATACTATGTACTTGAAATTAGAAGAAGAGTCCAACATTTTGTTCAGAATTGAATTGGCCAGAATTTGACATGTACTTATAAAACTTCATGTTTCGGATCTTAAACCATGATTAGTGTGGGATTTGTTCATAGATGGCAGGTTAGAGATAGAAAAACAGCTTTCTTGTATTGATACGAACATCATAACATTACAAACCGACACATAATAAGCCATCCTAACAATATCGAAAGAGGATATATCATTGAAACTGGGAGAGACCAAGTGGTAGTCTTTCCCCAATCTCAAAACCATGGTTTGCAAGTGACACCAAAAAAGTATATATAGGAGATGGAAGTTCCAAACAACACCCCATGTCACTTCAAAATTCAAACAACATCCCAATAGTCAAACAATAATCCCTTGTTGTTTGACCATACTTGTCTTACTTGCAAAAGCACAAAGTCAAACGAAAAACCCTTTTTATCAAATAAACTAAGGAAAAAAGCATAAATATTGTTAAGAGACCTCTAGTGTGAAAAAAGTTTGTGACGCTGAACTGGACTTCCAAGAATAAAATAGGAAATAACTTTTTATCATATTACTCTCTCATTACATAATCCAATGTTTTGAAGACAAAATTTCTTATATCAAATTCAAAGTGCCATGCTACAATTACTTAATATTCCGATTTCATATGGCGAACGCTCTCAAATAAAAGCCTCATTGGTGCCAAATGTGAGGGAATGTTGTCTGTTATGTTAATTTTCACGGGCAACTTGCCAATTTAAGCGATTTTCCCTTTGCTGTATCCGAAGTGCTTAATGCATACAACTTTCATTTTATCAAATAAACTAACGAAAAAAGAATAAATATTGTTAAGAGACAACTGGTGCGAAAAAAGTTTGTGACGTTGAACTGGACTTCCAAGAATAAAATAGGAAATACCTCTTTATCATATTACTCTCTCGATACATAATCTAATGTTTTGAAAACAAAATTTCTTACATGAATGTCAAAGTGCCATGCTATTATTATTATTATTATTATTATTATTATTATTATTTAATATTCATATTTCATATGGCGAATGCATAGTCGTTTTTTTCCTCTAAAAAAAGCCTCATTGGCGCCAAGCGTGAGGGAATGTTGTCTGTTATGTTAATTTTCACGGGCAACTTGCCAATTAAGTGATTTTAGCTTTGATGTATCTGAAGTGTTTAATGCATGCAACTTTCATTTTATCAAACAAACTAAGGAAAAAGAATAAATATTGTTAAGAGATCTCTGGTGTGAAAAAAAAAGTTTGTGACGCTGAACTGGACTTCCAAGAATAAAATAGGAAATGTGTTTTTTTTTCGTATTACTCTCTTGATACATAATCTAATGTTTTGAAAACAAAATTTCTTATATCAAATTCAAAATGCTAATGCTATTATTACTTAATATTCATATCATGTTGCGAAGGCATAGTCCTCTTTTTTCTCTCAAATAAAAGCCTCAATGGCGCCAAGCGTGAGGGAATGTTGTCTGTTATGTTAATTTTCACGTGCAACTTGCCAATTTAAGTGATTTTAGATTTGATGTATCTGAAGTGTTTAGTGCATGCAAATTTCATTTTATCTACAATTAATTATTGTAATGCTTTGTTCATTGGTAGAACTTGTTTCACGTGAGCTTGAAGATTCTGTAGTATCTTGTGTAGTTTTTCCAACATAAAATCCTGGTTTTCTGGGTGAAGGCAATGGACCGTCACTCGCCAACATCACGATCACAGAAGTCATAGTCGGCCTATCTTTTGGGTGACGTTGAACACACAATAAACCAACGTGAATTGATCGTAGAACTTTAGACACATTCATTGTTTTAGTTAGACATTTAGCAACCAATTGTTGGGATCTGCCTGCTTTATAGAGTCCCCATGCCTGTTAAGAATATAAACGCAAATATTATGTTTAGTTGTTTGAAAAGCTTTTTACCTTTTTATCCAAAAACAATAACCAAAGCTTTTTACCCTTTTATGCAGTATGATCTTTCAAAATAAACATGCCCAAACTTACATGTCCAATAAAGTTGTTGCAATGTTCTTTGTGGTCGTATCCTCTGTTTTTCACCCCACACACAATTTCCAACACTAACACGCCGAAGCTATATACATCTGATTTTGTTGAAAAGATACCACCTCCTGCATACTCTAGTGCCATGTAGCCACTGTAAGGAATCAAATTAATGTAAGAGAATCCACCAAAATTTCTAGCCATGCCAAAATTTGCAAAGAATCAAGTTACTGTAAAGAATCAAATCAATGAATCTCACTATGTTCCAACCACTTTGCTTGTCTTTGCCTCTGTTTGATTTCCACCAAAAGTTCTAGCAGTGCCAAAATCTGATATTTTTGGGTTTACATCTTTGTCAAGCAAGATATTGCTAACTTTGAGGTCTCTATGTATGATTCTCAGCCGGGAATCCTGCTGAAGATAAAGAAGTCCACGTGCAACTCCAATGATAATGTGGTAACGTGCAGGCCAATCAAGGAGTTCTCTTCGAGTTTTATCTGTGAATAGTTTGAATTTTAGTTTACTTGTTAATAACATGATAGTTTTCTATGTTTTTTCTTATATACATTTACCAAATATGAAGGAATCAAGGCCCTTGTTTGGCATGTATTCATAAATCAGCATCACTTCCTCTCCTTCTACGCAGCAACCCAAGAGCTTGACAAGATTGCGATGTTGAAGTTTACATATCAAGATGATTTCATTCTTGAACTCATGAAGTCCTTGAGTTGATGTTTTTGATAGCCGCTTCACTGCAATTTCCTTCCCGACTTCAAGTACACCCTGAAACATAAACTTTCAAGAAATATGACACAAAAAACCATCTATACATATTCAAATATTGCATGTTTTGTGCTAAGAATTATCTTATAGTAACAGATGAACACCACCTGTACTATATAGAACATCATGGAGTGATATAATACCTTGTAAACAGGTCCAAAGCCACCCTCTCCAAGTTGTTGTTCGTTGAATAGTTTTCTGTAGCTTTAAGTATTGTGGACAAGCCAAATAATGGTAGCTCTAGATCTTCATCACCACTTCCATTTTCAGGATCATGTCTAAACATGTTACTGGATGTCCATACCCGGTTGTAATTCTTTGGCCCATACCCGGTCCGTTACCCGTCGGGTATTTTTCGGGTAATTAACCTTCGGCTATCGGGTATGCCAGTTAATTTATCAAAAATACCATTACGACTCCCATGTGCGATTTTTACTCTAATGTTTATATAATTTACTATTTTAATAACTAAAATAAAGGAAAATATGACCAATAACATACATAAATGTCATATTCAAATGCATATTTGAAACATATATCTACATAATTAACTAATTAACGTACTACTATTTTGGAACATATAATGTCAGTTTATATATTTTGCATTTAATCAAACACCAGATTTGAAAAATAGTAGCATTAATCAGGACCCAAGTAATCTATCTAACAACTAGAAATGTATATAGAAAAATCACAAAACTAACACACATTTTTAATCTCCATAAAACAATATAACTAAACATAAAATCTTGTATGTGTATGTTCAAGTTTTGAAAACAAATAACAGAACAAAATCTATGAATAATGAATAAGTTTATGTAAATGGAAAATTAAATTTAATTTAATATACTTTTCGGGTATTACTCCGGTAAACGAGCTAGGGTATCGGGCGGGTATCACTAAATCCCATACCTATACCCGAATTTTTATATTTTTAATCCTATACCCGGCTCATACCTGTTGGGCTTCGGATATACCCGACCCATATGTTTCGGGCTTCGAGTATGCCCATCTGGCTTGAGCTTTTTTGCCATCACTACCTCATCCATTCCCAACTTTCAATTTATTTTTCTTAGTCACTCCCAAACTAATTAAACCTAACCCACTTGGCTAGTCAGATGCAACATCACTAAACAAGTGACACACCAGATGTCACATTATAAAAAATGCCAAATCTAATGCCATATAACTAAACAAGTGCCACATCATTAAAATGGCAAAACCACTGAACAAGTGCCAAGTGAGCAAAAAACTAACTGAGTTAGTGTTTAGTTAGTTTGGAAGAGACAGAGGAAAATAAGTTGAGTTGTGAGTGATCGAGTTTAATTAGTTAGTTGGGAGTATTCCGGCTAGCAAGTGAAGCCTTTTTACATTAAGTGGGTAACGAAATATTCCATTAAGTGTTCCGGCTAGAAAACACTACACTCGGAGTCCCAAGGTTTAATTCCATTGGAATATTCCATTAAGCAAGTAGCCAAATATATTGTAGCAAAGGAAAAATAGTCTTTTTACAAATAAAAAAACACCGTGTCCTTATGGTTTAGTTTTCCCTACATCCACCACCACCACCAATTTCACCAATTACCCAGATCCCCAAGTTCAATTTGCAAATTTCTTTATACAATCATTTGAAGTTTTTTATACTTTTTTGCATTCACTTGCCAATTTCTTTAGTTTTGAACATCACAAACAAAAATCTATTCTCCTTTCTATCTTATTCTTCGCTAAACCACACACCACAAACAAACAATTCTAATCAACAATAACATTAGATCGAATCAGCGTTCATAAACACATTGTCGTTCACCTTTTGCAGCCTTCATAAACAAGACACAAAACTTGCTACTAAGAACTCTAAATCCCGTAACTATCCACAAAAACAAACACAATTACAAGAATTATGTCACCGGTCAAACACATACAAACTGCAACTTACACTTCTGATCTCGTCGTCAGTCAAAACCACACCGGAAACCTGCAACTCTGATCTCATCTTCAGTCAAAACCGCACCGGAAACATGAAACTCCATTCGATACATATGCTAACGATTTTAAGTTCGCAGGAGAATTAAGAACGCCAAACGGTGGAATGTGGTGGTCCAGTGAGGATTCACGGTGGCAGGTTGTGTATGTTGGAGGTTGGTGCTTTGTATGGTGGTGTGTATGGCTGGTAACAGGTTGTGTATGGTGAAGTAGTGGTGGTGTGTATGGTGGAGGTTGTGCTTGTATGGTAGTGGATAGAGGATCTGATGAAGATGATATAGTTTGATTTTCTATAATAATAATGATGATGATGATGATGATGATGATGATGATGATGATAAAATAAAAAAAATGGTAATCGTGGATTCAAAGGAGAGCAAGATGTAAATCAATGGGACACAAATGGATAGAATTTAAAGGCAATATATTGTCATTTCAGTGAAAAAAAAAACCAACGAATTTGATTTCAAATATTCAAAATGTAACGCTTTTTATGAGTCACGAACACAGATAACAAAATTTTCAGAATAGGATGCGAGCTAACACCATCCTCTTTCCTCATTGACCCATATTGCAGTTTAATCTTAAATTTTGGTTTAACTTTTTTTAATGTGAAACCAGATATGAAAATTAAAGTCTATAAAGCATTCTAAGTGACAGCACTGTAGTATTTGAATTGATATAATGTATTTCTTTTATTTATTTTTTCCTTTAACTTGTCCTTTTATTAAGTTTTTTGTATTTTTACAAGGTTTTGAACCCTTAAGAAGTGATATTTTCTTAGATATATTTTAATAGAATACAGATTATTACATAAGATATGCTAACACCAATTCAATAATGTTAAAAGAAATCTAACAGCCCTTCGTATATGTATTAATTCTTAAAAAGTAACCAACATATAATATGTATACATTCTTAAAAAAAGTAATCAACATCCGCTTATGAATCAAAAAATAAACTTTTATTTGTACCGCGTAGTTAAAATTTTTGGTTCCGTAATTATCCGTGTCTTTTAGTTTTCAAAATGTGTATTCAATTTTTTTTACTTCAATATGATTACATCATCCGATCATTAACCGTTATATTATAACTTGATATAATCCATTTATCACCTATTTATAATGAATCTAGTTGACACTAGTTTATATTATGACTTGGTTTGTTATCCAATTATTATTAAGTAGATAAATATGATCTGGGTGTTACCGACCTATTTTGGCCCGCTCTCTTTTAACCCAATAAAAATTGGCTCCTTATACTTATATACTCCTTTAAGGTTGAGAGGTATGGTTTCCCTTCCCCTACCTTCATTTCCCCTATACCTCACCACCTTCCCATCTATCCTTAATGGGGAAATGGTTCCCCTTTCCCTCTAATCAACAAACAACAACACATCATCAGGAAGAAAACATATAGGGCAGACGGATAAATCTTATTTAGTGCACGAAAGATGAGACGGGTGGAGGGTGCCGGGGGGGGGGGGTGTGTTCCCGTCGGGGAAGCCTTCCACGGTGGAAACCTTTCAACTTAGTTTCTCACGTCATTTTCATTTTTAAATATTAGCTTCATTTGATATACTCTTAGATCGTTACGAAACACAAACCAATTAATTAACAATTATATGTACCCAAAGTTAAAAAATATAAAAAAACAAAAAAGAAAATCAAATCAAATCACTTTGTTCACTAAATTTTACAACAAATCTAACCATGCAGAACCACTTGATTTCATCCTCTTCCTTAATTCATTGTTGGCTGCCCCTGTCGGCCTGTCAGGAAAGTCATTTTGAGATCAAATATATAGATATATCTATAGATGTCAAGAGGCCTTTAGCTTAATATATAGTTATTTTGATGGATTTTAGGTAGTGTAAAATTATGGTGTGTTTGTATCAGCTTAAAAAAGATGTATATATAGATTTTCATGCATTAGTTTATAGCTTTTATTTTACTCCATGTTACTTATTAATCAACTATTATTGTTATTAAAGAAAACCTACAAATTTATTTATTTTGTTATTTATAAAGCTGGTTGAATAATCAAATAACCAATTTTCTATCCGCTACTAAAAGTTAAGTATTATACACGAGAAAGTATTGACTAATGTACTTTGAATTGGTCGTTTGGACGGATCCATGTTCACAATACAAGACAAATTCATAATGTAAGATTGTTATATGTTATTTTTATCGGTTTATGAAGTTTTGAAAAAAAATCTGGGGTTTTAAGTTAGCATGGCCAAAACATGTCAAATAATTACCAAAAATCTATGCTCAAGCCCCCTTTTGTCGTTAATAAAAATAAATAAATAAGCAAATATGGTGTTATTCAACAATTCAAGTAGTGTAAAATTACGGTGTGTTTGTGTCAGCTTAAAAAAACATGTATATGTAGATTTTCATGCATTAGTTTATAGCTTTTATTTTACTCCACGTTACTTATCAATCAACTATTATTGTTATTAAAGAAAACCTACAAATTTATTTATTTTGTTATTTATAAAGCTGGTTGAATAATCAAATAACCAATTTTCTATCCGCTACTAAAAATTAAGTATTATACACGAGAAAGTATTGACTAATGTACTTTGAATTGGTTGTTTGGAAGGATCCATGTTCACAATACCAGACAAATTCATAATGTAAATTGTTATAATGTTATTTTAATCGGTTTATGAAGTTTTGAAAAAAAATCTGGGGTTTTAAGTTAGCATGGCCAAACATGTCAAATAATTACCAAAAAATCTATGCTCAAGCCCCCCTTTGTCATTAATAAAAATAAATAATAACCAAATATGGTGTTATTCAACAATTCAGGTAGTGTAAAATTACGGTGTTTTGTGTCAGGTTAAAAAAAGATGTGTATATAGATTTTCATGCATTAGTTTATGGCTTTTATTTTACTCCATGTTACTTATCAATCAACTATTATTGTTATCAAAGAAAACCTACAAATTTATTTATTTTGTTATTTATAAAGCTGGTTGAATAATCATATAACCAATTTTCTATCCGCTACTAAAAATTAAGTATTATACACGAGAAAGTATTGACTAATGTACTTTGAATTGGTCGTTTGGACGGATCCATGTTCACAATACCAGACAAATTCATTATGTAAAATTGTTATATGTTATTTTTATCGGTTTATGAAGTTTTGAAAAAATCTGGGGTTTTAAGTTAGCATGGCCAAAACATGTCAAATAATTACCAAAAAATCTATGCTCAATCCCCCTTTTATCGTTAATAAAAATAAATAAATAAACAAATATGGTGTTATTCAACAATTCAGACTAAACAACCATTGTCATCAACTCTTACCAAGAACATTGACTTTAAACTTTTTTAGTCAAACACGTGGTTGCTCACGGGCCATGGTAAATTGGTAATTAATGTACTAAACGGCAATCACAAATAATGGAAATATACAATCACAAATAATGGAAATATTCATAATTCTTTGGTTTTCAGATCTTGTGATTATTAAGAAGAAAAAAATAGTACCAAGATTCGGGCTATGTTTAAATTGTCGTATTAGGTACTAGGTTTGTTATCTATGAAAGATATAATCTCAACGGTCTTCGGGTTTATGTTTATCATTTACTGTCTTTGAAGTTTAATGGGTCGAATTATTTAAACAACTTGTTTTATTTCGGTTGGGCCTTAGGCCACCTGTTAGTGGGTCAAACTATGGGCGAAACCACGAGAGGGTCAGTGGGTCAGCTGACCCTCCTCCGGTAGACCAAACTCCAGCTAAAATTTCGGTTATCAAACACAACTGTTTTGGGTGGTTTGACCGTTTGAGAAACACACAATTTTTTTATGAGCCTAAGCGAGCACAAACACAATTTTATTTTTTATATAGAATATAGTAATAATGATAAAATTGGCGAGCCGAGCTCGGGTCGAGATTTGGCTCATTTATGCGATATTGAAGCGACTTCGAGCCGAGCTTTTAGCTCGTTTTAGGTTGTTCTCAAAATAGCTCGTGCCGAACTCGAGCTTTGGGTTTTACTTGCGAGCGGAGCTCAAGCTCAACTAAGTAGGCTCGAACCGAGCTGAGCTCAAGCTTCATAAAAACATGACGAGTCGAGCTCGAGCCTAGTCAGGCTCGGGCTCGGCCCGACTCGTTTACACCCCTAGTTTAAACACACCATCCATCATAACCTGAGCCACTTGAACAACTGAGAAATGATGTTTTTCGTAGACAACAATTGGTGTCCTACTCGAAAAATTATCATATTTATCAACAATATACGGTTAAATCTTTCTCAACTTTTGACTTCAAAATAAATCACGTACAGACCATGTGAAAAAACTTGTTATTTTAAAAACAAACAAGCTTGAAGAGTGATTGTCCTTGATTTATATTTTTCGTTATTGTGAAACACAAAATGAGAGAAAACTACCTTTTTTAATCTCGTATATTACAATGGGTATTGAATAAATGCTATAATGTGAATTACAAAAGTATACATATTTATTGAAACTTTGAAATCGACTTCTTTTAAACTAAGTTTTTCTTAGGTTATACATTTTTAAATATAATCTAAATATATTATTGAATTTAATAGTAAACATGTTATTAAAAAAGGATTATATAGGATGATTTAATCATAATATTAAAATTATAAATAATAACAAGAATTTGTTTGGTAATAATGTAGGTATGAATTTAAAATTGAAATTATATAAATTACAATAACATACCATATTGCATACTTGACTTAAAAAAATCGATTCTTTATTGTAATTCAACAAAAATATTATTATGTATTAATTATTAAAAATATATTAAAATAAACTATAAGAAAAACAAAGTGAAGTTGAAAGAGAAAATGTGATATGATATCAACTGAAATCATTTATTAAAAGTAAGATTTTTTGAAATGGTGAGAATCTTTAAACAAAGGGCCCTAACTCCACTTTGATGAGACTATGCTGTCTTAACCGGGTCCACGTTGACATCAGAGTTTGGCACCAACTGCCAGTTGCAGATGCTTGCGCCGCCACAAGAGATAATCTTGTACGGTGGACTAAAACCCAGGTGGCTGAACTCTTGATTTAGAGTCTGAAAGAACTGGCCTTCATTGCCATTATCCATCAAATATTCCTCAATATTCCCCATGATTCAAATATCTTCACTCCTATTTTGTGCCTGAAAAAAAACACAAAATTTTCAAACAAAATAGCAAGCTTGCCAAGGCCAGACCACGCCAAGACAGGGTGGGCGACTACGAGGGTCCATTTTTCTGCGTGTCCAAATCTTTAATCTTATTTTAAATATATTACTTTTACATATTTTTATATATAATATTTAATGCAAACCTATCATTAGTGAAACCAGAGGAGGGTCAAGACTCCAGAGGGGTAGAGGTCCAATGAACCTCAAACAAACTAATTTATTTAATAACATGAACATATTATCATTGCTTTTCTGGGTGACCATAGTTGCAGAGCCGTGTCATAAGCCACCATGATACAAATAAAATTAATGCATTTATAAAATAACTACTATAAACAACCATCATTTTTAAATCAGACTGTTATCTCATTTGTGATCTCTTATATTAAAGACATATTACATGTTCCTAACCTAAACTACTGATGATATTCTTGGTCTATTACGAGTGGTACCGTTGTAATTGAGAACATTACTTAAATGGCCAAAGACCTAATTGAGAACATTACTTAAATGGCCAAAGACCAAAATGACTTGTGAAAATAGCCAGCTCATGCCCCTTTAGAACGGGGCATCACGGATCCTGAGGTTTGTTTTTGCATCTCCAGAGGCCCTTCTTGCGTCTTTCATTTTCTGATTGACACGTGGAGCAATTATTTTTATTCTGACGAAGGATGCTTCGGCGCCGTAATGTGGACGCCTCCACATCAGCTTGCGACAGGCTTCCCCACAAGCGCCTGGCTCAGACCTTTCTGAGGCGTCTTCCGGACGCTTGCGAAGCGTCTTTGACGCCAAAGCCAACCAACTTCAAATGCGTCATCTCGATGCCTTTGATGCGTCGTTGACGCAACCCGTGTGTCAGTCTTGAAGACTTTTTGGACACTTCCCATGCGTGGCTGACTTCGAAGCCCTTGCAACCCGTGTGTCAGTCTTCGAAGCACTTTTCCGACGCTTCCCATGCGTTGGCCTGGAAATTGATCGTTTACATACGCTTCTAATGAGTTGGCCCGAAAATTGAGGAGTCAAGGACGCATCTGATGCATCATTATCGTAAATTTAAAAAAAAAAACTTCCCCCCTCTTTCCGCTAAGGTTTTTATATAAATCAACTTTTTACTAGTGTAAAAAACATAAAACGTGTTATCCTAAATTAAATATTATATCTTTAGTAAAACCTCAATTATGTCTGACCGGCGGGGAAAAAATTTAGCGGGTAGTCAAGGACGCATCTGATGCATCATTATCGTAAATTTAAAAAAATACTACATCCATAGGATGTCTTGGGCTTTGCTCGCTATTAGGCCCTACATGCCGCCATACTTTACCTGTGTAATCATGTGGGCCCCCATGAATACCGGTTTTTCATATGGTTCGCACAGGTTTGCCAGGTTGCGTACACAAAAACCCGGAGAAAATCGAGAAATATGTATACAACGTGTGATATTCGGAATGTGTCCAGGTGTAGACACGGTGACACATCAAAGTAGGTTAGTTCGAACGACGTTTGGTGTGGCATGCTTTGGCCTAATAGGTCCTTCGTACTCTCATCGTTGGTCCCCAGGTAGGCAAACTGGTCCGTTATATTGGATTTATACGAATGCCAGCCTAGACAGGACGTTCCGACTACCGGTACTTGTACCCTTCCAGTTACTACATGCCCGTCGCAGAACTTACTTTGATGAGATTTGAAAATTGCAACAAAATCTTTGGATAATGAGAGTATGAAAATAAATTGAATACATGAACATCGATATATGTATAATGAATATGTATATATGTATAATGAATATGTATATAAGCATGTATGTTTGACTGTAAATGTAAACAAATATGAAACAAATAAATATCACAAGTTTGTATGTAACCACCTAATCAATTAAAATTTAGGCAGACTATAGTATAGGCTCTAAGGGTCTAATAACCTATCCTATATCCCTATAGTCATGGCTCTGATACCAATCTGTCACACCCCGACCCGCAGCGGAAAAGGTGATCGGGGCATGATTGGGTTATCATCAAAGCTCATGACATTTATTATGCGTTTCATATTCATTAAATACAATTTAATGGAAATTTACAATAATTGTTACAACATATTCTAACTATCAATCTAAGCTTCTTTGTTCTCTTCTAAGGCATTTCCTAGGTTTTCTTTGCTTCGACCTGTTCACCTGTATCATGTGTAAAAAGGTTTTGGATCAACATAAAGTTGGCGAGTGAATCCTATGGAAAACATTTGAACAAGTTTATTTGAATCGATTATGAAATATGTGCACAACCAAACATGAGTAAAAATAGATGTAAACTTATTCAACAATCATAAGATATTAAATAAAACACACATGAACAATGATGGAACATTTAGAGGCACGCGATGCTCTACTCGTCTCTCACGAGGAACTGAGGGGCCTAATGAATGAATTGCATAAACATGATAATATGAATGACACACTACAAACAATATAAACTCAATGATACACACATGAACAATAATGAATTTGATTTGAGGCACGCGTTGTTCAACTCGTCTCCCACGAGGAACTGATGGGCTTAATGAATGAGTTTCATATAATTTGTCAAAAGGGAATAAGTAATCACAACAATATAAACAATCTAAGTTTAGATCATGATGTGGTATGGCACAAGTTTAAATAAACAAGTTAATTATTTTTTTAACACATGACACACCCCAAAACGTGTAATTTAAAAGGGGGAGTTGTAAGATTCACTCACAGTGGGTGCGTTCGGTTGATGATGTTGAATGCACGCGAAGTGGTTTTAACCACGAGTGAGATTTAACATAGATAAATCGCATTATGGTTTGGTAAGTAAACGGATTTTATTAATCTGTTTTAGTAGGATTGTTGGGTGTATTTTTGTGAGTTTAAGGCTATTTTCTAACCTTAAAAATGTTATTTTTAAGTATATTTAATTATTTTTAATTAAAATAAATAAATAAAAATAATAAAAAAAATTTGATTTTTTTGCTACAGTTGACTTTGACTTTGACCGTTGACTTGACCGTTGACCGGTTCGTATGCGTATTGTTGTGCGCTGAGTGAGGCTCGAACCCGAGACCTCCCGTACGCGTGCACGCAGCTCTACCAACTGAGCTTCGTGTCTAACCCGTCATATATCCGATTTTAATTATATATATATATTAATTATGTTAACAGAAATCCTTTATTTTTAAAAAACGATTTAAATCAACGAAACGGTGCGCTCCACAGGCCTTGACCCCGGGACCTGTGGTTTAAACTAACACACAGTCCACCGCTGGACTGTGTGTGCAACTTGTTAACTTTACTGATTTTTATTATACTTAAACACAAATTAGTTATTTCCTTTTCTGTCTTCATTAAAAAAAATAGATAATTGTCCGAGTCGGTGCAGTAGCCCGGACTCGAACTCGTGACCTGTGATATAAACATACACACAGTCCACCACTGGACTGTGTGTCTAACTTGGTTATCTTTCCGGTTATTAATATACTTAACATATATCAGTATGACTCCGGTTCAGTTTAACAAAAAAAATGATTTTTATTGAAGCAGCGTGTGTGAAACAGGATTCGAACTCGAGACGTTAGTGTTTAATATGCACACAGTCCACCGCTGGCGAGTAATTTCTTGATTTAAATTAAACTTATATGATTACCGAACTTCATCTTCTTCGTTGAGTGTTAACCAAAATCGATAACTGACTGGTTCAAGTTTTTAATCGGTTTCTTAACGTGTTTCAGTTCATTACGGTGAGATATAAGTGAAAAGAAAAAGAAATTAGGCGAAGAGGTATACCGACTATCTTCCTCTGTTTCCGGCGGAACTCCGGCGACAGCAATACCTTCCTGCGACGAGTGTCTTGCAGCAGCGAGTCTCCAGGAAGCTTACAAAGGGTGTGGGTATCTCCGGTATAAGCTCAGGGGGTTCAGTAAGGCTCAGGAATGGGGAAAACGGTTTTCCGGCGACGAACAGAAAAATTCCGGCGAGAGAGTTTTCGCCGAGAAAGGGTGTGGTTTTGAGCGATAGTGTTTGCAGATGTTCGAGGTGGTTTTTATAGGGCAAATCTTCGAAGAACTTGGTCTGATTTCCGACTGGATTCATAAGTTATAAAAACTCCGGCGGTTATAGAAGGTGTCGCGGACTCAAACGTCGGTTATAACCGATATATGTTTAAAGTTTACGTTATAACGGAAGGATTCGTTAAATACTCGCGAGATTGCCGGGATTCCGACGACTGAACTTTTGGGCGCCGGTTTTGAATTCGTAACGTCATGATATTAATTAAATGATTTCAATATTTAACAAATAGCATCCGTGGCGCAGTGGTTCAAGTGCGCGTGTTAAGTTTGTTTGCTGGACCGGTACTAACCCGGGTTCGAAACCCGGCAGGAACAAAACATTTTTATTTTCTTATTTTTGACAGTTTTTCAAAAACTAATTATATATTCCCGTATATTAATTGATTATGTATCGTTTAAAATTATTTTGGGCATTTTATTCGCAACGAAATTTTTGACTGACTGTTCGGTTGATAAACGGAGCGGGTTTGGTAAATCCGTTTTTGACGGATGTTACAGTATCCCCTGCTTTTTAGAAATTTCGTCCCGAAATTTAAATAGAGATATATTTGACTAAAAGAATGATGGTTTTGACAGTCACATGCTTAAAAAAGAAGTAAGGGTTTAAGTTTTTTTGTTTGAGGCGGTAACGTTCCTTGTAAGGGTTAAGTACCCTATTATAGGAATAGCTTTTTGTTGCCTACTATATAAGTATTGATAAGCAGGAATGATTCCCTAAAAATGATATCATGCATAAGAGTTTAGATACGTTTGGAAAAGTATGGTTATATCCTAAGGCTAAACTTCTAACCCTACAACCTACATGGAAACATAAATAAAACACAACAGCTGATATTTGAACATAATTAAACACAACAGCTAATATTTGAACATAAATAAGCACAACAGCTAATATTTGAATCCACATTCCGATAACATATATGTTTGAATGATGGAAGTTCCTCTCTCGTTTGTTATGATGGAGAGGTTAGTTTATGTAGAAATGGAACACAATTCCAATTTCTCTAAATAGCAAGATGATATAAATGTAACATAATTTCAACCAAGGCAATACTAAATCCTACATGGAACTTCTCATAACCGCCTGATAATGCCTCTGATCCTTTGGCAAGAATACTTATATATAGGAAGTACCAGCGGCGTATCCACCATATTCTTGCCAAATTTTCATTAGTTTTATCCACAAGTTATGATTAGTTACCAAGAAACTAATAAATCCTACATAGAACTTCTCATAACCGTCCGACAATGCCTCTGATCCTTTGACAAGAATACTTATTTATAGGAAGTACCAGCGGCGTATCCACCATATTCTTGTCAAATTTTCATTGGTTTTATCAGTGAATTATGATTAGTCCTATAACTCTACAACCAATACAACAAACATAAAATACTGAAATGAAATATATCTGTGCGATCAAGGCTCAATCAAACGGAGCCGATCGTATTGTATGTACTGAAAATGAAATTGTCTGTGTGCTCAAGGCTCAATCAAACGGAGCCGAGCGTATTGCATGTACTGAGAATGAATAACTTAGTCACACAAACAGCCTATGCATGGAACCTCTCATAACCGCCTGATAATGCCTCCGATCATTTGACAAGAATACTTATATATAGGAAGTACCAGCGGCGTATCCACCATATCCTTGTCAAATTCACATTGACTTTATCCGCAAGTTATGATTAGTTCTATGCGACTCTACAACAAACACAACAACCACAAGATACTGATAATGAAATTGTCTGTGCGCTCAAGGCTCAATCAAACGGAGCCGAACGTATTGCATGTACTAAAATGAAATTGTATGTGCGCTCAAGGCTCAATCAAACGGAGCCGAACGTATTGCATGTACTGAAAATGAATAACTTAATCACACAAACAGCCTATGCATGGAACCTCTCATAACCGCCTGATAATGCCTCCGATCATTTGACAAGAATACTTATATATAGGAAGTACCAGCGGCGTATCCACCATATTCTTGTCAAATTCTCATTGACTTTATCCGCAAGTTATGATAAGTTCTATGCGACTCTACTACAAACACCACAACCACAAGATACTGATAATGAAATTGTCTGTGCGCTCAAGGCTCAATCAAACAGAGCCGAGCGTATTACATGTACTGAAAATGTAAAATGAACTGTGCGCTCAAGGCTCAATCAAACGGAGCCGAGCGTATTGCATGTAATGAAATGTAAAATGAAATGACCGATCAAGGCTCAATCAAACGGAGCCGATCGTGCGGGCACGCCACTGATCAACCGCATAATAAAATGGGAATCAAACTCAACCTCATGGATGGGGAGCTGCGGCCTCGGCAAATGCATATACTGAAAACAATAATCAATAATTACTCTAACAGTCTACACATGGAGCCTCTTATAACCGCCAGATAATGCTTCTGATCCTTTGACAAGAATACTTATATATAGGAAGTACCAGCGGCGTATCCACCGTATTCTCGGCAAAGTTTCATTGGCTTTATCCTTAAGTTATGTTTGGTTTGATGTGATAAAGAAAAACATAAAACTAAACGATAGGAGTTGAATCTGGATCTTCGGCGAAGAGGACTAGTTGAGTATCTTCTCTTGGGCCGTCATTATCTTCGACCGGATTGGCATTGATGTTGAAGACTCTTCCTCTTGTTGGTGGCATAGTGGTTGGGTTTTCTTGGTTTACTTGGTTAACTGGGTTTGATTGGGCTTGAGTGTTGATGACGTTAACCAATTGAGGGCATGTGTTTCTAAAGTGGGTAGGGTCGCCACAATTGAAACAAGCTCGAGCATATGGGAACACGGGGTTTTGGGGTTGATGATAAGTTTGGGCCATGTTTTGAGTAGGAGAAGAGGTTTGGTTTTGAAATGTGCGGCAATCCTTGCTCAAATGACCATAGCGTCCACAAGTTGTACATAGACGACAAGGTAAGGTATGTGGATGGTGATAAAAACAGTTGTTGCATCGAGGGTGAGGTCCAAGATATGGTTTCTTTTTTGGGTAAGCTGAGTTGGGTGCCACTTGAGTGATTGGGATAGCTTGGATGGGTATGGCGTGTAAAACTGGTTGATTTCGTTGGGTAGCAGCGAAAAGTTGCCCGTCTCTTCTTCTCTTAGGATTGGGTTGAGAAGGGGATTTGGTTTGGGTGAAGTCGGAGGTTTCAGTCGATTCTTTATCCTTCTTCTTCTCCTCCTTGAAGTCTTTGTTCGGATTCGATTCTCGGTAAGCTCTGTTGCTAGCTCCATTGCTGCTTCCAAAGTTGCAGGCTTGGTACTTATTACAGGGTCTTGAATCTTTGACGGAAGACCACGAATGTAGTGCTCGATCAAACGGTAGAGGGGAGTGAACATGTTGGGAACCATTTGATGTAACTCGAGGAATCTTTTATTGTAGGTGATGTGGTCTCCTTCCTTTTGCTTCAACGAATAAAATTCATCTTCTAATTTCTTGATTTCACTCCTTGGGCAAAATCGTCTGGTCATGATTTCCTTCAATTCCTTCCAAGTTAAGGTCATAGCATCTTCAACACCTCGTTTGGCCTTCTACGTATTCCACCAAGTGAGTGCTATCCCATATAATCGACCGGTAGCATAACGCACTTTGCGATCGTCAGGGCAATCGCAATTTAGAAAAGTGTTCTCCATTTCTTCAAACCAATGGAGGAGAGCGGTGGACACCTTCAGTCCCTTTGTACTTTGGAGGGTCGCATGATTTGAAATGCTTGTAGGTGCATTTAGCGGTATTTGAGGGAGAGTTAAAAATGTTTTGGTTTGCTTGATTGACAGGATTATCGGTGAGTGCTTGTTGAACTTGGATTACAATGTTGGGTATTATGACAGCCATTTGATGAGCGATTAGGGCAGCCATGTGTTCGCGGGCTTTTCAAGAGTATGAGTTGGATGTTTTTGGGTTCATGGGTCGCACTAGGAATGAACATTCATAAAATAATTATAGAAAAATACTACATCCATAGGATGTCTTGGGCTTTGCTCGCTATTAGGCCCTACATGCCGCCATACTTTACCTGTGTAATCATGTGGGCCCCCATGAAAACCGGTTTTTCATATGGTTCGCACGGGTTTGCCAGGTTGCGTACACAAAAACCCGGAGAAAATCGAGAAATATGTATACAACGTGTGATATTCGGAATGTGTCTAGGTGTAGACACGATGACACCTCAAAGTAGGTTAGTTCGAACGACGTTTGGTGTGGCATGCTTTGGCCTAATAGGTCCTTCGTACTCTCATCGTTGGTCCCCAGGTAGGCAAACTGGTCCGTTATATTGGATTTATACGAATGCCAGCCTAGACAGGACGTTCCGACTACCGGTACTTGTACCCTTCCAGTTACTACATGCCCGTCGCAGAACTTACTTTGATGAGATTTGAAAATTGCAACAAAATCTTTGGATAATGAGAGTATGAAAATAAATTGAATACATGAACATCGATATATGTATAATGAATATGTATATATGTATAATGAATATGTATATAAGCATGTATGTTTGACTGTAAATGTAAACAAATATGAAACAAATAAATATCACAAGTTTGTATGTAACCACCTAATCAATTAAAATTTAGGCAGACTATAGTATAGGCTCTAAGGGTCTAATAACCTATCCTATATCCCTATAGTCATGGCTCTGATACCAATCTGTCACACCCCGACCCGCAGCGGAAAAGGTGATCGGGGCATGATTGGGTTATCATCAAAGCTCATGACATTTATTATGCGTTTCATATTCATTAAATACAATTTAATGGAAATTTACAATAATTGTTACAACATATTCTAACTATCAATCTAAGCTTCTTTGTTCTCTTCTAAGGCATTTCCTAGGTTTTCTTTGCTTCGACCTGTTCACCTGTATCATGTGTAAAAAGGTTTTGGATCAACATAAAGTTGGCGAGTGAATCCTATGGAAAACATTTGAACAAGTTTATTTGAATCGATTATGAAATATGTGCACAACCAAACATGAGTAAAAATAGATGTAAACTTATTCAACAATCATAAGATATTAAATAAAACACACATGAACAATGATGGAACATTTAGAGGCACGCGATGCTCAACTCGTCTCTCACGAGGAACTGAGGGGCCTAATGAATGAATTGCATAAACATGATAATATGAATGACACACTACAAACAATATAAACTCAATGATACACACATGAACAATAATGAATTTGATTTGAGGCACGCGTTGTTCAACTCGTCTCCCACGAGGAACTGAAGGGCTTAATGAATGAGTTTCATATAATTTGTCAAAAGGGAATAAGTAATCACAACAATATAAACAATCTAAGTTTAGATCATGATGTGGTATGGCACAAGTTTAAATAAACAAGTTAATTATTTTTTTAACACATGACACACCCCAAAACGTGTAATTTAAAAGGGGGAGTTGTAAGATTCACTCACAGTGGGTGCGTTCGGTTGATGATGTTGAATGCACGCGAAGTGGTTTTAACCACGAGTGAGATTTAACCTAGATAAATCGCATTATAGTTTGGTAAGTAAACGGATTTTATTAATCTATTTTAGTAGGATTGTTGGGTGTATTTTTGTGAGTTTAAGGCTATTTTCTAACCTTAAAAATGTTATTTTTAAGTATTTTAAATTGATTTTTAATTAAAATAATTAAATAAAAATAATAAAAAAAATTTGACTTTTTCTGACCGTTGACTTGGCCGTTGACCGTTGACCTGACCGTTGACCGGTTCGAGTGCGTATTGTTGTGCGCTGAGTGAGGCTCGAACCCGAGACCTCCCGTACGCGTGCACGCAGCTCTACCAACTGAGCTTCGTGTCTAACCCGTCATATATCCGATTTTAATTATATATATATATTAATTATGTTAACAGAAATCCTTTATTTTTAAAAAACGATTTAAATCAACGAAACGGTGCGCTCCACAGGTCTCGAACCCGGGACCTGTGGTTTAAACTAACACACAGTCCACCGCTGGACTGTGTGTGCAACTTGTTAACTTTACTGATTTTTATTATACTTAAACACAAATTAGTTATTTCCTTTTCTGTCTTCATTAAAAAAAATAGATAATTGTCCGAGTCGGTGCAGTAGCCCGGACTCGAAATCGTGACCTGTGATATAAACATACACACAGTCCACCACTGGACTGTGTGTCTAACTTGGTTATCTTTCCGGTTATTAATATACTTAACATATATCAGTATGACTCCGGTTCAGTTTAACAAAAAAAATGATTTTTATTGAAGCAGCGTGTGTGAAACAGGATTCGAACTCGAGACGTTAGTGTTTAATATGCACACAGTCCACCGCTGGACTGTGTGTCTAACCCGAGTAATTTCTTGATTTAAATTAAACTTATATGATTACCGAACTTCATCTTCTTCGTTGAGTGTTAACCAAAATCGATAACTGACTGGTTCAAGTTTTTAATCGGTTTCTTAACGTGTTTCAGTTCATTACGGTGAGATATAAGTGAAAAGAAAAAGAAATTAGGCGGAGAGGTATACCGACTATCTTCCTCTGTTTTCCGGCGGAACTCCGGCGACAGCAATACCTTCCGGCGACGAGTGTCTTGCAGCAGCGAGTCTCCAGGAAGCTTACAAAGGGTGTGGGTATCTCCGGTATAAGCTCAGGGGGTTCAGTAAGGCTCAGGAATGGGGAAAACGGTTTTCCGGCGACGAACAGAAAAATTCCGGCGAGAGAGTTTTCGCCAAGAAAGGGTGTGGTTTTGAGCGAAAGTGTTTGAAGAGGTTCGAGGTGGTTTTTATAGGGCAAATCTTCGAAGAACTTGGTCTGATTTCCGACTGGATTCATAAGTTATAAAAACTCCGGCGGTTATAGAAGGTGTCGCGGACTCAAACGTCGGTTATAACCGATATATGTTTAAAGTTTACGTTATAACGGAAGGATTCGTTAAATACTCGCGAGATTGCCGGGATTCCGACGACTGAACTTTTGGGCGCCGGTTTTGAATTCGTAACGTCATGATATTAATTAAATGATTTCAATATTTAACAAATAGCATCCGTGGCGCAGTGGTTCAAGTGCGCGTGTTAAGTTTGTTTGCTGGACCGGTACTGACCCGGGTTCGAAACCCGGCAGGAACAAAACATTTTTATTTTCTTATTTTTGACAGTTTTTCAAAACTAATTATATATTCCCGTATATTAATTGATTATGTATCGTTTAAAATTATTTTGGGCATTTAATTCGCAACGAAATTTTTGACTGACTGTTCGGTTGATAAACGGAGCGGGTTTGGTAACTCCGTTTTTGACGGATGTTACATTGTTACCTATTGATTTTAAAACTTATTTAAAATATTTTTATAGTAGGTACATAATATATACTCAGAATCCCAATTAAATTATGAAACTATGTGTAAAATGACCAAAATGCCCATACGGTGCATAGTTTGATCATAAAAGATAAATTACACATATGTTCAGTATCTTACTGATATTATACCATAAATTAAATATTTTTCGAGAATACTTATGATCATAACATCAAAATATATTCAAGATCCTTTTATACGGTATATAATTACCAAAGGCATAATACATTTTAAAACCTTAACGAGCATGTAAGTTGATATCCTACTGATATTGCAACTTATTTAAAGTATAATGACATATAGTACTTGTTCATGACTTATTCGGTTACCCGACATCGCTTTTATGCGCGCCTACGAAAATTATCTGAAACGGGTTTAACCTTATCATTTTAGTCTCAAAATCCAGAATGCTTATAGTTTACCCACGTTATACAAGTCACAGTACTTGTTGGGTTTAAACTACATTCTATCCGGTCATCGCTTAATCTAGCGTGTTATACCATTTTGATCATGTACGCTAGTCGGTCTAAATATATGACTTAAATTAAGACCTTTAGCATTTTAATTAGTTAGCTTATGTCATAATCCAGACTAGAGCCTTCCAGTAAATGCTATCTACACGTATTTTGTTTTGAATACGGCTGAGATATTAAATCTTGCATTTTAATCAGGACTAGTTCAGGTAAATACTCTTGACTTATTTTCCCTATACGGGCTTGGGTTACGGTATATTATTACCGCTTGGTCGGAATGGGATCAATCGAAATGTGGCTAGTAAATCTACATATTCCATTTTAATCAGTTTTGTTTGATAACTTAAACATTGGGGGTTGACGACCGTGTCCTGGATATCCTCAGCTCATTACATTAGTTAATGACCACGACCAAAGCGCGGGGTGTAGGCATACACCTGACAGATGCTCATGCTAAATTATTTTTACCCACTAGTTAGGGATAACTCCTTCGTGGGTTCATAAGTGGTGTGTACGTTAATCATGTCTCGGTCTCTGTACTGGGTCAAATATGTATGGACAAACACGTAAAGCTGTTAACAAGGTTACAAGCCTGACTTTCCCAAGTTATAAAAGATTTTTCGTGCCCTGTTCACTTAAATCCATTTTTAAAATGTTAAACAAGTCAGTCGGGTGTATTTACTAGCGAAAGCTGGCGTATTTTCAAAAGACTAAGATACAGGTACAATACAAAATAGGCTGGAAGCTGCTCAGTAGTGATATTAGAGGATCTTGCAAATCCTTATATCTGCCCAAAGTCTGTTATACATTTTTTACATTTTACGATCTGCCTGTGGATCTTTCATTACAAGCCGTCTGTATATTATTTTTCATACTTTGAACATTTAGTTTGTAATAAATTTAAACTCCAAGACTTCTGTTGTGTTGTGTTTAATTGACTATGATGATATCAACTTACGTCACAATATTCCCCACCCGGGCCCACCGGTGTTTGTTTGGAAATACGGGTGTGTGACATTATTACACATACTTAATACCAAATTCAAAACATTTAAACATAATATGAACAATAGATGCTTCATCAATGTTCCCACCATCAAAACTATACGTATTCCTCACCCGGGTCAGTTTCGTTGGCTTCAGCACAACCCGGTACATCTTTCATAGATCGGTAGTTAGATTGACTATCGCCAACCCCGCAAACGGGCAAACTGGAGTTCTGCCTAGGCACAGTCATATGAAAAGTTTGCTTCATCATCAGTGACACCATCCCAATCATCATACTCATTTGGAGGTGCCTGGTAAATAGGTCAGGATTTAAACGGGGTGAGTGTCGAGTTCTAAAAACCGGTGTTTGGTAACCTGCTGCCAGCATTTGATACGCTGCTGGCGGTGGTTGATAGGCGCTGGTGGTGGTTAATAGGTTTCTAGCGGCACATGGTAGGATACTTGAAGTAAATGGTAGGCTGCTGGCAGTGTTTGGTATGATCTGGGATTATCGGTGGATGGTTTAAACCTGCATACGACCGGTTAACGACAACATGTGGAACAATTTCACAGGTTGAATATCAAAGAGAACGTCGTCTAGCGTTTGATTGTCTGACTTCACCACCATCCATATCGTATAAGTAGTTGTGTAGTGGTCTACTAGTTTTTATATAGATAGAGCCATAGAGGGAATTGTCACACCCTGACCCGCAGCGGAAATGGTAGTCAAGGCTCAATCAAACAGAGCCGATCTAATGAGGCACGCGATGCTCAACTTGTATCCAACGAGGAACTGATGGGCTTAATGTGAATGATTGCACGCAACTGACAAAAATGTAAACACACAATACAACAAATAACATTACATAACACGTTACATCATATAATGATGGTAGCACAAGTATTTGAATAAACGAAATATGTAAACGACACATGATACACCCCAAAACATGAATAAAAAGGGGAATTTGAAAGGATTCACTCACAGTAGGTGCGTTTTCTTGGATTTACGACGAACGCTCACGATTTTGGATTTAACCACGAGAGAAACTAACCTAAAATAATAACGTAACAATTGGATAAATATATAGTTAATTTTATTGTGTATATATACTGATAATGAGAAAGAGGAAGGAAGGAATTTCGATATCATTTATCAATAAAAAAGGTAGATATGAAAATATACAATTTTAAAGTATATAACCAAGGCTGAATTTTAATATGAACTCAAGTGTGTTTTGACTAATAAAATGTTGGAAGACAACATAATTAGTTTTTTTCCATGGCAACTTGGTAAATTATATGCAAGATGAGGAATGTAAATGCCTAACTAGTCTTAAGTTTAAATATGTGTTTATTTGGTGTACCATAATGTATGGATTGCTGGAGAACTTCATCACATTATATGTTTAACCTTAAATTCACACACATAATGATATAAAACAAACGAATCATTTATATTCCAGTATACATGAATCATGAACTCCTGTTTCTTCAATAGTGCCATGCATCCAAGTAATACACATTATGTTGATTTTTGTCCTTCAATATGGTGAAACTGAAATGGGTAATATGATTATCAGGTTTCATGGCAGGAAGGAATTGAAATATCCATTTCTCTTCATATATCCAACTGCTGGCATCTTTTGTTACACATACAAAACTATATCAGGAAGCGAAATTGAACTTAAATTGGATGAAGGAATAGTGGAAGTGAGCAAGTTAATATAGATAATGTTTGAATAATTTCTTATATATATTTACATCTTACTTTCAGCTTATCTACCATTCAATATTGTAATGCTAAGATCATTGATAGAACATAACTCATGTGAGCTTGAAGATCGCGTCATATCTTGTGTACCTTTTCCAACGTAAAAACCTGGTTCTTTGGGTGAAGCCAATTGACCCTCACTCTCCAACATCACGATCTATCTTCTGGGTCACGCTGAACACACAACAAAGCAACATGCATTGATCGTAGAACCTGAAACACATTGATTGATTCAGCTAGGCACCTAGCAACTAATTCCAAAGATCTGCCTTCGTTATGGAGTAACCATGTCTATCAAGAACAAAGAACACATACAGGTATCATGTTTAGTTGTTTCAAAAGGGCATGCTGCATTTAAGAAGTAACCAACTTATGTGGGTTCAAACAGCCAACACTTTGTCATATTCGGTAACCTTCCAAGTTAAACACCATGTTAGGAAAAGTCAACATATTTTGATAGGCAAACCAGGTGAAATTAACTTAGACTAATTCTCTTAGTCTCTTTTAGTACACTGGAATTTCATAATCAGGTTTCTATAAGTTGGCTAGCTCCTTATTGGCGAAACTTACATGTCCAGTAAGGTTGTTGCAATGTTCTTGGTGGGCAAATCCTCTGTTCTTCACCCCAGACAAAATTTCCAGTACTAAAACACCAAAGCTATATACGTCTGATTTTATGGAAAAGATACCATTTCCTGCATACTCTGGTGCCATGTAGCCACTGTGAGGAACCAAGTAATTAATGTAAGTGATTCACCAGATAAATTGAATGAGGTTTGGATAGATGAATCTCACTATGTCCCAACCACTCTGTTTGTCTTTGCCTCTGTCTGAGTTCCACCTAATGCTCTGGCCATGCCAAAATCTGATATCTTTGGAATCATATCCTTGTCAAGCAATATATTGCTGACTTTGAGATCTCTATGTATGACTCTAAGTCGAGAATCCTGGTGAAGATAAAGAAGTCCAAGAGCAATTCCAATGATAATGTTGTAACGTGCTGGCCAGTCAACGAGTTCCATAGGAGTTTTATCTGTTTAAAATTTTTAGGCTACGTTCTTGTTCATTTGGTACTTTATGTTTTATTCTGGTTATTTCATTTACCAAATATGAAGGAATCAAGGCCTTTGTTTGGCATGTATTCATAAATTAACATCACTTCGGCTCCTTCTATACAGCAGCCCAAGAGCTTGACAAGATTGCGATGTTGTAGTCTAGATATCGAGATGACTTCATTCTTAAACTCGTGAAGTCCTTGGGTGGATGTTTTTGCTAGCCGCTTCACTGCTATTTCCTTCCCGTTTTCGAGTACACCCTGAAACATAACCTTTTAAGAAGTATATCACAAAGAAACTCTCTATATATCTTCAAAGATTACATGTTTTTTTGTTTCATTTGATATCACTATTTTCATTGTTATTGTTTGGTAAATCACAAATCCACTTTTAATCACAAACAACACAAACACAAGAATGCGATCAGGGAATATAAATCAAACAATAAATGGCTTTGAAAGCAACCATTTGTGTGGTTTAATTGATCATATGATCAATCTAGTCCACAACCTTGGAATTGGATCATCATATGACTCTCATGGCAAACAATGCGGGTCACAGAAGTACGTTGCAACAACTATGATCTGTATTCTGAACAATCACTTGCTTTAACTTTTTTATCTTAAACTGATAATCATCTTATAGTATCACATGAACACTAGGTGTACTAAATAGAAGGTCATACAGTCGTAAAATATACCTTGTAAACGTGTCCAAAACCGCCCTCTCCAAGTTTGTTGTTTATTGAAAAGCTTTTTGTAGCTTTAAGTATTGTAGACAAACCAAAGAGTGGTAGCTCTGGATCTTCATCACCACTTTGTGTCCCTATTATGATTACAGGAAATATATTATTAATAATTCCTTTTATTAATGGAGCTGACCCATTCATCAGTAGAGAAATAGTTTGTATTTAAAATTCATACCTTGTTGTTGCTGCTTCTTCCTCTTAAAATGACAAAATAAGCAAATTGAACCTAGCATGACCAATACTACAACTGCTATGGGGACAATGACTTGTATTCTTCTAGGTGCACTTGAGCTTTTACTGTCTATGTCAATATATAATGTCTTAAGCTGACATTTATACAGGTAACCACGAAGCTAGTAATGAAAACAAAAGTATTGTTTTTGAATTACCTAACTCTGAAGCCGACACTCGTATATAAAGAGTGTCCCCACTTTCAGCAATAGTTCTGATATCAGTTAGGCCACCAAACCATAGCAAGCATCCACTCCCAGTCCCTGATATATTCGAAGTTGTGTAAGCAGAACACGAACAATGGCTTTTACACATCTTCTCACATTCTACAAGGGTCATGGTCTGGTTATACCATGACCGCCGAGTGTCTGGTAACTTCAGATTTCTGTATTTGTTAAACCCTTCCCCAGCGCTACAATTCAAAGGGACAGTATGTCGACATCCTTGTGACCAATCTGTATTCTTCCACTGATCAGCAGATGTGGGTTCAAACCCCTTCAAATATTCACAAATAGGGGACTTGCGAATGTTGCAGCTCCCAAATGTCCCGCATACCGCATATTGATCACAGATATCAGTTTTCCGGGTCGAATAAAGGTTCCATTCTTGTTTCCTATCACTCCATAACAAGAGCTCGAAACGACCACTTGGTTGTAACACAAGCCTCATAATAGCTGAAGTATCTATAAGATTATATTGGTAGTAAATTTCTCTCTGATTAACAACAAAGGTGAAGTTGAAAAATCGGTTGGGTCTCAAAGTAGAAATTCCAGAGAACCTGAATCCAATCCATGGACCTCCCCTCAACTTTATGTCCTGGCCTTCCGTTAGGATCATCTGAGGGTAACCTCTGGTATCAATCCCATAAGAAAACTCACCGAAAGCAGGATCACCGGGGGATTTCCATGACGTGAAGCGTCTGTCATGCCCAGTAATCAAATTCCATCCTAGCTTCACTCCAGGAAGTAAAGTGTCTGTCATAAAGTCGAAACTTTGCCATATGGGATCTTCTTGATTGGTTCCCTCACCTTCCTTGTGAATTATAAAGTTGCCTGTATCTAGAAGCTGACCAATAGGCTTTTTCACTGACGTAATTGATGAGTTCGCTGATGACAATATTACATTTCCCTTGGTGGCCTCCCGGAGAATTAAACTCCCTGAAAGGTGAGAGTTAGCTCGCCTGAGGTATCAGTGAGTGGTGTGTTCCGGTTGGCTACCCATACATAGGTCCGTTTCGGTATTTTCTTGTAACAAATTCCAACATAATGGTTCATGGAGTTAGGGGGGACTAAAGAAACCAAGTTCGAAGGTTTCTTGTGGTGAAACGATAGTTTGATTATATCTAACGGTTTGATTTGCAGTTATGGTGTCTGCAGCATAGGAACAAGTTATTGATGCATAAAGCCCAACAAGGCAAAAATCAACATGGTCTTTGTCACTCTTTTTCCTCCACAAACAAATCAGCAACACTTTCACAAAATATAAATAAAATATGGTTTAGTCCTGAAAGTTAAAAACAAAACTCCATTATGTAGACCAAGAAGTTAAATGACTATTCTGTGGGTTTGATTCCTATATTCTAGAAGGTGGTCGGATGCATTGATATTTAATGGTATAATTTTCTTTCATATATATCATCAATAGAAATTACATGTAACATGTCTTTTTCTTTATTCAACAAAATTTACATTATTGCATTACCGAAATAGACCTCTCATACCACCAAATATGTTTGTTTTAGTTTGCCAACTAGGAGCTCATGAATTTGTTTCAATGCTTAAGTGATGATTTCTAAAAGGTCACACGTTCATGGATTACCTCATCATGTTAGAATGTTTTTCAAGTATGAAATATGTAAGGTTCATACATGAAATCCGGTACCTAAGTTTGCAGTACATTATTGTGGCATAGAATGATGTTGTACCAACCTTGATGGTACATGAAGATCACGGCATCTTAGTTTGCTAGCTCATTGGGTAGTTTGGTACCTCATGCATAACTTGGTACTTTATATACAGTTTGTTGTATTATTCACAATTTGGCACTCAACTAGTAATTTGGTACTTTATGTACAGTGGAGTAGTATGGATCGATCATTGGAAAAAAGTAGATTCGTTTGGGAATAAGTACATGTGATTTGTCACGTGCGTGTTATGTTTGGACTTTTCTCATTTGCTACCTTGCATCTGTTTGTAGTTAACAGGTTTTTGTATGTCTTTGGGTACATCAATGTGAAACTAGTTTGAAAGTTTTCAAATCCATGATATGATTTTGAGATATGATCTGACTTTGGAATATGAAAACATGTTACTTATATTTGTTAAATTTTTACTCAAAAGGATTTAGAAAATTGAAGGTTTTTTGTTAAGATAAAATATGCCTAGCTTTTTTATTACCATCTATCTGCTTGTACACCGGATAATTTAGCTTAGGCATACCTTTTTGTTTTTGCTTCTTGTACGCCAACTTATTAGGCTTGTCTCTCATGGGACATAAAGAGTGCTCAATAGTTAAAATGATGTTTCATATAACAAATTTAATTGATTTGAATTTATATTAAGTGCCATGTGATGTAGCTTTGTAAGCATTTTATTGGATTTTACACGATGCAAAGCTATGATACGTATGTGTCAGCATTTAAAAAAAAGACGTATTTGTGGATTTTCATACATTAGTTTTTAGCTTTTATATATATTTCTTATTATAACTCCATGTTATCTATCCATCAACTATTTTTGTTATTACAAATAAGTCGACTTAAACATACAAACTTCTTTATTTTATTGTTTAGATCGTTCAATAATCAAACAACGAATTTTCTATCCGCTACTAAAAATTAAGCATTTATCTTACTATATTTAAAGAATTCTAATCTATTCTTGGAGCCCTAATTCTTTAAGAGTGAGCCATAAACTTTTAGATCCCAGACATAGCGAGTCATTTTTTGGTGAGTCGTGATCATATGGACGTCATTTCAATCTAGTGTGCTTCGTCAATATTCCATTAACCATGGTTGTTAATATCTAAACTTTGACTAATGTATTTTGAATTGGTCATTTGGACGGATCCTTGTTGACAATACGAGACAAATTCATGATGAAAAAATGTTGCTATTTTTAATACATTATAAATTATCAGGGTTATATGCCCAAAAAAATTGGGGTTATAAGTCAGCATGGCCAAAATTCATAACATGTGGTCAAATAATTACCAAAAAAATCTATGCTCAAGCCCCCTTTGTTGTTCAAAAGAAATAGTAATAATAAGCGAATATGGTGTTAATTCAACAATACAGACAACGAACCACTGTCATCAACTCTAGAAACTTTAAACTTTTTTGAGTCAAACACGTAGTTGCCCATGGGGCATAGTAATTAATCATTGTGCTAAACGGCAATCACAAATAATGGAAATATTCATTGGTTTTCAGATCTCGTGATTATACACAAGGAAAAATTATTGTACCAGATTATATATATATAATTAATATCTTTTTAATATAAGTTTTAAATGAATATACATACAACATTAAATAAAAAAATTACAACAATAACTAGAAAAAAAAATTATAAATCTAAAATTATAAAACAAATTCGTAAATCTTTGAATATTTCATAACATACCTTGAAAAAGAGAGAAGAATTGTTAAAGAACCGAGTGTTATGAATCCAAAATTAATCGATTTGATATTTATAAATGATTTGTAAAACATGGTTTTATGGAAGTGATTTGATATTATAGAAGGAAGGAAATGACAATACAAATAAAGATTCAAATTGCCATATTTTTATCATTTTAAGGGTGGGATAAGTCTTTGATATCAGTAGGTTCGATTCTTACAATGAGGTTTTTTATCATATTTATTAGGTTTCCTCATGAATTTGTATATAGGCATTATGCCTGGTGGAGATGGATATGATCGGATGATTTCGTTGATGGCACCATAATACTCTAGTGGTTCGTAAGTGATCCAAATTTTCCGTTCAAAGAAAAAAATAAAGATTCAAATTGTTTATTAACTAATTATGGTAAGTTACTAGATTGTTCTCATAGGTCGGGCATTGCAGCGACGGCGGCGACGCCTTGGTTGTTCATAGCTAACAACACATTATGTAATACATTAACCATATGAAAATGTGTGTTTCATAGTATCCGATCAAACTCAGTGTCACTTATATAAGTATTACGATTACAATATATGATGATGACATTAACGTGTGGTGCTCGCACGTGACATTACTCGTTTTTCACTTTATAACACATGTTACGTTTGTGACATTAACAGCATTAGACAGATAAAAAAGAGCATGTCTCGATTGTAGCAGTGTAAAGTCGTAAAAATAATTTAGACATTAACATGGTTAGGCAAATAAAGTCGTAACATAAATCCTTATTAGTTATAAAGTAAATCGTTATAAATCATTTACTTAGCAATGTATATAAATTATAATAGCTAAAAGGAATGAGTCAAGAAAAAATATAACTATATAACCATAAAAACCATCTAGTCACTGCTAGAAAACTGTATATTTTTCTACAAAAATTTCTCACAAATTTTCCAAAACTCAATTTTGATTACAATTTATCTATAGTTTTCTGAGAAAAAAGAAAAAAAAAAACCGAAAACTTTTCCACAATTCTCCGGCAAAATTGCCACACAACAACCATTTGTAGCAATTTCGTCACAACATTTATTAGCAATCCGACAAAATTCCAACAAAATAAATACTTTGAAAAATAAAATTTCTAAATTTGTCGGAAAGTTATAGCAAATTGATATTGTTTCCTACGTATTTGCGACGAAAAAAAGTTAATTTATTTGTTATTTCTTAGTTTTCGAAAAGTAAATAAGAGTCTGCATCCTGAACCTAAGGATTGCAAAATGTTTGGGATAGGATCTTCAGATCCTGATTTTTAGGTGACCGGAAAAATCATCAGAATTTGCAGGTCTAACGATGATGGCCAACACTTGCAAGAGGTATCATTGTTTATTCTCATTATTTGAATATCGAAAAAATTTAAGACAGTGGGAAGAATGAGTTTGCTGATATGGGTTTCATATGACGGTGGTATTGAAGATAACAGGGTCGGCTCAACCTTTTTTAACCTTTTTGATGAACCTAAACAAACTCCAAAATTAAGGCCCTTTTTTCATATTCGATTATTATAAATTTGAACTTTGAAGATACATCTTTAAGATAATAAAGCCCCACTTCTTTTATCTTAGTTTGTGTGTGTATGTTTTATTTAAGTCAAGTTCAACGGCAACCTGCAGGTTCTAGCTGGCTTTGTACTTCAAAAAAGAAAAAATAGAAAAAGTAAGCATGCTAATAGTTTGTGTGTATGTTTTATTTAAGTCAAGTTCAACGATTCTGGCTGGCTTTTTACTTCAAAAAAAATAGAAAAAGTAAGCATGCCAACCGAATCGACCCTTGACCTTATGTAAAGTAACATGGAACTTTACCACTGGGACAATAAGGAATCTGCTATAATTTAGCCCAGTTTAGATATATACACACGAGCTGTGTTTCTTTTTTTTTTTTTTTTTAAATTAGAGGCCCTAATTAAGTGAGGCTCAAAGCCCTTGCTTGGGTTTAATTACCCTTGGATCGGCCCTAGAAGGTAGGTCTGTTCTTTTTATCCGACACCCAACTTGAATTCGAAACCACCCGAATTCGAATTAACCCGAACCCAATGAACTCGTATCCGATTTAACTAGAAACCCGAACTTGAAATTAGTTAATTGAGTAGGTTATCGAATAAGATTTTGTCCTATTCGGGTTAACGGATTAACACGTGGAATTTATTAAAGTAATATCCCATTTTTTTAGGATTATCGAACTATTGCAATTTGCGAGAGGGGGCAACATTACAATTGACTATGATTCCACATCTTCTTGAAAGTATAGAGAGCTTATTATAATTCTCGATTTTACACGTATAATTTGTCTACAAAACTAAATGTAATTTGTTTACTACTGAATTTTCTATGATGAATTTGGTAATTTATATATGATTCTTATTTTGGCCTCAATGAAATTTAGGTTACCTATTTATGAATGAATGAAGTACATATGAATGAATTTATGTAAGTGGATTTTGACTCTTATGAATTTGTATAAACTGATTTGCACCGATGAATTAATATAGACTGATTATGCTCCTACTGATGTACTTAAGAATTTATATGTGATTGCGTACAATATCATATCGTATTATTGTTAAATGATATGTGAATTTTGACAATATGTTTTTGTTAATACACATTAATCATATCTTTTTGTACAACTTTTAGCTTCAAAAATTTCAAGCAGAATTTGAAAGAGAGCGAGAGGCCCGACAAAACATAGCATCCCGTTTCAAACAATTTCAACAAGAGGCACGAAAAAGAGCGGGCCGACCAAGCAGCAAAAAAACTATGGAAAAAATGGTGAAAAACATAGGAAATAAGTAAAAACTCTCATCTTGTTAAGTATTGGAATGTTAAAGATCAGACTAGTTTTGAATAAAAAAATGTGCTTTTAATTAGGATTTTTTTGTGCTTCTTGGAATGTTTTAAAATTTTGAAATGTTTGGAATGTCTTAGAATGTTGCTTTAATTATTTGGAATGTTTTAGAATTTTGCTGTCCTTTATTTGGAATATATTAGTAATTTTGCTGCATTTTTTCATAAAAAATGGTTCTCTTTAATTTTTATTATTTTTTACAGTTTGTCGCAAATCTGTGGCAAACAATTACAGAATTTTTTTAATTGTAGGAAATTTGTCGCAACGTCAAAAGATAATTTTTTGGTTTGTAGGAATTTTGTCACAAAACTTAGAAAAAAAAACATTTTTAAGTTGTAGGATATTTGTCGCAACATTAAAAATATATTTTTTTATTTATTGGAGACGTGTAGTAAAATTTTAGAGAAAGCTTTATAATTTTGTAGAAATTTTGTCGCAAAATAAAAATAATTGTTCTTAATTATGGATAATTTTTTAGGCTCAATCTGTTCACACACCCACCCTGCCTATTTGAACACTTTTGGTGTCCTAGACACCTTGTCTAGGCCTATACGGGGCGTCTAGGCACTGAAATCAAGGGCGCTCTGAGTGGAATGTCGGGCACAAAATTTAAGGGGTCTAGATGCCCTGTATAGGTCCAGACTAGGCGTCTAGCAGTTTGGTGTTTTTCTAGATGAAAAATTGATGTTCTAGTGGGGTAATTTGATTGTTTTGGAGGATGATGTTTTTTTTGAGTGAAAAAATGGTTGTTTTTGGGTGGGGTAGTTTGAGTTGTTTTTTAAGAAAAGTTCTATTTTTTGTATAAAGTTATTTTACCATTTTCAAGATCGGCCCTTTAAAAATATTACATCGTTTAAATATTACATAACACTAATATTAAAAAGAGAAAAAAAATAAAAATATACGTCGCATACAGGGCTAGTTAGTGCGTCTAATGTTGTTTAAAATACTATTATACCCTGAGTTATGGCTAGACTGGGGTAAAACAGGGCTATAATGGTCTTTTGGACAACGCTAGACACGCAATCTAGCCATGTGTGCGACATATATATTTTATTTTTTTGTTTTCTCTTTTTAATATTAATAACACTAATATTAAAAAGAGAAAACAAAAAAATAATAATATACGCCGCATACATGGCTAGACAGGGCGTCTAGTGTTGTTTAAAAGACTATTCTATCCCCGAGTTAGGGCTAGGCTGGGGCAAAACATGGCTATAATGGTCTTCTGGACAACACTAGACGCTCAGTCTAGCCATGTATGCCGCTTATATTTTTTTACTTTTTTTGATATCAATAACACTAATATTAATTATAAAAAACTCCTATTAATTATAATAACACTAACATTAATTATACGAGACTTATACTACACTATACGAGACTTATATTACACTATACAATACAATAAGATACGAGACTATAGTGTGACAACTGTCACTTTTGGGATAATTTAGTACATTAAACAGTGAATTTTATGATATAATTATGTGTTTTGAACAACTAAACTGCGTGAATTGCATGGCATAAATCTAGAAAGCTCATGGAATACATTATATGATGCATATTATTTGTTTAGTGGTTACATTCAAAAACAGTTTAAAACAGTGCGTCAGAAACAATTATTAGACTAGCTGTGGCAACACAGTGTCAGTACTCAGTTAAACAACAGATTTAGGACTTAGCTGAGAGTCCAATGAAAACTGTATATTAAACCCCATGTGGGAAAGCGGGGATTAATGCTAACACTTTCCGGAAACTATACATGCACCGAAAACTGTCCGAAATATACACTAAACAGCAATCCAGCAAAATTCAGTATACACAAGCTTATGTAATTTGCAGAAATAGTGTTAAACATCATACATTGCTTAAAAGATATTGAAAGTATTAATTGGTACCAAAAACATATCATCACATAAGTCTTGAAAGTTAACGTTTTAACGATCCGACAACGAAACGAACACCCGGACGCAATCTGATACATCATATGAACTAGTTAACAATATTTTAACATCATACAACTAGTTAAAATCATTAAACACATTGTTTTGATTGAAAATCCCTAAATTCCCTACAAGTTGCTTAAACCTCCGTTTAAGGACTCGTTAACGAATCCAACACCCGTTAAGCAACCGAACACGAACTAGACATAAAATATAAACTAGTTAACATTGTTTAACAATATTAAACTAGTGTATGGCATTTTATACCTCAAAATACATCAAAAACTCCTAATACACTAGAACCCCCTAACTAACCCTTAATTTCTTAACTAGTTAACTAACTAGTAATTCGAACACAACTAGTCCCCCCCGCACCTTAAAAAGACGGTCAACATGTGGGTCCCCCAAGCCCACATGTTGTCTAGAGTTGTTCAATTAGTTGTTGATGGGCAAAAGGATTACTTGATGGAAGGAACATTAGTCTAAGGTTATATAACAACCTTATCACCGACATGTTCCTCGTTCTCAAACACCCAAAATTCAAGCACTCCACCTCTTTCTTTCCCCTCTACCTCACGGCCACATCTACCATCACTTCATCTCCATCATCAAGCCACTTCCAAGGTAATCTAATGTGATCCTAAGGTGTCTCAAGCCTAACTAAGGA
Source organism: Scalesia atractyloides (assembly GCA_947069175.1). Lineage (NCBI taxonomy): Eukaryota > Viridiplantae > Streptophyta > Magnoliopsida > Asterales > Asteraceae > Scalesia > Scalesia atractyloides. The sequence continues at coordinate 8,420,489 of CAMTDV010000022.1, forward strand.
AGGTTCAAGTCTTGGAAGTTCAAAGACACTCAAGGGAGCTTTTATCCACCAACTTTGTATTATCTTCTTCAACTAGTTCATCTTGCCACTTCCCTAGCCACAAGAGCTAGTAGTGAGCCTCCTAATATTTTATTTGATGTCTTGTTACTAGTATTTTGTTAATATATAAGTTATGTCATCCAAAAGAATCAACTTTAAAAGACGAACATATGAACTAGTAACTTGATCTAAAGAAAACAAAGCTATCTTGAAGTTGTAATAAAGATGTAGATGTTTATTTTGTGCTATGGATCATATCCATCAGATGTACACTTGCTAGAAGCTTAGATCTCACAAGTATACACATGGATCTTACAAGATCCATGATCAAAATAATGATGAACTTGTTATACATAATAAATGGACTCTTTAAAGTGGATAAAATGATTTGTCATGTTCTTAAATGTTGGATGATCAAGTGTTTAAAAATGACAAAAGTCTTGACGGACATGTTTTAACATGATGGATGAACTTGTAAATGTGATTAAAGTGAGTTGTGATGTTTTCTAAAAATATATATAAACAAGTTGTTAAAAATGATTTTTAACAAAGTTAGTAAATCTTAGTAACCAAACTCATTTTTAAAGATGTATGAACATCTTATACACAAAGCTAAAAGACAACATGTTTTGGGTAAACTTTCAAGTTCATCATAACCTAAAAATGCATATATATGTATATGGAATACTTGTTGAAGTTGTGATGAATAAATTGATGAGTTTTGAAGCTTAAACACATGTTTTAAAACATGGAAACCTCCTAAGTCTAGGGGAGACTATGGCGAAATTTTTTTAAAATTTAAACATTTAGAAAAATATATGTTTATAAAGTTCTTACAAGCCAACTTGTTTAAAGGCCATAAACATAAAAATTCCCATGTTTTTGTATAAAATATAAGTCCAAGAAGTCATGTTTTTTCTAAAGATAAAATGGATAAAAATATATGTTTTTGGAAGAATATATATTTGGTGATCATAAGAATCACAAATTATGTGTTTATTGTTTGTATTAAATATATGTATATAGTTAGGAACTTGAAAATAAAACATACCAACAAATACATAATAAGTGGCAAACGTTGAATTGCAAAATATATATACCTATCCATAACCATACATGGAGACTAATTTGGACAAAATGGACATTCGGACTATATACGGAATACGGACTAAAAATATATAATATATCGAAACTTGGCAAGTATTATTTTCAAAACCGAACAAATGACAAAATATATATTTTTACAAGTATATAAATTATACCATATCTTGGCGATACTAAAAATATATCGTTTTGAAGTATATAAAAATATATATTTCATAAACCTCCAAAAAATATATTGTTTTAGTGGAACCTAAAAATACATAGAACAAATCTTAAAAATATACATTATTTTGGAATGCATACACTTACAAAGCATAATAATACATATACTAATTTGGATATATCTTAAAATTATATATTTTAAGTATACACAAAAGTGGGAGTGATAAATACAAGAAAAACATACGTATTCCTATACGTACAAATACATGTCAACATATACCACTAATATTTGATGAAAATACCATTGTGCAAATATTATACACAACCATGGAAATACAACTTTAAGTACACAAATACTCCCGATAAATTATATCTATACTTGAGAAGATACATAAGTATAATACTTAACAATTCCAACATTTGGTCGTGAGAACCATAAAACCTATGCACATGAATAACTATATATATATATATATATATATATATATATATATATCAAGACGTTAAAAATAGATTATTTTTAACAAACCCATTGTAATCAAAATGATATATATAAAATGGTGCATACAAATAATACAAGTTAAAATATAATATTTTAACTAACATATCGAACTTGGAATTATATATATAATTAAGAAGAATTATATATGGAACATATCCGACGATGGTATCGTCAACGCAAACGGGTAGAACCCGTCTATGAGGAGGCATGAGACATATGCGTTTTATTCGTGCAAGGCAAGGAGTCTAGCGGGCTGGGCCTATACTAGCAACACATGCGTTGCAAGGATACATATATACTTAATGAAGTATATCTATTGGCGTCATACATCCAGGTGTATATCTAAACAAACCAAAACACTGACCAAGTCTTAACAAATACTTAAGAAAAGAAACAAGAACATGAATCATTACAAAGACCGAAGTGTCTAACTAAAACCTAACGCGTTTGTAGGTTGTGGTACGAAACCAGAGAAGTATTTGAGTTAATCAGTGAAAGCAGAAAGCAAAGCAGTGAGTTCATGTCCCCCTTTTCATCTTAAATATTTTACAGTTTTACAATTATCAGGGGTGAAATACATGTCTATGGTATGATAAGCTAGGGAATGAAATAACTAGGTCATGTGCGAATAGGGTGGGCGTAAGCACCATTAATCTTGTTTAAGACAACGGTACAAAGGTTAGATCTAGCGGTTGTTGGCGAGCCCCACTCTTGGTCATGGACCCACACGAAAGAGTGCATTTGTTGTCCCAGTCGAGGTTAATCGACAGAAATCGTCTAGGTTTGGATGCTTCCTATGTCGTCACACATATTAATGTCCTTGCAAGACATTAATGATCACGATTTCATTGACGCTTTACATACAGGTTTTTTTTTGTGATACAAAAATACTACTTACATTTTATGGATCCAACTCATACAGTTAAAACTCATGAACTCACCAAATTTTATTGATTTTCAACTTAACATGTATTTCAGGTAATTAGGGGATCCATGTAGGAGGTTTTAATCAAAAAAAAAGTATGAAGTCTCTAATGTCGTCTTTTGAAGGGTTTGCCCGTTATATACCGCCTCCTTGCTGTGATATAAGGGTCAAAGCCTTATTACTTTAAAATTTTGCATTTTGGTTATGTACCACCTTGACAACTTAATCTTATCTCGTGGTTTGAAAACAATATACTTAACCTATGTTGCACTTTGAAACAATTTAAGTAATGGCATTTGAAGTTTGTTTTATTCATTTAGTATGTTCACTTATGTTGTCTGCAATGAGAACCAATCAGATCACACCGCGCGCTTCCGCCTATGAGCGTGTGTGACAGATTGGTATCAGAGCTTCGAGCTTCGATTGTAGTGAACCAGAATTCTTCTCGAGTCTAGTCTACAATCACTAGGATCCTCTCATGAAAACAATTTTTACATCAACAAAAGGTTTTCATTGCACAACTATTTCAGAAGATCAACTACATAAACTCATTTTACAAAATAATGCAAGGACATTATGGGACTTAGTATACAAAGGATAGACACGAAACGTTAAGTTGATTCACCCGAACAAATAGTACAACTTAAAATGGACAATTATGATGCCTGCATTTTGTGTATATATATATATATACTAAATAACAATTAATTATACATGTCGTACAAATCCTTTTTCCAGGTTACCATGTCTTCGGCAGAGAGCGGTATATATGACGATCACGACCCCATGGAGATCGACTCAGACGAGGAGGTTGGACCCATCATACACTACATTCCCTCAGACAGCGAGTCGGAGCCTGGGGAGGACCCCGACTTCATAGCTGACGCAGACGTCCCTCTGGTGGATGATGTTCTCGCCCGCAGCACCATGACTAGATTATCATTGGCCACCCTGAGGGTGAGCGCTTAGTCAACATTCTGCCCATTGACGAAGTACCACTTGCCATGTGGCCTCCCGTTATTGACCTGTCCGACGACGAGGACGAGGTCCCTATCTTTCATGTCGATCATCTCGACGAGGACATTGGCGTTGGCGAGGTTATCGACATAGCCATTCTGGAGATGTCCTCTCCTGTCGTATCATTCGCGGCTATTTCTTCCTCTGACGCTAGCGACAGTGTTCCTTCCTCAGACATCCGCCAAGCCGGGCTTCGGGCGGATGCCATCGATAGCAGCTTTGACACCATACCTATTGCAACCCCGACCCACACCTGTCCACACACACACACCTGTTCGCACCCTACCCCATCCTTTGAGAGTATCCCTCACATTGCTAGACATGTAGGCGATTCCGTCTCGGTTAGACCGATTCCCTATGAGGAGGCTTTTCTCCCATCACACCCACTCCTCTGGACCATCATATATACCACCATCCCCACACTATGAGGCAGGTCCATCTCGAGTGCCGACTAGCCCTACTCCATGCTCACCGCCACACGTGATGCCCATGTACGACCGCTACCATCCCTGCCACTATACTCTGTACTCCACGGATAGTTGGGTTCGCTCTCTAGAGCAGCAGATTCAGACCCTACGTTAGAGGGCCTGTGATATGGATAGGCAGGCGAGTACCATGCCTCCACCACCACCTCCCATGCCATCAGATGGTCATGCTGTTCGTATCTTGATGCTCGAGCAGCAAATAGGCATCCTACTTCGCCTAGTCCGTGAGCTTGAGCAGGAGGTTATCCACCTCCGCAGTCTAGTTACCCCTACCCCACCACCATCCCCCAGCACCTTAGGTTTTTATTTGCAGGTACTTTTAAACGGGAGCTAGGTACCCGTTTTTGGTGAAGACTACACGTCAAGTTTTGAAGACAACTGGAAGAATGAAGATCTCAAGTGAAGGAAGATTTTGTTTTTATATGTATTAAACTTGTATGACCGGGTGGTGTAACCCGAGTACATTATTGTTTCCTTTACAAACGATTATGTAACAAGTTGTCTTACTATATATAAAAACTTGATGTATTCGCTATGATGCAATATATTGACTTCTATGTATGGTGTATTGCGTGGAGCCGACTTATTTATTTGACGGACCATTTATATATATAAATTAATATGTGTTATTTGATTGCTTGCTTACCTGATTATTTGATTATATATATGTGTATGAATATTTATAAATTATAACTAACTGAAGGAATATATAATAAATAAACGTCTAATCTTTGCTACCATATTATCCTAAAAGATCATGCCACCAAGATGAAGAACCCCTCGCACTCGGAATGTAAACCAACCACAACAATGCCTAGGAATGAGGCCGAATTGAACGCTTTGTTGGAACAAGGAATATCTTAGGCCCTAGCCCAATACGAGGCCACCTGAAATGAAAGCAATATTGGATGGACTGGTGGAACAGGCGGAGCAGGTGGAAATGGTGGAACTGGTGGATCTGGAAGCCAGGGACAGGGCGGTTCCTCTGGTAGGAACCAAGCGAATGGTAATATTCAGTTTTAATGTTACAACTCAAATAATTCTTTTTAATCTGTTCATGCGTTTCATTATTTGCTCATTCATAATATGTTTATAAACATTTCAGGGTGCACCTACAAGCAGTTTTTGGACTGCAGGCCACTGAATTACGATGGCAACGGTGGTGCCGTGGCCTTTGTGCGCTGGACGGAGAAAACAGATTCCACGCTCCGAATGAGCAGATGTTCCCCAGACCAACAAGTCACTTTTATTACTGGTATGTTCATTGACGAAGCACTTACATGGTGGAACCTACAAGTGCAAACTCTTGGTGATGACGTTGCTTATGGGATGACTTGGGAGAGTTTGAAGGAAAGAATGAGAGAAAAATATTGTTCAAGGGCTGAACTGCAGAAACTGGAAACCGAGTTCTGGAACTTAACCATGAATGGTGCTGACATTGTGGGTTATACCCAGAGATTCCATGATCTGTCTTGCGTGATACTGTACCTTGTAACACCGGAATTCAAGCGTATCGAGCGCTATATCTGGGGTTTAGTACTCGAAATACGTAGCATGGTGACCGCATCGAGACCTGCTACAATTACTTCTGCTGTGACACTGGCTGTTAGTCTCACAGAAGTGTAACACCCTGTAAAATCGTGTCCAATAGTATAGTGACACGTGTTGTATTTTAAAATATAGTCTGTTAAAGACCAATAAGGACTAAAAGGCGTCAACATGCTCAAACTAAGCCTCTGAGTGATGGTCCGATGTCAACATGCTTAAATCAACAGCCTCTGAGTGACTGATATGTCAACATGCTTGAAACTTGGCCTCTGAGTGACTGATATGTCAACATGCCCAGCCTCTGAGTGACATCGGAATCAACATGCTTATAATAAGCCTCTGAGTGATCCTTTGTGAAGTCTGAACTCTCATACGTGCCATTTGTTGGACGAGAGGGTTCAATTTTGTAAATATATGAAAGTTGATTAATGGAGGGATTAAAAGTGTCAACATGTTAATTTATACCTCTGAGTGACCTTTTAACGAACTGAGAGCTCGACAATGTCCAGGCATAATCCCGGGTATGCCAAGTATTGGCTACGGAGAGCTAAAAGTGCCAAAAAGGTGTTTAAAAAGGTTTTTAGAAGCTTTTCAAAATTAAGGGGTTAAAGTGTCAAATTTTGAAACTGGCTGTGGGGCGGTCGCGAGCCGCGAGAGAACAGGCCTGGGTCTCTCGCGGGACGCGAAAACAGGTCTGCTGCAGAAAGTTTTGTTTGGAGACCAAGCAAAACTCCAAAACCATTAAATCAAAACCATGGCTTCTCTAAACTGCTATGCCACGTTTTGGGACACTTGTAAGCTTCTTCTTACACCCCTAAACACCTGGCTTCACCTCCTTTGAGTTCTCCAACTATAAATAGGTGATCAAGTTCACCATTTGAACTTGCACCTTTCTAAATCATAACTCTTCTCCCTCCTCTGGAAGTTCCTAGCTGAAAGGAGCATCCAACTTAGTTTTCTTGCATTGTAGGAACCTCTTGTAAGGCACCTCCTGAAGATCAGGTTTGCTAGACCAATTGACGGGTCAAAGTTATGATATTAAAAAGTCAAACAGGCCATTTTTCGGAAAAATCATAAATTACCCTTATATATGTTATGAAACCTGTTTCGACACTTAAACAAGTTGGTAATAATTATTAGAACATGTAGGAACATGTTCGGCTCGTCAATTTCAGTTCTAGGGTGGGTTCGTAACCGGAAGTCGCGAAGTTTGACTTCTGCTTTGACTTTCGATTCTGACCCGATTTAGATTAGTTACCTACTGATCTAAAGTTGCATTATGATCACAATATAATGTAGCATAACCCTCTAAGGTTATATTACATGATCATAATCAGAATCTAAGTTTATGCGCAAGTTCCATTTTTATGCCATCTTTGACAAAAATGTCCTTTTTGCATAAAACAAGGTTTTAAATAGTAATGAACTTGAAAATGAGTTTCTACTGATGTAATATTGTAAGTAGGATTATTTGGTATGTTAAACCAAGTTATAAACTGAGTTTTCAAGCAGGTCCTTAAACTATGTCGATAATTGATGATTTTAGCCCCTGTGGCTTATAAAATAGTTTTAATCAAATATTTTCAAGGTAAATCATTTACCTACTGATACGTTATTTTAAATAACATATTTTAAACATTTTAATCTAACTTTAACATCAATTTTCATAAACATCACTTAAAGACGTCCTATTACGACATAAGCGTCGTTTCGGCGCATAGTATGGTTTTAAACCATATTAATGGACCAAGACTTGTTACCTACTGATTCTAAAACTTATTTTTAACATATTTACAGTAGGTATATGTTATAAACTCATAATCCCAAGTAATTTATAAACTATGTGTAAAATGACCAAAATACCCATTCGGTGCATAGTTTGGTCATAAAAGGTAAAATACACATATAATTGACATCCTACAGATATTATATCATAAATAAAGTATTTTTCCAGAATACTTAAAATCATAACATTAAATTATATTCAAGTTCCTTTTATAGGGTATGAAATTACCAAAACGCCCTTATGAGGCATAATTTCATTTTAAAACCTTAACGGGCATACAAGTTGATATCCTACTGATATCTTAAATTATTTAAAATATAATGGCATATAGAACTTGTCCATGACTTATCCGGTTACCCGATATCTCTAATATGCGCTCGGTTAAGTATATGTAACTATTTTACGAAAAATAACCGAAACGGGTTTAACCTTGTCATTTAAGTTTTAAAATCCAGAATGTATATAGTTTACCCATATTATACAAGTCAAGTACTTGTCAGGATTAAACTGCATTCTATCCGATCATCGTTTAATCAAGTATACGTAATGATCATGTACACTATTCGGTTTGTAAGACCGTTAATATTTAATTAGCTAGCTTATGCCATAATCCAGACTACAGCTTTGCCGGTAAATGCTATCTGCACTTGGTACTTTTGTATACGGCTGAGTTATTTAAACATAAAAGAAGAAGACTAGCTCAGGTAAATACTCTCGACTTATTTTCCCTATACGGGCTTGGGATACGGTAAATTATTACCGCTTGGTCCAAAATGGGGTCAATCGAATGCCCGCTTGTGGCTAGTAAACCCGCATATTTCGTTTTAATCAGTTTTGTTTGATAACTTAAACATCAGGGGTTAAATTACCATGTCCTGGATATCCTCGGCTCAATACAATAGTTATTGGCCACGACTTTAGCACGGGGTGTAGGCATACACCCTTTGATGCTCATATGCAATATGCCCAAGACGTCGGGGATGACTCCTTCGAGAGTCCTGAGTGGTGTGTATTTAATTATGTCTCGGTTTCTGTCCGGGCCCTGTATTTATTGACAAACATGTGAACCTGATACAAGGTTACAAGGTCAACTTTTCCAAGTTAATAAAAGATTTTGTGCCGTTTTGCACTTAAAAACCATTTTAAAGTTTTCAAAATGAGTCAGTTGGGTGTATTTACCAGCGTAAGCCGACATATCGTCCAAAGGCTAACCTGCAGGTACAATACGAAATAGGCCGAAAGCTGCTCGATAGTGAATAAGAGGATCTTGCAAATCCTTAGATCTGCCCTAAAGTCTGTTTTATATTCTTTCTTGTAAATTTTATGATCCGCCTGTGGATCTTCTATTACGAGCCTGTATATTATTTTATTTTGAACGTTTGGTTTGTAATAGTAATTTTACTCCAATACTTCCATTGTGACATGTTTAATTGACAATGATGTTATCAACTGACGTCACAATACTCCCCAGGGCCCACTGGTGTATGGATTTGGATAGGAAATATGGGGTGTGACAAGAAGATGCTGTGAGAATGAAGAAATTATTTGTGAAAGGGGCAGATAAGAAAGAATCTCACGTCGAATAAGTAAATGATGGAAAAAGGAGATATGCAAACTTCAAGAAGGGTACACAGGTGAACTACAACAACAACAATCACGCCAGCCATTCCAATAACAACAATGGTAACAAGAGGAGAAAGGCTAATCAGCCAAGGGAAGCAAGAGCTTATGTGGCTACAACCACCGCTGGTCCAAAGAAATATGAAGGCCCTTACCCCAAGTGTGCCAAATGCACCTACCCAAGGGTGATAAGTGTGGCAAACTTGGCCATCGTACCGAAGGATGTTGGACGAATGCGGGTAGAGGAGGAAATGGAAACGGTGTTGGTACTGGGAATGAGAATGGTGTTGGGCGTGAGGCTGGATGCTATGGTTGTGGAAGCAAGGATCACTGGAGGAAAGAGTGTCCCAAAGGGAATCAAGCTCGTGGGAGAGCTTTTGTGATCGGGGCAAAGGATGGACGCCGAGACCCTAACGTGGTCACTGGTACGTTCCCTATCAACAATTACTTTGCATCCATATTATTTGATACCGGTGCAGATTTTAGCTTTATTTCCATGGAATTTAAAAATATATTGGGCGTAGAATCAAGTAAGCTAGATGCCCCCTATTCTATAGAGCTGGTAAATGGTAAATTAGTTGAGTCAAAGGAAATCATTAAAGGATGTTCGTTGGTGCTGGGTCAGCAAAAGTTCAACATCGATCTCTAACCTGTTCAGTTAGGTAGCTTCGACGTAGTAGTAAGTATGGATTGGCTGTCCGATAACCGAGCCGAAGTCGTGTGTCATGAAAAGATTATCCGCGTACCGCTACCAAATGAGGAGACCATTGTTATTCACAGTGAAAAACGCGACACACCATTGCGGATCATTAATTATTTGAAAGCTCAAAAGTGTCTACGGAAAGGTTGCGTAGCCTTCCTAGCACATGTGGTTGACAAGAAGGCCGAGGAGCCTAAGCTTGAAGATATTCCTGTGGTGAAAGAATACCCTGAAGTCTTCCCTGAGGACTTGCCAGGATTACCACCACAACGACAAGTCGAGTTTCACATCGACTTGGTGCCAGGAGCTGCACCCGTAGCCAAGTCTCCATATCGTCTAGCACCTTCAGAGATTCAGGAGTTATCCACACAACTTCAAGAATTGTTGGATAAAGGATTCATTCGACCAAGCTTTTTGCCTTGGGGAGCTCCAGTCTTATTTGTGAAGAAAAGGACGGAACATTCAGAATGTGCATAGATTACCGAGAGTAGAATAAGCTCACTATCAAGAACCGGTACCCACTACCGAGAATTGATGACTAGTTCGACCAACTGTAAGGATCGAGTTTCTACTCCAAGATAGACTTAAGGTCTGGATATCACCAGTTGCAGATACAAGAAGAGAGCATACCAAAGACGGCATTTAGAACTCGTTATGGTCGCTAGGAGTTTCTTGTTATGCCTTTTGGCTTAACAAACGCACCAGCAGTTTTTATGGATTTTATGTGATAGTATTTATTGACGATATATTAATATATTCAAGGTCGAAGGACGAGCATGAGCAACATTTGAGAGACATTTTAGAGCTACTGAAGAAAGAGAAGCTTTACGCGAAGTTTTCTAAATGTGAGTTTTGGATTCGGGAAGTACAATTTCTCGGGCATGTAGTAAACGAAAAAGGTATTCATGTAGACCCATTTAAGATTGAAGCTATAAAGAATTGGGAAGCGCCCAAAACACCAACAGAAGTGCGACAATTTTTTGGGCTAGCGGGTTATTATCGGAGATTTATTGAGAACTTTTCCAAAGTTGCTCAACCGCTAACCTCACTCACGCAGAAAGACAAGAAGTTCGATTGGGGAGAGAGACAAGAAGAGGCGTTTCAACTCCTAAAGGATAAATTATGTGATGCACTGATTCTTTCACTCCCTGAAGGTACCAATGACTTCGTGGTACACGGTGATGCTTTGCATCAAGGATTAGGTTGCGTGCTTATGCAACAGGAAAAAGTTATCGCATATGCATCACGCCAACTAAAGGTGCATGAGAAGAAATACACTGTCACACCCCGACCCGCAGCGGAAAAGGTGATCGGGGCATGATTGGGTTATCATCAAAGCTCATGACATTTATTATGCGTTTCATATTCATTAAATACAATTTAATGGAACTTTACAATAAATATTACAACATGTTCTAACTATCAGTCTAAGCTTCTTTGTTCTCTTCTAAGGTATTTCCTATGTTTTCCTTGCTTCAACCTGTTCACCTGTATCATGTGTAAAAGGGTTTTTGGATCAACATAAAGTTGGCGAGTGAATCCTATAGAAAACATTTGAACAAGTTTATTTAAATTGATTATGAAATATGTGCACAACCAAACATGAGTAAAAATAGATGTAAACTTATCCAACAACCATTAGATATTAAATAAAAACACACATGAACAATAATGGAACATTTAGAGGCACGCGATGCTCAACTCGTCTCTCACGAGGAACTGATGGGCCTAATGAATGAATTTGTATAAACATGATAATATGAATGACTCAACTACAAATAATGTAAACTCAATGATACACACATGAACAATAATGAATTTGATTTGTGGCACGCGTTGTTCAACTCGTCTCCCACGAGGAACTAATGGGCTTAATGAATGAATTTCATATAATTTGACAAAATGAAATAAGTAATCACAATAATACAAACAATCTAAGTTTAGATCATGATATGGTATGGCACAAGTTTAAATAAACAAGTTAATTATTTTTATGACACATGACACACCCCAAAACGTGTAATTTAAAAGGGGGAGTTGTAAGATTCACTCACAGTGGGTGAGTTCGGTTGATGATGTTGAATGCACGCGAAGTGGTTTTAACCACGAGTGAAATTAACCTAGATAAATATCATTATGGTTCGGTAAGTAAACGGATTTTATTAATCTATTTTAGTAGGATTGTTGGGTGTATTTTTGTGAGTTTAAGGCTATTTTCTAACCTTAAAAATGTTATTTTTAAGTATATTTAATTGATTTTTAATTAAAATAAATAAATAAAAATAATAAAAAAATTTGATTTTTTTGCTACAGTTGACTTTGACTTTGACCGTTGACTTGACCGTTGACCGGTTCGTATGCGTATTGTTGTGCGCTGAGTGAGGCTCGAACCCGAGACCTCCCGTACGCGTGCACGCAGCTCTACCAACTGAGCTACGTGTCTAACCCGTCATATATCTGTTTTTAATTATATTTATATATTAATTAATTTAAACAGAAATCCTTTTATTTAAAAACGATTTAATTTGAATTGGACGGTGCGCTCCACAGGTCTCGAACCCGGGACCTGTGGCTTATACTAACACACAGTCCACCGCTGGACTGTGTGTCCAACTTGTTAACTTAACTGATGTTTATTATACTTAAACACAAACTGAACATTTCCTTTTCTGTCTTATTTTAAAAAAATAGATAATTGTCCGATTCGGTGCAGTAGCCCGGACTCGAACTCGTGACCTGTGATATAAACATACACACAGTCCACCACTGGACTGTGTGTCTAACTTGGTTATTATTCCGGTTATTAATATACTTAACATATAACAGTGTGACTTCCGGTTCGGTTAACAAAAACGCGTTTTTTTATTAAGGCGGCGTGTGTGGAACAAGATTCGAACTCGAGACCTTTGTGTGTTTAATGTGCACACAGTCCACCGCTGGACTGTGTGTCTAACCCGAGTAATATCTTGCTTTTAATTAAACTTAAACACTACCGAACATCGTCTTCTTCGTTGAGTTATAACCGGAAATGATGACTGACTGGTTCGAGTTTTTATTCAGGTTTCTTTAGCGTCTTATGATTAATTACAGATTAGATTAAGTAAAAAGAAAGGAAATTAGGCGTGAGGTATACCGACTAGCTTTCCTCTGTTTTCCGGCAGAACTCCGGCGACAGCAACAGGCTCCGGCGTCGGGTGTCTTGCAGCAGCGAGTCTTCAGAAAGCTTACAAATGACGAGGGTGACTTCGGTATAAGCTCAGGGGGTTTAGTAAAACTTAGAGGTGAAGAACCCGGTTTTCCGGCGATTTGCAGGTGATTTCCGGCGAGTGAGTTTTCGCCGAGAAAGGGTGCGGTTTTGAGCAAAAAGGTTTGCAGAGGTTCGAGGTGGTTTTTATAGGGCAAGTCGTCGATGTATTTGGTCCGATTTCCGACTGGATTCGTCGGTTTGAATTTCTCCGGCGGTTATAGAAGGTGTCGCGGACTCAGACGTCAGTTATAACCGATATAGGTTTAAAGTCTTACGTTATAACTGAAGATGTCGTTAAAAACTCGCGAGATTGCCGGGATTTCCGACGACTGAACTTTGGGCGCCGGTTTTGAATTCGGAAAGACACTTTATGAATTAAATGATCTTAATAATTAACAGATAATACAAGTGGCGCAGTGGTTTGTGTGTTGAGTGCTAAGTTGTTTGATGACCGGTACTGACCCGGGTTCGAAACTCGGCAGAACCAAAGTATTTTTATTTTGCGATTTTTAACAGTTTTTCAAAAACTAAATATATATTCCCGTATAATAATTGATTATGTATCGTTTAAAATTATTTTGGGCATTTAATTTGCAACGAAAATTTTAACTGACTGTTCGGTTGATAAACGGAGCGGGTTTGGTAAATCCGTTTTTGACGGATGTTACAGTATCCCCTGCTTTTTAGAAATTTCATCCCGAAATTTAAATAGTGATATATTTGACTAAAAGAATGATGGTGTTTAGTTTTGGCAGTTACATGCTTAGGAAAAGTAAGGGTTTAAGTTTTTGTTCGAGGCGGTAACGTTCCTTGTAAGGGTTAAGTACCCTATTATAGGAATCGCTGCCTACTGTAAAAGTATTGATAAACAGAATTTATTCGCTAACTATGATATCATGCATAAAAGTTTGAATATGTTTGGAAGAGTATGGTTATATCCTAAGGCAAAACTTCCAATTCTACAACCTACATGGAACATAAATAAACACAACAGCTAATATTTGAACATAAATAAACACAACAGCTAATATTTGAACATAAATAAACACAACAGCTAATATTTGAATCCACTTCTGATAGCATATATGTTTGAATGGTGGAAATTCCTCTCTCGTTTGTTATGATGGAGAGGTTAGTTTATGTAGAAATGGAACACAATCCAATCTCTTTAAATAGCAAGATGATATAAATGTAACACAAATTCCAACCAAGGCAATACTAAATCCTACATGGAACTCCTCATAATCGCCTGATAATGCCTCTGATCCTTTGGCAAGAATACTTATATATAGGAAGTACCAGCGGCGTATTCACCATATTCTTGTCAAATTTTCATTGGTTTTATCCACAAGTTATGATTAGTTATCAAGAAATTAATAAATCCTACATAGAACTTCTCATAACCGTCTGACAATGCCTCTGATCCTTTGACAAGAATACTTATATATAGGAAGTACCAGCGGCGTATCCACCATATTCTTGTCAAATTTTCATTAGTTTTATCAGTGAATTATGATTAGTCCTATATAACTCTACAACCAATACAACAAACATAAAATACTGAAATGAAAAATATCTGTGCGATCAAGGCTCAATCAAACGGAGTCGATCGTATTGTATGTACTGAAAATGAAATTGTCTGTGTCCTCAAGGCTCAATCAAACGGAGCCGAGCGTATTGCATGTACTGAAAATGAATAACTTAATCTAAACAACTATCACACAAACATCCTATGCATGGAACCTCTCATAACTGCCTGATAATGCCTCCGATCATTTGACAAGAATACTTATATATAGGAAGTACCAGCGGCGTATCCACCATATTCTTGTCAAATTCTCATTGACTTTATCCGCAAGTTATGATTAGTTCTATGCGACTCTACAACAAACACAACAACCATAAGATACTGATAATGAAATTGTCTGTGCGCTCAAGGCTCAATCAAACGGAGCCGAACGTATTGCATGTACTGAAAATGAAATTGTCTGTGCGCTCAAGGCTCAATCAAACGGAGCCGAACATATTGCATGTACTGAAAATGAAATTGTCTGTGCGCTCAAGGCTCAATCAAATGGAGCCGAACGTATTGCATGTACTGAAAATGAACAACTTAATCTAAACAACAATCACACAAACAGCCTATGCATGGAACCTCTCATAACCGCCTGATAATGCCTTCGATCATTTGACAAGAATACTTATATATAGGAAGTACCAGCGGCGTATCCACCATATTCTTGTCAAATTTTCATTGACTTTATCCGCAAGTTATGGTTAGTTCTATGCGACTCTACTACAAACACCACAACCACAAGATACTGATAATGAAAATGTCTGTGCGCTCAAGGCTCAATCAAACGGAGCCGAACGTATTGCATGTACTGAAAATGAAATTGTCTGTGCACTCAAGGCTCAATCAAACGGAGTCGAGCGTATTGCATGTAATGAAAATGTAAAATGAACTGATCGATCAAGGCTCAATCAAACGGAGCCGATCGTTGCGGGCACGCCAAGTTCAACCGCATAATAAAATGGGGAACAAGCTCAAAACCTCATAAAGGGGGAGCTACGGCCTCGGCAAATGCATATACTGAAAACAATAAACAATAATTACTCTAACAGTCTACACATGGAACCTCTCATAACCGCCAGATAATGCTTCTGATCCTTTGACAAGAATACTTATATATAGGAAGTACCAGCGGCGTATCCACCGTATTCTTGTCAAAGTTTCATTGGCTTTATCCTTAAGTTATGATTGGTTTGATGTGATAAAGAAAAACATAAAACTAAACGATAGGAGTTGAATCTGGATCTTCGGTGAAAAGGACTAGTTGGGTATCTTCGTTTGGGCCGTCATTATCTTCGACAGGATTGGCGTTGATATTGAAGACTCTTCCTCTTGCTGGTGGCCTAGCGGTTGGGTTTTCTTGGTTTACTTGGTTAACTGGGTTTGATTGGGCTTGAGTGTTGATGATGTTAACCAATTGAGGGCATGTGTTTCTAAAGTGGGTAGGGTCGCCACAATTGAAACAAGCTCGACCATATGGGAACATGGGGTATTGGGGTTGTTGATAGGTTTGGTTTATGGTTTGAGTAGGGGAAAAGGTTTGGTTTTGAAAGGTGCGGCAAACCTTGCTCAAATGACCATAGCGTCCACAAGTTGCACATAGACGACAAGGTAAGGTATGGGGATGGTGATAAAAACAGTTGTTGCATCGAGGGTGAGGTCCAAGATATGGTTTCTTATTTGGGTAAGTTGAGTTGGGTGCCACTTGGGTGATTGGGATAGCTTGGATGGGTATGGCGTGTGAAATTGGTTGATTTCGTTGGATAGCAGCGAAAAGTTGCCCGTCTCTTTTTCTCTTAGAATTGGGTTGAGAAGGGGATTCGGTTTGGGTGGAGTCGGAGGTTTCAGTCGATTCTTTATCCTTCTTCTTCTCCTCCTTGAAGTCTTTTTTTCGGATTCGATTCTCGGTGAGCTCTGTTGCTAACTCCATTGCCGCTTTCAAAGTTGCAGGCGAGGTACTTATTACAGGGTCTTGAATCTTTAACGGAAGACCACGAATGTAGTGCTCGATCAAACGGTAGAGGGGAGTGAACATGTTGGGAACCATTTGATGTAACTCAAGGAATCTTTTATTGTAGGTGGTGTGGTCTCCTTCCTTTTGCTTCAACGAATAAAATTCATCTTCTAATTTCTTGATTTCACTCCTTGGGCAAAACAGTATGGTCATGATTTCTTTTAATTCGTTCCAAGTTAAGGTTATAGCATCTTCCACACCTCGTTTGGCCTTCTCTGTATTCCACCAAGTGAGTGCTATCCCATGTAATCGACCGGTAGCATAACGCACTTTGCGATCATCGGGGCAATCGCAATTTAGAAAAGTGTTCTCCATCTCTTCAAACCAATGGAGGAGAGCGGTGACACCTTCAGTCCCTTTGTATTTTGGAGGGTCGCATGATTTGAAATGCTTGTAGGTGCATTTAGCGGTATTTGAGGGAGAGTTAATAATGTTTTGGTTTTCTTGATTGACAGGATTAGCGGTGAGTGCTTGTTGAACTTGGATTACAATGTTGGGTATTACGGCAGCCATTTGTTGAGCGTTTTGGGTTCATGGGTCGCATTAGGAATGAACATTCATAAAATAATTATAGAAAAATAAATCTACTACATCCATAGGATGTCTTGGGCTTTGCTCGCCATTAGGCCCTACATGCCGCCATACTTTACCTGTGTAATCATGTGGGCCCCCATGAATACCGGTTTTTCATATGGTTCGCACGGGTTTGCCAGGTTGCGTACACAAAAACCCGGAGAAAATCGAGAAATATGTATACAACGTGTGATATTCGGAATGTGTCCAGGTGTAGACACGGTGACACCTCAAAGTGGGTTAGTTCGAACGACGTTTGGTGTGGCATGCTTTGGCCTAATAGGTCCTTCGTACTCTCATCGTTGGTCCCCAGGTAGGCAAACTGGTCCGTTATATTGGATTTATACGAATGCCAACCTAGACAGGACGTTCCGACTACCGGTACTTGTACCCTTCCAGTTACTACATGCCCGTCGCAGAACTTACTTTGATGAGATTTGAAAATTGCAACAAAATCTTTGGATAATGAGAGTATGAAAATAAATTGAATACATGAACATCGATATATGTATAATGAATATGTATATAAGCATGTATGTTTGACTGTAAATGTAAACAAATATGAAACAAATAAATATCACAAGTTTGTATGTAACCACCTAATCAATTAAAATTTAGGCAGACTATAGTATAGGCTCTAAGGGTCTAATAACCTATCCTATATCCCTATAGTCATGGCTCTGATACCAATCTGTCACACCCCGACCCGCAGCGGAAAAGGTGATCGGGGCATGATTGGGTTATCATCAAAGCTCATGACATTTATTATGCGTTTCATATTCATTAAATACAATTTAATGGAACTTTACAATAAATATTACAACATGTTCTAACTATCAGTCTAAGCTTCTTTGTTCTCTTCTAAGGCATTTCCTATGTTTTCCTTGCTTCAACCTGTTCACCTGTATCATGTGTAAAAGGGTTTTTGGATCAACATAAAGTTGGCGAGTGAATCCTATGGAAAACATTTGAACAAGTTTATTTAAATTGATTATGAAATATGTGCACAACCAAACATGAGTAAAAATAGATGTAAACTTATCCAACAACCATTAGATATTAAATAAAAACACACATGAACAATAATGGAACATTTAGAGGCACGCGATGCTCAACTCGTCTCTCACGAGGAACTGATGGGCCTAATGAATGAATTTGTATAAACATGATAATATGAATGACTCAACTACAAATAATGTAAACTCAATGATACACACATGAACAATAATGAATTTGATTTGTGGCACGCGTTGTTCAACTCGTCTCCCACGAGGAACTAATGGGCTTAATGAATGAATTTCATATAATTTGACAAAATGAAATAAGTAATCACAACAATATAAACAATCTAAGTTTAGATCATGATATGGTATGGCACAAGTTTAAATAAACAAGTTAATTATTTTTATGACACATGACACACCCCAAAACGTGTAATTTAAAAGGGGGAGTTGTAAGATTCACTCACAGTGGGTGAGTTCGGTTGATGATGTTGAATGCACGCGAAGTGGTTTTAACCACGAGTGAAATTAACCTAGATAAATATCATTATGGTTCGGTAAGTAAACGGATTTTATTAATCTATTTTAGTAGGATTGTTGGGTGTATTTTTGTGAGTTTAAGGCTATTTTCTAACCTTAAAAATGTTATTTTTAAGTATATTTAATTGATTTTTAATTAAAATAAATAAATAAAAATAATAAAAAAATTTGATTTTTTTGCTACAGTTGACTTTGACTTTGACCGTTGACTTGACCGTTGACCGGTTCGTATGCGTATTGTTGTGCGCTGAGTGAGGCTCGAACCCGAGACCTCCCGTACGCGTGCACGCAGCTCTACCAACTGAGCTACGTGTCTAACCCGTCATATATCTGTTTTTAATTATATTTATATATTAATTAATTTAAACAGAAAATCCTTTTATTTAAAAACGATTTAATTTGAATTGGACGGTGCGCTCCACAGGTCTCGAACCCGGGACCTGTGGCTTATACTAACACACAGTCCACCGCTGGACTGTGTGTCCAACTTGTTAACTTAACTGATGTTTATTATACTTAAACACAAACTGAACATTTCCTTTTCTGTCTTATTTTAAAAAAATAGATAATTGTCCGATTCGGTGCAGTAGCCCGGACTCGAACTCGTGACCTGTGATATAAACATACACACAGTCCACCACTGGACTGTGTGTCTAACTTGGTTATTATTCCGGTTATTAATATACTTAACATATAACAGTGTGACTTCCGGTTCGGTTAACAAAAACGCGTTTTTTTATTAAGGCGGCGTGTGTGGAACAAGATTCGAACTCGAGACCTTTGTGTGTTTAATGTGCACACAGTCCACCGCTGGACTGTGTGTCTAACCCGAGTAATATCTTGCTTTTAATTAAACTTAAACACTACCGAACATCGTCTTCTTCGTTGAGTTATAACCGGAAATGATGACTGACTGGTTCGAGTTTTTATTCAGGTTTCTTTAGCGTCTTATGATTAATTACAGATTAGATTAAGTAAAAAGAAAGGAAATTAGGCGTGAGGTATACCGACTAGCTTTCCTCTGTTTTCCGGCAGAACTCCGGCGACAGCAACAGGCTCCGGCGTCGGGTGTCTTGCAGCAGCGAGTCTTCAGAAAGCTTACAAATGACGAGGGTGACTTCGGTATAAGCTCAGGGGGTTTAGTAAAACTTAGAGGTGAAGAACCCGGTTTTCCGGCGATTTGCAGGTGATTTCCGGCGAGTGAGTTTTCACCGAGAAAGGGTGCGGTTTTGAGCAAAAAGGTTTGCAGAGGTTCGAGGTGGTTTTTATAGGGCAAGTCGTCGATGTATTTGGTCCGATTTCCGACTGGATTCGTCGGTTTGAATTTCTCCGGCGGTTATAGAAGGTGTCGCGGACTCAGACGTCAGTTATAACCGATATAGGTTTAAAGTCTTACGTTATAACTGAAGATGTCGTTAAAAACTCGCGAGATTGCCGGGATTTCCGACGACTGAACTTTGGGCGCCGGTTTTGAATTCGGAAAGACACTTTATGAATTAAATGATCTTAATAATTAACAGATAATACAAGTGGCGCAGTGGTTTGTGTGTTGAGTGCTAAGTTGTTTGATGACCGGTACTGACCCGGGTTCGAAACCCGGCAGAACCAAAGTATTTTTATTTTGCGATTTTTAACAGTTTTTCAAAAACTAAATATATATTCCCGTATAATAATTGATTATGTATCGTTTAAAATTATTTTGGGCATTTAATTCGCAACGAAAATTTTAACTGACTGTTCGGTTGATAAACGGAGCGGGTTTGGTAAATCCGTTTTTGACGGATGTTACATACACCACGCACGACCTTGAGTTAGGAGCGGTGGTATTCGCCTTGAAGATATGACGACATTATCTATATGGTACTCAGTGTACTATATTCACGGATCACAAAAGTCTTCAACATATATTTAATAAGAAGGAATTAAATATGCGTCAACGACGTTGGGTTGAACTTATGAATGACTATCATTGCGAGATCAAGTACCATCCGGGCAAGGCAAACGTTGTAGCAGATGCGTTGAGCCGTAAGGAACGAGTTAAAACTTTAAGGGTTTGAGCGCTTTAATGACAATTCAAACGAACCTTACCACTCAGATTCATGACGCACAAGTAGAAGCACTCAAAGAGGAGCATATCCAAGCGGAATTTCTCTGAGGTATGGAGAAGCAATTAGTGCCAAAAGAAGACGGAACTTTATACCTTATGGGACGAATTTGGGTTCCACTTTTTGGCAGTCTTCGGGAAGTAGTATTGGACGAGGCACACAAGTCTAAATATTCAATCAACCCTAGATCGGATAAAATGTACCAAGATTTGAAGGAATATTATTGGTGGCCTAACCTCAAGAATGACATTGCAACTTATGTTGGTAAATGTTTAACTTGCGCGAAAGTTAAGGCCGAGTATCAGAAGCCCTCGGGATTGTTACAACAACCCGAGATTCCCGTATGGAAATGAGAGCAAATATCCATGGACTTTATTACAAATTACCCAGAACCTCAAGAGGTCACGACATGATTTGGGTAATAGTGGATAGATCGACAAAGTCTGCACTTTTTCTGCCAATTCGCGAAAAAGACAGCACAGAGAAGCTAGCCGAACTATATCTTAGAGAATTAGTGGCTTGTCATGGAGTGCGTATTTCTATCATCTCAGACCGAGTTGGTCGTTTCGTGTCAAGAATTTGGCAGTCTTTTCAAAAGGCCTTTGGATCTCGAATAGATCTAAGCACGACCTTCCATCCATAAACTGACGACCAGAGTGAACAGACCATCCAAACACTTGAATACATGCTTCGTGCATGTGTGATGGATCTAGGCGGCAATTGGGATACTCACCTACCCCTGGTGAAGTTCTCCTACAACATTAGTTACCATACAAGCATACAATCCGCACAGTTCAAAGCTCTTTATGGTCGAAAGTGTCGTTCTCTGCTATGTTGGGCGGAAGTTGGCGAAAAATAGTTAATTGGTCCTGAATTAGTCCAAGAGACTACCGATAAGATATTTCAAATCCGAGACCGTATCAAGGCAGCTCGTGACCGACAAAAGAGCAATGCGAACAAGAGAAGAAAAGCATTGTCCTTCGAGGTCGGAGACAAGGTTTTGTTGAAAGTCTCGCCTTGGAAAGGCGTAGCCAGATTTGGTAAGCGCGAGAAGCTTAACCTGCGGTATATCGGACCATTTGAAATTTTGGCAAAGGTTGGACCGTTGCCTACATGTTGAAATTACCCAATGAGCTTAGTAGTGTACATGACACCTTCCATGTGTCAAATCTCAATAGGAGCCCAACGCAAGAAACAGTTATCATCCTTGTGGAAGAGATCCATATAGACGATAAGCTCCAATTTACTGAAGAACCGGTTGAAGTTATGGACTGGAGAGTCCAGAAAACTAGGAGAAGTCGTGTCAAGTTAGTCAAAGTTCGTTGGAACTCAAGACACGGGTCCGAGTATACTTGGGAATGTGACGATCAAATTAAAGCCAAATACCCTCACCTGCTTGAGAAGACTCCTGCAACAGATGAATCAGCTTGAATTTCGGGACGAAACTCTTTTAACGGGGGAGCATGTGACAACTGTCACTTTTGGGATAATTATGTACATTAAACAATGATTTTATGATATAATTATGTGTTATGAACAACTAAACTGCGTGAATTGCATGGCATAAATCTAGAAAGCTCATGGAATCCATTATATGATGCATATTATTTGTTTAGTGATTACCATTCAAAAACAATTTAAAACAATGCGTCGGAAACAATTATTAGACTAGCTGTGGCAACACAGTGCCAGTTAGCAGCTAAACAACAGATAAGGACTTAGTATTGCAAACTGTATATTAAACCCCAATTGGGAAAGCGAGGATTAATGCTAACACTTTCTGGAAACTATACATGCACTAAAAACTGTCCGAAATATACATCAAACAGCAATTCAACAAAATTCAACATACACAAGGTTATGTAAAATTTAGGGGAGACTATGGCGAAATTTAGGGGGACACTATGGCGAAATTTTTGTAAAATTTAAACATTTAGAAAAATATATGTTTATAAAGTTCTTACAAGTAAACTTGTTTAAAGGCCATAAACATAAAAATCCCCATGTTTTTGTATAAAATATAAGTCCAAGAAGTCATCGTTTTTCTAAAGATAAAATGGATAAAAATATATGTTTTTGGAAGAATATATATTTGGTGATCATAAGAATCACAAATTATGTGTTTATTGTTTGTATTAAATATATGTATATAGTTAGGAACTTGAAAATAAAACATACCAACAAATACATAATAAGTGGCATACAAAGAATTACAAAATATATATACCTATCCATAACCATACATGGAGACTAATTTGGACAAAATGGACATTCGGACTATATACGAAATACGGACTAAAAATATATAATATATCGAAGCTTGGTAAGTATTATTTTCAAACCGAACAAGTGACAAAATATATATTTTTACAAATATATAAATTATACCATATCTTGGCGATGCTAAAAATATACCGTTTTGAATTGTACAAAAATATTTATTTCCTAAACCTCCTAAAAATATATTGTTTTGGTGGAACCTAAGAATACATATTTTTCTAGAACTAATCTTAAAAATATACATTTTTTTGGAATGCATACACTTACCAAGCATAATAATACATATACTAATTTGGATATATGTCTTAAAATTATATATTTTAAGTATACATAAAAGTGGGGGTAATAAATACAAGAAAAAAAATACGTATTCCTATACGTACAAATACATGTCAACATATACCACTAATATTTGATGAAAATACCATTGTGCAAGTATTATGCATAACCATGGAAATACAACTTTAAGTACACAAATACTCCAGATACAATTATATCTAAACTTTGGAAGATACATAAGTATAATACTTAATAATTCCAATGTTTGGTCGTGAGAACCATAAAACCTATGCACATGAATAATTATATATATATATATATACATATATGTATATATATATATATATATATTATATATATATACATATCAAGACGTTAAAAATAGATTATTTCTAACAAACCCATCGTAATCAAAATTATATATCTAAAATGGTGCATACAAATAATACAAGTTAAAATATAATATTTTAACTAACACATCGAACTTGGAATTATATATATAATTAAGAAGAATTATATATGGAACATATCCGACGATGGTATCGTCAAGGCAAACGGGTTGAACCCGTCTATGAGGAGCCATGAGACATATACGTTTTATTCGTGCAAGGCAAGGAGTCTAGCAGGCTGGGCCCGTACTAGCAACACATGCGTTGCAAGGATACATATATACTTAATGAAGTATATCTATTGGCCTCATACATCCAGGTGTATATCTAAACAAACCAAAACATTGACCAAGTCTTAACAAATACTTAAGAAAAGAAACAAGAACATGAATCATTACAAAGACCGAAGTGTCTAACTAAAACCTAACGCGTTTGTAGGTTGTGGTACGAAACCAGAGAAAAGTATTTGAGTTAATCAGTGAAAGCAGAAAGCAAAGCAGTGAGTTCATGTCCACCTTTTCATCTTAAATCTTTTACAGTTTTACAACTATCAGGGGTGAAATACATGTCTATGGTATGATAAGCTAGGGAATGAAATAACTAGATCATGTGCGAATAGGGTGGGCGTAAGCACCATTAATCTTGTTTAACAAAACGGTACAAAGGTAAGATCTAGCGGGTGTTGGCGAGCCCCACTCTTGGTCATGGACCCACACGAAAGAGTGCATTTGTTGTCCCAGTCGAGGTTAATCGATAGAAATCGTCTAGGTTTGGATGCTTCCTATGTCGTCACACATATTAATGTCCTTGCAAAACATTAATGATCACGATTTCATTGACGCTTTACATACCGTTTTTTTTGTGATACAAAAATACTACTTACATTTTATGGATCCAACTCATACAGTTAAAACTCATGAACTCGCCAACTTTTGTTGATTTTCAACTTAACATGTATTTCAGGTAATTAGTGGATCCATGCAGGAGGTTTTAATCAAGAAAACAAGTATCAAGTCTCCAATGTCGTCTTTTGAAGGGTTTGACCGTTATATACCGCCTCCTTGCGGTGATATAAGGGTCAAAGCCTTATTACTTTAAAAATTTGCATTTTGGTTATGTACCACCTTGATAACTTAATCTTATCCTGTGGTTTGTAAACAATATACTTAACCTATGTTGCGTTTTGAAACAATTCAGTAATGGCATTTGGAGTTTGTTTTATTCATTTAGTATGTTCACTTATGTTGTATACAATGAGAACCAATCAGATCACACCGCGTGCTTCTGCCTAGTTGCGGATGTGACATATAGGATACGATACAACACTCGTATAGGCATGTAGGTGTAGTATAGGCATATACAGGACCTATAGGGGACCTATACGAGACTTATACGAGATTTATACTATACATTATATGATACGATACGATATTATAAGATACGGTACAAGTGTCACACCCCACATTACCACCCATGGGGTTTTATCGCAAGGCATGTGATGTACAAGGATCTAGCCACTAATCACATTGAACTAATAGTATAATATAAACACACATGACATGTCCAACATATATAGTGTAGTTAAAATTATACTTTTCCAAAAGGAACAAGTATGTGTTCAGTGGA
The DNA here is from genome assembly GCA_947069175.1 of Scalesia atractyloides. NCBI lineage: Eukaryota > Viridiplantae > Streptophyta > Magnoliopsida > Asterales > Asteraceae > Scalesia > Scalesia atractyloides. Next base: position 8,446,004 of record CAMTDV010000022.1, read on the forward strand.
AGCATAGATGCTTGTTCTATCAAACAAAACCATATTGTTTCAAAACATAAACATAACATTAAGTGTTTTCATCAAGCGACACGACTCATAACAGCTCTTGCTCCTCAGACTACAAGTTCCAAATTAACCACATATCTAACCACCTGCAAGCATGTAGAAAAAGCATATCAGCGATAAAATTGGCGAGTTCACAGTTTGTTTAACGTAAAACGGGTAAGTGTTTAGTTTAAAGACATGCTATGAATAATAAACTCGATACCGATGTGATTGTTATGTTTGTTGTGCCCTCATCATGTATCAGCATTGATCAAAGTGTTTAAGGTCCTTAGTTCACGCCCGACTCCCAGCACGGTGTACAATTTGTCAAGCTTAATAGCGCTATCAACTAATACCACGTTGCCTCCAAGGCAACTAGTTCAGTAGTAAGTAGGGACTTTCATGATAGAGTTGAGTTTATTAACTAACATCGAAATTAAACTCCAACGTTTATAAAATTATTCCTCCAAGAAATAGTAGTTTGTCCCCCGGGACGCATGCTTGTGAAAATCTAGTGAACTCACCTTAGTTTGCTCGGTAAATGATAACGTGCCTTTATGCGTTAAGTAAGTGTTTGGTCCATTACAAGCGACCTATCGTACAATAACGTATGAGTATCCATTCAAGTAGGGTTTTGCAATACCCTAAGTGCCCAAACAACTCAATGTTTTAATGATCAGGTTAACATGTTTTATCATACAGTAACACATAATAGCCAGGGTTTTTGTTTCACACAGAGAGAGAACTTGCATTTCATTCATTAAGTATAAATACAAGATCCTAACTTTGGACACATAAGTCCTTACAAAATAAACTCCATCAAATAAGTTCTATCACCACAAGTTATATCCTTCAAGTTCTATCAATAATTAAGTTCTATCAATTAAAATAAAATCGGACACTCCAACTTTATTTAAAAAAGCTCGGACTCATAACATAAAGATGCATAAACTCGGAAATCATGTATACATAAACTCGGACTCCTAAAGCTCATATATTAAGACTCATCCAATTTAAACAAGTTCGGACTTTCATCAACGGACATCACACATTTAACATACTCGAACATCATTACCTTAATAAATTTGGACTTATAGTTAAATTCAGATATCCCACATACAAACTCGGACCATACCCTGTCTCAAAACAAACCCGGATTCCAACAGAAAAATAAACTCCGATTCCTTAACAAATTCGGATTCAGTGTATAGATAAACCCAGACTTCCATCTAGCATGTAAACTCGGATTACAAGATAAATCCGAATATAATACTTTCATTCAGTAAAATCGGACATGATCATACGCATAACTCAGATTAACAACAACAGTTACGATCAAACCCCTAATCTGAATAGTCAATCATGTTATGAATCAAAGCAACAGTTTAGCACTCATATCATATCATTAACATCTCTAATGACTAGCCGCAATCATGCAATTCAATCAATCTAGCAATTATCACACATTCATAAGTCATGAAAAAAGCAAAGGTTGTTTGGATATCTAGGGTTTTGCATGGAATCAAAAGAACGAGAGTCACAAAATAAACAATGAACACTTACCTTAGATTGATATGGAGATTGTTCTTGGAGACTTGAGAGAACAAGGATTGATGACTCAAGAGTTGTGTTGTGTAGCCAAAGTGTAGTCAGATATTAGCCAAAGTTGTCGTACAGTGTGGTTATGGGAGTTTAGGGTTAAGCGTAGTTTATTAGAGTTTCACAAATATTCTAAACACCCCTAACTCTATAACTTTCACACAAGAAGCACATAATATCATATAATTCACAGTAAAGCACATAATTCACGTATTTGTCATGCAACGTATAAGTTTCATGTTAACCGTCCGTTTAAATTTATTATTCGTGTTAGTCACCAATGTTCGAGAATTAACTTGTATGTGTGTTCCGGTAATTCCCCGAGTTACCAATGCAGACCCATTTAACTAACCCTAGTTAATTGTAGTGCTATGAATGTATGCCTAAATTAACTATGGTTAGGTTACAGTATTAACCTGAAATTGTGGGTTGTCACAACAACACCCGTATAGGCCTACATGTGTAGTATAGTTCCTATATATCACTATAGGTGTAGTTTATGTCACGTATAGGCTTATAGGCCTATACAAGATCTATAGGGGACCTATATTTGACCTGTACTACACTATATGCCTATATGAGACTTATACTACAATATACAATACGATGCAATACGTCCTATACAACACCTGTATAGGCATGTAGGTGCAGTATAGGTCTCGTGTAGGCCTATAGGCATATACAAGACCTATAGGTGACCTATACAAGACTTATACTATAGATTATATGATACAAAACGATACGATATTATAACATACGTTACAACACCCGTATAGGCCTATAGGTATAGTAGAGGTCCCATATAACAGTGTAGGTGTAGTTTCAGTCACGTATAGGCCTATAGGCCTATACAAGACCTATAGGGGACCTATACTACACTATATGATATCATAGTACATCCATAGGCCCATACAATGCCTATACGAGACTACGAGACTTATACTACACTATACGATACAATAAGATACGAGACTATACAATCAGATACAACACTTGTACAGGCCTGTAGGTGTAGTATAGGTCTCGTATAGGACTATAGGTGTGTTTAGGTCCTATATAAGACTATAGGCATATACAAGACCTATAGGGGACCTATACGAGACTTATACTATATACGATACGATACGGTATAATACAATATGATACTATAGGATATGATACAACACCCGTATAGGTCCCTTATAGGTCTTGTATATGCCTATAGGCCTATATGGGACCTAAACCACACCTATAGTCCTATATGGGACCTATACTACACCTACAGGCCTATACGAGAGTTGTATCTTACCCTATAGTCTCGTATCGTATCGTATTGTATCGTATAGTGTAGTATAAGTCTCATATAGGCATCGTATGGGCCTATGGATGTAGTATCGTATTGTATCGTAACGTATAGTGTATAGTATAAGTCTCGTATAAGTCCCCTATAGGGCTTGTATATGCCTATAGGCCTATACGGGACCTAAACCACACCTATAGTTCTATACTAGAGCTATACTACACTACATGCCTAAAGGAGTGTTGTATATTATCTTATAGTCTCATATCATATCCTATCGTGTCGCATCGTATCTTATAGTGTAATATAAGTCTCGTATATGTTTCGTATAGTGTATTATAAGTGTCGTATAGGCATTGTATAATTAGTGTTATTATAATTAATATGAGTTTTTATAATTAATATTAGTGTTACTGATATTAATATGAGTTTTTTATAACTAATATTAGTGTTATTGATATTAAAAAGAGAAAACAAAAAAATAAAATTTACGCTCCATACAGGGATAGTCTGGGCATCTAGTGTGGTCCAAAAGACCATTATAGCCCTGTTTTGCCTCCAGGTCTAAACGTAACTCAGGGGTATAATAGTCTTTTAAACAACACTAGATGCCCTGTCTAGCCCTGTATGCGACACATTTTTTTTTCTCTTTTTAATATTAGTGTTATTGATATTAAAAAGAGAAAACAAAAAAAAATATTTACACCGCATAAAGGTCTAGACTGGGCGTCTAGTGTAGCCAAAAAGACCATTATAGCCATGTTTTGCCCCAGTCTAGCCATAACTTAGGGGTATAATAGTCTTTTAAATAACACTAGATGCCTAGTCTAGCCCTGTATACGGCGTTATATATTTTTTTTTTGTTTTTTCTTTTAAATAACATCTAGTGTAGTCCAAACGACCATTATAACCAGTCTAGCCTAACTTAGGGGTATAATAGTCTTTTAAACAACCCTAGACACACAGTCTAGCCCTTTATGCGGCGTGTATTTTTATTTTGCAAAACTCCTCCCTTAAAGTTTAAAAGTTTTTTCACTAAAAAAAACATTACCCTCCAAAAACAATCAAATTACTCCACCAGAACATCCATTTGTCAACTCAAAAAACACTATCTTGCTAGACGCCTAGTCTAGATCTATATGGTGTGTCTAGACCCCTTAAATTTTTTGTCTGATATCCCACTTAGGGCCCCCTTGATTTCAGTGTCTAGACGCCCCGTATAGGCCTAGACGAGGCGTCTTGAAGGTATGGAAATACGCACTTAGGTGTGTGAATATGTAGACCTTTTTTATTAGTGTTGTTAATTTTATAAATAAAATATCATAAAATAAATTAAAAAGGCATATTTGTCGAAGAATTGTCGGAAAAACATAAAAAACTGGTTTTTCCATATTTTGTGGCAACGCATTTGACCAGAGACTTTTGTCAAAATTTGAAGCAAAGTTTGTCATATTTTTGTAGCTATCCTGATTACCAACAAGTTTATTTCACGTGATTGTGTTTTGTAGGAAATCTGTAGGTAAGACCAATTTCTTATATATTTGCTACAAATTCAGCTGTCATAAAGTAGACAACTTTCTAGTAGTGACTTTAATATTTCATATTTATTGTGCAATTTAAATGTGAAGAAAGAACAAATGCAGTAACAAATTGGGACTGGCTGAGAAAAGAGGAAATCGGTGAAAAAGAAAATGAACTTGGTGTAGAAGGAATCGAATTCACAGTCCAAGATTCAAATAAAGCCATTTAGATATAAAATTTAAGACTGATACCAATAGTTTATTATTCAGTAATCCAATGTTCATTTGAGTAATTAAGTTAAAATCTTAAAATACTAAAATGTGAAGCATGGATCAATACTCAAATGTTAACCCGCTATTCAATTTAGAAGTACATAATCTTAATTGAAACCCCTCATTGACCATCATTCTTCAAACTTTCCATCGCCAAGACGCCAACTCCCTAGGGTTTTCCTTCAGGTTCATTCGATTTTGAACTTCAGATAGAACAAGAGAGAACAAGGGTCTACTTCAACTGATTGACGATTTATCTTTTCGCTCAGATGATCTTGGTAGAATCAGTTGAGTGTTTTTTCTTTCCTTGTTATTTGTTAAATTTATACTTGTATTCTAATTGGACGAAACCTTAGGGATGAAAACTATACTTTACTCTAAAAATTAACACCCCAATTGTCACTTTCCTATTTGGTCTGTGACACTCGATACTTGCTCGACGTTCGCTCATAAAATGCTTGGATCGAAACGGGCCCGTTCGACTTTGACTCGGTTGAAAAACGCTCGCTTCAGATGTAAATGATCTGAGCACGAGCACGTGCAAATGTCATATCGGTTCAGATCGACTCGTAAACACCCCTAAATGGGAGATGGCTGAACACTAGCCACGTAACCATTTTATTTTTATTTATTAGGTAGGTGATATAATCTTATACAAAACTAGTATTGATGAATAACCCTCAACCAAATCTTGATGGTTTAAACTCAATTATAAGTATTTGAGTATATTTTAAGTGGTGTAAGATTATGCGTAAACGTTCTAAAATATTAAAACAGTAACTACTCATCAAACGACCCGGTGTTCCTCTTAATGATAATTAGGCCATAAGGTGTACTTTAACATTTTGAGTGTTAATAGTGACATGGCATGTTAACTGACATTGTAAACCACTCCTTCTTTGTGTTAAAGGGCATTAAATGGATTATGTGTTAACATTTTAACCCAATGTTAAGAGACTGAATTAAATATTGTTATCATTTTTAGACCAAAAACCACTAAAAATTATGGTTAGATGAAGTTAATAAAATTAAACCGTTTTCTTAGAGTGAGACAAAATGAAATGAAGAAAAAAAAAGGTTGATATGACATTTAGATAGAGTTAAGGTAAAATAAAATATACCCAAATGCCTAATATATAAACCTATTCAGTTTGATAAAGAAATAATATAAAAATAAATCATGGAATACAGGAATAAAGGATTTGAATAATGGTGTAAACTCTTCTTTTTAATTGATTTGAATTAGTTCTTAGCTTAGTGGCATATTGGGGTGGGATAAGATTTTTGGATCAATAGGTTTTGGGTTCGATTCTCATAAGGGGGTTTTTGCCAGATTTATTGGTTTTCCTCCTGAATTGGTGTATAGGCATTATGCCTAGTGGAGATGGATATGATCGAATGGTTCTGCTGGTGGCACGATAATACTCCAATGGTCCGTCAGTGATCCAAATTTACCGTTCAAAAAAATTGATTTGAATCATTCTTCATTCAGACGTTGATAATACAAACCTCACCGACTTAAATTGCCGTACGTATGCATATTTATATTGACGAACCTTATCATTTAGGGCCTTTTGAAATAAGGAAAGGGAAAAAACACGACCATGAGATGAGTTTACAATAACTAGTAGATTAATCAACATATTAAGGTGGAATAACCTTTTTTTCTTTGGAATGACAAACTAATCTATTTCTAAATGCTAAGATCGGATTTTAATGACAACTAAGCTATTTCTAAATACCTGTCATATACATTTATTTTATAGGATTTGAACCCACTATTATTAGAATAGAAGGAAGAAAACCTATCATTACACATTGCCCAATGTCCCATAAGGAATAGTGGAACATGTGGTTTTTTAACCAATGGATTACGGTTAGAGCATGCATTTTACAAATGAATTATATCCACTTAGATGTATCATATTATATATATTATATAAAAGAATGGTTGGTGGCCTATGCCACATAGAAAAGATAAAATCAGCTTCAACTTTTAGCACTTGAAAAACAGTTTAAACTTTTGAAATCAACGCGTTACACTTTTTATTTATAAAATTTCATTTTCATTCCCTTAAGTTCTTACTTCTCAATTTTACCCATCGTATATTTTTTTAGCTTAAAAGAAAAAAAAAAATTCTCATATGGTTATTTTTATTCGTGTATAGGTACAGATTCACGTTTTGACGTACATTTATTTGAAATGAGCCGGGTCAAATATAATACGTTTTCATGTTTATTTTTGTGTAAGTCTTTTTGTTCTACGTTTTAATATTTTAATATACATGTCGATATAAATTAACATTTCAATGTTAACACTATAAATTTATATTTTGACATAAATAGTTTTTGGAAACAATTGTAGTCAAATATAATATGTTTTCATGCTTATTTTTGCGTACATTTTCGGTTGATATAATTTTGATGTAAAATGTATTCGGAAACAAGTCGGGCTATATATAATAAGTTTTCATTTAACGGTATAAATTCGAGTTATTGTATGTTTTGACGTTGCTAAGTCTTTATGCAAAGGTAAGGGTGGTGTAATGGTTGTGTGTAACGGTCACTGAATGAACCAACTCGGGTTCGATTTTGTTTCTTTTGTAACTGTAATACTTTAGATCGGATAAGTCAAAACACGCATTTTCTTATGATTAACACATCACATAACATACCACCAACTATAACAACTAAGACGTCAACGCTGGAACGCGTGGCATATGGCATAATGTAGAGGGTTATAAGATAGATATACAAAGTGAAACTTAGTGTAGTTGAGACAAAGTAAGATGTAGAAGTGGAGAACGAACCTAACTTTAATTTATGTATTATTTTCTTTTCATTTAAAAAATATTTGTGGTTCTCATTAGTTATATAATGTTAATTTACAAGATTTATGCATATTATTAATTGTATTTTGTGTTTTATTGCATTTACTTGCTTTGGGCTGTTTGTTTGTTTGTTAGGCTTTACAGTTTTTAAATTTTGGATTGGTGGGGTTTTTAAAAGGTTTACTCATCAACGTTTCTTCTTCTTCTTTACACACTCTCTCTTACTGTACATGCGGGATGCTTTACTTTACTTTCTTCAGCGTTTTTCCAACTACTTTAGGTAAGTATTTTCTTTGTTTGTTTACGTATGTTATTGGATCGTCTTGGTTTTTTGGTATCACTATTTGAATGATTTATTTTTTGGCTTTGTGTCTTGCTTATGTCCATTTTTCGGCCAATTCCGCCAAGCATTTGGTTCCTATCTTGTCGTATATTATATGATCGTCTTCAATTTTGGGTTTCCAACTTAGTAACTTTTTTGTTTGGAGGGTTTGTTTGTTAGTGATGTTTATAGAATGTTGAACTAACCCTTTGTTTAGTGTTAACTTCGTCTGTAAGCAAAACGTGGGGTTTTGCGAGGGAGGAGATGTTTTGGGTTGTTAAGATCTGAGTTTAACTTGCGCACTTAGGTGTGTGAGTAATTGAAGTAGTTAATGTAGATAGATGAAGTACAAATGAAAAGGGAAAGATGAATTGCTGTGAAAATAAATGAACACATAAGAATGGAAAGTTTATCAAATTTTTTATATTAATAATCCAAAGATCACAAATTATAGTAATGATTCTACAAACTCTCCCTCAGGCTGATCATTCACTTGGATCGTTCGTACAAAAGGAATGTGTGTAATGTGATAAAATAGATCTCTAACAGGTGAGATGTGTTTATACAAAGCACAAAAGTCTGTTGGCAATCAGTGCTCACATCACCCTGACAGCACATCTAACATAAAAGATTTCGCAGATGTTATCTGATGGAATTTAACAATTGTTCTAATACTTCTAACAATAGTTTGGACAAACACTGTTACATTGAAAGTGATGTTCTTTAAACCTCTGTTGGCTTTATCCAAACGTTTGTTCTTGCCAAAATCGAAGTTTGTGCTTCTTCATCATTGATTTGTCTTCAATAGGGCTTTGGCCTTGTACAAACTTTTCGTCTTCTTTCACAACGGTTTCATATCTTCAATAGATCTTTGAAGTCTTCAAACAGATGCTCTATTAGTGTTTAAGATTCACTATCTTTGGGAGGAGATGCAGATCAAAACTTGTTTATTTCTTGATCAAGGTAGCATGTTTTGGCTTTTGCAATCATCTCTTCTTTTGTAAGACCAACAATCTCCCCATAGAATAGATGATGCCAAAACTCAATCTTTATTGGATAAACTTTTATTCCTCATCAACTTCTCTCTGATTTGCCCATTGAATTAGAATTCAAACTTCATAGAGTGATAGTCCTTGGTTCCCTTTCAAGTTCAAGACCCAGATGTCTTGCAGATCTTCATCATTAGCCTAAAATTACTATTCATGGAGATCATTTTAACTTCTCGTTAGCCCACCTCAAAGTCAATTCATGGATTGTTTTATCGACTTCCATTTTAGAATATTGAGGCTAGATGGATTTCCTGGGCCAAAAGTTATTTGTGATGAGTTTGGTTAGGAAGGTCTACCTAAGATTTTCCCAATGAGATCTTCTAGATTTGTATCTGGGTGACCATAAATAAGCTCATTCCTAATCCCTTCCTTCTTATCTGCGTCTTGATATTTCTTTATGTCTTCTATAGACATATCTTTTGTCTGTTTGGATAGCTTCTTACAACTGAGGAGTTGTTCTTTGCCGTTGAAGTTTTGAGGGACCAACAAGAGTTTTGATAGGAAAATTTACTTGATCATAGTCTGGAATTTCTTAGGAGTGAAGGATAATTTTCTCATAGGATTTTAAGATGTTTGTAGTTCTGAATGATTGTTGATTCATCCTATCTTACCATAGATCTAAGTGTCCCAAAATTTGTTACAACCATTTCTTCCTTCATCCTCCTCAACTGTAGAGCCCTTTTATTATTAGACCTTTTTCCTGTTTTCTAGTTGGGAGGTGTAGGTTTGAGCACTAGATTTAATTTCAATTTTTTAATCCTTATAATTTCATTTAATAAGGCTCCAGTTGAGCATCCTGAGAATTGACCCTTGGTTGCTTTGTATGGCTTGTCTTTCATGATATGGGTTCGAATCTTCTCTTAGTATCTTTTTGAGGTCAAGATCAGTGATTGGAACATGAGATAGTTGATTACATATGTCCTTTGCATAGTCTTCCAATGCATTCACCTTCCTGAGTTCCTTAGACATGATGAATTGCATTTGCTTGTCATCATTCCCTTTGCTTTTCTCTAGAGTTATCCTTTCAGTCTGTTTCACTTTGAGCTTCAAATATACTTTGACATTGTTTGGCTTTGGTTTTGGTGGTTGATGGGATTAATAGTGGATGTGCAGAAGTGGTTATGGCTTATGATATAGTGGTCAAATCTAGTGGATGTGCAGAAGTTGGTTGTGGTGGTTGATGGGATTGATAGTGGTAGTGATGTGGGAATGGTTGTTGTAGTAACAGTGAGTTGTTTTGTGGTATATGGTAGTGATCATGTGATTTGGATGGGTGAGGCTTCTTGAGTTTCTTCATCATCATCTTGGATAATGAATTTTCCTTTTCTTGTTCAGGTTTGTGGTGTGGGTGTTTTTGTTGATGGTGATGAGATGTGTGTTGATGACTTTCTTTTTATGAGAAGACAAGCAAGGGCCTTTTGGGAAATAGTCTTAACTGGTTCTAGAATGGTGGTAAGTGTTGTTATGGATGTAACATTTGTTTGCACTTTTAAAATGCTAACAGATGTTGGCTTGAAGAAGCAGTGGTTTGAATTGTGGCAGTGGTTTGGATGATTAGAACAGTGGTTGTGGATGGAACAATGGTTGTAGAAACAGATCTTGTTGCGGATACAGATGTAACAATACTTTTGACTTGTCTTGCAGGTAGTTTTCTTGTAGGCACCTCTGTTGAAAACGCCAAGTTTTCTTCAAGTCTCTGCCTTTTAATTCTTTCTTGTACTGCAAGTGCATCTTTAATTTCCTTTGTCAGTCCTCCTTTTCTTTTCAAGTGCATCTTCTATAACCTTTTTGGCTGCAGATATGTTAGGCCTTTTCTTAGCTCTTTTTGACTTGAGGAGGAAGCTTTCTCATACCTTCTACACTCTCCCCCCTTTTAGCATCTTTAGGATACTTAGGTTTCGAGCGGTGTAAGTGGATTGAAGAATGTGATCTTTGATTGCTTTGATATCTACTTGTGTATCTTTGTACCTTGCATCAACCATATTTTAATCAACTCCATATGCATATTGAGTGGCATCAACAAATTGCTTTTGAAGTTGTAAGTACATTTTTTATATGAATCCACATTTCTTTTGCAATTTCTACATTTGTAGGAGGAATTCTTGAGTTTTGAACCAAGGTCTTTACCATATCTTTTATCTCATTAACTGAAGACTCTATCTTGGTTATTCTCTCCGTGTATCACCCATCACCTAAATTAATAGGATCATCTGGATTCCTACCAGAGATTATTGTATTTGGTTGTGAACCAAATGCCCATTGGTCTTGGTACTGGGGACTTCCAACTGTTTTAGAGTGTACTATTGTAGACTCAATAGTTGTTGCCTTCAAGGAAATCTTAGCTATGTAACCATTGTCCAACTGTGAGTGGTCCTTACAGTTGTAGTGACTGTTGTAGTGACTGCTTCACTTGAAAAACCCTTAGACACTTTGACTTCTTCTTTAATGATTGCTACTAAATTTCGGGACGAATTTCTTTCAACTTGGGGATGATGTGACAACCTGCATTTTCACGTGTAGGTATAACACACGGAAACAACATAAACTTGAAGGACTAGTTTTGTATATACACTTAAAAGTTAAATGTTTAACTTTCGATACTAGTTTCAAGGTTTTGAAACTTCGAGGACTAATCTTGTCATAAACGTAAAGTTAGTTACGAAACTTTCCATGCAAGTTTTCCATAATAAAAACTTAAGGGACTAGAAGGATTTTTGTTAACTCGAAGGGCTAGTGCGTCAATTATTAAACTTGTGATATAACTTGATTTATATATAAGATACCCAAACCCTAAACCTGCCCCCATACCACACACGCACATACATCTCTTTTACTTTCATTGGTTGACTATTGCATCATTCCTTTGATGTTGAAATTTGGGTTTCATTTGCTTGAAATTTGAATATGCCAATTAATGAAGTCTTTGAAGCCGGTCATTTTCAATTTGCATCTCCCAAGGTACAATCTAATTGTGTTTTGAGTGTAGATGTTGTTTGATGATCGGATTAGTTAGGTTTTTGGATGCCCTGTTTGCGGTATGCGCTTATAATGTATGTCTGGGCGTTCGAGGGAAAAGTGAAAGTGCACAAATTTTAACGTTATTTTACTAATTTGGTGACAATAACGTTAAAAGAGGGGGATGGTTAATTATGCATGATGTGGTGCCGTCAATAGCCGAAAGACAAGGGAGTACATGCACTAATCGGCCTTTGTCTTAATTGTTGAGTGTTATGTGCCTTATGTCCAAGGCTTGATGCAAAACTACTATCGAGCCAGGGGTCTCACTAGAAGCAGCCTCTCTATCCCTACGGAGTAGAGGTAAGGCTGTCTACATCTTACCCTCCTCAGACCCTACCTTAGCTTTGCTATTAATGGGATTTACTGAGTATGATGATGATGATTAGTTAGGTTTTTGATTCATAATTTATGATTTTGTTTATACTTTTTTACGTGATTTTGAAACTCATGAATGATAATTTGATTTTACTTTTTTAGTAAAGAAATGATTTGTGCTTTTAGTGATTTTTTTATTTTGTGTCTATTTTTATGTCTTACAAAGATAGCTGTGTAAGTAATATTTTTGGTGGATTGAAATGTGACGTATGTTGTTGCTGTCGAGTAGATTTGTTGTCCCCAATAGAATCAAGACCTTAGAGCATAGAGTGTAGAATCTGCAGAAATATCTATTTGGTAGTTTTTTTTGCTAAAAATACCACTTTTTTGACATATTAAATGCTTTCAGTGTAACAACCTTTTACTCATTCTTGGCAAGCTTTCATAGAGTTATAGTATTTATCTTATTTTTTAGTCATGTGTTTGATGAGTTGTGTTTGTAAGACGCAAAGGAAGTTGGGAAAGGGGTTTTGGGCAGGTTTAGGTTGGTAGGAGGGTGACAGGTGGGTGGTAGAACGGGAACCTATGCAGCTGAGGTATGTTAACACAATACATACTATTTTTGTTCATGATAACTTGTCATATCGAGCTATTGTTTTATATTTTTTTTGCTTCTTTTTATAGGTAGCATTGAAGTTTGAGCATGCTAATAATAAATGTTGAAACTACGGGCCTCCTTATGAGAGGCAAGTATACAGTTAAACTCTAATTGTTTCTAAAGATTTTTTTAGATTTTTATTATTTTTATAAACTAATCTCTATACATTTATGATACAAAAAGTTCATTGAATGGATGTTAAGGCATTCATGGGTCCACTACAAGGGCCGACAAGGTGATTTCTACTTTCTCGTGAGTTTTTATTAATATTTAAACTAAATATAGAGGTCATTAGATAAATAGTAGATAGTTTATATTAGAATATGATAAGTTATGGAGTACAAGGACCAAAGATGGAAAGATGAAAGTGTATAACCAACTCATTAAGGATTGACACATCCCTAGAGTCGCAACCCTTCATGTGCACGGTTTTAAGGCAGGATCAAGAGACACCCCTCTTCAACATGCAATCACATCCTAAAGTTCAAAAGCCACAACCGTTCGTGAAGAGACACGTCTACTCGATTCACACCTATTCGTTTAGTATATATTAGGTTCATGTATGTCAATTGTAATCATCACTTTCATTCAGTATAAGCAAGTTTATCATTCTTTTGATTCTCAATTCTTTATATTCAAAACCTTTGATTCGCATGTTCGATTACCAACAGTGGTATCAGAGCACATTGTGTCAAATATGGGAAATAGAAGTCGATTGAATTAGAGCACGATTAATCAATTTGAAGAAGGCCACGAGTTCGAAATCAAATCTGTAGGAACGAGGAGTGTGGTTTTTGTGCGATCATCGATTAGAAGGAATAAGCACAACCAGGTTCTTGTTTTAAGATTCTGATTTTCGTTTGAGTCACAAATCAAGTTTTATACTTTGAAAGGGGATCATAATAGCATGTTTTAGAATAAAGCAAGTCAATTTCGAATCATAAACGATCCGTATAGCAAGAAATCGAACCCGTATTGGTTCTAGCAAGTCAAACTGATTCTTGGTTCAAATAGTAAGTTCCAGACCGTTTGGTTCAAAAATACCAAAGTAGCACGTTGAATCATCACGATTCAGTCTAGCAAGAAACGTCCATTCTCAGTCAAAGCAAGAAAAGGCAAGCAAAATGGGTCGATCAAATTAAGTCCAATTAGCAAGTTGGTTGGATACTTTTTATCACTTACAATAGAAACTTAGCAAGAATATGATCAGCAAGTCAGTCAGAACCTGATTTAGTAAGTGGGTTAGGGTACATAAAAAATCCGATTAGCAAGTCGGTCTAAAATGCAAGAATCTAGTTAGCAAGTTGGCTAGACACAAGTACTAAGTAAGAAATTTGATCTACTCAATCAAGAAAGGGATCATCCGATCACAAGCAAGATAGGCAAGAAAAACAAGGCGAGGAAGAAAGGAGGCATGACAGATAAAGAAGGATGTGCATCAACGTCACTCAACGAGCAAGGGAATGTGTCTCTTCGATGCCCAAAATTGAAAGAATCGAATTACACCCAATGGGCAGTTATGATGGAAACAATCTTGAAGCCATATAGTCTTTGGGAAACAGTTGTTTCAACGGAAGTGATGAATGAAAAGAAAGCGCATACAACGAAAGCAATTATCTTCCAAACGCTACCGGAAGATGTTTTGATGCATGTTGCGCAATACAAAAAAGCAAAGGAAGTATGAGATGCAATCAAAGTTCTTTATCTTGGAGCATATATGGTCTAGAAAGCACGTCTACAAACTTTGAGGAGCGAACTAGAACTTTAAAGATGGATGAGAACGAAACAGTAAGTAGTTTTGCAAGCAAGTTGAGTGGTATTAAAGCCAAATTTAAGACTCTCGTTACCACCATTAAAGACAAGAAGCTTGTAAGGAAATTACTTATCTCCGTTTTGAAGAAGTTTCTACCCATCGTGACAAATATCAAACAATATTCAGAAATAGACAAAATGCCATTTGAAGAAGCAGTGGGAATAATAATAGCTTTTGAATAACGTCTCAAAAGTCAAGACAAGCAAGAAGATAATAATCAAGGAAGCCTCATGATGGCAAATGCAAACAATCAGTTTGAAAGTTGGCATCATGGAAAGGGTCGTGGTGTTCAAATTCATGGTAGAAGTCAAGGATAAGTATCTTTCTAGGGAGGAAGAGAACGTGGAAAAAATATGGGTCAAGAAACCAAGATATGGCTTCTTGTTTTATGTTTGCAAATCCTGTTAGAAAACAGAATAAGTTGGTTATTTTTATTATTTTTGAATTATAATTGATGTCGATATTAGAAGGTGTAGACCGAATGGGTAGTGTATTAATCTTAAATCATTAAAAAGATGCCAGAAATTCTCTATGTTAACGGATAAATATTGGTTTGCTTCATTGATTTATGTATCTATGAAAAAACTAAATCTGCCAATACAGGTCAGTTATATTGAGTCTGGTACAAAATGGTTCGTATGAGGCGAAGGAGGTTTGATCTAAGTCTGTATTAACTTAAATCTCAAAAGTTATTTTTATATAATCATAACCTACACAAAATATAATTTGAGTTGTTGAGCTTTAATTTGTTGCCATCATGTCATCTAACTTTTTAGATATAAAGCATAATACTGGTTCTCAAACATTCAAAAGAAATTTGGGTCATGATTCAAGGTTTGGGGCTGTGGAGTGAAGCTTTACTAGATGTAAAGTAACTAGCTATAGTTTAGAGTGTGTGTGGTTTTTTTTTTGAAACTTAATGTATTTGAGATAAAGTGTTCACGAAATGTGTCGCTTGGTTGTTCCACTAAAGAGTTCTGTTGAAGAAAGACTTAGAAAGGAAAAAGAATGGTTGCTTGCACATTTTAGTAGATCCTTTGTTCTTTTGAGTCCTATAACATGCTTTTAATAGAGTGATTGTATTTATACATCCTTTAAAATTTGTATACATCCCTTAATAGGAAATGTATAGCCCAATACGCTTTCTATAGGGTTTGAAGCTTAAATACGACACCAATAGAAAGCGTATTGGGGGCAATACGGTTCCTATTGGTACAACGAACCCAGATATTCTCTGACATGCACGTAGTTCAAAACTAAAAGGGTTTGAAAGTGACCCAATAGGATGCGTATTTGCCAATATGACTCCCATAAGTTTAATAGGAAACGTATAGGGCAATACGATTCTTATAGGGCTTGGGTTGGTGAACGACTTAAATCAATAGAAAGCGTATTGGGCAATACGATTCATATTGGTATGATCAAAGTGACCCCAATAGGAAGCATAGAGGGCAATACGATTCCCCTAGGGTTAATAGGAAGCATATGGGGCAGTATGGTTCCCCTAGACTCAAAGTATAGGAATCGTATGGGGTAAATATGATTCCCCTAGACCCAATGTATAGGAAGCGTATGTGGCAAATATTAACCAAAAAATTGTTAGTTGATTGGGTCACCAACAATTATCTTCTAATAACTCAATTCTTTTGAACTTTTATTTATATTAATTTTATTAGGATCTAACCGATTCGTTAAGGTCCTCTTAAATTTTGGTTTTGTTTTTTCTTTACATAAAAATATAAATATGTGTCCAAAAAACGTTTATACATATAACAATAATAACATTTGTTTTGGCAAACTTGAAGTCTTTTCATGTTAAATTTGCAGATATAGCGTCAGATGATGAGATAGAGGGCGTGGGAGATTCCGATCCATTGGCCGGTGATGATTGTTCACAATATCCGTATATGATGTACCCTTCCCAAAAGTATGAAGCGAAACAGTGGAGTTTCTATCCGCATTCCGCTATAGACCCCGACCGGATGACAGGCCGAACTCGGATTTTGATGATCCAGACTTGCCGGACCCATCACCAGAGATCACATTCCGTCTGTTCGCCGAGGTATTTGAGATGTCGCTTCGTCGTCGCCACCGGTTTTTACACACACTCAGAGTTGGTTCAGGACGTGTATACCATGGCTATCGATCGTGTGCCCGAGGATGAGTTGATTGCCTGGTGGCCCACCATCGGTGAAGGTCCATACACCAAGGCAGAGAAGGTCCGACCCTTGAAGATTGAGAGATTCGTGACCTGTTAGTTTGTTACTTGCATTGTTGCTTTAGCACGGGCATCGCAGCCCGTGGCAAGAGTTGCGAGCACATAACGAAGGCCGATCTTTTCTATCTCTATTGTTTATTTATTGGTCATTCGTGCGCCCTCCATCTCTGCCTGGTGGATTCTTTTGTCACACGTTGGAAAAAGCAGCGTCGTGGTAGTATATACGGAGGATCGTTTATCGGTCGGGTAGCCCAGAGTGTTGGTCGGTACTTTGGTTGGATCGAGGATAGGTATCCACCGCCGGCTCCCTGCAAATATTTGGACATGAGGTCAATGACAAGGATGAATATGGCAACAAACATGCCTAATTTGGTTATAGGTTTGTCAAGGTGTCGACGTGAACCGTTAGGATTGCGTATGGCAGCCGTTGGTACATCACCCGCGTTTGGAGGCTTAGGAGGTTCAGATGCCTCAGATGGCTGAGCAGGAGGGCGGGCAGGGTGATGTTGAGGTCTCGCCTCAACATGAACAGGGGGATCATCAGCATCCACAAAGAGCTTATCGCGCGGTTAGGTTGTCTCGGTCAACCAACCGTCTTCTTGATAGGATTTTGCATAAACTGGATGAGCAGAGCCGACTTCTAACACTGTATGGTCAGGAGATAACATCCCAAGGTCATCGGATGGACTAGATGCATGATGACATGGGGTGGCTGATGACTAGCGTGGGTGAAATGTATAACTATATGGGTATATCGGTTCTACCGCGTCTACCACCACGAGTTTATCCGAACCAAGGCATGTTCTTTACGCAGCAGGCTGACCCGTCCATGGCATCCTTTACCCAGCCCATCCGTCCATGCAAGTATGTTATCTTATTTTTATTTCATTTATCTAAAACCAATTTAATTTTATGTAATGGGTATTTTGTTTAAATTCTTATAGGCTTACGGCTCGTCCTGTACTCGGCCTGACTTTTCCATGCCACATTCTACTCAGTCCGGTAAGACCATGTCGCTCTTTCCTCTATCCGACCTTTCCATACAAGTATATTATTTTGTTTTATTTCATTTTCTAATAACAATTTAAATATTAAGTAATGAGTATTTTGTTTAAATTTTTATAGGCTTCAGGCATGTCCTATACACGGCACAGCCTGTCACAATCTACTAGGTGTGGCCCGAACTTTACGAAAGAGGAACTCGCTGAGTCTGAAGAGGATTGATGATCATAGTGGTTTACGTTATTATTTATGATGCAGTACTATACGAACAATTGAATTTGATTTTAAGTATTTGTAATATTTGTTTAATTTGGATATGTTTAGTTTGTTTGGTTTGCTTAATTTCACTATGTGTTTTATAAAATTTATAACAAAAAACAACTAACATTATTTTATAACAAAAAAAACTAACTTAATTAATTTAAAAAAAAAATAAAGTTCAAAAAGATACTAATAACAATATGCTGCTATTGCAAAAAAATTTCTTCAGAACGTATGACCCTATATGATTCCCCTGGTCTTTTGAAAAAAAATCATTTAGAGAGCGTATGCCCTATATGATTCCCCTGGTCCCCTAATCATTAGCGGACCATCTTCCAAAAAGTTTGTACTTCAATTAGAGATGGGCATAATCGGGTTTTATTATTACCCGAAACCGGTTCCAACCCGGACCCGGTTCTGCTTGGATGTCATTGGAACCGGGTATGGTGTGGAACAGGGTCCAGTTCCTACCCGGGTTCACACCCAAGAATATGGAACCGTGTAGAACCGGGTACGGGTATTATGGAACCGGGTATGGTGCGGAACCGGTTTCTGACAGTAAAACCTGACTTTTTTACTGTTTAGAACCGGTTCCTGACAGTAAAACCTGACTTTTTTACTGTTCAGAATCGGTTCCTGACAGTAAACCTGACTTTTTACTGTTCAGAACCGGTTCCTGACAGTCGAAAACCTGACTTTTACTGTTCAGAACCGGTTCCTGATAAAAATGTTACCGTTAGAACCGGTTCCTGGTAAATGTTACCGTTGGAACCGGTTCCTGATTACAGAATCGGTTTTCTATATAAACCCCTTTACACTTTACACTTTACAGAATCGGTTTTTCTATATAAACTTAACACTTTAACAAGAGATAACGATGGCTTGCAACGATGAGGTCGTGGTTGTTTTGGAAACCAAAAGAAACCACGATATTTGGAAGCACTTTGACTTGTGCTTGATGTCGGATAGCCATGAAATGGCTAGATGCAAGTGGTGCGGGAAGTTCATGAAGGCGGCGGCCAACTCGACGCTCAAGAAACACACCGACCGCCATTGTCCGGTGACAAAGGCGAAAAACAATGAAAAGGATGAAGTATCCGGGACCGGGTCATCGAAAGTTTAGTTTGTTTTATGTATTGTAAACCCATTTGTGTTTTATGATTAGTATGTTTAGTGTTTTATATGTTTTGTTTAACGTTTCTTGTTTAGGTTGTTTGTGTAACCGGGTCTGGAAGGTTACCGTAGGAACCGGGTATGATAAGAAACGGTTACGGGTACAACCCAGGTACGGGTTGGAACCGGTTCCGGAACTTATTTTTTTCCAAAAATGTGGAACCGGGTAGGAACCATCGGGTATTTTGAACCCGGAACCGGTTCTACTATATGTCGGGTAGGAACCGGAACCGGTCCCAGGTAGGTTCCACCGGGTCGGGTTTGGAACCGGTTATTATGCCCATCTCTAACTTCGATACACATATAGAAAGTGTATTGCTTAATACGCTTGGACTCAGAGAAACCTTATTACCCTATACACTTTCTATAAAATTCAGGGATGTGCAAATAAAATAGAAAGATGTATAGATAACCAAGCGCTTTTAATATTGTACCTTTTTTGGGTCTGGAATCATCTGGTTACCCGAGAAGGAAAGCACAAAAAAACAAGTAATGATAATCTATCTTATAATTCAAACTTTGTTCTATGTTTAGTTAGTTTATAATTTATTTTTGGCATTTCTTTCAGGCAAATGTATATTGCAGAGGCAAATAATCCGGGTGCACTAATGCTTCTTCACAAGGGACACCATATAGGGAAATGGAGAAAATTGGGCTTCTTTTTCGTTTGTGGTTAGCTTAGTGTGTAATTTTTTAATTCTAGTTGTAATATGTTGTTTTTCACTTTGGAAAGGTTTATGATGGAAAGGTTTTGACAACTCGAATGATATGCATGTTCAAAGGGACTTGATTATCTTTCAATTATACTTTCACTTTGTCACTGTTTATACTTTATTTTATTTTATTATATACTTAATATTTTTCTAAATAAATAATTTTCTTCAACTCGGGTGATAACCTAGTTACCATAATATATATATACGGATGAGTTAAAATGAGAACCACCTTAGTTGCGAGAATCGTGAGAACTAAGTCATTCAAAAGGTTTTTTCGAAATTCTTTTTCTTAAAAATCATAAAAAATCACTTTTTTCTGCAAAAAATAAAAATAATGCCGCATACCCACATTTACATGAGTCGTAAAAAAATATTTATCTACGTACAAAATTTACACCAGCGCGTAAAAACCTTGCATCAATCAAACTACCGACTCGACAATTTTTTTTAAACTTTTTTTACAAATGCGTTTATAATATTTTTCATCTACGTTTGTGTAAAAAAATTTGTCCAACTCGAGGAGGACGAAAAAGCTATCACAGTTCTCACAACTCGTGATGGTTCTAAATTGAACCGAGCCCTATATAAATGTGTATA
Organism: Scalesia atractyloides; assembly: GCA_947069175.1. Taxonomy (NCBI): domain Eukaryota; kingdom Viridiplantae; phylum Streptophyta; class Magnoliopsida; order Asterales; family Asteraceae; genus Scalesia; species Scalesia atractyloides. Next base: position 8,466,684 of record CAMTDV010000022.1, read on the forward strand.
TATATATAGGGTGAAGAATGGCACACACCCTGACCCGTAGTAGATTGGTGATCGGGACATGATAATTGTCCAAAGCTTATAAGCTTAAGACACTATTAAAGTTTCATAATTAAACATTTCATAATTAAAATGTCACACATTTCCTATAAGATCAAATATTCAAATACACAAACAATATCCAAATAAAATAACACAAGAATTCTCTTTAATAATTTCTAAGGCAAAGGCTTCTATCTGATTATGATCAAGTCCAGCCTTCAGTTCTCACTACCTGTATCATGTGTAAAAGAACTTTTGTGTCAACTACAATGAGCTTGTGAGTAAATCCAAATTATGTAAAATTAAATTTTAATTTTAGTTTAATAAATAAACATTCAAGTTAATGTGTAAACATATATAATGAGTGATACGACAATGAATCATGAACAAAATAAACCAAACAGAACGCTTGTGTCCCACACTCAAAAAGGGTGTGTCACACCCCAAATTTCCAACCAAATCTCGGTGGGCCCAAGTAGGGAATATCGTGATGTAAATTGATATAATTAAAACAGCACAACGGAAGTCTTGGAGTTTAAAAATACAATTACAAACCAAAATGTCCAAAATTCGAAAATATTATACAGACAGCTTCTATCGAAAGATCCACAGGCGGATCGTAAAATTTACAAAAGATGTACAACAGACTTTAGGCAGATCTAAGGATTTGCAAGATCCTCTTATATCAATACCAAGCAGCTTCCAGCCTATTTTGTATTGTACCCGAAACTTAGTCTTTTGAAAATACGCCAGCTTTCCCTGTTAATACCATTAACTGACTCGTTTTGAAAACATTTAAAAAAATTGATTTAAGTGCACATGGCACATAAAAATATTTTATAACTTGAGAAAGTTAAGCTTTTAACCTTGTATAAAGATTCGCATGTTTGTCAATACATATGGTGTCACACCCTGACCCGCAGCGGAAATGGTAGTCGGGGCATGATTGGGTTTTCATCAAAGCTCATGACATTTACTATATTAAAGTTTTACATTTATTATTTACAATTTAAAGGAGTAATTTCAACAAACATACAAGCACAACATGTTCTGACATAACATTCATGAATTCTTTATTTCTCTTCTAAGGTAAATTCCTATGTGATCCTTGCTTCGACCTGTTCACCTGTATCATGTGTAAAATAGAGTTTTTTAGGTCAACAAAAGTTGGCGAGTGAATCTCATTTCAACATTTGAAAGAAATAGTTATATTGGTTATTTAAATAAAATTATGCATAAACCAAATATGAGTACACGCATATGTAAATCTAACAATAAACCACATAATATCAATCAACATACACACAAGCATTACAAATGATGAACAATTATGTAACACACCAAATTCCCTATACATATATGTATACTTATAATTAGAATTATGAACCTAGTTAGTAAACTAGTAAAGTGTAACTAAAGAAAAAGTAATAGGTCATAAGTTATAAACACCAAATATAAAGGGGGTAAAAGTGACACAAATGGAAAAGAGAATGATAAAAAGAAAATTTAACACAAACACACACATGTGTGTGTTCGGCAGGAGCTAGAGAAGAAGGGGGAAAACCCCTTATCATCATAAAATCAGCAAAATTGAAGCAGCTATCTTGATTAAATCTCATGCATGTCTTAAATTCTTAATCATCTAAGAACACTAGGACACAAGGTAAGAAGAATTTTGTGTTTTGATGATTTTATATGAAATGGGTTTCTAAGAAATCCATGTATTTATATGAAATTAGAATGATAATCAATAAGAATCAAGCTTGAAATTCTAGTACTTTGATGAAAAACCCACTTGTAGTAGTTATGATATGAAGATGTTGATGATGAATGTGAAATATTAGTGTAAGGATCATGTATGATGCTACTTATAGTGATTATATGCTTAATAAGATCGATTTAATGTGAAAGTTTGGTGAAATTGATTATAGATGGTGATTTTAACATGAACTAGTAAGATTGTGCATAAAATTCTGGTACACTATGCTTTGTTTGTTGTATGCACACAAAGTGTTTGATGAAATGCCTTAAGTAGTAATTCTTATGTAAAATAATGATGAATCTACATTAATATGAAGTTGAATGATTTACATTGGAGGAAAATGTGATTAGTTGATATGTAATGTAAATATAAAATTGAAGCATGGAATTGAAAGTATGAGTATGACATTGTAGGAGCGAAGGAAGAGGACACGAATCGATCCGGGTCGCAAGCAAAACAAGACAAAGGTAAGTTCGTATGAACTTCGTTTACTTTAATACAGTTCAAGATAACATTTTATTATATCGTTTTCAATCGTAAGTAGTAATATACTCATGGAAATTGATGAGTTGAGCATGAAATATTTATTAAGAATGGAAAGGTAGAAGATACGCTAAACCCATTATCAACGGGGAAGAATGAATAAGAAGATTAAGGATAATTCTTTTTGGGTATGATATGATTCGTAGTTAATTAAACCAAAGAGAAAGAATTACTATTATAAGAATGAAATGATCATTGTGTGGGCTTGTTATGAACGGGTCAATTATTCCAAGTTTACAAATTTGCGGGAATGTTTCGGATATTGATCCAGAAGGAATGGAATGGATGAAAGGTCAAACATTAGAATGATGTTGAATGGATGAAAGGTAAACTTGTTGAAGTATTGTTGTGAAACAAGTGAATTGGAAATACGAAGTATATTATAGAAGTATAAATAAGCTAACGGGTCATATGATATTTTTATAAGTGCTTACTAATTATGTCTTTCTTTGAAATGTGAATGATAGGTAAATTGCATGCTTCGGAATGGCGCGCTCGAAACGAACACATCTTGAGGCCCTCTTTGCGCTTATGGATATAATAAGTGATAAACGGGTCAAAAGTCCTTTTGTTGTAAATATTAACTAAATATTTTAAAATTTCCGTATGTAGGTTGGGTACTTGTAAGTTGTCACGCTAGTTTGGGAAAAGTACTCATGTCGGATTCGTGTAGATGGTGTTTACTTAAATTATGTAAATTTTGAAGGGAAGTTTTAAAACTTTAACGTTATTTTCGGACTTTTGACTTTGCTAAATTTTGGGCTTAACAAGTTGGTATCAGAGCCAAGGTTTGAGGGATTCGAGTATCTGATCTAGGGTACTTGAACTCAAACCGAGAGCTCACGCAAGTATGTGTTCGTTCCGAGATGCAATTCAGTAAGTATCTTTTAAAATTTTATCATGCTTATACATTAAAAATTTCAAATGAAAGGGAATTGTGAAAGTTTTGATAGCACAACTTGAGTAGGAAGGTTATGGAACATTATAGAATGATACTAGGCTAATAAAGGGTTGAAACGGGTTAAAACGTGAAATTTTGAGCTGTTAAAGCTGTTTCAGCGTCTGCAGATCAGATAGGGGCGTCGGCGACGGTCCACTATGGCGTAGGCGCCGCCACCCCTGACTGCCGATGCAATAACTCACTGTCTACGCTACAACTTCAGCGACACACGACTCTGGACCCCGTCGGCGACGCCACTTCCCGTGTAACTTGGGTAGATTTGTTATTTTAATGTGTCAAGGTTCCCAAACTTTCCCTAAATCTCCATTAAACTCAAGAGGGCATAAGAATGATAATGAAAGTATAATTATAAACTGATTAAACTAAATAATAATAGAGAATGTATAAATAAATGATAGTACATTTTTATAGTACTTGAAATGTTTGTAATAAGAATAATGTGAGCCCACAATTTATAAGAATGGAATGCTGAAGGTGTACTAATAATAGAATGATGAAAGAAATAAATAGTATATTGACTAATGTAAGAATAAACTTGTAGATAAAGATGGCTGACGAAGGAAGTCCGAGTACTACAGAACGAATAACTCAAGATGAATTAAGTAAGATGATTGCGGAGGAAGTAGGAAAAGCACTTGATACAAACCTTCCTCGTATAGCACAAGAAGTAGAAAGTCAAGTGTTAAGCGTAGTAGAAACCATGATGTCAAGTAAGATGGATGAGTTAAAGGAGATGATAAGTGGGGTCCAAGGCAAGAAGAAACACGATGATGTATATACAAGAAATTCATGGCATGTAAACCCTCATCTTATAATGGAGAAATTAACACCATAGAATGTCAAAGATGGATCTGCAACATAGAAGGGGTATTCATTCGAAGTCATTGTGAGAAGGAAGATCAAGTTATGTTCGCCACTGGACAACTTCAAAAACAAGCTAAAGATTGGTGGGATGCATATAGTAAGGAAATTGGTGAGGATAAGCTCCAAACCCTCACATGGAAAGAGTTCAAAGAACCCGTTATGAAGTATCATTGTCCGCAATCGGCGGTAGATCGAATTCAAGAAGATTTTCTTCGCCTTCGACAAAAGAATGAGACTATCGATGAAATCACAAATATTTTCCTTGATAAGATAAAATTTTGCAAGGAATTCACAAGAACGGAAAGAATGAAGATAAATCGTTATCACGATATGTTAAAAGCCGAGTACCGTGAATTTATTACCCCTTCTAAATGCGAAACCTTGAATGAGCTCATTAATTGGGCAAGGGATAGAGAGATTGAATTAAAGAGGCAAGAAGGGGAGAGAAGAGGCAAATCGAAAAAGGGTCGAACCAGAGCACCCCTAAGAAGCCAAGATTCACGATCATGGTAAGAAGGAAGTTATTAAAGGAGGGTTCCCACGGTGCAAGACGTGGGGAAAACTTCATTCGGGTGAATGTCTAATGGGAAAAAGGGGATGTTATAACTGTGGTCAAGAAGGGCATCCATACTACAATTTCCCTAATCCCAAAAGAGTGTGCTACAACTGTAACGAATCGGGCCACGTGAAGGCCGAATGTCCGAAACTTAAACCACGGATGAAGAAAGGAGGGAAGAGAGAAGAGAATGTCAAAGCCAAAGGGAGAATGTTCCAAATTTCAGCAAAAGAGGCAAAGACTCACCCGAATGTTGTGTCAGGTATATTTGTGTTAAATTCCATGCCTACATATGTATTGTTTGATACAGGAGCTAGTAGATCATTTGTTTCAAGCGAAATTATACGTTCCCCTTCGTTTATGATAGAAAGAATGCCCGTACCTTTAGAAGTAGAAATAGCCGATTGAAGAAGTTATTTACTACATGAGATATGTAGGAATTGTAAACTCACCATAGAAACGAAGAATTTGAAATCGATCTCATTCCCATGGTTTTGGGAGAATTCAAAGTAGTGGTGGGCATGGATTGGCTATCCCGGCACCACGCAGAAATTTTATGTGAAAGTAAAATTATTCGTATTATATCTTCTAGAAGGAAGCAAATAACTATATATGGGGAGCGAAATGTAGAAACTAAGTTGTGTACCATTGTCAAAGCGGTAAAACATGTAAGAAACAGAAGTAAGGCCTTCTTAGCATATGTGGTTGATACTAAACATGATACTCTAAGAATGGATGATACAAGAATTGTGAATGAATATTTGGATATGTTTCCGGATGAATTACTGGTCTTCCACCTGAACGAGAAGTAGAATTTCGAATCGACTTAGAACCAAATGCCAGACCCGTAGCCAAAGCCCCTTACCGATTGGCACCACTGAAGTACGAGAATTGATAGCTCAATTGCAAGAACTTTTAGATAAGGGATTTAAACATCCTAGTATATCTCCTTCGGGAGCACCAGTCCTGTTTGTAAAGAAGAAGGATGGTTTGATGCGTATGTGTATCGACTACCGTGAGCTCAACAAACTCACGGTGAAGAATCGATATCCTTTGCCAAGAATAGATGATCTCTTTGATTAACTTCAAGGAGCAAGTTGGTTTTCAGAAATTGACATGCGATCGGGATATTACCAATTTTGGTGAGGGAAGGAGATGTAGCGAAGACTGCGTTTAGAACTCGATACGGACATTATGAGTTTTTAGTCATGTCCTTTGGGTTAACTAACGCCCCGGGCGCATTTATGGATTTAATGAATAGAGTATGCCGAAATATGTTGGATAAATTTGTCATAGTGTTTATAGATGATATTCTAGTATACTCACTAAATGAACTCGAACACGCTTATCACTTACGAGCAGTGGTGGAGACACTTCGTAAGGAAAGGTTATACGCTAAGTTTTCCAAATGTGCGTTTTGGCTCAGAGAGGTACAATTCTTAGGTCATGTGATTAATGATAATGGAATTTCAGTAGATCCGTCTAAAGTAGAAGCTGTGATTAATTGGATGCCTCCAAAGAATGTTAATGAAGCACGGAGTTTCCTAGGTCAAGTGGGCTATTATAGGAGGTTCATTCAAGACTTCTCTAAAATAGCACTACCTATAACCAAATTAATGAAGAAGGAAGAGAAGTTTTCATGGGGTCATGAACAAGAGAAGGCTTTCCAAATACTGAAAGAAAAATTGTCGAGTTCTCCGGTTTTGACAATACCAGAAGGAACGGAAGATTTGGTGGTTTACACGGATGCATCACACCAGGGGTTAGGGTGTGTCTTAATGCAACGAGGCAAAGTCATTGCCTATGCTTCAAGACAACTTAAACAGCATGAAGGCAATTACCCGACTCATAATTTAGAATTGGCAGCCATGGTTTTTGCATTGAAGATCTGGAGACACTATTTGTACGGAATAAAATGCAATCTATTCAGATCACAAAAGTCTCAAATACTTCTTCGAACAAAAAGACCTTAATATGAGACAATGAAGGCGGCTAGAATTAATTAAAGATTATGATTGTGACATTCTTTACCATCCCGGTAAAGCCAATGTCATGGCAGATGCTTTAAGTCGAAAGGAATATCTGCCGCCTATCCGAGTAAAGTCGATGAGAATGATAATCACACCTACCCTTATCGAATAGATAAAAGAAGCCCAAGCTAAGTCATTGAATGCGAGTGATCAAAAAGGAGAAAGAACGAAAGGGTTTGTCGACAAACTTGAAACGAATGCAAGTGGAATTAAGACAAGGTATTGCCGGATTTGGATACCATGTTACTGTGACATAAAGACCCAATTGCTAAAAGAAGCCAACAAATCCTGCTACTCGGTTCATCCGGGAGCCACCAAAATGTATCGAGATTTGAAAGGAAATTACTGGTGGCCGGGAATGAAACCCGATATTGTTAAGTATGTATCTAAATGCTTAACATGCTCACAAGTGAAGGCGGAACATCAAAAGCCGTACAGGAAACTTCAACCGTTAGAGATCCAGGTATGGAAATTCGAAAACGTGACCATGGATTTGGTAACCAAACTTCCCAAAACGAAGAAGGGTCATGATACTATCTGGGTTGTTGTCGATCGTCTCACAAAGAGAGCTCATTTCTTACCTATACGGGAGACTTACTCTTCGGAAAGAATGGCAGAAATATATGTCAATTAAATAGTTACTCGCCATGGAGTGCCTGTGTCCATTGTTTCGGATCGTGATGCCAGATTTATTTCTCGCTATTGTAAAAAGTTCCATGAAAATATGGGTACCAAGCTACACTTAAGTACCGCATATCATCCCAACGGATGGTCAATCAGAAAGAACCATTCAAACATTAGTTGATATGTAGAGAGCGTGTGTATTAGATTTTGGAGGAGACTCGGATGACCATTTACCATTAGTGGAGTTCTCATGCAACAATAGCTATCAGGGTAGTATTCAAATGGCACCATATGAAATGTTATATGGGAGAAGATGTAGAACTCCAGTATGTTGGGGAGAAGTAGGGCAAAGAGAACTCACTCCCAAGGATGTAGTAGCAAGAACTAATGAAAAGATCGACCTGGTACGAGCTCGATTGAAAGCAGCGCAAGATCGCCAAAGTCCTATGCGGACAAAAGGAGGCGTCCTATTGAATTTCAAGTGGGGACCGGGTATTATTGAAAGTCTCCCCATGGAAGGGCGTAATTAGATTCCGTAAGAGAGGAAAGTTAGGTCCTCGATACATTGGGCCATTCAAAATTTTAGCTCGTTTTGGGAAATTTGCTTATCGGTTAGAACTACCCCCAGCATTAGACGGCATTCACAACACTTTTCATGTGTCACAATTACGGAAGTGTCTTGCGGATGAAACGTCTCATATACCATTTGAAGACATTGAGGTGGACGAAGAAATGAATTATATTGAAAGACCGATAGCCATAAAAGATTCCAAGGTAAAAACCCTTCGTAACAAGGAAGTTAAGCAAGTGTTAGTTCAATGGCAACACAGGGAAGGATCGGGCCTCACTTGGGAACAGAGGATGAGATGCGAAAGTTCTACCCGACTTTATTCGGTATGTATTTAGGTTTTGGGGACGAAACCTTCCTTAAGGATGGTGGATTTGTAACTGTCACACCCTCATTTTCCACTTGTGGAGTTTTACCGCGAGACGTGTGAACAAACCAGAATCTAAAACACTAGTACGTCGAACGACTCTATATGATTTGATAATACGTTTTCCAAAATCGTTTGTTGTTGATTTTATATTACCAATATTTAGCAGAGCATAGATTTTAAAGTTTGAGCGGAAGCATAAATAAGTAGTGATGCGGGCGCCAACACAAACGCCAAAACAAATGAAAAATCCCAAAACAATACTTATAAATAAGACTCAATAAAGATGTCTTGTTCAATGCATGTGCGTGCACCTAGAGCTCCTAGCGTCCTGAGAAACATGTAAAGAAACAAGTGTCAACATTAAAGATGAGTGAGTTCACAGGTTTTCATAAATTCGTTTGTTCGGTTATAGTTTGTTACTCCGTTATCCGCAACCCGGGATAACATATCAGTTCCATTATTCCAATCCCGGAATAATAAGTTGATGTTTCCAATATTCCAAACCCGGAATATTAAGTTGATTCGTAATTAAGTTCAATGTTAATATATATAGGTAGCTAGCCTAAAGTCATGTCACTAAGTGTTCGCGATCGAAGCTGACTGTTGTGCCTCCGTTTTGCCAGGCCTATCACATGACCATGGCGATGTTAGGCCAATCATACACCCGTTGACCATACCCGGTCGGCTAGCGCGACTAGCTCGGATGGGGCTCGTCAGACCCAGTAGTACTACTTATAATTCCCCCGCTATTTAACCCAAATACTAACGATCCGAGGAGATTGTCGAGGACTTAAGTGATAAAGCTGCTTAGTGCCCATAACATTACATTAACATTAACTTAGTTACCGTATAGTTATGTGACGTTAAATTCGTATAACATAAAGAGTTTGAGTTTGAGAGTGTATACATGTTCTCCCCCTGTTGTTTAAAACCGGATAAAGTTAGGGGCCGTGAACTCACCTTTATTTGCTCGGTTAGTGTGGCAAAGATGTTATAAGAGATGGGACCGCTAGTTGCGTCCTAACAAACCAATTAATTCCACGTCAGTGTGTGAACACACCAATACAAATTCCACACGAAATTTACTCACAAAGTGATACACACAAACAACATATCTAACACTCAGACATGCATGCAAGTATTCTCATGTGATCATAGTAATCAAACAACTTATCATGAACATATTCCAACTCCATGCAACACTTTAATGCATAAAATCACAAGTTATCAATTTTCTGCTTAACACTCATTATTCAGCTGTTTTCTAGGATTTTTATAAAATAGTTCTAACATTCCAAAAATTCCCATATTTTTACAGCAGGTGGAATTTATACCATAGAAATTTATATAATTTTTCCAAGTCCTAAATCTTTACCAATTAATCATAAATATTAATATACTAGGCTGCAGCCAGATTTACCGCTTTCTGACTGCAGTCCACGGAATAATTTATTTAAAAATCACTGATCGTCCAATTAACAAAATTCCAGTTGGAGTTGCCCGGAAATTTCCATACCTAGTTGCAGTACAAAAATCATGGCTCAACTCCCTACTGATTTTAAAATCTAGCTTGATAAACAACCAACAACATTTCAGAATTTTCACAGCTTTAGCTACTGAACTTGTTTAGCCCTTTAAAAATATCAAACGACTTCAGAAAATTATGAATCCAGCGCCGTTAGATTCCTTATTAAAATCTCTACGTTCTAGACATCAGAAAATCCGTTTTTTGACAACCAACGACCAAGTTACAGCCAGATGAAGTCGGCTGTAACTATTATTCAGCAACTGATTCAGCATATCTTTATCATAAACTCGTGTAATCCCGTTCATGCGATTAATCTAGGCGATCTAAAACCGATTTCTAATCCTAGATTAATACCAATATCTCATCCATGCAAACCCTAGTTCTTACTTCTAGTTATTATAGACAAAACACAGCCCATATGTATTCAGCTTTCAAACTCATTCCAACTCTCAATCTTGTATTAACAATCCGAAATTATACCGTCATGCGATCTGAGAACAGCAACACATATATCCGAAACAACTAGCCATTCAAACATGCATATAATATCCGAGACAACTAAACATTCAAGCATACATATAATCCGAAACAACTAAACATTCAAGGTAAACGAACCGTGATTAAACTAATGAATCCGGTGATCAAAGATTGCTTGCAACCGAGGAATCCGTGACCGAGAAAAGGATGTTGTCCGCGACTGGAAAGAATAGTGGGCTGTTTGTGATCGAGGAAGTGAGCAAGGGCTGAACTGGCGATCCAAGGAACAAGTAAAAGGGCTGTTTTGCGACTGAGGTGATGAAGGCTTCGGCTGCTGCTTGCTGCGACCGAAAGAAAAGAGCAGGAAAGCTGTTGCTTGCTGCGACCGAGATGATGATGAGGGTAAGGCAGCCGACGGCAATGAAACTCTAGGGTTTTGTGTTGTATATAGAACATGCATGAGTGTTAGTATATATAGGCGCAAGGAGGGTGAGGGTTAAAAAGGGAAGGGTTACGGTTTGGGTTTGTATGCGGCCGCAAGGGAGCTTGGGTGATTTGGTTTGGGTCTTGATCATGTGGCCGAGGACTAAAGTTGCATGCTATGGGTTTCGGTTTGGTTTTTGATCTTATTGCCGAGACATGTTTGGGCTTGTTCTCGGTTTAAGTTTGTGGTTTGAACTCAATATATCCGCGGTTTTGAACTTGATCTCGGCCGAGAGTGTTTTGGTTTAGGGTTTAGGTTTTGATGTGTGTTGGATTTGATCTTGGCCGAGGACTTGAGTTAATGTTTAAAACTTGTTAACTCCTAGAGTCACAAAGAATCACTTTGGTTCGTGTCGCGGTTCGGTTCAGTTCGTGTACGTATCTACTCTAATGATTCAATTACTCAAACAATCACACAACACACAACACGTATTCATTTAATTCGTACACGTTCGTACACATAGCACGTAATTAGATTGACAAGTATTACGTTCCAGTTATCCGAAAAACCCGGGATATCACATTATCCCCATGTTGAAAGAATTTTCGTCCCGAAAATTGAGTAAACGTGGTTTAGCATGTAGCGTACATGTTCAGAGTGCCACGCACAAAGAGTTAGTTCGTTAATGATAGTACACAACGTTACAAGAAGTTCCCAAGTGTCATACACAAAGATTTCCAAGTGCCATGCACAAGAATTTAGTCAACAATAGTACACGAAAGTATGAGAAATTTCCAGGTTGTCACATCATCCCCTTGTTGAAAGAATTTTCGTCTCGAAAATTTAGTTACTGGTATCGTTAGTTTGCTGCTCAGTTGTGAAGAGGTGTGGGTATTTGCTTTTCATTTGGTCCTCTCTTTCCCACGTGAACTCCGGTCCACGCTTAGAGTCCCAACGAACTTTAACGATTGGAATTTTGCTGTGCCTTCGAGTCTTGATCTCACGATCCATGATCTCAATAGGCTTTTCCACGAAGTGTAGTTGTTCATCCACTTGGATCTCATCCAATGGAATAACTAAAGTTTCATCTGATAGACACTTCTTCAGATTTGACACGTGAAATACGTTGTGAACTCCACTGAGTTCGGCAGGAAGGTCTAATTGGTATGCTACGGGTCCGATTCGTTTCAAGATTACAAACGGGCCTACGTACCGTGGGTTCAGTTTGCCCCGTTTTCCAAAGCGGATTACACCCTTCCAGGGTGACACTTTTAGTAGGACGCGGTCCCCTACTTGAAATTCGAGCGGTTTGCGTCGTTGATCAGCGTAGCTTTTCTGTCGATCTCGTGCCGCCGCCATGCGGTTTCTGATTTGTACAATCTTTTCAGTAGCCTCAAGTATTAATTCAGGGCCTGTGAGTTGACTGTCACCGACTTCTGCCCAGCAGACCGGTGATCTACATTTACGACCGTATAATGCCTCAAACGGTGCTGCCGAAATACTCGTGTGATAGCTGTTGTTATATGAGAATTCTACTAGAGGCAGGTGAATCTCCCAATTATTTCCGAAGTCCACCACGCATGCCCTAAGCATGTCTTCCAAGGTCTGTATGGTCCTTTCACTTTGACCATCAGTCTGAGGGTGATAAGCTATGCTCATATCCAAGCGTGTTCCCAACGCTTTCTGGAGTGACTGCCAGAAGTTTGACGTGAAGCGAGCATCTCTGTCTGAGATGATGGACGTTGGCACTCCGTGCCGAGAAACTACTTCCTTGATGTAGATGCGAGTCAACTTCTCCATCTTATCTGTTTCTTTAATAGCTAGGAAGTGTGCGGACTTAGTTAAACGATCCACAATCACCCAGATGGTATCGCAACCACCCAAGGTTCGCGGGAGTTTAGTGATAAAATCCATGGAGATCTGATCCCATTTCCACACTGGGATCTCAGGTTGTTGGAGTAGCCCCGATGGCTTTTGATACTCCACCTTGACTTTTGCACAAGTCAAACATTTACTCACGTAGGTGGCTATATCGGCTTTCATGTTAGGCCACCAATACGCAACTTTATGGTCTTGATACATCTTATCCGAACCCGGATGAACAGAGTATCCAGATTTGTGAGCTTCATCCATGACTAGCTCTCTGAGGTTTCCGTAGAGAGGTACCCATATGCGATTCATGAAATACCGGGCTCCATTGGGCTTTACCTCCCAATCGCGTTCCATTTTTCCCACTGATTCAGCTTTGATGTTTTCCTCCTTAACTGCTTCTAACTGGACGTCGCGTATTTGATCGGGTAGCCCCGAATGAATAGTGAGTTGTAGTGCTCGTACACGACGAGGTTTCAAGTGTTCTTTCCTACTGAGGGCATCAGCTACCACGTTAGCTTTACCCGGGTGATACCGAATGGCACACTCATAATCGTTCAAGAGTTCGACCCAGCGACGCTGTCGCATGTTCAACTCCTTCTGATCAAAGATGTGTTGGAGGCTTTTGTGGTCAGTAAAAATTGTGCACTTCGTTCCATAGAGGTAGTGTCTCCAAATCTTAAGTGCAAACACTACTGCTCCCAATTCCAGATCATGCGTCGTGTAGTTTTTCTCGTGAACCTTCAGCTGTCGTGACGCATACGCGATGACCTTATCGCGTTGCATGAGTACGCATCCCAATCCCTGAATGGAAGCATCACAATACACTACGAAGTCATCTGTCCCTTCCGGCAAGGACAGAATGGGTGCACTGCAAAGTTTCTGCTTCAGCAATTGAAATGCTGCTTCTTGCTTGTCACCCCAAGTATACTTGATACCTTTCTGGGTGAGGGTAGTGAGCGGTTGTGCAATTTTTGAAAACCCCTCGATGAAGCGTCTGTAATAACCAGCCAATCCTAAGAATTGGCGGATCTCCATCGGTGTCTTAGGTGCTTTCCAGTTTTTAATGGCTTCAATCTTAGCAGGGTCTACATGGATACCCTTTTCATTCACGACGTGCCCGAGAAACTGAACTTCCCGGATCCAGAAATCACACTTTGAGAGCTTGGCATATAGTTTTTCCTGTTGAAGTAATCCTAGCAGCAATCGTAGATGCTCAGCATGCTCTTCTTCACTTTTGGAGTAGATGAGTATGTCATCGATGAACACAATGACAAATTTGTCGAGGTATGGTTTACACACGCGGTTCATGAGGTCCATGAACACCGCAGGTGCGTTAGTGAGACCGAATGGCATGACCAAAAACTCGTAATGGCCATACCGAGTGCGAAATGCTGTCTTAGCGATATCCTCCTCCCTGACGCGTAGCTGGTGGTAACCAGACCGTAAATCAATCTTGGAGTAGTAGCTTGACCCTTGTAGTTGGTCGAATAGATCGTCGATGCGAGGTAACGGGTATCGGTTCTTGACAGTAACCTTGTTGAGTTCCCTATAGTCGACGCACATGCGGAAAGTCCCGTCCTTTTTCTTGACAAAGAGGACTGGAGCTCCCCATGGCGAAACGCTTGGTCGGATAAATCCTTTTTCCAACAGCTCTTGAAGTTGGGTCGACAGCTCCTGTAGCTCGGCTGGAGCTAGGCGGTATGGAGCCTTGGCGATGGGAGTTGCATTGCTTGCCAGTTCGATTTCGAACTCCAATTGTCGATGTGGTGGAAGATCAGGTAGTTCTTCTGGGAATACATCGGAAAAATCACGGACGACAGGGATGTCTTCTATACGTTTCTCGTCTTTAGGCTGTTCGGTAATTAGTGCGAGTAAAGCGAAGGAATTCTTTTTCCGAAGATACTTCTGCGCTTGCATGTATGAGATGATGTTGGTGACGGCGCTTGCCTTATCGCCTTGTACTGTCAGGATTTCGTCGTTCGAGAGTGGAATACGGATAGACTTTTCGAAGCAGAGAACTTCAGCCCGGACGTCGGATAGCCAGTCCATTCCGACTACCATGTCAAAACTACCCAGGGTAGTTGTCATCAGATCAATGGTAAAAGTGTGGCCCGCGAGTTTGAGTTGACAGCCGGATACGATTTGGGTCACATCTACCGATTTACCACTATCACATAAGGGGTCTCTAATGGTTTAAACGTGAGATTTAGGTTCTTCCTAAAAGACTCAGATATAAAACTCCTATCCGCACCCGTATCAAAAAGCACAGTAGCAAAATGTTCATTAAGGGGAAACTTACCGGTGACCACGTTCGTGTCGTTTCTGGCCTCTCCGCGGCCCAATGTAAATGCGCGACCCTTGGCACCTCCTGTGCCACCGTTCCCATTATTGTTGTTGTTATTATTGTTGTGGTTGTTGTGGTTGTGGTTGTTTCCACCATTATTGTTGTTGTTGCGCAACTGTGGGCAGTCTCTTCTGAAATGAGCAGTGCTACCACACTGATAGCATCCCCGGTTTATACCCTGCTGCTGACCTTGAGGCTAATTCTGATTTTGTCGGGACACGATTTCCCCACGACAATCCTTTGCCGCATGTCCCATCTTGCCACACCTTTGGCAGCGATTTCCGGCACAAGGGCCGTTATGGTGAAGATTGCAGCGGTTGCACTGCGGCTTTCGACCTACATAGCCGCCTGCATTCTGGTTGTTGTTGTTGTAGTTGTTGTTGTTGTAGTTGTTGTTGGAATGATTTTGATGACCCCGGTGGCTGTGGTAATGATTGAACCGTTTCTGGTTCCCTTGCTGCGGATGTGATGACGAAGACTGTCAAACAGTGGAGTCTTCAAATTTTCTTTTGTTATCTGGAGCGACTTCGGTGGTACCCCGTGCTGGCAGTTTCTTCTGTTCCACCGCTTTATCGGTGAGTTTGTGAGCCAATCGGATTGCTTGATGTTCTGTTACAGGGTTACTAGACATCACCATACCCTGAATTTCCGGAACTAGACCCCCGAGATAGAACTCGAGTCTTTTCTCCACCGTGTTGGCCAATTCGGGACACAGAAATACCAAATCATGATGTTTTGCGGTGTAAGCTTCAATTTCCGATCCCACCATCTTGTGGTTCCATAGAGCTTGCTCTAACTGTTGCACTCTGTCTCGTGGACAGTACTCCTCTTTAATCAGGGCCTTGAACTCAGTCCATGCCATTGCATTTGCAGCTAACAGTCCACGTGTTTGGACTTGGGCATTCCACCATGTCAGTGCCCCATCTTCCAGTGTTGAGGCTGCGTATTTGACCTTGTTTGCCTCTAGGCAGTTGCACATTTCAAAAACGGATTCTGATTTTTCGATCCAGCGGACCAATCCAATGGGTCCTTCCGCCCCCAAGAATTTGCTAGGCTTTGCGTCAAGGAACATCTTATAGGGGTTAAAGCCCCCTCCTGCTGACAGAGAACAGGAAGTCAGCAAGGAATTTTACTAGCCTCACTATTAGATTTTCACGCGAAAATTTAATAATGGTTACCTGTCGGCTGGTTCAGAACACCCGCTAATGCTGCGTTCACATGCTCCTGAATCATGGCCGCTAGCTCTTCGGGCGTCAAGTTAAGGTTTCCACGTCTTCCAGTCGTCATTTAGATCTTCGAAACACAACACAAACACACCCTGATAAGTCTATATATCCAACGTAGTTGTCCTACTTCGTACTTTAATAATTATTAAGTTATGTCAACTCAATATGTTAAATAGTCGAAAGAAATACTTGATTATCTGAAATTTCAACGTCTTACAAAAGTGCAATCAAACATACGAATTCACTATAAAGTCTCTGGTTTAAATACAAGTGGGAAATAATAAACTGAAGGAAAACAAATAAAATAAGCGGGACGTGTCAATCGTCTACGTCTCCATCCCCAAGTCACTGTCGTTGCCGTCATCCTGTGCGGCATTTCCAGCTTCCTCAACTGGGTCCTCCTCCGGATCCTCTTCAGGATCCTCCTCTGGATCCTCTTCTGGATCCTCCTCTACCGGCACTGGAGGGGCCGGTGCTGGTGCAAGTGCTTGATTTTACAGTTCCTGAATGTTCCAACTATTTTCCAGGACTCTGTCCTCAAGCCAGTCAGCTCTTATCTGCTCAGCACGCAGATCTCTGGCTATGGTGTTACGAGCTATCTTACTCGTACGATGCTCTTCCTCGAGCGAGTCGGTCTTTCCTGTAAGGTGTCGGATCATCCATCCTTGTGCTAAGATGGTTTCCTGCATTCTTTCTAACTGTTTTTGTTGTGTATGTACCAGGATTCTAAGCATGTCAATTCCTATTTCTACAGGATTAACCGGTTCAACCGGTACAGCAATAGTTGGGCGTAACGACGACTCCTCCCCCAGAGCGAGCCTTTTCCTCGCTACTGAGCGTGTCTCCACGCCATAAGGTGGTATGGGTTCCACCATTGGTGCCTTTCCTAGTGCCCTTGGTGGCGTAAGTCTGTCGGACGATGATGACGATGAGGATGATGACATTGCCTGTTAGGTCGTGTAGTTAGTTATGAGTTGTTTTCACTTCTTATTATGAAGGCATAATCTATCAAACACAGTTGTGGTATATTACATAACAAGATATAATAATTCGGTGCCAAACTAGGTCTAGTGTCGTGATATCAGCTATAGTTTAGGTCTACTTCTAATGCAAACCTGGTTCTCTATAGCTAGTGGCTCTGATACCAATCTGTCACACCCTCATTTTCCACTTGCGGAGTTTTACCACGAGACGTGTGAACAAACCAGAATCTAAAACACTAGTACGTCGAACGACTCTATATGATTTGATAATACGTTTTCCAAAATCGTTTGTTGTTGATTTTATATTACCAATATTTAGCAGAGCATAGATTTTAAAGTTTGAGCGGAAGCATAAATAAGTAGTGATGCGGGCGCCAACACAAACGCCAAAACAAATGAAAAATCCCAAAACAATACTTATAAATAAGACTCAATAAAGATGTCTTGTTCAATGCATGTGCGTGCACCTAGAGCTCCTAGCGTCCTGAGAAACATGTAAAGAAACAAGTGTCAACATTAAAGATGAGTGAGTTCACAGGTTTTCATAAATTCGTTTGTTCGGTTATAGTTTGTTACTCCGTTATCCCCAACCCGGGATAACATATCAGTTCCATTATTCCAATCCCGGAATAATAAGTTGATGTTTCCAATATTCCAAACCCGGAATATTAAGTTGATTCGTAATTAAGTTCAATGTTAATATATATAGGTAGCTAGCCTAAAGTCATGTCACTAAGTGTTCGCGATCGAAGCTGACTGTTGTGCCTCCGTTTTGCCAGGCCTATCACATGACCATGGCGATGTTAGGCCAATCATACACCCGTTGACCATACCCGGTCGGCTAGCGCGACTAGCTCGGATGGGGCTCGTCAGACCCAGTAGTACTACTTATAATTCCCCCGCTATTTAACCCAAATACTAACGATCCGAGGAGATTGTCGAGGGCTTAAGTGATAAAGCTGCTTAGTGCCCATAACATTACATTAACATTAACTTAGTTACCGTATAGTTATGTGACGTTAAATTCGTATAACGTAAAGAGTTTGAGTTTGAGAGTGTATACATGTTTCTCCCCCTGTTGTTTAAAACCGGATAAAGTTAGGGGCCGTGAACTCACCTTTATTTGCTCGGTTAGTGTGGCAAAGATGTTATAAGAGATGGGACCGCTAGTTGCGTCCTAACAAACCAATTAATTCCACGTCAGTGTGTGAACACACCAATACAAATTCCACACGAAATTTACTCACAAAGTGATACACACAAACAACATATCTAACACTCAGACATGCATGCAAGTATTCTCATGTGATCATAGTAATCAAACAACTTATCATGAACATATTCCAACTCCATGCAACACTTTAATGCATAAAATCACAAGTTATCAATTTTCTGCTTAACACTCATTATTCAGCTGTTTTCTAGGATTTTTATAAAATAGTTCTAACATTCCAAAAATTCCCATATTTTTACAGCAGGTGGCATTTATACCATAGAAATTTATATAATTTTTCCAAGTCCTAAATCTTTACCAATTAATCATAAATATTAATATACTAGGCTGCAGCCAGATTTACCGCTTTCTGACTGCAGTCCACGGAATAATTTATTTAAAAATCACTGATCGTCCAATTAACAAAATTCCAGTTGGAGTTGCCCGGAAATTTCCATACCTAGTTGCAGTACAAAAATCATGGCTCAACTCCCTACTGATTTTAAAATCTAGCTTGATAAACAACCAACAACATTTCAGAATTTTCACAGCTTTAGCTACTGAACTTGTTTAGCCCTTTAAAAATATCAAACGACTTCAGAAAATTATGAATCCAGCGCCGTTAGATTCCTTATTAAAATCTCTACGTTCTAGACATCAGAAAATCCGTTTTTTGACAACCAACGACCAAGTTACAGCCAGATGAAGTCGGCTGTAACTATTATTCAGCAACTGATTCAGCATATCTTTATCATAAACTCGTGTAATCCCGTTCATGCGATTAATCTAGGCGATCTAAAACCGATTTCTAATCCTAGATTAATACCAATATCTCATCCATGCAAACCCTAGTTCTTACTTCTAGTTATTATAGACAAAACACAGCCCATATGTATTCAGCTTTCAAACTCATTCCAACTCTCAATCTTGTATTAACAATCCGAAATTATACCGTCATGCGATCTGAGAACAGCAACACATATATCCGAAACAACTAGCCATTCAAACATGCATATAATATCCGAGACAACTAAACATTCAAGCATACATATAATCCGAAACAACTAAACATTCAAGGTAAACGAACCGTGATTAAACTAATGAATCCGGTGATCAAAGATTGCTTGCAACCGAGGAATCCGTGACCGAGAAAAGGATGTTGTCCGCGACTGGAAAGAATAGTGGGCTGTTTGTGATCGAGGAAGTGAGCAAGGGCTGAACTGGCGATCCAAGGAACAAGTAAAAGGGCTGTTTTGCGACTGAGGTGATGAAGGCTTCGGCTGCTGCTTGCTGCGACCGAAAGAAAAGAGCAGGAAAGCTGTTGCTTGCTGCGACCGAAAGAAAAGAGCAGGAAAGCTGTTGCTTGCTGCGACCGAGATGATGATGAGGGTAAGGCAGCCGACGGCAATGAAACTCTAGGGTTTTGTGTTGTATATAGAACATGCATGAGTGTTAGTATATATAGGCGCAAGGAGGGTGAGGGTTAAAAAGGGAAGGGTTACGGTTTGGGTTTGTATGCGGCCGCAAGGGAGCTTGGGTGATTTGGTTTGGGTCTTGATCATGTGGCCGAGGACTAAAGTTGCATGCTATGGGTTTCGGTTTGGTTTTTGATCTTATTGCCGAGACATGTTTGGGCTTGTTCTCGGTTTAAGTTTGTGGTTTGAACTCAATATATCCGCGGTTTTGAACTTGATCTCGGCCGAGAGTGTTTTGGTTTAGGGTTTAGGTTTTGATGTGTGTTGGATTTGATCTTGGCCGAGGACTTGAGTTAATGTTTAAAACTTGTTAACTCCTAGAGTCACAAAGAATCACTTTGGTTCGTGTCGCGGTTCGGTTCAGTTCGTGTACGTATCTACTCTAATGATTCAATTACTCAAACAATCACACAACACACAACACGTATTCATTTAATTCGTACACGTTCGTACACATAGCACGTAATTAGATTGACAAGTATTACGTTCCAGTTATCCGAAAAACCCGGATATCACAGTAACACCCCAAATTCCCTATACATATATGTATACTTATGATTCGAATTACGAACCTAGTTAGTGAACTATTAAAGTGTAACTAAAGAAAAACTAATAGGTCATAAGTTATAAACACCAAATATAAAGGGGTAAAAGTGACACAAATGGAAAAGAGAATGATAAAAAGAAAATTTAACACAAACACACACATCTCAGGTGTGTGTGTTCGACAGGAGCTAGAGAAGAAGGGGGAAAACCCCTTATCATCATAAAATCAGCAAAATTGAAGCAGCCCTCTTGATTAAATCTCATGCATGTCTTAAATTCTTAATCATCTAAGAACACTAGGACACAAGGTAAGAAGAATTTTATGTTTTGATGATTTTATATGAAATGGGTTTCTAAGAAATCCAAGAAGTTATATGAAATTAGAATGATAATCAATAAGAATCAAGCTGAAATTCTGGTACTTTGATGCTTTGATGAAAAACCCACTTGTAGTAGTTATGATATGAAGATGATGATGATGAATGTGAAATATTAGTGTAAGGATCCTGTATGATGCTACTTATAGTGATTATATGCTTAATAAGATCGATTTAATGTGAAAGTTTGATGAAATTGATTATAGATGGTGATTTTAACATGAACTAGTATGATTGTGCATAAAATTCTTGTACACTATGCTTTGTTTGTTGTATGCACACCAAGTGTTTGATGAAATGCCTTAAGTAGTAATTCTTATGTAAAAAAATGATGAATCTACATTAATATGAAGTTGAATGATTTACATTGGAGGAAAATGTGATTAGTTGATATGTAATGTAAATATGAAATTGAAGCATGGAATTGAAAGTATGAGTATGACATTGTATGTAACGCCTCGCGTTTTCGTAAAATTTTATTTTAGGAAATACGTGTCGTACCATTAAATTATTTATTTGTCCATTTTTATTATCATTATTATTTAGTTATTTATTCTTTTTATAAATAATAATAATAATAATAAACAAAATAAATTCGAAAGTTTTATGAAATTTGTATTTAAAAACGGATCTCGTAAATGCTATCGGGCCACTCAAAAACCTAGTAACAAGCTAACGGGCTTTGAGCCCAACACCTAAACCAATCTAAACCCTAACCTAAATAAAACCTAATTATACTTAACTATACACACACATCCTACAGACACACACACGCCGCATACTCACAACCCTCTGCCCCTCTCTCACCTCCATCACTGGCGCCGCAATTCCGGCCGGCGGCCAGCGACAGGTTCGTTTCTCCAGCCACACCCACTTGTCTCCTCACCTCACAACCCTATCTCCCCTCAACGCTGCTCGACAACGGCGGCAGCCGCGAGAGAGAGAACAGAGAGAACAAAGAGAGCAGAGAGACAAGAGGGAGAGAGATTTAAGCGTGGACGAGAGAGAGAGACTGCGGGGCCATCTTTCCGACGACGGCGATAGTCGCGTGCAGCGGCAGCGACGACGACGGTGATGTGCGACGATGGTGGCGGCGATGTGCAAACGCTAGCGGTGGGACGGTGTTCCTTAGATTGGTTAACAAGGTTTCGAGCTAGCTAACTCAGGTTGGGGTTCAACTTTGTTTCAGTTTTCGGTTGATACGGGTCTCGGTTCAGCAAGATTGGGTCTCGAATTAGGTTCGGCTTAAAGGGTTTTGGTCTTGAATCAATCGGTTCAACAGGTCGCCAGGTTTGGGTTCCAGTCTTGGGTTAAACTTGGTCCAAGTCGAGTCTCAGTTCAGGTCGTGTTTGGTTCAAGTTCGGGTGCGCGTCTGGTTTCGGGTCAGATTCAAAGGGTTCCAGTTCAGGTTTTAGGTTGACTCGGTTCAGATTTGAGAGTGTTTGTTCAGATTTTGGGCACAGATTTGTTTGGCTTCGGGTCAGCAGGTTCGAGTCTTGTGTCGGGGTTGCGGTTCAGTTACGAGTCAGCTTTGTTTTGTGTTCGGTTCGGTCAGTTTGGCCAACATCAGACTCGGATCGGTCCAACTCAATCAACCCACGACACGGTACACTTTTAACGCCACAGTCTTATTTATTTTTATATTTAACGTAAGCCTAATTCGAACCGGTACACTTATGGTCTATTACGTTTTAGCATTTGATAAAAATTTATATATATGTATAGTTTCGAATGTAACGCCGAACTCGAACCGACATTTCATAGTTATACATCGCTTTAACTTTACAAAACAAAAATATATATATGAATATTCGTATATTTTAGATAAATTATTGTTGAGTTTTGAAATTTTAAACGACGACGTGTGATGTCGGATCGTCCTAAAACAGGGGAAACTTTGCCCGTTTTTCGTCAATAAATGTATAAATATACATATATCTATTATACCTTTTCGTCAAAATATATAAATATATGCATATATATGTTACACTTTTCATTAATATATATATATATATATATACACATACATATATATAAATATATATATATATACACATATATATGTTATGCTATCTGTCATCATATATAAATGATTATCTTGTTTACGTCAAACTATATATACATATATATTCACTAAATATTCGCTACGCTAAAGAACACATCAAGACGCCAATGATGTTTTAAAATAAAAACAAGCGTATATTTATTCTAATAACGCGTCGACAACCCCTAATATTTATGGACCCTCGTTTGCCATGTGAGGTGCCACGGTGTTCCATCTTTCGACCGTTGACTCTCCATAGAATACTAAAGGACGCTTCGTAGAATGTGAGCATACTCGACCCCTTTTTAAACTTTAATGCATTTTGGGGTGCAACATGTATAAATTACAAAATTTATTTTAAACAAAATTAAATGTGTTCACAATACCAAATGTGCCATCAGTTACGCTTATATGAGTTATATGTGTTAGTTTAAACTCGTCTATACATGCTACTTGTTATGCTTGAGTTTGTTTATGCTTACTAGTTTTGACTTGTATTCTCATGATATCGTTATGCTTATAATACTATGCATGCTAGTTAAGGAATTCGATTATATGCTATTGTTATGCGAAAGTGGTCTACATATTCGTGCCATTCGACTTGAATATATACTTGTCACAATCAAAACAAACTTTTATACTTATAATTAATTTCAAACTAGTATGCTCGCCAATACTTTTGTATTGATCTATGCTTTTAATACATGTTGCAGGAATTTTGATGACACATGGAATCTAGTAGGATTGCCTAGAAACACATTTAAATTTAAATACTTATTGTATTGTATTTGTTTCAAACATGTATATCATTTCAATATCTTCTATTAAATCGTTATCAATGAAATGAAATTGTATTTGTTACGTGTCGGGATCTAAATTTTATATTATTTGATTTAAACTATGTAAAACGGTAATTATTAAACACTTGACACAATTAGCGTTATGAAGCCTCTTGCAATCTAGTTTTCGTCTCATCCCGATGTTTCCACCATCGGTTGGGGTGTGACATTGTAGGAGCGAAGGAAGAGGACACGAATCGATCCGGGTCGCAAGCAAAACAAGACAAAGGTAAGTTCGTATGAACTTCGTTTACTTTAATACAGTTCAAGATAACATTTTATTATATCGTTTTCAATCGTAAGTAGTAATATACTCACGGAAATTGATGAGTTGAGCTTGAAATATTTATTAAGAATGGAAAGGTAGAAGATACGCTAAACCCATTATCAACGGGGAAGAATGAATAAGAAGATTAAGGATAATTCTTTTTGGGTATGATATGATCCGTAGTT
Source organism: Scalesia atractyloides (assembly GCA_947069175.1). Lineage (NCBI taxonomy): Eukaryota > Viridiplantae > Streptophyta > Magnoliopsida > Asterales > Asteraceae > Scalesia > Scalesia atractyloides. Next base: position 8,490,802 of record CAMTDV010000022.1, read on the forward strand.
AATCAAACCAAAGAGAAAGAATTACTATTATAAGAATGAAATGATCATTGTGTGGGCTTGTTATGAACGGGTCAATTATTCCAAGTTTACAAATTTGCGGGAATGTTTCGGATATTGACCCAGAAGGAATGGAATGGATGAAAGGTTAAACATTAGAATGATATTGAATGGATGAAAGGTAAACTTGTTGAAGTATTGTTGTGAAACAAGTGAATTGGAAATACCAAGTATATTATAGAAGTATAAATAAGCTAACGGGTCATATGATATTTTTATAAGTGCTTACTAATTATGTCTTTCTTTTGAAATGTGAATGATAGGTAAATTGCATGCTTAGGAATGGCGCGCTCGAAACGAATACATCTTGAGGCCCTCTTTGCGCTTCCGGATATAATAAGTGATAAACGGGTCAAAAGTCCTTTTGTTGTAAATATTAACTAAATATTTTAAAATTTCCGTATGTAGGTTGGGTACTTATAAGTTGTCACGCTAGTTTTGGAAAAGTACTCATGTCGGATTCGTGTAGATGGTGTTTACTTAAACTAGCGAATCAGGGGCATTTTGGTAAGTTATGTAAATTTTGAAGGGAAGTTTTAAAAATTTAACGTTATTTTCGGACTTTTAACTTTGCTAAATTTTGGGCTTAACAAGTTGGTATCAAGGCTCAATCAAACGGAGCCGATCTAATGAGGCACGCGATGCTCAACTCGTATCCAACGAGGAACTGATGGACCTAACGTGAATGATTGCACGCAACTGTAAAAAATGTAAACACACATTACAACAAATAACATTACATAACACGTTAGATCATATAATGGTAATAGCACAAGTGTTTGGATAAACGAAATATGTAAATGACACATGATACACCCCAAAACATGAATAAAAAGGGGAATTTGTAAGGATTCACTCACAGTGGGTGCGTTTCTTGGAATTGATAGCGATAGCGCAAGATTTAGGATTTAACCACGAGAGAAACTAACCTGAATAATAAAGTAATAAATTGATAAATAAACAAATTTATTATTTGAAATCAATACTTTTAATTAATGATTTTTATTAGATTTTTAGGTGTATTTTTGTGGTGTTAATACAATTTTAAACTTTAAAAATCTTATTTTAAGCATTTTTAAATGGTTTTTAAATAATAATAATAATAAATAATAATAATATGGAAATAAATAGAATACAAATTTAAAAATATGTTGACCTTGTCAGGTCTGACCGGTCGGATTATGTTCGATTTTTGCAGTGTGTGAGGTTCGAACTCGTGACCTCTCGTATACGTGCACGCAGCTTTACCAACTGAGCTACGTGTCTAAACCAAAATAAACTTCATTTTAATTACTTATATATAAAAACTAGGTTTAATTTATATTTGTTGTTATTTAAAAAAAGATTTTATAATGATCAAACCGGTTATAACAAGCCGGATCGAATTCACGTCTCTCTGTTTGTGTGTGTGTGTGGCTAACCCGTTTGAATAATGAAATACATTAAATTTATATACATGTTATGAGTTATTCTGATCAAGTTTAAAAATGTTGGTTTTTATTTTAGAAGTCGGGGTGTGTGGATCGAACCTGAGACGTATGCTTTGTAATTGCACACAGTCCACCGCTGGACTGTGTGTCTAACCCATTTAAACCTTCAATTTTAATTATATTTGAACAATGATTGAACTTCATCTTTTTCATAAACAATACCCAAAACCCGACTGTTTATATATATCAATATGGATTTCTTAGATTTGATCAGTATACTTACAATCCCATAAATTAAAATTTAAAAGATAGATTTGTACCGAACAAATGAGAGTCGCTATTCCGACTAGAGATTCCAGGGGTCACTTTCGACAATTACCCAGAATTTTCCGCCGACAAAGAACTCCGGTGAATCGGGAATTGAACAGGGAGTTTGACTAAAGGGTTAAAGTGCAAGTGTGAGCGAATTCTGAATGATTGCAAGGTCACTATTTTGAAGATTAGCTCAAATTTTGCTTTCGGTTTTAAATCAAAATTTCAGTTATGAACTTAATTCAATCATAATTGATTCAATGATTGTGTTCAACACATTTATTAGGACAGTTTCTTCGGTTTCGGATCGTTCATAAAACAAGGTTTTATTAGATTTGGAGGTTACCAGTGTTTGCTCTTGAATTCGGATTTGAATGTTATTTTGTTATATATGTTATTTGATTTAAGTTTATAGCTGAATAGTGTGTGTAGCTCAGTGGTGTGGAGTGTGTGTGTGTGTGATGGGGACCCCGGGTTAGACACCTGGCTATGCCTATATATATACACACACATATATATACATATATATATATATATTTATTATTTTTAAGGTTTTAACTATATTACCCATTCTTTTATTGATTATTTTTTAATTATGAAATTTATTAACCATAAATACAAAAATTAATTAACACTAATAAGTAATTGCGTAACGTACTTTTAATAAATACATGAATTAATTAACGAAGCGGGCTTTCAAACCCGTTTTACATGAATGTTAAAGTATCTCCTACTTTTAGAAATTTCGTCCCGAAATTTAAGTAGTAGATGTAACTTGAAAAAATGCGGGTATTTTTCACGCGTTGAGTCTTTGCGTTCCCAAGTAAAATCAGGTCCTCGTTTTGACTCCCAACGTTCTCTGACAAAACTCTAAATATCTCTTAACAGAAAAGAGAGGTGTGATGTTTTGATTTAACGTTAGAGGTTTACATAACCAGGTGTAGTTTTGGATTTTGATTGAGGCGGTAACGTTCCTAGTAAGGATTGAATACCCTGCTATAGGAATCGCTTTTTGATGCCTAAGGTATAAAAGTGTGAAGTATTGATAAACAGAGTTGATTGACTGGATATGATCTCATGCGTAAGAGTTTTGAGAAAATTGATGCGTCGGAAAGATAGAGTTATAACACAAAACGAAATCTTCAACCATAACGTTATCCAAATTAAAATTTACACTACTTACACGGAACTTCTCATAACCTTCTAATAACGCTTTTGATCATTTGACAAGAATACTTATATATAGGAAGTACCAGCGGCGTATCCACCATATCCTTGTCAAATTTTCATTGGCTTTATCAGCAAGTCTCAATTAGTTCTATGTGACTCGTCCTAATATCTACAAAACATAAACAAACACAACAACAATAGTTTGAGTCTCAAATATGAGGAATACATGACTGAATGACGACGATACCTTTCTCGTGTGTTATGATGAACGGGTCAATCTATGAAAAAGTGAGACACGACCCAACTTCTTTAAATGATGAGATGAGGTGCGTTGTGATGTACGATGGCATGAAATTTTAAATAGATTAGTAGAGACATGAAATAAAACAATGATATCAATTAGCATTAAATTTATTTTGGATATGTAAATTCCCAAATTAAAACAGGGATATACAAAGATTGAAATTTATAGAGAACATTAAGAATAAATGGTTAGAGCGGAGTTTTGTTTCTTGGTGATGGAAGGCTAGTTGGGTTGCTCGTTTGCACCATTATTGGCTTCAACTGGATTGACATTGATGTTGTAAGCTCTTTCTCTCATTGGTGGAGGTGTTGGGTTTGCTTGATTTTCTTGGTTAACTGGGTTCGCTTGAGCTTGGGCGTTGATGATATTAACCAACCTAGGGCATGCGTTCTAAAGTGGGTAGGGTCACCACAATTAAAGCAAGCTCGAACATATGGAACTATGGGGTATTGAGGTTGTTGATAGGTTAGATCATGTGTTGGGTAGAGAGTGAAGCTTGGTTTTGGGGAGTGCGACGAGTTTTACTTAGATGACCATAACGCCCATAATTAGCACACAATCGACAGGGTATGGTGGGTTGGTGGTAATAAAAACAAGTGTTGCATTGAGGGTGAGGGCCAATGTAAGGTTTCTTATTTGGGTAAGCAGAGTTGGGTGCTACTTGAGTGATTGGGATAGCTTGGAGGGGTACGACTTGTGGAGCTGGTTGGCTGCTTTGAGTAACAGCGATATTTTGTCCGTCTCGCTTTCTCTTGGTAGTGAGTTGGGAAGATGATTCAGTTTGGGTTGAGTTTGAGGTTTCAGTTGGTTTTTATCTTTCTTCTTCTATTCCTTGAAATCTCCATTCCTAATGTGGTTTTCGGTGAGCTCTGCAGCTAGTTCCATTGCTGCTTTCAAAGTTGCAGGTGTAGTACTCATCACAGGGTCCTGAATCTTTGAAGGAAGACCCCGAATGTAGTGCTCGATCAAACGGTAGAGAGGGGTGAAACAATTTGGAACCATTTGATCAACTCAAGGAACCTCTTGTTACAGGTTATGTGATCTCCCTCTTTTTGCTTCAAGGAATAGAACTCATCTTCCAGCTTCTTAATCTCGCTTCTAGGGCAGAAGCGTCTTGTCATGAGTTCTCGAAGATCTTCCCAAGTTAGGGCTACTATGGCTTCGGCGTCTCTTCTGCCTTTTTTGGCATTCCACCAGGTTAATGCTACCCCAAATAGACGGCCAGTAGCATAACGAACTTTACGGTCATTAGGACAATCACAATTGAGGAATGTACTCTCCATTTCCTCAAACCATCGAAGGAGGGCAGTGACTCCTTCAGTACCTTCGTACTTTGGAGGGTCACATGAGTTGAAGTGCTTGTAGGTGCACTTGGTGGGGTTGGTGGGAGGATTAGCAACATTTTGACCTTCATGGTTGATTTGGTTGATGGGATTAGCGGCAAGGGTTTGTTAGACTTGAATTGCGATATTAGGAATCACGACTGCCATCTGTTGAGCTATTTGAGCAACCATGCGCTCGCCAGATTTTCCTGACCTCCTATCTGTCACACCCCGACCCGCAGCGGAAATGGTGATCGGGGCATGATTGGGTTTTCATCAAAGCTCATGACATTTACTATAAAGTTTCATATTTATTATTTCCTTTTAAAGGAGAACGTTACAATCAGCATACAAGTACAACATGTTCTATACATTTATCAAGACTGCATTATTTTTCTTCTAAGGCAATTTCCTACGTGTTCCTTGCTTCAACCTGTCCACCTGTATCATGTGTAAAAATAGGGTTTTGGGTCAACAAAAAGTTGGCGAGTGAATCTTATTTAAACATTTGAAAGGATTAGTTAGGTTGGTTATTTGGATAAAATTGTGCATAACCAAATATGAATAAACGTAAATGTAAATTTAATCACAAAACACATAATATCAATAAATGCACAAGCACACACACCAAATGAATGAACAATGAGATCAAGGCTCAATCAAACGGAGCCGATCGATTGAGGCACGCGATGTTCAACTCGTCTCCCACGAGAAACTGATGGGCCTAATGAATGTTTTGCACGCAACTTGACAAAATGTAAACACGTATCACAACAAACAATATTTACATCATAAGTTTAGGTCATATAATGGTAATGGCACAAGTTTGAATAAACGAAATATTTAGAGCGACACATGATACACCCCGAAACATGAATAAAAAGGGGAATTTGTAAGGATTCACTCACATTGGGTGCGTTCTTTTGATGACGTTGGATGCGCACGAGTTTTGGGATTTGATCGACGAGGAAAACTTACCTAAATAATAACGAAGTCGTTCGGTAAATAAATAGATTTTAATTCATAATCTTAGTAGGGTTTTTAGATTCATTTTTGTGAGTTTAAGGACGTTTTCTAACTTTAAAAATATTATTTTTAAGTATTTTTAATTGATTTTTAAATTAAATAAATAAATAAAAAGAAATAAAAATTTTGACGTTTTTGACCGTTGACCGGACCGTTGACCGTTGACCGGTCGGACTGTGGTTAAGTGTGCGCTGAGTGAGGTTCGAACCCGAGACCTCTCGTACGCGTGCACGCAGCTCTACCAACTAAGCTACGTGTCTAACCCGAAATATTCTCTGTTTTAATTATATATATATACTAATTAATTGTTATTTTTATTGGGTTAATATTAAAATGATTTAAAATGGCCGAACCGCTTTCAGGGACCCGGAGTCGAACTCGGGTCCTTCGGTTCGTATGCGCACAGCCCAACCATTTGGGCTGTGTGTCTAATCTGTTTATCTTACGGATTATATTCCTCTTATAAACATACTATGACTTGTTCTGATTCAGTTCTAAAAATATTGATTTTATTTCTGAAAGTCGGTACGTTGTATGATTCTAACTCGTGACGTGCGTTTATGTTTGCACACAGTCCACCGCTGGACTGTGTGTCTAACCCGGTTAATCATTCAGTTTTAGTTATACTTATACACATTTCGACTTCGTCTTCTTCATTTATAAAGACACACAACCAAGGTGACCGACTGTTATCGGTCATCTATCATATAATTGATTGAATTAAAATGGATAGAGAGGGTTACGGAATCGAATGTACCGATCAGAATGTTTTCTTCAGAATTCCGGCAAGAGTCGTCGGCTTTGATTTGTGACTTCCGTCTGAGTGAATCAATTAACAGTTTTGATCAACGAGTTGTGAAATTAGGTTACTAAACAAGGGATATCAGGGGGTTTAGATGATTGTACCGATTCACAGCAAGACTTCGAAATTTCCAGTGATTTTCCGGCAAGTGCAGAAATTCCCGGCAACGTTGTCTGAGTCGGATTCTGGTTGAACGATTTATGTTATTACTTGTCTAATAATGGATTGAAAACGAAAGAGTCGAGAAATTTACCGATTTGGTGTAAGTCTCGGTTTTCCGGCGAAAGTCCGGCGAATGCAGAATATCTCCGGCGAGTGCTAAAGCTCGAGAAATTGTGCGATTTTGAGCGAAAAGGTTACCAGAGGTTTGGGTGAGTATTTATAGAGAAGAAACAGAATGTATTGAGTCCGAATTTGGTCTTGATTCGTGGTCAATGTTTCTCCGACAGTTACGACTGGTATTGGGGGATTAGACATCGGTTATAACCGATGTCTAAGTTATTTCACGCGTTCAGTCAAAGAAAAACGGTCGGGATTTGCGAAATCGTCGGTATTTCCGGCGACTACGGATTGGGCGCGCTGATCTCAGGATTTGATTTCGAGTTTTATTTTAAGTATTAATTGTTTCAGTATATACACAAAAGATTCATGTGGCGGAGTGGTGTAGTGTTTGTTTGTTGGACTTGCTGACCCGGGTTCGATACCCGGCAGCTTCCTTTAATTTATTTCTTCACTTGTTTTTACTATTTATTAATTATAGTTTTTAAATTCTAAAATGTTTATTAATTATGTATTGTTTAAAATTAAAATGGACAATATATACGCAACGAAAATTATAATTGACTATTCGATTAATAAACGAAGCGGGTTTTGGAAACCCATTTTTCGACGGATGTTATAGTATCCCCTACTTTTAGAAATTTCGTCCCGAAATTTAAGTAGTAGTGGTATATTTGACTTGAAGGGAGGATGTTTTAATTTTGATGATTACATAATTAGAAGAGGGTGAGAGTTTAAATCTTATTTGAGGTGGTAACGTTCCTAGTAAGGGTTGAATACCCTGCTACAGGAATCGCTTTTTGATGCCTAAAGTATAAGAATGCGGAACATGGATAAACTGAGTTGATTGACTAGGCATGATTTTATGCATAAGAGTTTTGAGGGAATTGATATGTTTGAAATGATAAGGTAAGTATCATAAAATAAAAACTTCAACCATGATGATATTTAAACCTACACGGAACTTCTCATAACCTCCTGCTAATGCTTTTGATCCTTTGCCAAGAATACTTATATATAGGAAGTACCAGCGGCGTATCCACCATATTCTTGTCAAATTTTCATTGGCTTTATCAGTAAATTATGATCAGTCCTATGTGACTCTAAAACATAAACAAACACAACAACCAAAGCTTGAGTCTCAATTCTGAAAGGATACATGACTGAATGATGACAGTACCTCTCTCGTTTGTTATGATGAAGGGGTTAGTCTATGTAGAAGTGAGACACAACCCAACTTCTTTAAATGATGAGATTGAGATATGTCGAGATGTATGATGATATGAATGTTAAATCAATGAGTATAAAACAAAACTGTAATATAAATTTGCATTAAAATTTTTGGATACATAAATTCCCAATTTACAACTGGGATACGGAAAGATTGAGATTACATAAAGAAAACATTAAAACTAGACGATTGGAGTTTAGTCTTGATTCTTGGTGAGGAAAACTAGTTGGGTGATTCGTTTGGGCCGTTATTATCTTCAACAGGATTGGTGTTAATGTTGTAAGCTCTTCCTCTTGCTGATGGTGGAGCTGGGTTTGCTTGATTTGCTTGGTTAACTGGGTTTGCTTGAGCCTGGGCGTTTATGATGTTAACCAATCGAGGGCACGTGTTTCTAAAGTGGGTAGGATCGCCACAATTAAAACAAGCTCGAACATATGGAAACATGGGGTATTGGGGTTGTTGATATGTTTGGATCATGTTTGGAGTAGGGGGTGAAGCTTGGTTTTGAGGGGCACGACAAATTTTGCTCCAATGACCATAACACCCACAATTTGCACACAGTCAACATGGTACGATAGATGGATGGTGATAAAAACAGGTGTTGCATTGAGGGTGAGGTCCAATGTAGGGTTTCTTATTTGGGTAAGTAGAGTTGGGCGCTACTTGAGTAATTGGGACAGCTTGGAGGGGTACAGCTTGTGAAACTGGTTGATTGCCTTGGGTGATAGCAAAATTTTGTCCATCTCGTTTTCTCTTAAGAGTGGTTTGAGGAGGGGATTTGGTCTGGGTTGGGTTGGAGGTTTCGGTTGATGCTTTATCCTTCTTCTTCTCCTCCGTGAAGTCTTTATTTCGTATGCGGTTTTCGGTGAGCTCTGTAGCTAACTCCATTGCTGCTTCCAAGGTTGCAGGTGTGGTACTTATTACAGGGTCTTGAATTTTTGAAGGAAGACCTCGAATGTAGTGCTCGATCAATCGGTAGAGGGGAGTGAACAAGTTGGGGACCATTTGATTTAACTCAAGGAATCTCTTGTTGTATGTGATGTGGTCGCCCTCTTTTTGTTTCAAAGAATAGAATCATCTTCCAATTTCTTGATTTCGCTTTTTGGACAGAACCATTTTATCATGATTTCTTTCAGCTCTTCCCAAGTCAAAGTCATAACATTCTCAGCACCTCGCTTGGCCTTCTCTGTATTCCACCATGTAAGTGCTACTCCGAACAAACGACCGGTAGCATATCGCACCTTGCGATCATCAGGGGAGTCGCAATTGAGAAAAGTGTTTTCCATCTCCTCGAACCAATGGAGGAGAGCGGTGACACCTTCAGTACCTTCGTATTTTGGAGGATCGCAGGATTTGAAATGCTTGAAGGTGCATTTAGTGGCTTTTGGGGGAGGATTGACAATGTTTTGATCTTCTTGGTGGATTGGGTTGACGGGATTAGCGGTAAGGGCCTGTTGTACTTGAATTACGATGTTGGGTATTACGGCAGCCATTTGTTGAGCGATTTTGGTAGCCATGCGCTCGCGGGTTTTTCCTGATCTCATTTTTCTACGAGAGAGGCTAGAAGACATCTACAAGAAACACGTATCAAGAGTATGAGTTTGACGTTTTAGGGATCATGTGTCGTATTTAGACATAAAATAAATGAAGAATAATAAATTTACTACATTCATAGGATGTCTTGGGCTTTGCTCGTAATTGGGCCTTGCATGCCGCCATACTTCACCTTCGTAATCATGTGGGCCCCCATGATTACCGGGTCTTTCATATGGTTCGCATGTGTTAGCCTGGTAACATACACTAAAACCCGGAGAAAATCGAGAAATATGTATGTAACGTATGAAATTCGGAGTGCATCCAGGTGTGGACACGGTGACACCTCAAAGTGGGGTTAGTTCGAATGACGTTTGGTGTGGCATGCTTTGGCCTAATAGGTCCTTCGTACTCTCATCATTAGTCCCCACGTAGGCAAACTGGTCCGTTATATTGGATTTATACGAATGCCAACCTAGACAGGACGTTCCGACTACCGGTACTTGTACCCTTACAGTTACTACATGCCCGTCGTAGAACTCACTTTGATGAGTTGAAAATGAAAAATGCGACAAAATCTTGAATAAAGGAAATATGAGGATGATTTGAATATGTGAACTTTGAAATATGCGTGATGAATGTAGATGTAAGCATGTTAAGTTTGATAATAAGTATAACTCATTAAGTATCACACAAAATGCTAGTGGAAGTGTTTGCATGCATTTGTGTATGTAATAAATACGAAACAAATAAACATCATGAGTTTGCATGTAACCACATAAGCATTTAAAATCTAATCAACTATAGTATAGGCTTAAGGGTCTAATAACCTATCCTATATCCCTATAGTCAAAAGCTCTGATACCAATCTGTCACACCCCGACCCGCAGCGGAAATGGTGATCGGGGCATGATTGGGTTTTCATCAAAGCTCTTGACATTTACTATAAAGTTTCATATTTATTATTTCCTTTTAAAGGAGAACATTACAATCAGCATACAAGTACAACATGTTCTATACATTTATCAAGACTTCATTATTTTTCTTCTAAGACAATTTCCTACGTGTTCCTTGCTTCAACCTGTCCACCGTATCATGTGTAAAAATAGGGTTTTGGGTCAACAAAAAGTTGGCGAGTGAATCTTATTTAAACATTTGAAAGGATTAGTTAGGTTGGTTATTTGGATAAAATTGTGCATAACCAAATATGAATAAACGTAAATGTAAATTTAATCACAAAACACATAATATCAATAAATGCACAAGCACACACACCAAATGAATGAACAATGAGATCAAGGCTCAATCAAACGGAGCCGATCGAATGAGGCATGCGATGTTCAACTCGTCTCCCACGAGTAACTGATGGGCCTAATGAATGTTTTGCACGCAACTTGACAAAATGTAAACACGTATCACAACAAACAATATTTACATCATAAGTTTAGGTCATATAATGGTAATGGCACAAGTTTGAATAAACGAAATATTTAGAGCGACACATGATACACCCCAAAACATGAATAAAAAGGGGAATTTGTAAGGATTCACTCACATTGGGTGCGTTCTTTTGATGACGTTGGATGCGCACAAGTTTTGGGATTTGATCGACGAGGAAAACTAACCTAAATAATAACGAAGTGGTTCGGCAAATAAATAGATTTTAATTCATAATCTTAGTAGGGTTTTTAGATTCATTTTTGTGAGTTTAAGGACGTTTTCTAACTTTAAAAATATTATTTTTAAGTATTTTTAATTGATTTTTAAATTAAATAAATAAATAAAAAGAAATAAAAATTTTGACTTTTTTGACCGTTGACCGGACCGTTGACCGTTGACCGGTCGGACTGTGGTTAAGTGTGCGCTGAGTGAGGTTCGAACCCGAGACCTCTCGTACGCGTGCACGCAGCTCTACCAACTAAGCTACGTGTCTAACCCGAAATATTCTCTGTTTTAATTATATATATATACTAATTAATTGTTATTTTTATTGGGTTAATATTAAAATGATTTAAAATGGCCGAACCGCTTGCAGGGACCCGGAGTCGAACTCGGGTCCTTCGGTTCGTATGCGCACAGCCCAACCATTTGGGCTGTGTGTCTAATCTGTTTATCTTACGGATTATATTCCTCTTATAAACATACTATGACTTGTTCTGATTCAGTTCTAAAAATATTGATTTTATTTCTGAAAGTCGGTACGTTGTATGGTTCGAACTCGTGACGTGCGTTTATGTTTGCACACAGTCCACCGCTGGACTGTGTGTCTAACCGGTTAATCATTCAGTTTTAATTATACTTATACACATTTCGACTTCGTCTTCTTCATTTATAAAGACACAGAACGAAGGTGACCGACTGTTCTTGTTTAAATCGGTCATCTTTCATATAATTGATTGAATTAAAATGGATAGAGAGGGTTACGGAATCGAATGTACCGATCAGAATGTTTTCTTCAGAATTCCGGCAAGAGTCGTCGGCTCTGATTTGTGACTTCCGTCTGAGTGAATCAATTAACAGTTTTGATCAACGAGTTGTGAAATTAGGTTACTAAACAAGGGATATCAGGGGGTTTAGATGATTGTACCGATTCACAGCGAGACTTCGGAATTTCCAGTGATTTTCCGTCGAGTGCAGAAATTCCCGGCAACATTGTCTGAGTCGGATTCTGGTTGAACGATTTATGTTATTACTTGTCTAATAATGGATTGAAAACGAAAGAGTCGAGAAATTTACCGATTTGGTGTAAGTCTCGGTTTTCCGGCGAAAGTCCGGCGAATGCAGAATATCTCCGGCGAGTGCTAAAGCTCGAGAAATTGTGCGATTTTGAGCGAAAAGGTTACCAGAGGTTTGGGTGAGTATTTATAGAGAAGAAACAGAATGTATTGAGTCCGAATTTAGTCTTGATTCGTGGTCAATGTTTCTCCGGCGGTTACGACTGGTATTGGGGGATTAGACATCGGTTATAACCGATGTGAAGTTATTTCACGCGTTCAGTCAAAGAAAAACGGTAGTGATTTGCGAAATCGTCGGTATTTCCGGCGACTGCGGATTGGGCGCGCTGATCTCAGGATTTGATTTCGAGCTTTATTTTAAGTATGAATTGTTTCAGTATATACACAAAAGATTCATGTGGCGGAGTGGTGTAGTGTTTGTTTGTTGGACTTGCTGACCCGGGTTCAAAACCCGGCAGCTTCCTTTAATTTATTTCTTCACTTGTTTTTACTTTTATTAATTATAGTTTTTAAATTGTAAAATGTTTATTAATTATGTATTGTTTAAAATTAAAATGGACAATATATACGCAACGGAAATTATAACTGACTATTCGATTAATAAACGAAGCGGGTTTTGGAAACCCGTTTTTCGATAGATGTTACACTATCTCCTCGTGAGTGTCTAGAAGACATCTATAGGAAATATGTAACGAGATTATGAGTTTGTCGTTTTAGGTGTCATGTGTCGTATAAAAGATTAACATCCACAATACAAGTGAGAGAGAAACAAATTCACTACATCCATAGGATGTCTTGGGTTTTGCTTATGTTTGGGCCCCCGTATGTCTCCCATACTTTGGCCTAGGTAGTCATGTCGGCCCCCATGACTACTGGGCTTTGTAGGGTTCACATTGGTGTTGGCCTGTTAACACTTGCGCCACCCGAATGAAAATCGTAAAACATGATTGCAAGGTATAAGGTCGGAGGGTGTCAAGGTGTAGACACAGGGACAACTCAAAGTGGGGTTACTTCACACGACGTTTGGTGTGGCATGCTTTGGCCTAATAGGTCCTTCGTACTCTCATCGTTAGTCCCCAGGTAGGCAAACTAGTCCGTTATATTGGATTTATACGAATGCCAACCTAGACAGGACGTTTTGACTACCGGTACTTCACCCTTCCAGTTACTACATGCCCGTCGTAGAACTCACTTTGATGAGATTGAAAAATGAAAACATCACAAAATCTTGAATAAGGAAATATGAGAATGTTTTAGATATTGAAACGTGCGTGATGAATATATATGTAAGCATGTTATGTTTGACAATATGTATAACACATTAAATATCACCCAAAATGGTAGTGGAAGTGCTTGCATGCATTTGCGTGTGGAATAAACAAGTAAATATCATGAGTTCGCATGTAACCAAATAACACATAAGCAATTAAAATCTAATCGACTATAGTATAGGCTCTAAGGGTCTAATAACCTATCCTATATCCCTATAGTCAAAAGCTCTGATACCAATCTGTCACACCCTGACCCGTAGCGGAAATGGTAGTCGGGGCATGATTGGGTTTTCATCAAAGCTCATGACATTTACTATATTAAAGTTTCACATTTATTATTTACAATTTAAAGGAGAAATCTCAACAAACATACAAGCACAACATGTTCTGACATAACATTCATGAATTCTTTATTTCTCTTCTAAGGCAAATTCCTATGTGATCCTTGCTTCGACCTGTTAACCTGTATCATGTGTAAAATAGAGTTTTTTGGGTCAACAAAAGTTGGCGAGTGAATCTCATTTCAACATTTGAAAGAAATAGTTATATTGGTTATTTAAATAAAATTGTGCATAAACCAAATATGAGTACACGCATATGTAAATCTAACCACAAACCACATAATATCAATCAATATACACACAAACATGACAAATGATGAACAATGAGATCAAGGCTCAATCAAACGGAGCCGATCTAATGAGGCACGCGATGTTCATCACGTATCCAACGAGGAACTGATGGGCCTAATGTTAATGATTGCACGCAACTGTCAAAAATGTAAACACACATTACAACAACTAACATTACATAACACGTTAGATCATATAATGGTAATAGCACAAGTGTTTGGATAAACGAAATATGTAAACGACACATGATACACTCCAAAACATAAATAAAAAGGGGAATTTGTAAGGATTCACTCACAGTCGGTGTGTTTCTTAGAATTGATAGCGATAATGCACGATTTAGGATTTAACCACGAGAGAAACTAGCCTAAATAATAACGTAATAAATCAATAAATAAACAAATTTATTATTTGAAATCAATACTTTTAATTAATGCTTTTTATTAGATTTTTAGGTTTATTTTTGTGGTGTTAATACAATTTTTTAAACTTTAAAAATCTTATTTTTAAGCATTTTTAAATAGTTTTTAAATAATAATAAGGAAATTAATAGAATAAAAATTTAAAAATATGTTGACCTTGTCTGGTCTGACCAGTCGTATTATGTTCGATTTTTGCAGTGTGTGAGGTTCGAACTCGTGACCTCCCGTATACGTGCACGCAACTCTACCAACTGAGCTACGTGTCTAACCCGAAATAAACTCCATTCTAATTACTTATATATACAAACTAGGTTTTAATTTATATTTTGTTGTTATTTAAAAAAGATTTTATAATGATCAAACCGGTTATAACAAGCCGGATCGAACTCGCGTCTCTCTGTTTATGTGCACACAGCCTAACCAGTTGGGCTGTGTGTCTAACCCGTTTGAATAACGAAATACATTAAATTTATATACATGTTATGAGTTACTCTGATTAAGTTTAAAAATGTTAGTTTTTATTTCAGAAAGTCGGGGACGTGTGTGGATCGAACCTGAGACGTATGCTTTGTAATTGCACACAGTCCACCGCTGGACTGTGTGTCTAACCCGTTTAAACCTTCAATTTTAATTATATTTGAACATTGATTGAACTTCATCTTCTTCATAAACAATACCCAAAACCTGACTGTTATATATATCAATATGGATTTCTTCGATTTGATCAGTATACATAAAATTCCATAAATTAAAATTTGAAAGATAGATTTGTACCGAACAAATGAGTCGCTATTCCGACTGGAGATTCCGGCGTCACTTTCGGTAATTACCCAGAATTTTCCGCCGACAAAGAACTCCGGCGAATCGGGAGTTGAACAGGGAGTTTGAGCAGAGGGTTAAAGTGCAAGTGTGAGCGAATTCTGAATGATTGCAAGGTCACTATTTATAGTTGAAGATTAGCTCAAATTTTGCTTTCGGTTTTAAATCAAAATTTCGGTTATGAACTTAATTCAATCATATCTGATTCAATGGTTGTGTTCAACACATTTATTAGGACAATTTCTTCGGTTTCGGATTGATCATAAAACAAGGTCTGATTAGATTTGGAGGTTACTAGCTTTACCAGTGTTTGCTCTTGAATTCGGATTTGAATGTTATTTTGTTATATATGTTATTTGATTAAAGTTTATAACTGAATAGTGTGTGTAGCTCAGTTGTGTGGAGTGTGTGTGTGTGTGATGCGGACCCCGGGTTCGACACCCGGCTATGCCAATATATATATATATATATATATATATATAGGGGAAGGTTCATTTGAGAAGAAATTTAATGTGAGAAGAAAAAGAAGAAATGACATAATAGTAAAACATTAAATAGTTTATAACACCTCTCATTAATTATGTTATTTCTCATTAATAAAGTAATAACATTTTATCCTACACATTTCAAAATTTATCCTACATATGTATTACATTTACCGGAATTTTGTCTACCCACATGTAAATTCACCCAACACATTTCAAAATTTATCGTACACATACTAAAATTTATCCTACACATGTTGAAAATTGTCCTACACCATAAATTATTTTATCTTGAAAGTTTATATGAAAAAAATGAGTTACAAGTTTAATTAATTTGCTAATTAATGACAATTATAGATTTACCTATATGTCATTTTTCATAACATTAAATACACACATTAAATGAAGTAAATGGAGAATTTCTATTGGTTTAAAAGTTATTCCTTTTATTCTTACAAAAATTTTCTTCTCATTTGCACTCTCCACTATATATATATATATATATATATATATATATATATATATATATATATATATATTATTTTTAAGGTTTTAACTATATTACCCATTCTTTTATTGATTATTATTTTAATTATGAAATTTATTAACCATAAATACAAAAATTAATTAACAATAATAAGTAATTGCGTAACGAACTTTTAATAATACATGAATTAATTAACGAAACGGTTTTTGAAACCCGTTTTACACGAATGTTACTTATGGGGCCCAATACGGAGACCGAGACATTATTTACTGACACACCACTTATGAACCTATGAAGGAGTTATCCCAACTTGTGGGTAAAAATATTTTTAGCATTCGTATCCGTCAGGTGTATGCCTACACCCCGTGCTTTTGTCGTGGCCATTAATAACTTAAATGAGCCGAGGATATCCAGGACGCGGTCGTTAACCCCCAATGTTTAAGTTATCAAACAAAACTGATCAAAACGGAACATGTAGATTACTAGCCACAATCCGGCATTCGATTAACCAAGCGGTAATAATTTACCGTAACCCAAGCCCGTATAGGGAAAATAAGTTAAGAGTATTTACCTGAGCAAGTACTTGACTTAAATGCAAGTTTATATTAACTCAGTCGTTTAATCAATAGATTGGTGCAGATAGCATTTACAGAAGGCTTCTAGTCTTGAATAATGGCATAAGCTAACCAATTAGAATGCTAACGGTCCTATTTAAGTCATAGAATTAGACCGGCTAGCTTAAAGGATCAAAGCGGTACGACACGCTAGATTAAGCGATGACCAGATATAATGTAGTTTATACCCAACAAGTACTATGACTTGTATGATATGGGTAAACAATTAACATTCTCGAATTTGAAATTAAAATTATAAGGTTAAACCCGTTTCGATTAATTTTCGTAAACTAGTTACATATGCTCAACCGTACGCATATAAGCGATATAGGGTAACTAGATGAGTTATGCATAAGTTCTATATGTCATTATACTTTAAATAAGTTGTAATATTTGAAGGATGTCAACTAATATGCCCGTTGAGGTTTTAAAACGAAATTACGCCTTATTAGGCGTTTTTGACTATTTATGTGACGTTAAAAAGGAACTTGCATATATTCTGATGTTATGATCATAAACATTTTGGAAAAATACTAAATTTCTGATATTATCATTAAAGTATCACACATAAGTGTGGTTTAGGGTTTAGGACCAAACTATGCACCGAAAGGGCATTTAGACTTTTAAAAGCATAAATTACGATTTATAATAAAACTTAGTTTATGATTAGAAAAATAACATCATAATATGTTATTTATATTAACATATCAGTAGGTAATTTATTTGCAAGTTCATTGTTGATTAAAAACCATGTTTATGTAAAAAGGGCATTTTAGTCAAAGTTTGATATTTAACGGAACTTGTGCGTAAACTCAGATTATGATTATGATCATGTAATATAACCTCAGAGGGTTATGCTTCATTGTATTACAATCATAATGCAACTATAAGTCAGTAGTAAACTAATCTAAGTCGGGTCAGAATCGAAAGTCAAAGCAGAAGTCAAACTTCGTGACTTTCGGTTGCGAACCGATTCTAGGACGTAATTTGATGGATCGAACATGTTCTCACAAGTTCTAATAATTATTACCATATTTTTTAAGTGTCAAAAACATATTTATAACATGTATAAACTCATATTATAATATTTAAAATCTGACCCGTTTGACTTTTTAAAACATAAACTTTGACCCGTCAATTGACCTAGTAAACATGATTCTTAGGAGGTGCCCTTTTAAGGGATTAATACCTACCTAATTATGATCACTTAGCCACATTCATCTTGAGCAATGGCTAGACCATAATGGTTTTAACTGAAAGTCAAAGCATTTGTTGAAAATGCTTGACTTTTGGCAATTAAAAGCCTATAAAAGAAAAGAGTGTAGGTCCCCTAGTCCGTATGGATCTTCATAGAATCGTCTATCTAATCGAGTGTGGAAGCCTTTAGATCAGATTTCACAGAAACAAAAAGAACACAAACATGAACACGAACAATTTCCTTCAAATAGTCTTCTATTGATTATCTAACACAATGTGTTTACAACCAATTCAAGACTCTCTCTAAACCAGCAACACCAGTAACTGAGCAACAGAAATAGCAACCTAAACCCTAATGCAAACCTCCCTGTATATAGAGACAGATTATACAACTGGGCTAGGGTTTCCTACATGGACTGCTAATGGGTTTAAAGCCCAATTCGCCTACCATGTGCTATTTAGTGTCTAGTTCAGCCCAATTACTTCTAATTAACTATTACAAAAACTAAACCCGCTTACCGTTTATCATTTTACTGATTACAAGATATCCAAATGCCAAATCTAAGCTGTTGTCACAAATATGCACCAATAAACTCCCCCTTGACAATAGCTTCATAAAATAACTTAGTCTTCAGTCTTCTTGCAATCTTCAGTATCATTGAAAAACGTTGGTCTTTGGATAGCTTCAGCTTTAATAGCTTCTGTCAGTAACAGACTCCCCCTAAGCTGATATATCCAATCACCAAATCTTCTAAATCGTTAGCGTTTGAGTAAACTCTAGTTTAGTACGTGCATAGCAATCTTCAAGCTCTTCAACTTTGTTTGCAATGTAGAAAGGAGGTTCTACCATACATCCAATCAAACTCCTCTTCACCAAACTTCTCAGCAACACACTGCTACAATCTGTATACTATAAAACAAACATCTCGAGAAACCATAAGAATTTTTCAACACAAGTTAAACAAATTATTATTATTCAAGAAATAGTAAAACTGTATCACAGATTAAGCACTTCTCAACTCAAACCACATACTCAAAATTTTAAACACCATGAACCTGCAAGATCTAAAAATTTTGAACTCACCTTCTAACATCGTCTCCCCCAATCGGTAACTCCTCCTCCTTGAACAACCATATTATACAATAAGAATATACAAGAAAATGAAATATTTTTGGATTTTTATATTTTCTGAAAGCAAATAAATAACAAAATAATAAACACTCTATTTTTGTGAGAGTCACCGTTAAGAAGATCATATCAGCAACATCAAACTGTTTTCACACTATCTGATTAATCTATATACAATATTCATGAAAAGAAGTTCAAGACGATTACCAGGATTGTATATCCACTTAAACAAAACACATGAACATTTCAAGTACCATTACCTAGTGATATGTTTAGATAATTTATACTAATATACTAGTGTCTCCCACTTCAGGACATACCCCCACGATCAAGGTATGCACAAAAATTCATCGTAGTAGGTGAGTATACCAAAATTCATCCTTTTTAATTTACAATGTTAGATAATTGGTGATCAGGTCAGTACTTTCGTACAGCAAATAGACCAATATCCAACGAGGGTTATGACAAATACCAAATTTTGGTATGAATAATGCAATTTGCACATATGAATAACTCTCTAGGAAAGCTTCTTCAATTTTTGGGATTTGGCATTTTAGCTCTTTTAAGATATCCTGGTTGTGCCTAGGTCAGCATATATCTGGATGCAGCAGAAGGACAACCTTGATACCCCAAATGAAATAACGATATAAAGACCTAAAACCTCAGATTTTGGCAATCTATCAACGCAAGATTTAAGGTTATAAAACTATACGCCACTGATATGTTACCCACTCATACACAGTCTATTGTATTTGTATCACCAAGGTAAGTTGATTATTTCATGCTTTTTGCCTACTGGTACATCATATGATGAAGCTGCTATCACACTTAAGCAATTTTAATTGTAATTTCAGTGCGACAGTCTAACTTGCTGATGTACTATCATTTCTTCTTTCACACAGTGACAAACTCATTTATGATTTTCTATTTTTTATGTTGTTGATTTTTGAAAAACAGTAAATCTATTTACAGAATTCTTATGGAAAACTTTAAACTTTTCAACTTACTCCCCCTAAACTCACGCACTAACTAAAACTCCTTTTGGCTTAGGGAAATTTCTCCCCTAAATTTTTGTTTTTATGGAGTAAAGTCTTAAAAAACAGAAATTTAAATACAAACAGACTCCCTCTTCAACCTGACAAAAGGTTTTTCACTTTTAGTAAACCAGTATCTAACACAGAAGTAAATAATTCGTTACCATGTCTAACCTACTATTCACCCCAGATGATTTACAGGAATAACCACTGTTAAACACATCAACAGTCCTTCTTGGTCATCCTGCACCCATTCAACAACTTAGTTAGACTAGGGGACCCAAGCCTTAAAGGTCTTGGGTCATCCAGATTCATCAACCACTGGAACATCCATCCAATATCCATCACACCCTACTGGTGTTTTGGATGTCTTCCAAGTTGTTGGACACGATTTATAATTTTCACGAGATCTTTGATCGCAGAGAATTCCAATAAACTCTCGGATTTTCCAACCTTTGAAAATTATTATCTCGAAACCTTCTTCTCCCATTATCATAATCTGATCTTTGAAAAATTTTTGGATTGTTTTGAACATTTGAGTTACTAAAACCCCTATATTCGTTTCTTCTTTGAAAGTTTCGATTACCAGAAGTTTGGTATCGATTTCGATATCTAAAATTTCTACTTTGAAAAGAATTTGATTGGCCATTATCATGATATGATTTAGGAGAAGAGTTTCTTGAACCTACAAATCTTCTTGATGTTGAAGGTTTAGGTTGAAATCTCGGTTGATTTGTCTGAAAACTGGATTTAACATTTTTATTTGAACCAACCTGATTTCCATCCTTAACCACAACCTCAGCCTCTGCTTTCTACCCATTTTAAAAGGACAACAACTAGCCACATGTCCTTTGTTGTGACATTTAAAACAAGATCTTTTCTTAAAAACTTTTTTTCGGTTAGATCTCTTTTTAAATGTTTTGACTGTTTGGTCTTAGTATCATCATCCACTTTATTAGGTGTACTATTAGAACTAACAGATTCTTTCAAAGAACCTGGACTATTAGGTATATAAACTGTTATCAGATCCACTATAGCTGGTATAGTAGGAACAACATCTGTTAGCTCATATTCATTTGGTAAAAATGAGTATTCCTGATCCAAAGAAGATGAAGCTTTACTAAGCCCCACTTTCGTTTTATCACTACTCCTTTTCAAACCTTTCTGAATTTGAGTACTGACTAACGAGGATTTTCTAACTTTGTCTAACTTTTCATGAAGTTCAACAATTTTAGCCTGTGCACCAGCCAATTCTGTGCACTTTTCCGAAAGCTCGTTAGTTTTATCTTTCACAGTTTCACGAGCCAACTCACTGATTTGTAACAATTCATTGACTTTGCTTGTCAAACTGTTGTTTTCTTGTTCATTTGATTTGAGTTTGTTTAAACTATTTGACTCACTTTTACTCAAAAGAACATTTGACTATTTCTGATTTTCTAATTCAGCTAACAGAGTTTTGTTTTGCTCCGATAGTTTGACAACTTTACCTTGTAGTTCAGTGCAATTATGACAAGTTTGACTTACTTTTTGTAATTGTACCTGTACATCTGCTGTAGGCTCATCAGTATCATCCATGCACACTGTAGCACTTCCCTCCTTGACCTTCATTTTCTCCTTCTCAGCTTCCTTCTTCTCTTCTTTCTTAGTAGCTGTTTCTTCAATCCTCACAGCTCAAGACTCAGCTAAACATGCTTGTTCACAGGTACTTTGTGTTGAAAAACTCTGATAACGTTTTCCTAAAGCTTCCCACAGCTCTCTAGACGATCCATACCTACTACAAATGTGTTTCATATCTGTGGCAAGGACATCTTTATCGCTGCTAAAGCTTTCTTCTCAGCATCATACATCTGTTTCTCAGAGTCTTCCATCTTCTCATATGAAAGTACCAAAATTCTCCTGGTAACTCGACGTGTGGGAGAAATGTACCCATCGATCATTCAATTCCACATCTTAGTATCTTCACTTTGAACCGAAGCCTCAAACTTCATCTTCCAGTCTACATACTTTTCAGCATTTATCAGCTTTGGCCAGTTTTTAACACCCTCACTGAGATTGTTCAATTTGACCATCTTTAATACGCAGCTAACAGTTTAAATGGATTTTGGTATACCTGTGTCAAAACCCAAATCTAACCTCTCTTTTGGTCCTTCTTCGTGTTTTACCGTAACCGTACCGTTAAAAACGTTCAAAAATTTGTCCGAAAAGTGTGGTTACCAAATTGTACTGTTAAACTAATCTCGACGATACGAATCCAATGATGTATATTCTCCGATAGTGATTTTAGGAATTTTCGAGCCTTAAAATCACACGAATGATTTTTTTTGCCCTAAAAATCACACGAGTCTAACCATGCAACCGGTTTGTCAAGATTGTTTGTGGATCAAATTCTATGTTCGAATATGTTTAACTTCGGTTACATCAGCTGGTTTCCACCTTTTTGTGTATAACTCGGAACAGTATCAAATCCAGAATAGTAACTCGGATAGTAAATCCGAGATAGGAATCCTGAACAATAATCCGAATTCCTAATCCGAAATGGTGATTCGGAATAGTGATCCGAGATGAAATCCGGAATGCACTGTTCTGATCCGAAATAGAACCTGGAATAGACTATTCTGATCCGAGATGGAATCCGGAATAGTTCTGATTCGAGATGGAATCCGAAATACACTTCTGATCCGAAATGGAATCCGAGATGGCTTTTCTGATCCGAATTGCACATTCTGATCCAAAATGCAAGTTTTCCAGATCCGAATTGCAAGACTGATGATCCGAAATGCAGAATTCTGATCCGAAATTCAAGTCTTCAATCCGAATTGCTTCACTTTTGATCCGAAATGCCTTTCTTCAATCCAAAATGCCTGCTGTTAATTCGGAACAGTACCAGAAACCCTAATTTAGCCGTCACAAACTCTAAAACAAGCCTCCAAAACGTCCAAAAATTCAACTTTTTCTGCTGTCATGATGCTGAACCGAGCAAAATCAAGAGCCGAATGCTCTGATACCAATTGTAGGTTCCCTAGTCCGTATGGATCCTCACAGAATCGTCTATCTAATCTAGAGTGTGGAACCTCTAGATCAGATTTCACAGAAACAACAAGAACACAAACACGAACACGAACAATTTCCTTTAAACAGTCTTCTATTGATTATCTAACACAATGTGTTTACAACCTATTCAAGACTCTTTCTAAACAAGCAACACCAGCAACTGAGCAACAGAAACAACAACCTAAACCCTAATGCAAACCTCCCTATATATAGAGATAGGTTATACAACTGGGCTAGGGTTTCCTACATGGATTGCTAATGGGTTTAAAGCCCAATTCGCCTACCATGTGCTATTTAGTGTCTAGTACAGCCCAATTACTTCTAATTAACTATTACAAAAACTAAACCCGCTACCCGTTTATCATTTTACTAATTACAAGATATCCAAAGACCAAATCTAAGTTGTTGTCACAAATATGCACCAATAAAGAGCAGATATGGAACACTTACAAGTGATCCAAGAGGAAGTTTAGAACTTAAAGGGATGCTCCTAGATGACTAGGAACTTCCAAGAGTGTATTAAGAGAGGAGAATGGGGAATGAGCAAAGAATGAGTGACTTTGATTGTATATTTATAGTGAAAGAGGGTGTGTGTGGATGAAGTCAGGTGTTAGAGGTGTTGTAGGATTATCACAAGTGTCTATAAAGGTGTCAAGAGCTACAATATTGTGGCAATTTACAGGAGAGGTGGCATCTTGACAAAAATTTGGGGTTTTTACACATTTAGCCCCTCAAAAATAGTTTTATGGATTGCCATGAATTGTCCCTTGACTTATATTCAATGACAAAATGACTCAATTTAGTTCTTTTCATTCAATACGTGATGTGTTGAAGAAGAGTGTGAATAACCGAACGTTAAAGAGTGTCACACTAGGTGCTTTTGTGACTTGTTCGTAGTTACTAGCTTAGAATATGATCAGTACGGATCCTTATGGTTTTAAAGGTTAATTTACCTAAATCAGTAAAGTTAAAGGTTGGGTGGTGATGTGTGATACTTAAGGATGGTGAATCAAAAGATATCACCTTAACCGGGAGTCACTCGGGTCAAAAAATGACTTGGTTATGCAAGGAAAACGAAATAATAAAGTCTTGGGACCTTCGGGTTATTAGTTGAAAGTTAAAATGACGAAAAAGTGAAGTTCTAGAGGCCCTCTATAGGCTACAATCATCAGATCGTAGCTTACGGTTAGTTTAGACTCAAATAAGTGAGCCTGGACCGAAGCTTATGGTCCTGGACCGTAGGCTACGGTCAGGTTAAAAAAATATTATTTTTTAGACACGTTTGAGTAGTTGAGTGGCTAACTTATTTGAGGCATCATCCAAAGGTACGTACACGTGTCGGTATAATACCGGATGTGAATATTACTAGGTGTTACATCCTCACCCCCCTTAAAAGAAATCTCGACCTCGAGATTTTAAGATGAGGGTATTTTTGTTGCATAGTGGACTCAACCTCCTATGTACTCGGGGCCGCGACAGGCATCCCATTTAACCTTTACAATAGGTATAAATTTCCTTCGGAGCTTTTCAACCTGTCGGTCCTTGATCGAAATTGGTTTCTCAATGAACTTCATGCTTTTATCAATTTGCACATCTTGATGTGACATTGCTAGTGACTCATCGGCTAGACATTTCTTTAGATTAGATATGTGGAACACATCATTGATTCCATAGAGCTCCTCAAGCAGCTTAAGCTTATATGCTACAGAACCGACACATTCGATTACCTCGAATGGTCCAATATATCTCGGGCTCAACCTATCCTTCTTTCCGAAGCGCATCACACCGTTTTAGGGTGATACCTTCAACATAACTTTGTCTCCTATTTGGAACTTAAGAGGTTTTCGCCTCTTGTCTACATAACTTTCTGCCTATCACGGGCAGCTTTGAGATGATCATGGAATTTGTATTATGTCATCCGTGGTCTCTAGGACAATTTCAGGTCAAGACAGTTGGGCTTCCCCAACTTCAGCCCAACAAATAGGCGTTCTACATTTTCTCCCATACAAGGCTTCAAAAGGAGCAGCCTTGATGCTTGTATGATAACTATTATTATAAGAGAATTCTATTAAGGGTAACTGGTCATCCCAACTTCCACCTAAATCAATCACACGTGCTCTAAGAATTTCTTCCAAAGTCTGAATAGTATGCTCACTCTGTCCATCTGCCTGTGGATGGTAAGCCGTACTAAAGTTTAATCTTGTGCCTAAAGATTGTTGGAATCTTTTCCAAAAGTAAGATATAGATCTAGTATCTCTAGCAGATACAATAGATACTGGCACACCATGTAGGGAAACAATCTCGTCCACGTATATCTTTAATTGGCAAGAAATGTGTTGACTTATTCTACCTGTCCACAATGACCCATATCGTGTCATTACCACGTTTGGTTTTACGTAACTTGGTAATAAAATCCATAGTTACCATTTCCCATTTCCAAGTGGGAATCTCAAGCTGTTGTAGAAGTCCTGACGGTTTCTGATGTTCGGCTTTAATCTACGAACACGTTAGACACTTAGCTACGTACGTGGTTATGGATTTCTTCAAACCCATCCACGAATAAGTCTTCTTTAAATCTTGATTCATCTTGCCACCACCTGGGGATCTTGAATTATGTGCTTCCTGGAGAATTAGATCTCTAAGTCCACCAAAGATTGGAACCCCAAATCTGCCATTAAATCTAAGGATTTCATCTTTTCCAGGCACTAACTGATCAACTGTTCCGCGTAATCCTTCATTAGAAATATTAGTCTCTAATAGGGCTTGCTTTTATATATCTAATAGCTTCTCATTCAAGCAATTTCTGAGCTCAATGCTCTTAGCGTTAATCCTAATAGGCTTAACCCTTTCTCTACGACTCAAGGCGTCAACAAGGACATTTGCCTTGCCGGGATGATAGTGAATTTCGCAATCATAATCATTAATTGTTTCCATCCAGCGGTGCTGTCGCATATTCAAATCCTTTTGATTGAACAGATGTTGGAGATTCTTATGGTCAGTGTATATAATACACTTTGTGCCATATAAGTAATGTCCCCACAACTTAAGTGCAAATACAACAACACCCAATTCCAAGTCATGGGTAGTGCAATTCCTTTCGTGTACCTTTAATTGTCGTGATGCATAAGCAATCACTTTGCCTTTTTGCATTAGCACACAGTCCATGATAGTGTGCGAGGCATCACAATAAATGGCAAAATCCTCAATACCCTCAGGTAGAGATAACACAGGAGCATTGCTCAACTTGTGTCTTAGAATTTCAAAAGATTCTTGTTGTTTTGGACCCCAGTCAAACTTTACATTCTTACGGGTCAAGGTAGTTAAAGGAGTGGCTATCCTCGAAAAGTTCTCAATGAACCTCCTATAATAACCGGCCAATCCTAAGAACCTACAAATTTCCGATGGAGTTTTTGGTACTTCGCAATTCATTATGGCTTCTATCTTGGCGGGATCCACTTGGATACCACGCTCGCTTACAACATGTCCAAGAAACTAGACTTCTCTAAGCCAAAATTCGCACTTAGAGAACTTAGCATAAAGTTTCTCTTGTTTTAGCAATCCTAGGATGCACCAAAGGTGTTTCTTGTGATCGACTTGATTACGAGAGTAGATAAGTATGTCGTCTGTGAAGACAATGACAAACTTATCTAGATACGGTTTGTAGACTCTATTCATGAGATCCATGAATGTTGCAGGTGCATTTGTGAGCCCAAGAAGCATCACCAGGAATTCATAAGGACCATAATGAGTCCTGAAGGCAGTCTTGGGAGCATCCTCACTTCTAACCTTCAGTTGATGAAACCCAGATCTTAAGTTGATTTTTGAAAAATAACTAGCCCCTTGGAGTTGATCGAATAAGTCATCGATCCTGGGCAGAGGATAACGATTCTTGATCGTTATCTTATTTAGTTTGCGGTAATCAATTCACATCCACATTGAACCATCCTTCTTTTTAACGAAAACGATATGAGCTCCCAAAGGTGAGGAACTAGGCTGAATGAAGTCTTTCTCTAAAAGTTTGTCTAATTGTATTCACAATTCCTTCATTTCTGTTGGTGCTAGCTGATACGGAGCTCTTGCAACAGGTGCCGCTCCTGGTAGGATGTTAATCCTAAACTCCACTTGCCTATCTGGAGGTAGACCCGGTAATTCTTCACGGAATACATCGTGATATTCTGATATGACTGAAAGGTCTTCAATCTTCAGCTTTGGCTCGTTAATAGTTACTTGTGCCATGTAGATGACACAACCTCTCCTCAGACACTTGGATGCCTTTAGCAATGACACTTTGTCTGGCAATCCATAGTGTGAATCTCCAAGAATGGTGATCATTTCACCAGACGGGGTTTTAATTTTGATGAGTTTCTTATCCACAGGCAATGCGGGCTTGGTTATGAGATAGCCAACCCATGCCTAAGACTACATCGAACCCTGCCAATTTCGTTGGTAGAAGGGAGATATGAATAGAATGATTCTTAACGGATATAAAACATCCATCAAGAATAGAAGACGTTGTTTCTAAGGTTCCGTCAGCAAGTTCTACTTCATAAGTTATATCTAGTGTTCTTGTGGGTAAGTTTAATAGTTTGCCAAACTTATGGTCTACAAATGACTTATTTGCACCCGAATAAAAAAGAACTCTAGCATATACATCATTAATGAGGAATGTACCTGTTATGACATTGTTGTCATTAACAGCCTCCATAGCATTCATCTAAAAAGCCCGTACATTTCCTTTCTTGGCCTCTCCAGGCTTTGCATTGTTACTCTTAGGATTATTGGGGTAGTTAGTCTTAATATGCCCTTTTTCATTACAAACGTAGCAGACGACATCCTTAAGATCCTTGCATTCTAGGGTCTAATGCCCCTTTTTCTTGCAGATACCACAGGGTTTAGCCTGTGGTTCAGAATTGCACTGTCCCCGGTGCCTGCGGTTAAAGATCTTACATGTCGGCTTCTCTCCCGACCTATCTTGGTTCCTTCTGAGCCCGAATCCTCCCTTGTTCTTCATGTTAAACCTTTGGGAGTTACTATCCTCTCTCTTCCACTTCCCGTCTGACTTTTGTCTCACCAAATCTAAGGTGAGAGAGAGAGAGAGAGAGATAGGTCCATAGCAGACCTATAAGTAGTAGGTTGAGCAGCCTCTACCATGCCTTTAATCTGAGGCACTAACCCATTAATAAAATGTGCAATGCGTCTAGGTTCAAGAGAAATTAAATAAGATACTAATCTAGATAAGGAATTAATGTCGGTAACATACTTTCGACAATCCAGATTTTTCATTGTAAGAGTAAGAAAATCTGACTTTATCTTCTCCACCTCATGAGGTGGGTAGTATGTTTCCTTTACAAGGTCCGCAAACTTGGTCCATCCAAGTTATACAGGTATACCTTACCTGTTGACTGGACCATAGCCTTCCACCATATTAGGGCATTGCCCTTAAAGGATTGGGATACAAACTTCACCACATCCTTATTAGCACAACCGCTGATATCTACTATGGTTTCCATTCATCGAGCCATTTCAAGGCTTCCATAGCCCCCTTTTCTCCATTAAAATCTCGGGGTTTACAGGAGATAAAGTATTTATAGGTACATCCGTCTTTGGAAGAACGGGACCTATTATGAAAGTCTAGTTTCTTTGGTTCACTCTTCGCATTCGATGAGTGAACAGAGCTCTCCTTTCGAGCTGATGATGGTTGAATAGATAAAGGTTTGGAGCAAGTAGCGCTCGACTCCTTAAATTTTCCATGGCTTTTCCATGACCTTTCCAACAGCTGCATCAATGTGAGCTTGGAAATCATCAGCATAGATGGCTATGTTTTCAGCTTTGTCAATATTATTATCACGGCGACTACTTTGTGCCTCGTCTGAATTAACCATCTTTGATGTTTTGGTACTAAATACCAAATTAAACATATATTAGCCATGACATTAATAACCATATAGGCTTTAAAGATTGGATATATAGATCCATTGCCTATTTGAACCAGTGTGTATGGAATCACAACTGTCAGGCTTAGTATTTTTAAATGAATATTCTTTAAAATAGTTAGGTATATTTGGCCTAGGTCTCAAAGAGACCATCAAAGGCTTTCTAAATTTGGACGTAGTCCGTATATTATTGAACAGTGGATTATAAGCGTAACTGTCATTGTCATAATTGACAATATAATATAGCTTGTAGGCAAATCAATTAACACTATTTAAGATGCTAACATAGATAATCATGGTACTGATGATATTAGTCATGATCTTATTGATCATATCGACTGTGAGGCTTGAGTATAACTCACCACCTTAGATAGGGAACCATAAGGTTACAACTGTCACTGTCTTAACTGACAATATAGTATTGCTCGTAGGCAAATTATCACTAATGGATGTTAAATCATAGCCCGTTGGCATTTCATCACTAATGGATGTTTAATCATAGCTCGTAGGGACTTCATCACTAATTGATGTTAAATCATAGCCCGTAGGCACTTCATCACTGATGGATGTTAAATCATAGCCCATAGGCACTTCATCACTAATGGATGTTTAATATTGCCCGTCGGCACTTCATCACTAATGGATGTTTAATTATGGCCCATAGGCACTACATCACTAATTGATGTTTAATCATGGCCCGTAGACACTACATCACTAATGGATGTTTAATTATGGCCCCCGTAGGCATTACATCACTTATGGATGTTTAATCATGGCCCGTAGGCACTACATCACTAATGGGTGTTTAATCATGGCCCGTAGGCACTACATCACTAATGGATGTTTAATGGTGGCCCGTAGGCACTAATCACTAATGGATGTTTAATTATTATCATCGCACTGATGATATTAGCAGGGATCAAATTTGATCACATAGGCTTATAAGGTTAGGACGTAGTCCATCACCTAGACGGCTAGCGTGAGTCCTCAAGCACACTGCCAGGAGTATTAACATTGCTTGAATGTTAGCACAGAATTATCTTAATGGTTGATTAATAATAGTCACGGTCGCATTGATCTTAACGACTAGGAGGCTTGAACATAGTTCACCACCTCTGGGTAGAAGGAATAATCTTCCTTTACTATCATGATAGAAGGTTCATTTATCCTTAACTATCTTTTATAATTTTCCGATTAATATGGACTTTGCCATTTGGCTAATCAAAACCATTAAGAAGATCTTTTGGAATTATATAATTGATCAAAAAAATTCGAGTTAAAATCGAGACGGCCGCCTGACGAGGATGTAACGATTACATATATATAATTCCAAATATTTCATTAAATAGCAATAGAAAATTACAATACTTGAATAAATTAAACTGATTGTCCTTACAAGGACTAAAAGAAATAACATGTCCACGTAGGTTGTAATGAAATAACATGTCCACGTAGGGACTAAAGAAAAGATTACAAAACTTAAAATAGAAGAATCTTCATTCGTCCTTCTTTCCTTTGAGTAATTTGGAAAGTTTCTTGAAGAACTTATTCGTCTTCTTCTCCGTCTTCCAGCCTATTGTTGCATTTCTTTCATCCACTCCAAAACCTCATTAATGGCCTCAAGGGGTGGTGGAGGTTGTGGTTTAGGCACAACAGGGTACTAGTACCCATAACTTGGGTATCCAGTAGGTGGATAAGCAGGTGGGAAAGGAGATGGGTAAAGTGCATTATGCATGACCGCTTGCATATATGGGTTATGTGATTGCGCTTGATAATTTAAGTTTTTCGGAGTAGTTGGATTAAAAGGATTATATTCAGACATATCTGGATATGTAGGACAGGGTTATTAAAACCTGACGGTGGTGGTTGAACCACATGTGGTGGTGTTGGTTCCACCACAGGCGTAGCATTTGAGGGCCCACCCATTTGTGGATCCTCAGGAATAGTAGGGTAGGTTTTGGGCAATGGTGATAGTGAACCCGATCGTTGTCCCCGATCGTTGTCCACGCACACTGACATACATGCTCCACGTTTCCTCCTTGGTCGCTCAGGTGGTGGCTGAGGTTGCTCCACCGGTTCCATTTGGACGTCTTCCTGTGTAGGAGGCGGTGTTGGAGAATGGTGCGAAGGAGTGTTAATAAAAGTAAATTGACTCCAATACTGTTCCCATTCATTAGGACCTTGGTAACGTGACCCTGCATAAGAGTTAGAACCGCTAGAAATTTCAATGGGATGTCCATGTGATCCCGACAATGGCATCTCCGGGTCGGAGTCGTCGTCCATAGCATTTGGTTGATCCAACTGATTCTGATCAGCTGGAGGTTGGTTGAAATAAAGATCTGGGTTAAATTCTTCATTGTATGAATGTGAATGGGAATGATGGGAGTGGTGAGAGTGGTGTGAATGATGGAGTGGTGAGAGTGGTGTGAATGATGGAGTGGTGAGAGTGGTGTGAAATAGAGTGTCTTGCTGGTTTCCAAGGGGATGAATCTCCTGAATCTTGATAAGAATTCGAGTTGTGAGGTTGTGAAGGGATGTGCCCTGATGGTCCTCCCCTTATTGGACCTTTTCCTTTTCCACTTTGTCCTCTGAATCTTGGAGTCATTTTCCTATTAAAATCAAGTCCAAAACAATAGTAATAACTTAATATGAAATGAGTAATCCTAGGTCAAATCCTAGACTTGGAAGTCTAAGGAATATGCTATTGTGTAAGTTTGAGATTAAACACAGAAAGCTGGTATTTAATTCTCTCATACGTTAGCTCTGATACCAACCTGTCACACCCCGAATTTCCAACCAAATCTCGGTGGGCCCGAGTGGGGAATATCGTGACGTAAGATTATATCATCATAGTCAATTAAAACAGCACAGCGGAAGTCTTGGACTTTAAAAATACTATTACAAACCAAAATGTCCAAAATTTGAAAATAATATACAGACGACTTCTATCGAAAGATCCACATGAGGATCGTAAAATTTACAAAAGATGTATAACAGACTTTAGGCAGATCTAAATATTTGCAAGATCCTCTTATATCAATACCAAGCAGCTTCCAGCCTATTTCGTATTGTACCCGCAGCTTAGTCTTTTGAAAATACGTCAGCTTTCCCTGGTGAATACCATTAACTGACTCGTTTTGAAAACATTTCAAAAAATTGATTGCACATGGCACATAAAAATCTTTTATAACTTGGAAAAGTTAAGCTTTTAACCTTGTATACAAATTCGCATGTTTGTCAATACATATGGGGCCCAGTACAGAGACCGAGACATTATTAACTCACACACCACTTATGAACCCACGAAGGAGTTATCCCCAACTTGTGGGTAAAAATATTTTTAGCATTCGCATCTGTCGATGTATTCCTACACCCCGTGCTTTTGTTGTGGCCATTAATAAATTAAATGAGCCGAGGATATCCCGGACACGGTCGTTAACCCCCAATGTTTAAGTTATGAAACTAAACTGATCAAAACAGAATATGCAGATTTACTAGCCACAATCCGGCATTCGATTGATCCCATTTCTAACCAAGCGGTAATAATTTACTGTAACCCAAGCCCGTATAGGGAAAATAATTTACCTGAGCAAGTACTTGACTTAAATGCAAGTTTATATTAACTCATCCGTTTAATAAATAGATTAGTGCAAATAGCATTTACTAGACGGATTCTAGTCTGGAATGATGGCATAAGCTAACCAATTAGAATGCTAACGGTCCTATTTAAGTCATAGAATTAGACCGACTAGCTTAAAGGATCAAAGCGGTACAATACGCTAGATTAAGCGATGACCAGATAGAATGTTGTTAAAACCAACAAGTACTATGACCTGTATGATATGGGTAAACAATTAACATTCTCGAATTTGAAATTAAAATGATAAGGTTAAACCCGTTTCAATTAATTTTTGTATACTAGTTACATATGCTCAATCGTACGCATACTAGCGATATCGGGTAACCGGATGAGTTATGAATAAGTTCTATATGTCATTATACTTCAATGTGACAATTGGCAAAATTTCGGTAATTCTGTACAACTTGAACAACTAGTACATTGTCTATTTATCGTATATCATGACTTAATTTTTGATTTTAAGTATTAAAAGTCTAGGAATTTAACTAAATCATAGTTTGGTATGATAATAGATTCGTCATGATCACGAATATATAAAACCATATCCTAGACGAATGACAACAACGCGAACATGTATTAAATATCAGAACTAGTTACGGTACAATCTGATATGATAGAATTCAGACATAAAATATTTCTGCACTATTATACCATAAAAATTTTATATAAAAATACCAAATTGTCCAAGTCTGCAGCAAAATTCAGCATTCTGCTGCAAAATTCAACAATTGTCCGAAAAGTCAAAAATAAATATTTTTAGCTAAAGAATAATAATGGGTGTTAGAAATAGTATAAAACCCATATATAAATCTTATTATTTAAAGCTAAACGGTTTGTGCAGTAAAAACCTGACAACAAAGCTGGTACCGGAACTGAACTTAAAATGACAAAATTATTAGTCTGAAGAGCTAGATTAATTAACGGGACAGTAAAAATTGTACTAGAATTATTATGAACATAAAATTCTATAAGTTACATAATATATTAGTATATTACCCGGTACAAGACCCGAACCAACTTTATCAACCAAACAACGAAACAATAAGACTAGTAAGTTATTTTGGCATGTTATAACATCACTTTAAAGTGTTGGGGCATTACTTTTTATAAAAACTTATATATAAATTTAGTGTGTTGGCAATTTATGGAGATTACTAGTGTGTGTTGAGTTGTAAGATCTTGTCCATAACAAAACCAATACCTTATTCATCTCACTTTCATTTTACAACACTTTCCTCTCACTTTTACTCTCAAAAATTGACCAAGCTTCATCATCTTCATCTTTCACTTAAAAAAAATCAAACACAAGAATCTCAAGCTTGCATGAAGATCTAAGAAGCTTGCAAGGATAGGAACTCACTTTGGAAGCTTGGAATTTTCTTCATCTCCTAGATCATCCCTAGCCTTGTGCTAGTAGTAAGATCTTAAACTTTATGTTATACTTTTTATTTTATAAAATTTCACAAGATCATCATAAAAATTATATAAAAACCCACTTGAAAAACACTATAAATCTAAGATCACTAACATAGTCATGTGATTTTTTTTGATAAATTTTGATGATCTTAAGTTGTTATGAACTAGTAAACTTGAATCTTACAAAATTATGAATAAAAAGGTGATCTAAACACATGCATGTTTAGATTAGCAAGATTCAACAAAATATGTCATGAACATAATCTCATATTTTAAATATCATTATACATGTATTAGATTATTAAATAAAAATTATGATTTAGAAATTTTGTATAAAAGTTATAATAAAGTTTCTATATGATGAAAGATTAAAAATTATAACAAGTTCATGACATTATGTTAATATATTTATATAATAATTGTGCTTGATGATGATTTGAGTTAGTTTAATTACTTAAAACATGTTTATAAAAAACATGGTAAACTTATATTTTAATGGAAACTATGGCAAAATTTTTATAAAAATTAATCTTAATTAAGATATGATTAAACTAAAGATTTGGTAGTTAAAAGTGATTAGAAACATTAATCTTGTTTAAATAAAGGATTTGGATAAAAAGTTAGGAATATAATTACTTATATTTTCTTACACTAACAAAAATAAGATAAATATATATTTTTGATAAAAAATATATTTTTAAACAATCTTATATATGTACATGTATTATTGTATAAAAAACGATACATATATTTGATCATGTTAAATTAAATACAAAAATATATATAAGTGTTCAAGTTTTGATAAAATAATATATATCGGACAATTCGACAAACTCGGACAAAATAAAACATATGGTATAAATGAAACAAACGACAAAGACGAAATAAATAAAATAGTCGACGCGAACCTAACGGTCAAAACGATACACTTTATATTTACTAGAATTTTTAAATATATAAACTTATAGTTTTTATAAATAAATTTTAAAAATTATAACAAATACTAGTAAATATTTTTGGATAAGCCCAACTAAACAATTATTATACAAAGCCCATTTTTATAAAAACTATATTGGGCTAAACCTATTTTTATAAAAATATATGGACTAGCCCACTTTCATAAAATTAACTTTGGGCTAAGGCCCACTTATATAAAATCAATCTTTAGGCTAAGGTCCACTTTTATAAAAATAAACTTTGTGCTAAACCCACTTTTATAAAAGTTTACATGGGCTAGACCCATTTAAATAAAAGATAACCCTGGACCAAGCCTACTTTTATTAGAAAGATATAAATTGGGCTAATCCATTTTATAAAAACTAAGTTTGTGCTAAAGCCCACTTTTATAAAACTAAACTTTGGTTAATCAAATTTTTATAAACTATATTGGGCTAGGCCCAATCTTTCATTTTAACTTTGGCTAGGCCCACAAACATGAAACAAATTGGGCTAGGCCCACACGAAGAAAGCTTTTGGCTAGGCCCATATCTAATGACTTATTAGAATAAGTTATTTACAATTAAGTTATGGACTAGGTCCATTTACATATAACCAATCTAATATATATATTATATATTTATATATATGAAAGAAATATATATATGTTATCAAATAAAAAAACCAACAATGATAAGTATGAAATTTGAGATAAAATACTTGTATGAAAAACAAAAACGAAAGTCTGAGTGTCTAATAGACTAGAACACTTGTAGTCGAAAAACGAACGAAGAATCAGGAATCGAATAGAGATTTGTACGGAACGCAAATCAGTGAGTTCATGTTTCCCCTTTTATCTTAACATTTTTATGGTTTTAAACGTGCGGGGATGTATACATGTTACAATTAATATAGCTGGGAAAATGAAAATATTTAGATCACATGTGAATAAGGCTCAAGCATTGGGGCCATTAATGAAAGACAAGTACCGAGGAACAAGGGGATAGATCTATTGGGTTTGGGCGAGCCCCACTCTATTACGGCAATCATAACAGATCGTATTAGAGTGCTTTTGTGTCTAAAACAAGTGTCTCAGACACATAATAAATCGTCAAGGTTTGGTTGCCACCTTATTCGGCATACAGATTAGTGTCCTTGCAACACACTAATGATCTTACAAGTTTCATTAAGCTCTATTAAACAAGTTTATTTCAAATGTTTTTGATAATTCATTTAATACAAAATTTATAACATGAATTCACCAGCTTTTGTTGACATTGTTTTCAAAACTAACATGTATTATAGGAAACTAGTGGATGGCCTTCGGGGAAAAATCTTGTTCGTTTGTTGTGAAGTCAAGATGTTATGTTTCATCCGGTCTTTGTTGTTATGTTTTATAAACTTATGTCTAAATTTTAAATAATGTTGTTAAACTTGTGGTTTGTTTTAAAGACAAAAGTTTATATGTGAATTATGGTTAAATAAAAAGTATGGATGAATGTTTTGTAATGTAATATAATTGTCATTTACTTGGTTGAATGAAATGATTGCCACGCTGGCCACACCTCACGATATGCTTCCGCTACATCGAAAATCGGGATGTGACAGACCCGGTATCAGAGCATCAATTGTAGTGACCAAGATTCTTTTGAGTCTAGTCTACAATTTCAAAATGCTCTTTTATAAATTTTTGTGAGACGTTTACAAAAATGGAAATAAGTATTTTTTGGTTTGTCATCCCGGGGAGAACTGTCCAACAGTATCAAATGTTTAAAACAAAAACAATAGTGCAAGGTCATTATAAAAAAATAGTCTATGAGAGATAGACACAATAACAGTAAGTTGAGTTGAACTTATGATTTGAAAAGCTTACATTGAAACTTAGCGTTTACCCAATTATTTATCTTTAAACAAAAATTATTTATTAACAAAAATAAGTTGTACGGATTATGTTTGCCAGGACCATGTCTTCCGATAGTAGCCTTTCAAACACCGAGTCTATGAGTTCTAACCCTGAGATAGATTATATAACACTAGACGATCTACTTCCACCAGTCATTATCATTTCCGACGACGAGTCAGATCACGATGATTCTGACGATAACTGGATGGACGATGATTTCCAGCCTTTTGCCTTACCCTACCCTGTACCCAATCCCATTCCCAGGGATATTCCCGACGATGATGTTTTAGCTTTACCACTCTTTGACCACCAGATAGTTATCATTGGCCACCCCGAAGGTGAGCACATTGTGGAGCACCATGTTATACCACTTAACGCGGTAGATCCTTTTGCTGTTGACATCGATGGAGATGACGATGTCATTCCTATTGTTCACGTAGATCACCTTGAGGATGATCTAGGTATCGGAGATGATTTTGATCTCGCGCTACCGGAGGTAGCTCCTCATGAGCCTGATGTCATTGATATTACCTCATCTGCTCCATCGTCTCCAAGATCACCCTCACCCCGAGCCCTCACCTGATACTGCTCTATCACCACTTCCAGATACTTTTCCCACTGTTGATGATTCTATTACACACACTTTTGTTGATCCCATACCATCTGATGCTATCACTACTGGTCACATCTACCCATCTGGACCATCTCAGTATTTACCTGGAGACGTTTCATTTACTACTGATCATTTCACTCCTCATCCTTTGTCTGGACCTTCACATTACTCATTGGGAGGTACATCCTACTCATCTGAGCAGCCACCGTTTCACCATGTTGATGGATCATTACATATACCGCTTATACCCGTTCCAGATCCTTTTATCACATCTGATCCTTATGCATCTTCTTACATTGCCGGACCCTCCCGAGTTATGTTCCCTAAGTCTAGTCAGTATGCGAGTAGACACCATCCCCATTCACGACCACCCACTGTTGGAGGACCATCATACCCATCATCTCACCATACCGGTATTCACATTCGATCACCTCCACTTGGTATGAGCCCATCTGATCCCTATCATCCCAGTCATTTTCCACCAACCACCACCGAGTTTCGAGTCACGTCTTCTGAGATATAGATTAGTATCTTATTTCACCGTATCCGTGAGCTGCAGGCTCAGATTTCCACTTTGCGAGCATCTCAGAGTACTCCATCTTTGTCATCTCAATTACCACCATTACCCACTTCGACACCTCCCGTGACACCATCTCTACCGACAACATCATCACCACCTTCGCCTGTTATACACATCCACACTCTCTAGTACATAGTGTATTTCCATCCCACGAGGAGCGTATCCGTTCGCTCGAGGAGGAGGTCGCATATCTTCAGAGGATCATCCGTTCATCTCCACCTCCACCTCCACCATCTGTCTAGTTGGTATATGGCCATACCTCTAGGTAGGTACTCATACCCAGTTTTGCTGAAGATAGAAGTTTTTGAAGATATATATGTCGTCAACTTGAAGATTTTGAAGAACGATGTGAAGGAAAATATCTACTTTATAATGTATTGTGTATGACTTGTGTATCGGAGTATTCTAACTCCGAGTTATTTTTGTATCTTCACAAAAATGATGTATCAAGTTGACAGTATATATATAATGGTTGATGTTTATCTTTTATTTATGCATTGTTGATTGTTCATTTTTATGTATCTATTATGGTGCTTATAATATGGATACTATACATAAAAATTGAATTATATAAATATTATATACACTTATATTATATAATACTAATCCATGAAAGACAATATTTGTTTCAAATATACGTCTAATCACTTCTATATGTTTCATATATGAAGATCATGGCATCTAGAGGAAGAGGTAGACCCCGAGTTAGACCATTGCCATTACCTACAACCCAAGCCGAGCTCGATGCTCTAGTGAATCAACGAATAACTGAAGCACTTGCGCATCACGAGAGCAATGCTGAGCCAAGGGTTCAAGAACCACCAAGAGTTCAGATGCCCGTAAATGGTTTGTTATTTATAAAATTACCAAAGTATGATCATTAATATTTATTTCTAACAATATATATTATTGATGATTCTTGAAATCTAACTATTTCAGGATATACACACAAACAATTTTTAGATTGCAAACCCTTGAATTTTGATGGCACAGGCGGTGCAGTAGCCTTTGTGCGTTGGACAGAAAAGACGGATTCCGTGATTCGTATGAGTAACTGTTCTACCAACTAGATTGTGACATATGTATCAGGCTTATTTATGGATGAAGCATTGTCATGGCGGAATTTGCAAGTACAGACGCTTGGAGAAGCAATTGCTTATGCTATTACTTGGGATAGACTGAAGGATATGATGAGAGAGAAATACTGTTCTAGAGCCGAGTTACAGAAATTGGAAACTGAATTTTGGAACTTATCCATGATAGGACCCGATGTGTATGGTTATACACAGCGTTTCCATGATCTTTCGCGAGTCGTTCCATATATGGTAACCCCTGAATTCAAACGTATCGGACGATACAATTTGGGGATTATCTCCAGAAATTCAAAGTATGGTTACTTCGTCACATCCTACAACCATCACTGAGGCAATTACAATTGCAGTAAGCCTTACCGAAGAAGTGGTGAGAATGAATAAGTTTTCGAGAAAGAATGCAGAGATGCCCAAGGAAACACATGTAGAATCAACATCACATGGGAATAAGAGAAAGTTTACACACGTCAAGAAAGGTTCCCGACCAAGTAACAAGAAGAAAGAAACCCCCACAGCAAAAAGGAACAAAGTATTCGTGGCAGCAGCAGAGACAGAACCGAGAGGTTATACAGGAAATGCACCTAAGTGCAACAGGTGCAATTATCATCATTATGGTGGATGCCGAACCACCAAATGTGATAAGTGCGGGAAGTTGGGACACCGCACCGAAAACTACTAAGTAAAAACAAACGAAACAGGAATGAAGGCAAGAAAGAAGGAGGTTATGGAAATGGAAACGACCGAGGAAGAAATCAAAGTTGTTATGGTTGCGGTGAATTGGGCCACTTTAGGAAGAATTGCCCAAAAGAGAACAAAGGCCACGGGCGAGCCTTTGTAATAGGAGCTCACGAGGCACGTAAGGACCCGAATGTGATCACTGGTACGTTCCCTGTCAATAATCATTTCGCATCTATTTTATTTGATACTGGCGCAGATTTTAGTTTCATATCTTTAGAGTTTAAAGATATACTCGAACTAAATTCAAATAAATTAGATATTCCATTCACTATCGAACTAGCGAATGGAAAGATAATTGAATCTGATGAAATTATTAAAGAATGTTCTTTAGAGTTAGGCGGACAAAAATTCAACATTGATTTATTACCCATCCAGTTAGGTAGTTTTGATGTTGTAATCGGTATGGATTGGTTATCCAATAATCAAGCCGAAGTCGTGTGTTGCGACAAAATCATTCGCATTCCACTTCCTAATAATGAAACACTTCCTATACATGGCGAGAAGAGCGAAAGGCCATTGCGAATTATTTCTTGTATGAAAGCTCAAAAGTGCTTGAGAAAAGGATGTATAGCATTCTTAGCACACACAATTGATAAGAAATCCAAGGAGCCAAAACTTGAAGAGATCCATGTTGTTAAGGAACTTCCTGAAGTCTTCCCAGAGGACTTGCCAGGAATACCACCCCAACGACAAGTCGAATTTCGCATAGACTTGATTCCATGAGCTGCACCTGTAGCGAAATCCCCATACCGATTAGCTCCTTCGGAGATGCAGGAGTTGTCCACACAACTTCAAGAGTTGTTGGACAAAGGTTTTATTAGACCAAGCTTCTCACCTTGGGGAGCTCCAGTTGTATTCGTAAAGAAGAAAGATGGAAGCTTTAGAATGTGCATAGATTATCGAGAATTGAACAAACTCACGATCAAGAATCGGTATCCGTTACCGAGGATCGATGATCTGTTCGATCAACTTCAAGGATCAAGGTTTTACTCGAAGATTGACTTAAGGTCAGGATACCATCAGCTTAGAGTGCAGGAAGAAAGTATTCCAAAGACAGCATTCCGAACCCGTTACGGTCACTATGAGTTCCTTGTTATGCCATTTGGTCTAACAAATGCACCGGCGGTGTTCATGGACTTAATGAACCGTGTGTGCAAGCCTTATCTCGATAAATTTGTGATGGTATTCATTGATGACATATTGATATATTCACGAAATAAGAAGGATCACGAACACCATCTTAGGACCATTCTTGAGTTGTTAAAGAAGGAGAAACTGTATGCAAAATTCTCTAAGTGCGAATTTTGGCTTCGTGAAGTCCAATTTCTCGGACATGTAGTCAACGATAAAGGCATACATGTCGATCCATCAAAAATAGAAGCCATTAAGAATTGGAACGCACCTAAGACACCCACCGAAGTACGCCAATTTTTAGGATTGGCGGGTTATTATCAGAGATTCATTGAGAATTTTTCAAAGATCGCTCAACCACTAACCTCCCTAACTCAGAAAGATAAAATGTTTGATTGGGGAGAGAAATAAGAAGCAGCTTTTCAACTGCTAAAGGATAAACTTTGTGATGCACACATTCTATCACTTCCGGACAGCATAGACGACTTTGTAGTTTATTGTGACGCTTCACATCAAGGTTTAGGATGCGTATTAATGCAACGGGAGAAAGTTATTGCATACGCATCACGTCAATTAAAAGTTCACGAAAAGAACTACACAAGACATGACTTAGAGCTTGGTGTAGTGATATTTGCGTTAAAAATTTGGCGTTATTATCTTTACGGCACCAAGTGCACAATCTTTACCGATCACAAAAGTCTTCAACACATATTTAACCAGGATGAGTTAAAATGCGCCAAACACGTTGGCTTGAACTGTTGAATGACTACGATTGTGAAATTAAATACCATCCGGGCAAGGCGAACGTTGTCGCAGATGCTCTAAGTCGAAAGCAACGAGTGAAGCCTCTTCGTGTACGATCATTAAGACTCACCATTCACAATAACCTTACCTCTCGAATTCATGACGCTCAACAGGAAGCCCTGAAGAGCGAAAATTTTAAAGCAAAGATGCTTAGAGGTATGGAAAAACAATTAGAACCAAATGAGAATGAAACTTTGTATTTTGCAAATAAAATTTGGGTTCCTCTTTTTGGTAATCTGCGAAACTTAATTCTAGATGAAGCCCATAAGTCCAAATATTCGATACATCCCGTAGCGGATAAAATGTATCACGATCTTAAAGAATTCTATTGGTGGCCAAATCTCAAAATAGATATTGCAACTTATGTTGGAAAATCTTTAACATGTACAAATATTATGGCCGAATAACAAAAACCTTCAGGATTGTTACAACAACCTGAAATTCCCACTTGGAAATGGGAACAAATTTCTATGGATTTCATAACAAAATTACCCAGGACCTCTCGCGGTCACGGCATGATTTGGGTAATTGTTGACCGACTAACCAAATCAGCTCACGTCTTGCCGGTACGTGAGAAAGATAAAACCAGAAGTTAGCCGAACTTTATCTTAAAGAGATTGTGGCAAGACATGGAGTGCCTGTTTCCATAATCTCTGATCAAGATGGTCGCTTCATATCAAGAATTTGGCAATCATTTCAAAAGGCTTTTGGATCTCGCTTAGATCTAAGTACGGCCTTTCATCCCCAAACAGATGGCCAAAGTGAACGCACCATTCAAACCTTAGAAGATATGATTCGTGCTTGTGTAATTGACTTAGGTGGAAATTGGGATACTCACTTGCCTTTAGTGGAGTTCTCATGAAACAATAGTTATCACACAAGTATCCAAGCTGCTCCATTTGAAGCATTATACGGACGTAAATGTCGATCTCCGTTATGTTGGGCGGAATTAGGCGACAAACAAATGATAGGTACATAATTAATTCAAGAAACTACGGATAAAAATTTTTAAAATCCGAGACCCTATTAAAGCCTCTCAGTATAGACAGAAAAGTTATGCGGATAAACGCCGCAAACCATTGTCCTTTGAGATTGGAGACAAAGTGCTATTAAAGGTCTTGCCTTGGAGAGGCGTAGTTAGATTCAGGAAGCAAGGAAAACTTCGCCCGAGGTATATAGGACCATATAAAATCTTGGAGAAGATTGGAACAGTCGCATATAAGCTGAAATTGTCTGAAACACTTAGTAACGTTCATGACACTTTTCATGTATCAAATCTTAAAAAGTGTCTTTCAGACGAGTCACTTATTATCCCCACGGACGAAATTCATATAGACGACAAACTCCATTTCATCGAAGAACCTGTCAAAATTTTAGATTTGAAAGTTCAGAAAACAAGGAGGAGTCGTATCAAACTAGTCAAAGTCCATTGGAACTCAAAGCGCGGACCTGAGTTCACTTGGGAACGAGAAGACGAAATCAAAAGAAAGTATCCCCACTTGTTTGAGAAATCCTACACAAAGGATGACACGACTTAAATTTCGGGACGAAATTTCTTGAACAAGGGCATAATGTGACAATTGGCAAAATTCCGGTAATTCTGTACAACTTGAACAACTAGTACATTGTCTATTTATCGTATATCATGACTTAATTTTTTATTTTAAGTCTTAAAAGTCTAGGAATTTAACCAAATCATAGTTTGGTATGATAATAGATTCGTCATGATCACGAATATATAAAACCATATCCTAGACGAATGACAACGACGCGATCATGTATTAAATATCAGAACTAGTTACGGTACAATCTGATATGATAGAATTAAGACATAAAATATGTATGCACTATTATACCATAAAAATTTTATATAAAAATACCAAATTGTCCAAGTCTGCAGCAAAATTCAGCATTCTACAGCAAAATTCAACAATTGTCCGAACAGTCAAAAATAAATATTTTTAGCTAAAGAATAATAATGGGTGTTAGAAATAGTATAAAACCAATATATAAATCTTA
Organism: Scalesia atractyloides; assembly: GCA_947069175.1. Lineage (NCBI taxonomy): Eukaryota > Viridiplantae > Streptophyta > Magnoliopsida > Asterales > Asteraceae > Scalesia > Scalesia atractyloides. The sequence goes on from CAMTDV010000022.1 coordinate 8,534,948, forward strand.
TTATTTAAAGCTAAACGGTATGTTCAGTAAAAACCTGATAACAAAGCCGGTACCGGAACCGAATTCAAAATGACAAAATTATTAGTCTGAAGAGCTAGATTAATTAACGGGATAATAAAAATTGTACTAGCATTATTGTGAACATAAAATTTTATAAGTACACAATATATCAGTATATTACCCGATACAAGACACGAACCAACTTTATCAACCAAACAACGAAACAATAAGACTAGTAAGTTATTTTGGCATGTTATAACATCACTTTAAAGTGTTGGGGCATTACTTTTTATAAAAACTTATATATAAATTTATTAAAATCTATAAAATTTATAAAAATTATATATATTAAAAAAAGTAACAACACCAGCACCTCACGGCCACTATGGGATCTTCTTCCCATGCCACTAATATCTAAATTAGTGTGTTGGCAATTTATGGAGATTACTAGTGTGTGTTGAGTTGTAAGATCATGTCCATAACAAAACCATTACCTCATTCATCTCACTTTCATTTTCACAACACTTTCCTCTCACTTTTGCTCTTAAAAATTGACCAAGCTTCATCATCTTCATCTTTCACTTTAAAAAAAATCAAACACAAGAATCTCAAGCTTGCATAAAGATCTAAGAAGCTTGGAAGGATTAGGAGCTCACTTTGGAAGCTTGGAACTCTTGATCAATCCATTTTCTTCATCTCTTAGATCATCCCTAGCCTTGTGCTAGTAGTAAGATCTTAAACTTTATGTTATACGTTTTATTTTTTAAAATTTCACAAGATCATCATAAAAATTATATAAAAACCCACTTGAAAAACACTAATAAATCTAAGATCACTAACATAATCATGTGATTTTTTTTTGATAAATTTTGATGATCTTGAAGTTGTTATGAACTAGTAAACTTGAATCTAGACAAAATTATGAATAAAAAGATGATCTAAACACATGCATGTTTAGATTAGCAAGCTTCATTAACAAAATATGTCATGAACATAATCTCATATTTTAAATATGATTATACATGTATTAGATCATTAATAAAAATTATGATTTAGAAATTTTGTATAAAAGTTATAATAAAGTTTCTATATTAAGAAAGATTAAAAATTATAACAAGTCATGACATTATGTTAATACATTTATATAATAATTGTGCTTGATGATGATTTGAGTTAGTTTAATTACTTAAAATATGTTTATAAAAACATGAGAAACTTAAATTTTTATAGGAAATTATGGCAAAATTATTATACAAATTAATCTTGATTAAGATATGATTAAACTAAAGATTTGGTGGTTAAAAGTGATTAGGAACTTTAATCTTGTTTAAATAAAGGATTTGGACAAAAAAAGTTAGGAATATAATTACTTATATTTTCTTAGACTAAAAAAATGAGATAAATATATATTTTTGATAAAAATATATATTTTTAAATAATCTTATATATGTACATGTTTTGATAAAATAATATAAGTGTTCAAGTTTTGATCATGTTAAATTAAATACAAAAATATATATAAGTGTTCAAGTTTTGATAAAATAATATATATCGGACAATTCGGACAAACTCGGACAAAATAAAATATATGGTATAAACGAAACAAACGACAAAGACGAAACAAATAAAATAGTCGACGCGAACCTAACGGTCAAAACGATACACTTTATATTTATTAGAATTTTTAAATATATATAACTTATAGTTTTATAAATAATTTTTTATAAGTTATAACAAATACTAGTAAATATTTTTGGATAAGCCCAACTAAACAATTATTATACTAAGCCCATTTCTATAAAAACTATATTTGGCTAAAACTATTTTTATAAAAATACATGGACTAGTCCACTTTCATAAAATTAACTTTGGGCTATGGCCCACTTGTAGAAAACCGAACTTGGGCTAAGCCCACTTGTATAAAATCAAACTTTGGGCTAAGGCCCACTTTTATAAAAATAAACTTTGGGCTAAGCCCACTTTTATAAAAGTTTACATGGGCTAGACCCATTTAAATAAAAGATAACTTTGGGCCAAGCCCACTTTTATAAAAAAAATATAAATTAGGCTAATCCATTTTATAAAAACTAACTTTGGGCTAAAGCCCACTTTTTTAAAACTAAACTTGGGCTAATCAAATTTTTATAAACTATATTGGGCTAGGCCCAATCTTTCATTTTAACTTTGGCTAGGCTCACAAACATGAAACAAATTGGGCTAGGCCCACACAAAGTAAGAAAATTTGGGCTAGGCCCATACTTACAAAAGCTTTTGTTCTAGGCCCATATCTAATGGATTATTAGATTAAGTTATTTAGAATTAAATTATGGACTAGGTCCATTTACATATAACCAATCTAATATATATTTATATATATATGAAAGAAATATATATATGTTATCAAATAAAGAAAAACCAACAATTACAAGTATGAAATTTGAGATAAAATAATTGTACGAAAAACAAAAACGAAAGCCTAAGTGTCTAATAGACTAAAACACTTGTAGGTCGAAAAACGACGAACTATCAAGAATCGAATAGAGATTTGTACGGAACGCAAATCAGTGAGTTCATGTTTCCCCTTTTATTTTAACGTTTTTATGGTTTTAAACGTGCGGGGATGTATACATGTTACAATTAATATAGCTAGGAAAACGAAAATATTTAGATCACATGTGAATAAGGCTCAAGCATTGGGGCCATTAATGAAAGACAAGTACCAAGGAACAAGGGGATAGATCTATTGGGTTTGGGCGAGCCCCACTCTGTTACGGCAATAATAATAGATCGTATTAGAGTGCTTTTGTGTCTAAAACGAGTGTCTCAGACACATAATAAATCGTCAAGGTTTGGTTGCCACCTTAGTCGGCATACAGATTAGTGTCCTTGCAACACACTAATGATCTTACAAGTTTCATTAAGCTATATTAAACAACTTTATTTCAAATGTTTTTGATAATTCATTTGATACAAAATTTATAACATGAATTCATTAGCTTTTGTTGACATTGTTTCCAAAACTAACATGTATTATAGGAAACTAGTGGATGGCCTTGGGGAAAAAATCTTGTTCGGTTGTTGTGAAGTCAAGATGTTATGTTTCATCCAGTCTTTGTTATTATGTTTTATAAACTTATGTCTAAATTTTAAATAATGTTGTTAAACTTGTGGTTTGTTTTAAAGACAAAAGTTTATATGTGAATTATGGTTAAATAAAAAGTATGGATGAATGTTTTGTAATGTAATACAATTGTAGTTTACTTGGTTGAATGCAACGATTGCCGCTCTGGCCACACCTCTCGACACGCTTCCGCTACATCGAAAATCACGGTGTGACATTAAATAAGTTGTATTATCTGTAGGATATCAACTTATATGCCCGTTGAGGTTTTAAAACGAAATTACGCCTTATAAGGCGTTTTTGACTATTTATGTGACGTTAAAAAGGAACTTGCATATATTCTGATGTTATGATCATAAACATTTTGGAAAAATACTAAATTTGTGATGTTATCAGTAAAGTATCACACATAAGTGTGGTTTATGGTTTAGGACCAAACTATGCACCAAAAGGGATAAGTGTCAAAAACATATTTATAACATGTATAAACTCATATTATAATATTTATAAAATCTGACCCGTTTGAATTTTTAAAACATAAACTTTGACCCATCAATTGATCTAGTAAACATGATTCTTAGGAGGTGCCCTTTTAAGGGATTAATACCTATCTAATTATGATCACTTAGCCACGTTCATTTTGAACAATGGCTAGACTATAATGGTCTTAACTGAAAGTCAAAGTATTTGTCGAAAATGCTTGATTTTTTTGCTATTAAAAGCCTATAAAAGAAAAGAGCATATATGAAATATTTACAAGTGATCCAAGAGGAAGTTTAGAACTCAAAGGGATGCTCCTAGATAACTAGGAACTTCCAAGAGTGTATTAAGAGAGGAGAAGGGGGAATGAGCAAAGAATGGGTGAGTTTGATGGTATGTTTATAGTGCAAGAGGGTGTGTGTGGATGAAGCCAGGTGTTAGAGGTGTTGTAGATCATCACAAGTGTCTAGAAAGGTGTCAAGAGCTGCAAGAGTGTGGCAATTTACAGGAAAGGTGACATCTTGACAGAAATTTGGGGTTTTGACACAGTTAGACCCTCAAAAATAGTTTTATGGATTGTCATGAATTGTCCCTTGACTTATATTCAATGACATAATGACTCAATTTAGTTCTTTTCATTCAACACGTGATGTGTTGAAGAAGAGTGTGAATAACCGAACGTTAACGAGTGTCACACTAGGTGCTTTTGTGACTTATTTTTAGTTACTAGCTTAGAATACGATAAGTACGGATCCTTATGGTTTTAAAGGTTAATTTACCTAAATTAGTAAAGTTAAAGGTTGGGTGGTGATGTGTGATACTCAAGGATGGGGAATCAAAAGATATCACCTTAGCGAGAGTCGCTCGGCTCGAAAAATGACTTGGTTATGCAAGGAAAACGACATAATAAAGTCTAGGGGCCTTCAGGTTTGAAAGTTAAAATGATGAAAAAGTGAAGTTCTAGAGGCCCTCCGTAGGCTACAGTCATCAGACCGTAGCTTATGGTTAGTTTAGACTCAAATCAGTGAGCTTGGACCGTCGCTTATGGTCCTGGACCGTAGGCTACGGTCAGGTTTAATTTTTTTAGACACGTTTGAGGAGTTGAGTGGCTAAATTATTTGAGGCATCATCCGAAGGTACATACACGTGTCGGTATACTAGCGGATGTGAATTTTACGAGGTGTTACAGGGTGTGACTAAATGTGGTGGTGTAACCAAAGTCCCCGTATTTACGAGGAATGGTGAGCCGTGGATCCACAATAAGCTTGCTTGCTTGAATTCAATAACCAACATAACAACCAAATAATACATGTAAGACACACTAACATTGCATGCTTGATAAATATATAAATGTTCAAGATATTTTATGACACAACGATACGCCCCAAAAAAGGTTTAAGACTATTAAAGTAAATGTTGCTCGAAGTAAAAATAAATTAAATACGTAATTTAAAAAAAAATATTAATGTATGGAAAAATTTTAGCCGTTTGAAAATCAAGTAGGAAAGAAATTTAAGTGAAAAAGGATCAATATACCCTTTTTTTATTTGTCTTTTAAATTGTTTGAACCTCATATTTACATTTGTTTCTTTAATTGTTTGAAACTCATATTTACAAAAATGACATTGCCTAGTTTTCAGCCATTGATCTTAGGAGATCAATGATTGATTTTGTATCCTACCATTCGTACAAGAGAAGCCTCTTGTACATGATCTTTTGTCTAAAAAGCTTTCGTATATGTTTTTATGTATACAAAGTTTGATTCCTTGAACATGTATATTTCAAATATAGATTTAGTTTAAAAACATGTCTTAAATCATTTCGACGGTTAACATTCAGCTATGGGACATCTTTAATTATATCCATAACCGATTGACCGGTTAATCAAATAGCATTATCCATAATCATCAGTTAATATCCGTTATCGGTTCATTGGTGGCTTGATTTATCGATTATTTTCGGTTAACCGTTAAAGTTTGCTCACCCCTACAAATTACATGGCTAATATAATGGAAAAGATATTGATTATATATGAAGTTGGTAGAATACTTTTAATTAAATAAATAAATTAGAATATAACCTACTAAGCACGATAGTCTTTTTTTTAGATGTTTACTTGAACAAAATATTGCATGCTTATGTTAGGAAATAAAAAGGTATAAATAAAACTTTATAATTTATTAGATTTGAAACTTAAATGAGGTAAGACATCATGCTAGGTTTTTTCCAATTTTTAAACCTAAATACTAGTAACCTTGCACTTGCAAAATTTAAATCCACACCATGTTTGTGTGTATTTGTATGGAAACCGAGGGGATGTGTATTTTTTTCCTTTACAATTTGTAAAATTCAGGCAAGATATGGAATGTAAAAGGACAGTAGGATTTTTATGGCTACTTGGTGTGGGAACACAATTTCCGGTGGTGCGGCGTTGTCGTAGACGTCTAGCCTTGGACGTTGGAGATGGGCATGTGAAGACAAAAAAGTAGCCGTTCAACGGCTATAAATTTAAAAGAAAAACAATTTTCTTTAAAAATAATAATTTCATACCGGCGTAGATGTGAAATGTTGCCGGAAAGTTTACCGGAGAGTTGATTGGAAGAGAGATCGAGAACAGTTAGTTGAGAAAGTGAAAACATAGTGTTTGAAAGAGAGCCTTTTAGTGAGAAATGAGGGAGAATAAGGTTGGTGATTTGATTGTTGTGGCAAGAAACATTTACCCATTGACAATGGTGGGTGTTTGGGTTCCATAAGTGGAGAATTTGTGGGTTTTGAAGGGAGTTTTTGAAGGAGAGTAAGGTTTGTTTGTCTGTGAGTCTGGTGCTCTGTTCTGCAATGGACTTACAGGTGAAGAAAAAGGTGATTATGAAGATGAATACGTATGGCTTTTAATATTAATGATTTTATTTTATATTAGTAAATGTTAAAAAACTAGTTGAATTGAAAAAAAAAATAAATAAATTAACTAAGTGGGGTAGGGTCATCATCCATTTCCTTGGTTCCATCCTTGGAGGGGCATCCTCCAAGGACTCTTATGTGGTGCTGACGTGGAGGGTCACCTCTAAGGAAAGTCATCATCCATACCGAGTAGCCTAATAGAAGTATCAATATATTCAATACAGTATTAAGTTTTTTCCTTTATAATATTCAACTGTTTCTTTGAATACATGAAGCTTTCATTTTATCTACCGGCCAACAATGAAATGCTTATTTCATTGTTTGAACTTGTTTCATTTGAACATGAAAACGGAGTATCTTGCTTAGTTTTTCCAAAATAAAATCCTGGTTCTTTGGGTGAAGGTAATGGACCCTCACTCTCCAACATTCGGATAGCAGAAGTCATAGTTGGTCTATCTTCTGGGTGATGTTGAACACGCAATAGACCAACGTGGATTGATCGTAGAATTTGAGACACATTGATTGATTCACCTAAGCACTTTGTAACCGATTGCAAGGGTCGGTCTTCAACATGGAGTCTCCAGGCCTGTCAAGAACAAATAACACCAGTATTACCTTTCCTTGTTTAAAAGGGCTATCACATTAAAAGCAGTAAACTAATTTGTCCTTGTTCTCTGTTTAGCCAACTAACTTTATTTCGGTAATCCTGGAAGCTAAGCACCACAACATGCCACTAACTGCAACGTCTTCATATAAAAGGTTAGATTACCTTTTCATTTAATGTTTTTTACTCAAATCTTTATTAGTTGGCTAACCTTTTATTGGTGAAAACAAATATATACCTCCAAAATAGGAAAAACCAAAAAATTTTTAACCATTCATACAGTTTGCACTTTCAAAATTAATAGGCTCAAACTTACATGCCCAACAAGGTTGTTGCAATGGTCATTATCGATGAAGCCCCTGTTTTTCACCCCATACACAATTTCCAACAATATTATGCCAAAGCTATATACGTCGGATTTTATGGAAAAGTTACCATCTCCTGCATACTCTGGCGCCATGTAACCACTATAAGGATTCAAAGTAAATGTAAGTGATTCATTGTATAAATTAGAATCAAGTTAGAGTAGATGAATATCTCACTATGCTCCAACTACTCTATTTGTATTTGCCTCTATCTGATTTCCTCCAAATATTCTAGCCAAGCCAAAATCTGATATCTTCGGGTTCATATCTGCGTCAAGCAAAATATTGCTAACTTTGAGATCTCTATGTATGATTCTTAGCCGAGAATCCTGGTGAAGATAAAGAAGTCCACGAGCAATGCCAATGATGATGTGGTAACGTGTAGGCCAATCGAGAAGTTCGTTCTGAGTTTTATCTGTGAATGGTTTGAATGTTAGTTTACCTCATTGTTGATTAATATGATAGTTCTTATTATTTGATTTACCAAATATGAAGGAATCAAGGCTTTTGTTTGGCATGTATTCATAAATTAGCATCTTTCGGCTCCCTCTAAGCAGCAGCCCAAGAGCTTGACAAGATTGCGATGTTGGAATCTAGATATCAGGATGACTTCATTCTTGAACTCATGAAGTCCTTGAGTGGAAGTTTTTGCTAGCCGCTTCACTGCTATTTCCTGTCCGTCTTCAAGTAAACCCTAAACAGAACATTTAATATAAGCTTGGCACAAAAAGCCTTATGCACATCTTTAAAGATAACATGTTTTTCTGTCTTAATTATTCCATTTCACCATTTATTCTTATGACCCACTTTTGATCATGAATCACACAAGATGCACAAGAACTAGGCCACAGAATATAAATGGAACTAGAAACAATAAAGAACACATGTAGTTACGTCAGTTAATAAATGCGATCAATCCAGTCAGTGGCCGCAATCTAGCGGCGGTCTTGGATCATCCTATATTCAAAACACTAATTGCTTTCATTTTTTTTAAATTGATGCAAAGAATCATCTTATATAACACAGGAAAAGCATATGTACTACATAGAAGGTCGTGGAGTGATACAATACCTTGTAAACGGGTCCAAAACCGCCCTCTCCAAGTTTATTGTTGAATGAAAAGTTGTTTGTAGCTGCAAGTAATGTAGGCAAGCCAAATAGAGGTAGCTCTAGATCTTTATCACCACTTCTATTTTCAGGATCATGTCCAAGCTTGTTTCTGGGAGTCACTGTGAAGGGGATAACCACAATTCTTTTTACAAGAACTAGTAACACTGGTACATATAACTGGCTAGATATGTTGGGTTAGGTTGGTTCATTGGACACACTTTTCCCAACCATCAAAATTGTTTAAATACCAATTTAGTTTGATGATTTATTGATTGAAAATACATTTTGGTAATCAAACTTCATACCTTGTTGCTGTTGCTTCTTCCTACTAAAATGATAAAACAAGCAAATACCAACCAGTATGGCGAAAACCACAAATGTTACAGGGACAATAACTCGTACTCTTCTCCCTGCACCTGAGCTTTTACTGCTTTCTATTAAGTCTGTTAAAACATGATGTTAGTTCGGTATATATTTAGACAGATAATTATCAAATCGATCAGTAATAGAAATAAAACTAATGTTTTGATTTACCTAGCTGTGAAGACGACCTTCGTATATAGACAGTGTCCCGGGTATTTTCAGGAAACGTTCTGATATCGATTAGGCCACCGAACCATAGCAAGCAACCACTCCCAGAGCCTGAGATATTCGTAGTGGTGTAAGCAGTACATGAACAATTTCTTTTACACATCTTCTCACACTCTACAAGGGTCATTGTCAGGTTATACCATGACCCCTGAGTGTCTGGTAACTTCAGATTTGAGTATTTAGTGAACCCCTCCCCAGGTTCACAATCCAAAGAGACTGTATGTCGACACCCTTGTGACCAATCTCCAACCCTCCACTGATCAGGAGATGTGGGTTCAAACCCCTTTAAACATTCACAAACCGGGGACTGGTCAATGTTGCAGCTCGCATATGGCCCGCATATTGCGTATTGATCACAGAGATCGATTTCTGGGGTCAGATAAAGGATCCATTTTTGTTTGCTATCAATCCATAACAAGCGCTCTATAATACCATTTGGTTGTATCACCATCCTGGTAAAAAGCGAAGTATTTATAAGATTATATTGGTAGTAAATTTCTCTCTGATTAATAACAAAGGTGAAGCTGTAAATTGAGTTCCGCATCAAATTAGGAGCTCCACTAAACCTAAGTCCGTTCCATGGACCAACCCGATACGTTATTTTCTGGCCTTGAGTCCGTATTGGCTGAGGGTACCCTCTAGTATCAATCGATACAGAAAACTCACCGGAAGCAGGATTGTCTTCCGATCTCCAAGACGTGTAGTTTCTTTCAATCCCAGTAACAAAATCCCTGCCATTCTTCATTCCGGGAAGTAAAGTGTGTGTCAGAAAGTCGAAACTTTGCCATATGGGATTTTCTTGACTGGTTTCATCACCTTCCTCGTGAATTATAAAGTTGCCCGTATCTAGAAGCTGACCAATCGGATTCCTCGCTGACGTCGATGATGAGATCACTGACGACCATATGACATTCCCTGTGGTGGCATCCCGGATAGCTAAAACTCCCTGGAGGGTGAGAGTTAGCTCTCCGTAGGTATCTGTGAGTGGTGTGTTCCGGTTGGCGACCCAAACAACAGTTCCTGTAGATATTTTTTTGTACCAGATTCCAACATAATGGTTTTTGGAATTAGGGGGGCTAAAGAAACCAAGTTAGAAGGTTTCTAGTGGCGAAACGATGGTTTTGTTATGTCTAAGGGTTTGGGTTGCAGATATGGTGTCTGCAGCATGTGTACAGATACTTGATGCATAAAGTACAACAAGGAAGCCAAAGATCAACTTGATCTTGGTCACTCTTGTTTCCTCCATTAACCTATCAGACTATCAGTGAGCCAGACTTTTTCACAATATTAAATAAATAACATTTAATTCCTGGATTGTGGTCCTAGAGAGCATCAGTTACCATGTATTTTCTTTCTTCTGAAAATTCCAATTGATGATAACGTTATCATTTTTTTTTCTTATTCAACAGTCAACACTTACGTGAAAAATGCTACTACTGACTATTTCATCACCACACATGTCTTATTCGTTTAATCATCCTTATAATTCCGAATTAAACCTCACATTTATGTGTTTTAAAAATATTTAAGTGTTTTTAAAAAGATTTATTTTTTTCACTAGATCACCAACCTCATTGGTAAGATACTTCTTTCTTTATAACTTGTTTCCACTCCCCTCTCTTGTCTTATCTTTTCTTTTTCCTTTAATATCCCTCCCTCCCAAAAATTATCTCGACAAAAAAGTTTATCCCCAATTTTAAATTGAACACTTAAAACTCTTTGTATCAATGCTATAAACTGTAGTTGATCTAACATATAATAATATGATCACTCATAAAATGAATAAACATACGTATTAAATATGATTAACCTAATTAATGCAGTAAGTGTTATGATAAAATTTAAAATACGTAATTAACAACAAAAATCTAATAATATTAAGGGCTTGGCATGGTTTTACCCTTAGACCATCTTCAACGGGATCAGGGAAGGAAATTAGTGGAACCTTGAGCTCTGCGGTTGATCTGTTGGGTAGGAATAAGAGTCATTAATGGCTTTTGATTTTGGTCTGAAAATTTTGAAATTATAAAGGATCCTCGCCCCTCAATTATTTTGCCTAAATATTTATACAATATATAAATTGGGTCCCATTACTTTCCGCTCCCCCCCTTTCGCAGAACTTTTGATCAAGCTCCGCCACTGTACTGAATGCTCGTGAGGCGCCCATATCTATTAAGCTGGAGAGGCATATGTTAGAGACAGTCAATCGTGTCATGTGAAGAAGGGGGGGGAGGGGGACCCGTGTGTAAAAGATGGGTAGAAGGGTCTCCAGGGTATGGTATGGTATTGCAATGATGCATAGAAGATGTTCCACTTTTTTACTTGTTCTATAACATTGTGTGGATATAAGATGGTTGCAAATTGTTAACTGATGAAGATATTCAATTAGTCAATTTGTTGGAAATATACGGACTTCAAGTCACAAGTTCGTGAAACTTGGGGGACCAAATTTCACAAATAGATTAAATTTATTAAGTTTCCTAATTATGTTATAATTATATTTAGTAATGTCTTGGCTAACAAATTAGAGTTAGTCTATATGAACCAAGTTAGGGTTAGACATTATTAACAATAAAGAGAAACCGAGTTATGGTTTTAGAACAGAAAAACTGAGTTATGGTTTATGATTTATTGTAATTAATTTTCTAAGCTTTATTTTACTTGGTTATAATAAAAGTTCTTGGAGAGTTATTTCATTCGTTCTTGTTATCGATTCTTGGACTTGACAATTAGCCACATATAGATATATCATGTGTGGATTAATTAATTTAACCTTCAACACAATTTACGTATTATCCCACCAATCATTTGCTCAATAATTAATATTGTGATTGAACAGCAACTTCATGCAATAAAAAATCTGACTTGTTCCATTAACAACAGCAGATTGAGTTGCACTGGGTAACCAGAAAGGAAGCGTGACACAGGTAACAAAGACTGATGGTTAACCAGGACAGGGAAAAGAAGAGAATTGTGTGTTTTAGAGAGTATGCGCAAAGAAGAGAAGTGTGTTATAAAGAGTTTTGTGCTCAAAGATGTACCAATTTGATCAAATTTGAAGCACTCTTACGTGTTGTGAATGCTTAAGTAAACTTACTATACATGTTGAACACAGTTAATATAAACTCATGTCATTTTTCAAATATGTAAGTCATTTCAAAGAGTTTAAAATAGTTAAATGTATTCACCTTAATACTTGTTTGCTGGGTCACAACTTAGAACTTCTAACACCTTAATAGTCGCCTGGACAACACTTCTACAATATGCTAACTTCAATATTGGTGTAGTAAGTATACACGCCTAAATACTGATAAAAAGACGGTTTAACGGTGGTTCGGGCACAGAAACGATGCAGAAACAAATGTGAGAGTGAGATACTGAAAGTGATGTACCAGAATGAAAGTTGATGATCCCTATTTTTAGTTATCATTGGGGGTTGCTAGCGGTCCACTATTAACGAACTTTAATGCTGGTCACACCTTGGTTCATCGATATTCATTCATATCTAGTGGATCATGAAAGCTTTCAAGCGGTCCGCTAGAAACGAGTTTAATCAGCAAGTGTTAATATTCCCCGCAGAGTCATCGCTACGTGTCACCCTTGTAATTGCCGCAACTTTTCGTCTTGGGAGTTTCAAGCGGATCGCAATGGCCTTAGCGGTCATCTTGGAATGAAACTTAAATACAAAGTAACAAGGTTGACAGTGGACTTCTTGCAGCTATGTTTGTTTCTAAGAGTCCGGTAGAAACGGGTAATAACAACTTTTCACTTTAAAGCCTAGTCTTTTGACTTGTTTACCATTCAGTCTTCGAACTTTGAGTATTTACACTTCGCCTACAAAATTCAGAAAGTTACAATATATAGCCAAGGATTCGTTGAGAACTAACTCCCTCGAGTTCTAAGAACTGTGAGAACTCCTACATTTAATGCGATTTCAATTTATTTCTAACCAAATCATGTGTATATGACAAACCAAGAGATATTTAAAAAAATTACCAATGATTTTATATATATATAAAGAAAAATTGTATACATATATGTAAAGTCTTTGCCCTTAGTTACATATACACATATCGGTTAAAAAAAGTAAAAAAAAGCTGTGAGTTAGGAGTTCTTACGGTTCTCAAAGGAAATTTTGATCGAGTTCTCAAAGGATCATATATATATATATATATATATATATATATATATATATATATATATATATATATATATTATATATATATATATAGGGTTAGGATCGTATAAGAAACACTAAGTTAATTGATAAGCGTGAGAAACAATCTGAACCACTTATTTTTTTAAGAAAAAATACGAACCTTTTTTTTATTATATACATGTGTATGGTACATGTTTAAAATTATAAATATTGTAAATATGTTTTGGTAATGTACAATGTGTATAAATGATTGTAAATATATATATATATATATATATATATATATATATAGTGAAAGTGTATGGTACATTTTGTCTTAACGTATGAGTGTACGCAATGTTAATTCGCACGTTATAACAAAAGGTTGCATGTTGTAAAAACAAAGTTTGCATGTTAAAAAAAATCGCATGTGTATAAAAAAAACAAATTCGCATGTTATAAAAAAACCAGCAAAATCGCATGTTTATTCAAAAAACCAAACTCACATGTTATAAACCCTTTTTCGCATGTTGATACTGAATCTCATACGCTGCGTACGTTAAAACAATTTGTACAATAACTGGCCCCTATATATATACTATATTATAATGCATTTGAGAAACCATTTTAAAATACCCAAAAGTTAAGAACTTGTTGGTGCATATTTGTGACGACAGCTTAGATTTGGTCTTTGGATATCTTGTAATTAGTAAATGATAAACGGTTAGCGGGTTTAGTTTTGTATTAGTGAATTAGAAGCATTTGGGCTGAACTAGATACAAAAGAAAGCATGGTAGGCGAATTGGGCCTAAAACCCATTAGCAGTCCATGTAGGAAACCCTAGCTCATGTGCATAACCTATCTCTATATATAGGGAGGTTGTGATTAGGGTTGATGTTGCTGGTTCTATTGTTCAGTTGCTGCAAGAATTGCTTCAGAGAGTTAGAGAGAGAAGAGTATTGAATTGATTGTAAAACAATTGTGTTTGATAATCAATAGAAGACAGTTTGAAGGAATTCTTTGTGTTCGTGTTCGTGTTCTTATTGTTTTCTGTGAAATCTGATTTAGGGGATTCCGCACTCTAGATGAGATAGACGATTCTGTCAAGATCCATAAGGACTAGGGGACCTAAAATTGGTATCAGAGCATTCGGCTCTTGATTATTGCTCGGTTCAGAATCATGATAGCAGAAAAATTGGATTTTTGGCATTTTGGAGGCTGTTCTTGAAGTTTGTGACGGCTGAATTAGGGTTTGACGGCTGTTTTTAGAGTTTCAGCAGGTATTTCGGACTAACTGCAGGTAATTCGGATTGAAGACTTGCATTCCGGATTAAAAAGCATAGTATTTCGGATTGAAGACTTGGATTTCAGATCAGAATCTGCATTTCGGATCATTAGACTTGCAATTCGGATCTGGAAAAGTGCAATTCGGATTGTATTTCGGATTGAAATTTCGAATTAGAATTATATTTCGGATTCCATCTCGGATTGGGAACTATTCCGGATTCCATCTCGGATTAGAACTTCCATCTCGGATCAGAGTAGTCTATTCCGGATTTCCATTTCGGGTCAGAACAGTGCATTCCAGATTTCATCTCGGATCATAATTTCAGATTATCAACTCGGATTACTATTCCGGATTTTCATCTCGGATTGTTAATCAGAGTTTCCATGATTTTACACTGTTCCGAGTTACACAGAAAAAGGTGGAAAGTTAACCAGCTGATGTAACCATAGAAATTGATCCACAGACAATTTTAACGAACCGTTTGGACAGTTAGACTCAGTTGATTTTTAAGAAAAAAAATTCGAATATGTCTAACCTAAATGAGCTATTGAGACGAGTCTAACAGTATAATTTGGTAACCACTCATTTCGGACAAGTTTTAACGTTTTTAACGAGCCGGTTCGGTAAAAATGTCGAATATGTCTAACCTAAATGAGCTACGAGAATGGAGCATGAGGCTGGCACAACAAATAAACCTCCAAAGATGCTGAAGGTGGAGAACTTTCTTACTTGGAAGGATAGATTTCAATCCTTTATCGAATATCAGGACACACAGATGTGGATCTGTATTCAAGATGGGTACGCTAACCCAACGCATGATTTTGAGGGAAGACAGCGTGTTACTGCTTATGTCAACATGTCTGAAGCTGAAAAGAGGATGTATGAATCTGAAAAGAAGGCCTTAGTTGCTATCAAGATGTCGTTACCTGATGGCATCAAACATACGTTCAAACGTTATACAACATCAAAGGAGATGTGGGATGCCCTAGAAAAGAGGTATGATGGCAATATAGATGTGAAGAAGAATAAGGTTGATCTGCTGAAGAAACAGTTTGCTGTGTTCAAAGGAATGAGAAATGAATCCCTAGAAGATATTATCACGAGATATTATCATCTGATGTCAGAAATCGATAATTATGACATAGAGGGATACACAGATGTGGAGATAAACGACAAGTTGCTGGATGCTTTACCTACCAAATGGGATATTTACACGTTGATGATAAAGGGTGAAGTTGATTACGAAAAGAAAGACTTGGAAGAGGTTGTTGGAAAGTTGAGAGCTTATGAGCTCAATATGAAGAAGAAGGAAACGGGTTATGATCAGGTTCAAGATCCGGGGATATATAAAGGTCTTACACCTTCATCTTCCAACAATGCTTCTAGTGACACTGCAACTGCGTTTCTATCATGTGGGTACGAACAGATAGTGACAAATTCTGATGGAGAAGTATGTTTCGTTGCTGCTTCAGGAGGCTCGTCAGGGGCTAAGAGACAACAATTAAGTAACAGCAATACTAAGTCTATGCCTCTGAGTGTCAAAAGTGCTGAAGAACACCTGGCATTGCTTGCTTCTTTTATTGCTTCTTACGAGAACTATATTCAGGGAAAATATCCGATCCTGCTACGTTCGATGAAGATTATGATCAGATCGACCCTGATGACTAAGAGGAGATGGATCTGCAATGGAAAATGGCCATGATCTCTAGAAGGGTGAAGAGGTTCATGAACAGAACAGGAAGGAAGTTCGTTGGAAAGGGTGTGGGCTTTGACAAGTCGAGAATGAAGTGCTACAACTGTCACAACTACGGACATTTCGCTAGAGAGTGTCAAAGAGCCAAGTCTGAATCTCGTCCTAGTTCATCCTTTCAAGATTCTCCTGGTCATGGTTCAAACAACAGGAATGCGTCAAACAACACTGGAGATTTCTACTGCTAGAGAAGGTTCTTATGATTAGAGTATTCATCTGGAGAGTGATAACAACGCATCACAGGCGTTTATGGCTGAGATAGCTCCAGTTGTTGATGAAGAAGTGAAAGTTGATGCTTAGGGAGAGCAAGAGATGGAGAACAGAATGCTACAGAGAAGAAGATTGCTGCTGATTTTGATGCTTTCATGGCTGATCTAAGCAACTCAACAGACGAGGTATGTTCTAACTCTAGTAGTTCTGTTTGTTTGATATGTTGTGAACTGCAAAGTGAGGTTGACACTTTAACACAACAAAACCAAAGTCTGGCTAATGAGCTCTCAAACTTAAAAGAATCAAACTTTTTTGTAAAACGAAATGAGTCATTATACTTGAAGAAAATTAAAGGTTATGAAGAAGAAATTAATATTCTAACCTGTAAGCTTAATGAAAACTTCAAGTTATTGACTTAGCTCATGATACGATGAGTGAGAAAACAAAAGAGGTTTCTGAAAAGTGCAAAGAGTTGTCTAAAGCACAATTTAAAATTTGTGAGCTTGAAATAAAATTAAATCAATTTAGAGATTCATCTTTTGTCATGAAACACATGATCAATGGCCTGAAGAAGAGTAATGACAAGACTTGTGTGGGCTTCAAAGGTCTAAATGAAATTCCACCATCACTTGGTCATGACTATTCTTTCTTGCCAGATGAAGATGAGCTTATAGACTTTGTGTCAACTACACCTGGTAGTTCCACATCAGAGGATGTTGATGTGACTGAAAATGCCAAGGAGTATAACAGAGACACTATTTTGAAAACAAAGAATACACACCCTAAGAATCAAAAATAAATTTTTGTTAAAAAGGTTGATTTTGTTAAAGGGAGTGACATGAATGAAGAGGTCCCTGTTATTACTAAAGAGTCTAATGTGCAGTTTGCTAAAAATAAAAATAAAGAAAAATTAGAAGTTAAGCAAGCTAAACAAGATCCTTCTAAGGCATCGTCACCATCATCATCATCACCGCCTGATGAATCTAAGCGAGAGGCTTCTTTAAAGAAGTCTTCGGCTAGAAAATCATGCTTCAAATGTCATGAAAAGGGACATGTAGCTAGCTGCTGTCCTAACAAAATGAGTGAAGCACAGGTAAGTGAGAGACAGAGAGAAAAATCACCAGCAAAAAGTGATGATGGTGAGAAGAAGGTTAACTCACCAAAGATATCTGCTACCAAGCAACAGAGTGTTGCTGTTGGTGTAGATAAGGCTGAAAAAGGAACTCATTAAGTTCCTCGTTTTCAAAGAAATCAACAAAGATTTTAGCCTGCATCTACATCAGGCAGATATGATAGACCTAGAAGTAGTTCACCAAGAATGAATAACTTTAATGGTCCATCAAATAATTTTAGAAGTCAAGGTCAATATCAAAATCGATACCAGAGTGTTGGTAATCGAAAGTTTTATAACGATGGCTTTAGAAATTTTCATCATCAAAATTCATGGAACCAAAATCATAATTTCCAAAGGTCACAAAGTCCAAACTTGGTTAGGAAATCTCGGGATCACCGACCTAGTGGAAATCAAAAGCCATTTCCATCAACAAGTCTAAGATCCAAGACTCCTATTACGAGTGATGGATATTGGATGGATATTCCTATGATTGATGAATCTGGAGACCCAAGACCATTAAGGCTTGGGTCCCCCAATCTAACTAATATTGTTGGGTGGTGCAGGAGCTGCTAAGGAGGATTATCAACTTGTGGTATGTTGATAGCAGGCTGCTCCAGGCACATGACGGGGGATGCGAGGTTGCTGACTGAGTTTGAGAATATAGACAGTAGTTACGTGAATTTTGTAGGTGCTAAAGGAGGACACATTACTGGTCGAGAAAAAGTGACTAACGGGAAGATCACACTGGACAAAGTGAACTATGTTGAGCAGCTGATGCACAATCTGATGAGCGTGTCTCAAGTCTGCGACAAGGGTCACTCGGTCCATTTTACAAAGTCTGAAGCTTTGGTGCTGAAACCTGGTTTGGTGATACCGGATGACTGGATAGTGATAAGAGCGCCAAGGAGAAACGATACTTATGTCATGGACATGGGTGCCAAGGACTCGTCCTCTGTGGTGGCGTGTTTACTATCAAAAGCATCTGAGGCTGAGTCATTGTTGTGGCACAGACGCATGGCCATATCCACTACCGAAAAATGAACTATATTATTAAAAATGGTTTAGTGGAAGGGGTGCCAGTGCAGAGGTTTCACGTGGAAGAAAAATGTCTTCCATGTCAAAAAGGAAAACAACATAAGAAAACTCACAAGTCTAAAACAGTAAATTCCATAGATGCCCCTTATGATTACTCACGTTATTCATGGGTTTTCTTTTTAGGTACAAAAGATGAGACAGTGGAGATGCTGATAGATCTTTTTACAAAATTAGAAAATGTCCATGATGCATGGATCAAGAGGATAAGGAGTGATAATGGCACGGAGTTCAAGAATCAAGTTCTGGATCTCTATTGTCTTCGCAAAGGAATTGAACATCAATATTCTGCTCCTTATACACCTCAACAGAATGGAGTCGCTGAGAGGAAGAACAGGACGTTGATTGAAGCCGCAAGGACTATGCTATCTGATTCAAAGCTTCCAGTTCTTTTCAGGGGAGAAGCTGTGAACACAGCTTGCTATGTCTTGAACAAAGTTTTGACGGTTAAACGGTTTAACAAAACATGTCACGAACTATTGTTTAACCGAAAACCAAACTTAAAAGGCTTTGAACCATTTGGATTACCCTGCACCATTGTGCGAAACAAAGATAAGCAAAAATTCGGTGAGGTAGCTGATGAGGGTTACTTTCTAGGCTATATGCCTCGAACACCGAATAAAAGGGTTTTTAATCTAAAAACTGGTAAAATTGAGGTGGTGTTTAACATGGAAATCACTAGTTATTCACCTCAACAATCAACGAGTGGTCCTGCTATATTATATGATTATGAAGTGTCTATAAATCATTTAATATTCCTGATGTTTCAAATGCAGATGAGTCTCAAGTGATCCATACTGTGATCAGTGAAGATGGTGAGTGTGACTTCATGCCTAGATTGAGTGTATCGATGACAGATGCTCCAGAAGCTTCTTCCGGTGCAGCTCCAGAGGACTCCAGTGATAGTGAGTCTGAACTTATTCAGGGGGAGGATTTCACTAATCCATTTGCTACTACTAATATTCAGGGGGAGGTTAGATCTAATCTGGGAGATAATCTGGTTGTTGACACCATTGCTACAACACGAGTACATCGAGATCATCCAGTTGAAAACATTATTGGTGATCCTGCTGCAGGTGTTCAGACAAGAAGAGGTGTGCTCGAAGGTTCCTGTTTGTTTACTTCAATTCAGAAGACAGGGTTGATTAATGAGTGTTTGTATAGCTGCTTTATTGCCCAAGAGGAGCCGAAGAATGTTCATACGGCTCTAAAATACAATTGTTGGGTTGAAGCTATGCAAGAGGAACTAGCTCTGTTCAAGAAGTTGAAAGTTTGGGAGCTAGTTGATCTACCTGAAGGAGAAAAAGAAATAGGCACTAAGTGGGTGTTTAAGTGCAAGAAAGACGATCACGGGATCGTGATAAGAAATAAGGCTCGGTTGGTAGTGAAAGGGTTCAATCAGCAAGAGGGGATCGATTACAATGAAGTGTTTGCACCAGTAGCAAGGTTGGAAGCAATTCGTTTGTTCCTAGCTTTTGCTTCATTCAAGGGCTTCAAAGTTTACCAACTAGACGTGAAGAGTGCGTTTCTTTACGGGAAAGTCCAAGAAGTGGTGTATGTCTCACAACCAGACGGGTTTACTAATCCAGACTATCCAGATCGAGTCTATCGACTTGATAAGGCATTGTATGGGTTGCATCAGGCACCTAGGGCGTGGTATGAGACACTGTCAGCACATTTGTTAAAACATGGTTTTTAAAGAGGTCAGATTGACAATACACTTTTTATCAAAAGGAAGAAGGAAGACTTTCTGCTGCTACAGGTATACGTTGATGACATCATCTTTGGGTCATCAGATGAGAACATGTGTCATGATTTCGAAGAGGTAATGAAGAGCAAGTTTGAGATGAGTGCGATGGGTGAAATATCCTACTTTTTGGGTTTACAAGTTGAACAGAAGAAGGATGTGATGTTCATACATCAGACGAAGTATGTGTATGACATTTTGTCTCGTTTCAAAATGGAAGATTGCGCTACTTTCAATACACCTATCTGTGAGAATCACAATCTTGGTCCAGATCATGAGAGTGTGGAGGATGTTGATCCAACACAATACAGGGTAATGATTGGTTCTCTGATGTACTTTACTGCTTCAAGACCCGACATCATGTTCGCGGTATGTCTTTGTGCCAGATATCAAGCAAATCCAAAGGAGTCCCACATGAAAGCGGTGAAGCGGATTCTTCGTTACTTGAAGGGGAAACCTAAACTTGGGTTATGGTATCTAGCTGCCAGTGATTTGAAGTTTGTTGCTTTCACAAATTCGGACTTTGGAGGATGCAAATCTACAAGGAAGTCTACCACAGGTGGTTGTCAGTTCTTAGGAGGGAGGCTTGTCTCATGGCAATGCAAGAAGCAGTCTTGCGTGTCTACCTCGACGTGTGAAGCTGAATATATTGCTGCAGGTAGCTGTTGCTCTCAGGTTCTCTGGATCCAAAAGCAGATGCGTGAATACGGTTTGAATTTCACTCGTACTCCTATTATGATAGACAATAATGTCACTATATCAATCACCAACAATCCCGTAAAACACAGTCGCACAAAACATATTGACATTCGTCATCATTTTATACGGGATTGTGCTGAAAAGAAATTAATTGAACTACATCGAGTCGACACACTAGATAACCTGGCAGATCTTTACATAAAAGCATTTGACAGGGCTTGCTTTGAACATTTAGTCGAACTCAACGGGATGGGGAATCCTGAATAACCATTTTTCCATAAAAATTTTTGTAAATAAATTTACTGCTTTTCAAAAATAAAAAACATAAAAAAATAGAAAATCAAAAATGAGTTTTCACTGTGTGAAAAAGAAGAAATGATAGTACATCAGCAAGTTAGACTGTCACACTAAAATTAAAATTAAAATTGCTTAAGTGTGATAGCAGCTTTATCATATGATGTACCAGTAGGCAAAATGCATGAAATAATCAACTTACCTTGGTGATATAAACATAATAAACTATGTATGAGTGGGTAACATATCAGTGGCATATGGTTTTATAACCTTAAATCTTGCGTTGATAGATTGCCAAAATCTGAGGTTTTAGGTCTTTATATCGTTATTTCATCCGGGGTATCAAGGTTGTCTTTCTGCTGCATCCAGATATAGGCTGACCTAGGCACAACCAGGATATCTTAAAAGAGCTAAAATGCGAAATCCCAAATATTGAAGAAGCTCTCCTAGAGAGTCATTCAAATGTGCAAATTGCATTATTCGTACCAAAATTTGGTATTTGTCCTAACCCTCGTTGGATATTGGTCTCTTTGTTGTACGAAAGTACTGACCTGATCACCAATTATCTAACGTTGTAAATCAAAAGGGATGAATTTCGATATACTCACCTACTACGATGAATTTTTGTGCATACCTTGATCGCGGGGTATGTCTTGAAGTGGGACACATTAGTATATCAGTAAAAATTATCGAAACAGATCACGAGGTAATGGTACTTGAAATGTTCATGTATTTTGTTTAAGTGGACAAACAATACTGGTAATCGTCTTGAACTGCTATTCATGAATATTGCATAGAAAATAATCAGATAATGTGAAAACAGTTTGATGTTGCTGATATGATCTTCTTACAGGTGAATCTCACAAAAATAGAGTGTTTAATTTTTAGTACTTTATTTGCTTTCAGAAAATATAAAAATCCAAAAATATTTCATTTTCTTGAATATTTTTAATGTACGGGATATTGGTTGTTCATGGAGGAGTTGTTACCGATAGGGGGAGACGATATTAGAAGCTGAGTTCAAAATTTTTATGATCTTGCAGGTTATGTGTGCTTAAAAGTTTAAGTGTGTATTTTCAGTATGTTGGTTATAGTTGCGAAGTGCTTAATCTGTGATACAGTTTACTATCTCTTGAATAATAATAATTTGTTTAACTTGTGATGAAAAATTCTTATGGTTTTTCGAGATGTTTGTTTTTTAGTATACAGATTGTAGCAGTGTGTTGCTGAGAAGTTTGGTGAAGAGGAGTTTGCTTGGATGCATGATAGAACCTCCTTTCTATATTGCAGACAAAGTTGAAGAGTTTGAAGATTGCTATGCAAGTACTAAACTGGAGTTTACTCAAACGCTAATGATTTAGAAGATTTGGTGATTGGATACATCAGCTTAGGGGGAGTCTGTTGCAGACAGAAGCTGTTAAAGCTGAAGCTATCCAAAGAGCAACGTTTTTCAAAGATATTGAAGATTGCAAGAAGACTAAAGACTAAGTTATTTTATAAAGCTATTGTCAAGGGGGAGTTTGTTGGTTCATATTTGTGACAACAGCTTAGATTTGGTCTTTGGATATCTTGTAATTAGTAAAATGATAAACGGTTAGCGGGTTTAGTTTTGTATTAGTGAATTAGAAGTATTTGGGCTGAACTAAATACAAAAGAAAGCATGGTAGGCGAATTGGGCCTAAAACCCATTAGCAGTCCATGTAGGAAACCCTAGCTCATTTGCATAACCTATCTCTATATATAGGGAGGTTGTGATTAGGGTTGAGGTTGTTGGTTCTATTGTTCAGTTGCTGCAAGAATTGCTTCAGAGAGTTAGAGAGAGAAGAGTCTTGAATTGATTGTAAAACAATTGTGTTTGATAATCAATAGAAGACAGTTTGAAGGAATTCTTTGTGTTCGTGTTCGTGTTCTTATTGTTTTCTGTGAAATCTGATCTAGGGGATTCCGCACTCTAGATTAGATAGACGATTCTGTCAAGAACCATAAGGACTAGGAGACCTACAGAACTTTTTTGAATTTAATGCCTAAAGTACAACATTAAATAAGGGTAGATTAATTTTTCAAACACTAATTACACTTTAACTCCCTTATATTAGTTACACTTTTATCCTTTATTCTTAACATGGTTAACTAATTAGTAGTTACACTTTATCCCTTTTATAAAAAAACAAACTACCCTTACGATTTTAAAAGATCATAACTTTTTCCTAGGTTAATACCTTTTATAAATTACACCATATAAACAGGCATTTTATTCTTTTTAATCTAAGCATAATATTGCTATAGCTTTTTAATTAAAAAATGTTGTGTTACATGATTAACAATGTTTTGGGTGAGCAATAACTTAATTATTAACCGAAACCAAACCGAAAATAGATGAAACCGAATCAAAATCAACCAGTAAGTGAACTAGTGGAAAACCGATTAACCAAAGAATGGTTATTGGTTTTTATTGCAACCTTGTTTAACCAAAATTAAACAAATCAAACCATTCATATTTAATTACATACATTTACAGCTTTTATTATTCCAATTGTTATTGGTTTTTATTGCAGCCTTGTTTAACCAAAATTAAACAAATCAAACCATTCATATTTAATTACATACATTTACAGCTTTTATTATTCCAATTAATGTATTTCATATTTTTTTACCTCTATTTTGTATTTATACCTCAGTTTCATGTATTTCTAAACAAAAATTAGCACAAATTTGGTTTTCGCTATTAAACAAAAATTAAACGAACCGGACAAAAAACCGTCAATCTAACTGAACAAAGAACTAATTAATTTGGTTAATAAATTACAGTAACCAATGACTTATGTTGGGGATAATAACTGAATCGACCAAAACATGCACACCCTAACAGTGTCTGTGATTCCCATCACATCGCACGGACACCCTATTATATATATATATATATATATATATTGACAATATACATATGTATAATTTTCAAAAAAAAAAAATTTTCTTAAGAGAAAATGTATGGTTCAGAATGATTCTTACTGTTATTAATTACTATTGGTTTCTCTTAGAATCCTTACTATACACACATATATAGAGCATGGTTAAAATGAGAAGAGTTACGAGAATTTTAGAACTCTTTGAAAAAAGTTTTTTTAAGACTCTCAAAAAGGTTATGTAACTTTTTCCAATAAATATATATATATATATATCGTATACGAAAATTTACATCAATGTAAAACAAAATTACATAAGTGAACCTTGCCAAAAACGGTGAAGTCGTATGATTTTGAAAAATTTATTTACAGTAGTGTGCGGATAAAAAAACCTTGGCGTAAACAAACGCTAGGCTATTTAAAAAAAATTTATATATCTCATAGTTAAATGTTAACCTGTTTTTGGGAAAAAAAAGTACAAAAATTCACACGGGAAGTAGGATTTTCCATTCAAGTTCTTAATTTCACGTAACTCGGGGAAGTTCTCATCTAAAACTGATCCTATATACATAATAAGTTATTGTGTAAATGGGTCTTCACATGGTAAACACAAGAACTTAAGAATTTTTTAGTCAAACATATTTGAGTACTAATACCTAAAAAAACTTATATAATTACTCTAATAGATAACTATATCTGTAGTAACTATACATTTTTTATTTGGTTTTTTCTTCAGTTAAAATTACTATACATTTTTATTAGGTTTTTATTCAGTTAAAAACATGTTTATGTGGATGAAAATTAAAAAAAAAAACTATTTCTTTCGGTTCTCACTTTTATCATAATACTAAATGTGTTGGAAAGACCAAATCGGTTTAAGTCTACTCCTTTATGTATAATATGAAAATAAGTACTAGTTTTTACTCGAAATTTCAGATATCCCGGCTAAACA
Source organism: Scalesia atractyloides (assembly GCA_947069175.1). Classification (NCBI taxonomy): domain Eukaryota; kingdom Viridiplantae; phylum Streptophyta; class Magnoliopsida; order Asterales; family Asteraceae; genus Scalesia; species Scalesia atractyloides. The sequence continues at coordinate 8,560,304 of CAMTDV010000022.1, forward strand.
AGACAAATCTAATATATTGCTATTTAAATTTGATATGCCTATAGTTTTATAGCCTACTGGAATCTTTGTGGTGGAATAAGGATTTGGGATCAATAGTAGATTTTGAGTTCGATTTTTACAAGGGGTTTTTTTCATATTTATTGGGTTTCCTCCTAAATTGGTGTATAGGCGTTATGTCTAATGGAGATGAATATGATCGGATGGTTACGCTAGTGGCACGATGATACACCAATGGTCCGTAAGTTATCCAAATTTGCCGTTAAAAAAAATTTAACTTGACATTATAAAGCGTAGAAAATCATTTTATTGTTGACTTTTATTGAGTGATAGGTTTTTCTCCTCGTGTTTTTCTGAAAGTTCCTTTCACTAAATTACGTGAGGCTGGTATTTATATTATAAAATGTGGTTATGAGTGCAAAATAAAAAAAATGTTATTGTTTATCTGTATATTTAGAAAGACACTGCTCACCATTTATAATTTTTTAATATATTTTTAAAATGGTTGTAAGTAAAAAAGAGATAAAAGATAATGATAAAGGTATAAAAAAGTATTATTTAATTGAAATGAATTAATATATAGAGAGAATGAGAGGGAAAAATGTAGTTGTTTAGTGCAATTATAGGGTAGATTTGATGGAAAAGATGTGAATGCTCCAATATCACGCGTAAACCTAACAGTTTATCGACGAAGAAGATCAACAATCAAACATTATATCATCAATCTAGGTTAGTGTCCCGTGTATTACACATATTAAACAAATGTAACATTATATAATTAGTAATAAAAAATGATGTCTTAAAAATCTCGTGTATCGCACGCGTTCAATAAACTCGTGTATTACATAGTTAAATAAGATATAATGTAATTTGTAAACTCATACATTGGTCAAAATTATAAAAAAAATGCATTTAACATGACAATTATAAAATTTGTTTTGTGAATTTTTGAAAACCAAAAGTTTGTCATGATTGAATTTTCGTTAATATTTAAGGAAAATGAATCCTAAGTTTTTATTTAAAGTAGGAAGTTTGACCTAATTATATTTGTAAGATAGAAATTAAAAATATTTTAAAAGGAAATGTTAAGAAATAAATGCAGCGATAACAAGTGAAAAATCATAGGCGGATACTCTAGAAATAAGTTATGTGATTAGAGCTGAAAACGAACATCAACAATGAGTTGTTTGTTTTTTTTAAGGAAATAAACGTGTTTACGAATTATTCATGAACATTTAAGGAACGAGATTTTATGTTTGTATTCATTCAATAAGAGCATTTGGATCCTCTATTTTTCATGTGAGTGTAGTCTCTATACTTTTGAAAGCGGTTGTAAATTGTTGTAAGTGGAAGAGAGAAAAAAAAAGAAGAAAAAACTATTGTTAATCAGTAAATTTAAAGAAGATATTGTTCACCTTTATAATCTTTTAATATTTTTTGAAAGTGATTGTAAGTGAAGAAAAAAGAAAAAGTAATAATAAAAGTAAAAAAAATATTATTTAATTAAAAATGATAAATAAATGGTAATGTTTTTTATAGTAATTATAGAGATGAAGTTTGAGGTTTTATTGGGAATGCTCTAAAGAAATAAATTTGTTCATGTTCATTTGTGTTCTTTTGCTTAACTAACACAAACAAACATTACACGAATGTTAACATATGAATATAAACAAGCGTTCATGAACGGAAATAAAATGAACATATGTTGAAATGTATGTAATATACAATACACTAATATTTATTAAGTATTTTATCAGTGTAAATTTTGAAGTATTTAAATGAAATATAATATTAGAAAAACCCTAATGAGCTATCGAACACAAGCAAACAGTTCACCAATATATATAAAAACGTTACCGAACGTTTACGAACATAAATGAACAAATGCGTCGTTTGTTGATATTCATTCATTTAACTAAATGAACAGAATTTCTTAATCGTGTACATTTATTTATTAAACATATGAGCATAAACAAACTTCGCGCTAGACACTTTACGAACTATTTGTTAAATGTTCAATTCGTTTACAACCTTATATGTAACACCAAGTTACTTCTTTATTAAAACAGAACGATTTTAATTATTTTTGTTGTGTCGTTCTTTTTGTTCCAATTAAAATTTTCAAACTACTTTTTTTTTCCTTTTTAATTTTTTTTCTTGAACGGGGATAACTTTTTTTCTCTATTTCCTCAGTTTGAACTTCTAAATCAACTAGTAAGATTATCCACGTATAGAAAGCGAAAGAAATATGTTTACATGAACAAAAAAATGTTTGAAATCGATCGAAAACAATAAAAGTAAATTTATATTGGACAGCGAGACAGGTTTTATATTAATTTTCAATGGAAATGTAAAAGTAAAAAAAATTAAAAATAATAGAGTAAAAAAATCAAAAAAGAAACATAAAAGCAAATACGATGAAAACACTATTAACACAACTTGCTAATTATAATTTACGTTAAAACCTAGATCAACTTTAATTTATATTGACACGTGCATAAAAATAAGCCATAAGAAAACATTTACGACGCGTTCCAGCGGTGTCGGAACGTAAAGTGACTCGAGTTTATACCGTCTAGTTAAAATGTATTATATTTGACCCAACTTGTTTCCGAATAAAATTTACGTCAAAATGTAGAACAACTGAAAACATACATAAAAATGTAGAACAACTAAAAACATACATAAGAACGTAGAACAACTGAAAAATAAGTATAAATATATTATATTTGAACTAACTCTTTTCTGGGAAAAATTTACGTGTAAACGTAAATTAATTAAAATTTATGCACTCACAAAAATAAACATGCAAAACTCGATACAAATTTTTTAGAAAGTTAACAGGTTGTAAGTATTAACGCTGAAAAATTGAAAGGAATAAATATGTAAAAATCCAAAAACACAAAAACAAACAAGACAAAAAAAATTCAAAAAGCAAAACAAAAAAGACAAAAGACAAAAAAAATATAAAAAATAAAATAAACAAAAAGCAAGTTACTGTACAAGTACTGCGTAAATGCAGAATAGAGAATGTTACTTTTGTATGATTTTCTAAATTGTATTTGTGTTTCTTTTACTATTTTTAATGGTCGACCAAATAAAAACTCATCTATTCGGGTAACCTGATGATAAAAGGCAACTTCATAAGCTCGTGACCGTAGGCAACGTTGGGTAATTCAAGTCTAGTTCAGGGAGAACCCGTCACCCAAAGGCTTACTGCGGTAAAGCACAGTTAAAATCAGATTCGAACTTGAAACCTATGGTTTCAAACTCAAATATTCACTTACTCTCCAATGTAGGGCCGTCTCTAAAAAAAAAAAAAATATTAGTCCTGTGCGAGATAAAAAAATTTAGGTCCTATACGTAAATCTTCATGTAATATAAACTTATCAATCATTTAATCACATATATATATATATATATATAAACTAAAAACCCATAATACAACGATAATTGTTATGAAATAGATAAAACAAATTAACAAAAATAGTGTAACAAGAGGTTCAATATAATTATAATTTTAACACAAAAATTTCATTTGAGTATATCCATCTTGACAACGTGAAAGGGGGAAATGTTTTCATCAAATTTCGCTCCACTACATTAATTGCTTGGATCTCCATTAAAAAAAACTAACTTGCAGTTGTGGTGGCATACAACACGAAGTCTAGTCACTTCGAGATGGGTAAAAACTCAATTCCAAAAGTTGTGTTAGAATCTATACAAAGAAATTGTGCATAGCCAACATACAGTACAACCATGACATGGAAAAAACAATACCTTTTTACTTTGGTGCAATTTAACCACCTATTTTGCAGTTGACAGAATGAAGCAAACTTTGTTTATTCATCTTGTTTCTTAGCTCTAAAACAGAACATGAGGCCCCAAAGGAAACAAAAAAATTGTTTGGAGATACCAGGTTTCGATACATTTACTATTAGTAGTACTAAACCATCTGAGCTGTACAAACATTTTTAATTCTTTTTAGCCTGCAGATATTTCACTATACATATTTTGTTTCTTTTTTTTATATTATGTTTGTTTTCTATTATTTGGTTTTTTAATTCTTTTATTTCTGTCAAAGTCTGTTTGAAATTAATGACACCCTATATTCGTAAGTCGTAACTACCACATTTTGTGTTTTTTATATTATGTTTGTTTTCTATTATTTGGTTTTTTAATTCTTTTATTTCTGTCAAAGTCTGTTTGAAATTAATGACACCCTATAGTCGTAAGTCGTAGCTACCACATTTTCATGACAGCTAATGAACATTATTGATGTATTACTTTGAAAAGTCGATCATATTGGATAGTTCCTTATAGTCAGTGTGTTAATCCTATAGTCGTAAGTCGTAACTACGACATTTTCTTGACAGCTATTGAACATTATTGATGTCTTCCTTTGAAAAGTCGATCATCTTGGATAGTTCCTTATATTCAATAATTTAGGTGAAGTGTGTTAATATATTGGAAATTTTGGTGGATCCGAAGGAAACAAGTAATAACTCGTGAATACTTACGGGTTCGGATATTTAAATTTTATTAATACATCTATATATTTTTTTAAATGAATTTTACAAAGCGTTTGATGGCAGGTTTAGTGAGAACCTAAGATTCATCCACATTACACGGCAGGATATTACACGGATGCTCATTCGCATTGAATCATTCACACATCAACTTCTTGACTTTGTTATGGCTTGGGTCCATTACGCTCACATCCGGGTGGAAGAAACAATGTGAGCTGAAAAGTAGTCATAGAGATATCGGAAAACAATAAAATCTCCTCATTCATGTCCTGTTTTTCTTTCAACTTGCATTTTAGATAGCAAACTACAACAATAAATTTAGCGCATTAAATTTCCACTTTCGTGCATGAGTATGTGATTTGATAATATAGCGTCAAAAAATTAATTTTTAAAGTGAAAAAAATATAAAGAGAACAATAAAAAAAGGAATAATGTAAAAAGAATCAGAAACAAATGTATAACCTTGGCATAGTTTCAGCTAAGGGTGAAATTATTTTTTTGGAGAAGGGTCTACGTTTATGTCGGGTATAACACTAGTAAAATTCGGTATTCGGTGTATCCGTTTGGTATAATCCAATGACTTTCTTTTTTGTCAAGGTATCTTAGATTCATAACGTTGCGTGTTTTATAGAGACAAAACATACCATGGATCAATCTATTCGCTACCAAGTATGTACCTGGTTATGTAGCTAATTTAGATGTCTCCAGACTATAGTCCAGTCGTGATGTATAAATTGTTTAATCTACTAATCTATGAACAAACAATACAAAGCAATTAGAATGAATAATGACTTGACATAAATAATAATAATAATAATAATAATAGTAATAATAATAATAATAACTTGACATAAATTGTTTAATCTACTATCGAGGATATCGTGGTTTGCGGGGGTCCGTTTTTTGGGGATCTTCAATGGAGGCTTGCATCCCTCCCGACCCGTTTTGGGGGTTTGGGTTTATGTTCGGCTGAGGATGTATCCACGTATGCTTTTGTGGCCTCGAGGGCGCAATCTTGGAGTTTACAGGACCACATTCTTCGAGACTGTGGTATTGTTGGGTTAGATTCTGATTATGTGTGCGCGTTGGATTGCATGCACATGTCCCTTCCGGATTTTGATCTTGGTGGTTTCTCTAATAAGGACACCGCCCCCCTAAAGCCCAGAATGCTTTGACGAGTGCCCTATTTAGTAGAACTGTCCAGTGTTTGGGAGAGAAGTTTAGTCTATCCCCTCGTCAGAAAACTGTGTTTGATTGTCTCCGGGCACCTCATTCTTAGGATTTTCTGACAGTTATCCCCATTGAAGGACTAGGCCAACACATGTCAGCAGTGGAATACCGGGCAATTCTTAAGTACCGGCTAATGATCCCTCTGTTTCGGTTGATGAGCCCTGCCCAGTTTGTCGCAAGGCTTGTTTAGATACTTTCGGCGAACATGCGGTCCATTGTAAGGAGTTACCTGGTTTTAAATACCGACATGATTTGGTAAGGGATATTTTCTATGATGTTCTAAAGCGGGCAGGGATTTGGGCGAAAAAGGAGGCTCCGGTGAACTTTCTGACGGATCCGCTCGACGGGAGGTCTACTCTTCGGCCAACTGATATTCTTGTGTTTGGGTGGGCTAGGGGAAAACACGCTTGTGTGGACCTTACAGGAGTGTCCCCTCTTGTTGGACTCAGGGATAATGGGTTTGTTGCTGGCCAGGCTGCGTTAAAGGCGGAATCAGGCAAGGTCGCTAAACACGAGAAGGCTTGTTTAGAGAATCAACACGTGTTTATCCGATTCGCTTTTGATACATTTGGGTCCCTAGTCCCAGAGGCTGTGGAATTTCTAAACAGGGTCCAACAGGTTGTGAATAGTAATCTTTCAACCTTTAAGGGCCGTTTCGTCTTTAGTAGGATTGGTTTTGCAATTCAAAAGGGGGTTGCGGCGCAGCTTGTTGCCTGTTTACCTGCCACTTATTTGTAATTTGTTACTTTGGTATATAATTGACTATATTTGTTAGAATAACCTTTTTTTGTTGATTATTTTAGTGGTTATATCTTTGATCTACTAATCTATGAACAAACAACACAAAGCAATTAGAATGAATAATGACTTGACATAAATTATAATAATAATAATAATAATAATAATAATAATAATAATAAAAATAATAATAATAATAATAATAATAATAATAACAATCATAATCATAATAATAATAATAATAATAATAATAATAATAATAATAATAATCATAATAATAATAATCATAATAATAATAATAATAATAATAATAATAGTAATAATAATAATAATAGTAATAGTAATCAGACCTGTAAGTATTCACTAAGCCTGTTTAATCTACTTCTCTCTTTTAGACTTCTTTCCAACCCTTTCGTTGCATGTTTTCACGTGACATTGAGAATGTTCTCTGAGGTTGTAGGCAGCCATTGAGTTACCAAATGGTTGCATTCTTTCTTGATCTTAAAGTTATTTTAATAAAAAGAAATGCCAATTCCTTTTCCAACAAGCAACGACAATACCAATGACAGCTCTATAGTCACTAAGGTGTGCAGTGAAGTTCTATCCAGTATAAACCCGAATACGATTAGGGGAATCTATTGGCACACTGACTAATCTATTGACATACTATGACTTTTTCAATACAGATAGTATAAGCCTATACGATCTGTATACGATAGGGTTTTAGAACATGATAGAATGACAGGTTTAGCCTTTGTCTGACGGCTGGCCTATTACAGATCGTATAGGCCTATACGATTCGTACTTTACACCATTTTTTTGGAGGTTAAAGTTTGGTGTTTGGGTGTAGTTATTGGTGTTTGTTGTTGTTTATATTTTGTTTTTATATGTTTTATAGTTTGTACTATATTTTTATCGTATTGATACTTATTATATCGTACCGTGACGTATCTTATTTTATCGTAATGCATTGCATCGTGTCTGCATTTTTATGATAACTTATCGCTCTGTATCGTATCTTGACTATTATATTGTATCATATTTGTTTTTTGTATTATATTTGTATCGTGACGTGTCTTATTATATCGTATCGTATTTTATCTAACGTATCATATCATATTGAATTTTGTAAGATAATCTATCGATCTATATTGTATCGTATTTGCATTTTGTATTATATTTTATCGTGTCATATCGTATTGTGTTGTGTCGTATCATATTGTGATGCATCATAACCGTATTATACATTATACACAACGACCCACCGGATCTAAACATTATAAGTAAACATTAGAAATATAAATAAACTCTAACTACAAATTTAACTTTATAATAAGCTTGTTTATACATGACATAATTCAAAATACATAAAAAGTGAAAATACCAAAAAAGATAACAAACTAACCTAAAGTTTCCGATCTGCATACTGAGAATCTTGACTGGTGCCTAACGGCCCCGGATCCTAAGTGGTGCGCACGTGACCCGGTCGTGGCAGCAACGTCGGCATCGGTAGGGGGTTCCAACCATTGTCCTGAGCCGCTTGAATATCGCCTTGTATCGCCCGCAACAAAAGGGCGTTAGTACGGGTGTGGTGGGCGTCGATTTGCGCCTGTAACAGATGTTCCATTGTTATAACACAAGCGCGACAGCCGGAGGCAAATTGTCATACAAGATGTCCTAGGGGTACTAAAGCACCCCCTACGGCAACACCAGTGGCGGCAGAGAGAGCTCTCGGTCGACCTGAGCGACCTCAAGCTGGACGTGATCGTCAGCATAGTCATCGTCATCACCGTCACTTGTTGTCGCGGCGCTCTTTGGCTTCTCCTCTAGTAATTCTCTTAACAGGGGTAGGGGGACAAAAATGGCATTGTCACAGTCGTGAAAGTGAAGGTCGATACCAACGCTATAGTCATGCGTGATATGCAAGCCGATCAGTGACGAGCACGTCAATCTGGTTGGCGCGACCGTGCCCCCCGCCGTGATCTATGGGTGAGGCCCAATGAGAGGGAAACCTAGGTGATTTATTACAAGACCCGTACGTATAAAATATAAAATTATGCATTTGATTTCGTGATTAAACCAAAATACATGTTTAACAAAAGTAACATAATAGTTTGATTTAGAGTACAAGTCATCATTTTAACATTTTACAGAAACATGAACCAAAATAAGACAGAAGTTAGTAGACATTCGGGTATGTTCGGTTCTTGGGTAACTTGGTCTTTCATCTGGTGCCTGATTTTTAGTTTACCTACCATAAATTTTTCATTAAACGTTTAGTAAAATCAATGGAACAAATACAAATGTCAAGGAAAATATTTACTAAATTGTGGACTTAAACTGAAACGTTCACTTTCCTGACATGTGCATTTTTCTACATTTTGCTGAAATGTGCACTTCATTAACATTTGCACTATGTTGATATGTGCACCTTCCTAACATGTGCACTTTACTATGTTTTGCTGAAAGTCCTCCCAATCTGATTGAGTAAAATAATTCTTGAAGTATTTTACGATATTCTGTAAATTGTGGAACCTGTAATGAAATTTGTGTGATTTCGGGAATATTTTTCCGCACGCATTTAGAAGGGCTGGGTCTTTGTCGATAAGAATTACACGCGGCTCCATACACTTGTGCAACATAAACCAGATCCTCTCCAGCAAGCAGACGTATGTTATTTCCTGTTCGCTTGAAAGAAATGCATGCGCAACACAAAAGGTTTGTTTGTTGATGTCATACCCCCAACTTGCAAAAATGGAAGATTTTACATGTTAGTTTTGTAGGTTGCATCGATCATAAGCACATGCGGGAATACTAGCCACATTTCAATAGACTTGTCATGACAAAAAAATATATATATTCTTAACGGCGTTGATGGAAGGATCCTCCTGTCACACCCCGACCTGTAGCGGAATAAGAGTTGGGGCATAATTGGGTTATCACCAAAGCTCATGATGTTTACTAAAATGTTTCATATTTATTAAATTCAAATTACAACTTAAATATCCAAATCAAAATTCATACAATTACAAGGAAATGAAACTATGTAAATAATCCAAGGCTTAAACTGGTTTATTCTTCTAGGCCTTCCTATGTGTTTCTTGCCTCAGCTGGATCACCTGTATCATGTGTAAAACGGGGGATATTTTGGGTCAACAAAAGTTGGCGAGTGAACCTTGATAAAACATTGTTATTAATTTCTTGTTTTATTTAATATGGAAAATTTGTGCAATATCACATGTGAGCAAACATATATAGATAAACAAACACAAACCACCTTGAATGAGTATATGATATGAATGATGATGAATGTGAGATCAATGCTCAATCAAACGGAGCCGATCTTATGAGGCACCTGATGCTCAACCCGTCTCCGACGGGGAACTGATGGGCCTAATGATATGCGTGCACTGAAAATGATAAATCCAAACTACATATAATCCACACAACAATTGATACACATTTGATCACGGATATGATGTATGCACAAGTGTTTAAATATAATAAAGAATTAAATGACACATGATACACCTCAAAACATGATTAAAACGGGGAATTGATAGAGATTCACCCACAATGGGTGCGTTCTTTGATGATGATGAAGGCGCACGAATTTATGATTTGATTGACGAGGAAGAACTAACCTAGATGATAACAAAATGATTTGATAAATAAATAAATTTTGGTTGAGATAATATTTTTAATTAGTGTTCTTAAATGGGATTTTTAGAATTATTTTTGTGAGTTTAAGGAAGTTTTATAACCTTAATAATCTTATTTTTAAGTATTTTTAAATAATTTTCTAATTAAATAAATAACTAAAAAGAAATAAATAAAATAAAAAAAATTTGACTTTTGACCGTTGACCCCGTTGACCGTTGACCGTCGGACTGTGTTTTTATATGTGCTGAGTGAGGTTCGAACTCGGGACATCTCGTATACGTGCACGCAGCTCTACCAACTGAGCTACGTGTCTAACCCGAAATATTCTCTGTTTTAATTATATTTATATACTAATTAATTTTAAACTTATTTGGTTTTATTAAAAATGGTTTATATGGCCGAACCGGTTGCAGGGACCCTGAGTCGAACTCGGGTCCTTCGGTTCGAGTGCGCACAGCCCAACCAGTTGGGCTGTGTGTCAAATCTGTTAAACTTATGAATTATATTACTCTTATAAACATTCTGTGACTTGTTCTGATTCAGTTGTAAAAATGTTGGTTTTAATTCTGAAATTCGGTAACGTGTGCGATTCGAACTCGGGACGTGCGTGTTTTATTTGCACACAGTCCACCGATGGACTATGTGTCTAACCCGTTTAATTATCTGGTTTTAATTATATTTTTACACTTACCACACCTTTTCTTACACTGATTAAATAAAAAGGTTTGATTATTGCAGGGGCTATGGCATGGAACCAATTCGAACTCCTGACCTTTGCTTCGAGTGTGTGCACAGCCCGACCAATTGGGCTGTGTGTTTAACTCGCTGGATATACAATTTTTAATTAACTTTATATACTTACTGCCGTGATTCATAATTTAGTTTTATAAAAAGGTTTGAATCTTTGAAGCGGATCAGAACATGAACGTGGTTCGAACCCGGGACCTTGGACTTTATATGCACACAATACAACCAACTGGATTGTGTGTCTAACCCGGTTTATATCGGTTTTTAAATTCTTTTAACCGATGACTCCAGTTCATCTTCTTCATTGAGAAGATCAGGATTGTTGAACCTGATTTTTGGTTGATTTGTTTTAGCATTTCATTCATAAATCTCCAACTAATTACACATGATATAAATAATAATGAAAAGGGTTAGTGAAGGATATACCTAACAGAGGTTTCTGATTTTTCCGGCGAGAATTCCGACGAATATCAAGTGTTTTCCGACGAGGTTTCTAATGAATAAAGATTACAAGCAGTTTTAGGAGTGTGTAAGCCTTCTAATGATTTCAGAACTCTCTATTTATAGTGAAAGGAGGTTGCTTGAATTGTGCTTCGGTTTTGGTCAAAAGCGGTTATGGTTAATAGACTTTTATTCACGATTTGAATATGGTTTGACTCGTAATGAGTCTAGGTCCATGATTAGAGTAAATTTCGTGATCAATTTCAGAGGAACGAAAATCTTGGTGATTTCCGGTTGACTGGGTGCCGTTACACTGGGCGGCAATTTGAACCCGTCCAAGATGTACGAGAGTATAAAAGGTTATTTGATTTGGTTGTATCAGATGTTGAGTATGTGGTGTAGCGGTGTGTTGTGTGTTTGGATTCGCGGGTGACCCGGGTTCGAAACCCGGCGTCTACATTTATTTTTTTATTCATTATATATTAGTAATTTTAAATTATGGTTTTTAAATTCTAATATATTTATTAATTATGTATCGTTTAAAATTAATATCAACCATAAATACACAACGAAATTTATAACTGGATATTTAATTGATAAACGAAGCGGGTTTTGAAAACCCGTTTTTCGACGAATGTTACAGTATCCCCTACTTTTAGAAATTTCGTCCCGAAATTTAAGTAGTAGTGGTAACAGGAAAAAGATGCGGGTATTTCTCGCGCATTGTGTCTTCACGTTCCCAAGGAAACTCAGGTCCTCGTTTTGACTCCCAACGCACCCTGACAATTGGAATACGACTTCGTCTTAAACGCTTCTCTCCGAAGTCCATGATTTCTACTGGTCTTTCAATGAAGTGCATAGATTCATTGATCTGAATGTCTTCTAGCAGAATATGGAGGTTTTCATCGGCGAGGCACTTCTTCAAGTTTGATACGTGGAATGTGGGATGAATTCTGTTGAGCTCTTCTTCTAGGTCAAGCTTGTATGCTACAGGACCTACTCTTTCGAGTATCTTGAAAGGTCCTACGTAGCGTGGTGCTAGCTTGCCCTTCTGGCCAAAACGAACCACTCCCTTCCACGGTGATACTTTTAAAAGTACTTGATCCCCGATGTCAAACTCCAAGGGCTTTCGTCGTTTGTCTGCATAACTCTTTTGACGACTTTGAGCCGCTAGAAGATTGTTTTGAATTTAAATGACCTTGTCGGTTGTTTCTTGAATTAACTCTGGACCGGTGATTTGTGATTCCCCAATTTCGTGCCAACATACTGGAGATCGGCACTTACGACCATATAAAGCTTCGAAAGGAGCCATGCCGATACTTGAATGATAGCTATTGTTGTACGAAAATTCAACTAATGGTAGATGAACGTCCCAATTCTCTTTGAAGTCTATGACACATGCTCGAAGCATGTCTTCAAGAGTTTGGATGGCGCGTTCAGATTGTCCATCAGTTTGAGGATGAAAAGCGGTACTGAGGTCTAATCGTGTACCCAAGGCGGTTTGTACGGCTCGCCATGTTCGTGAAGTGAAACGACCATCACGGTCTGAAATGATGCTTAATGGTACACCATGATGGCTTACGATCTCGCTGATGTAGATACGAGCTAACTTCTCGTTCTTGAAGTCCTCGCGAATCGGGATGAAATGAGATGACTTTGTAAGACGATCGATCATTACCCATATGGTGTCATACCCACTGGAGGTGCGAGGTAACCCGGTAATGAAATCCATGGTTATGTTTTCCCACTTCCATACAGGTATTTCGGGTTGGACTAGGAGTCCTGAAGGTCTTTGATGTTCAGCTTTTACTTTGGAACAGGTAAGGCACTTGGAAACAAAAACAGCGATATCCTTTTTCATGCCAGGCCACCAGTAGGTGTATCATAGGTCTTGATACATCTTGTCGGCTCCTGGGTGTACAGAGTATCGGGTTTTGTGCGCCTCATTCATGAGGAAATCACGAAGGTTATCGCGATCAGGAATCCATATGCGGTTTAAATAGTATAGAATACCGTCGGATTTGGTTTCGATTTTTAGTTCAGCTCCACACGACAGCTCATCGCGTACGTCATTTTCTGTTACAGAAACATGTTGAGCTGCTCGGATTCGATCTTTGATGTCGGTTACGATTTGCGAACATAGAAGAGGAATGGAGTTCGCATAACCTTTTCGACTAAGCGCATCGGCCACCACGTTTGCCTTGCCAGGATGATACCGAATTTCGCAGTCATAGTCGTTAAGAAGTTCGACCCATCTTCGTTGTCTCATATTCAACTCCTTTTAGTTGAAGATATGTTGGAGACTTTTGTGGTCGGTGTATATTTCACACTTGGTACCGTAGAGGTAATGTCTCCATATCTTGAGAGCGTACACAACGGCTCCAAGTTCCAGGTCGTGGGTGGTGTAATTTTTCTCATGAACCTTGAGTTGCCTAGAAGCATAGGCTATCACTTTTCCTCTTTGCATTAATACACAGCCTAGACCTTGCCCTGATGCGTCGCAATATACTACAAAGTCATCGCAACCTTCAGGGAGTGTGAGGAGAGGTGCGTCACAAAGTTTTTGCTTTAGAGTTTGGAAGGCTTCTTCTTGTTTAGGTCCCCATATGAAGGGTTTTCCTTTATGAGTCAAAGCCGTGAGTGGTACAGCAATACGGGAAAAATTTACAATGAAGCGGCGATAGTAACCAGCCAAACCAAGAAATGACCTTACTTCGGTAGGGGTACGTGGCGCTTGCCATTCTTTCACTGCCTTGATTATTGAAGGATCGACATGTATTCCCTTGTCATTGACGACATGTCCAAGGAATTGTACTTCTCTTAACCAGAATTCGCATTTTGAGAACTTAGCGTAGAGCTTTTCAGTCCTTAAGAGTGTAAGGATGAGTCGAAGGTGTCGCTCATGATCGGATTTTGACTTGGAGTAGATAAGGATGTCGTAGATGAAGACTATGACAAAACAGTCAAGGTAGGGTTTGCATACCCTATTCATTAGATCCATGAGGACAGCGGGGGCGTTGCTTAAACCGAATGGCATGACCATGAATTCGTAATGACCATAACGAGTCCGGAAGGCGGTCTTTGGGATATCTTCCTCATGTACTCTGAGTTGATGATAGCCAGAACGAAGGTCGATTTTTGAAAAGCAGGTGGCGCCTTGAAGTTGGTCTAGGAGGTCATCGATGCGAGGTAGTGGATAGTAATTTTTAACCGTTAGCTTGTTGAGTCTCTGTAGTCGATACACATGCGAAACGTTCCATCTTTCTTCTTCACAAAGAGAACAGGTGCACCCCAAGGCGAGGAGCTAGGACGTATGAATCCTTTATCAGTCAGCTCTTGCAGTTGACTGGCCAGCTCTTGTATTTCGGATGGGGCTAACCTATAAGGAGATTTTGCGACTGGTGTAGCGCCAGGTACAAGGTCGATGCGGAATTCGACTTCTCTCACAGAAGGGAGTCCTGAGATGTCGTCGGGAAAGACTTGTGGGAATTCTTTCACAACTGGTATATCTTTGAGTTTCCTTTCCTTGTTTCCCTTTTTGACGACGTGAGTTAGGAATACGACATAGTTCTTGCGGAGATATCTTCGGGCTTGAAGGCAGGACATTAGTTTGAGTCCTTTCGAAGGGGTTTCTCCAAAAATACGTAGAGTCTGACCGTCTGCAAGAGGAATGCGAATGAACTTCTCGCGGCACACTACTTCAGCGTGATGCTGGCTGAGCCAGTCCATACCGATTATAACATCGAAACTTCCCAACTTCATAGGAATGAGGTCAACTGGAAAATCGTGATCGTTTAGAGTGAGGGTACAATTTCGTATAATAGAATTTAATGAAACAGGCTTTCCGTCAGCAACTTCCACCGTTAGAGATTCCATGAGATTATCACGAGTTTGGTTGAGGATAGGTTCGAATTCTAAGGACACAAAACTCTTATCCGCGCCAGTATCGAATAACATGGATGCATAACTACCATTGATGAGAAACGTACCGTTAACCACGTTGTTGTCAGCCCTAGCTTGGTTGGCATTGATATTGAAAGCTCTTCCTCTGGCAGGTGGAGGAGTTTGGTTGGCTTGGTTTACTGGGTTCGCTTGGGCTTGAGCATGGATGATGTTCACCATGCGTGGACAAGTGTTCCTGAAGTGGTTTGGGTCTCTGCAGTTGTAACAAGCTCGCATGGGTTGCATCATAGGGTAGTTGGGTTGGTAGTAGGATTGGGCTATGTGTTGTGCGGATGGTAGAAGTAAGGGTTGTTGGGCTTGACCCACTATCTGATGGTGGGTTTGGGTTTGTGGTTGACTGCGGTTCATTCGTTGAAGAATACGGCAGGTTTGGATGGTGTGACCTGCACGGCCACAGCTTGTGCAATGTTGGCAAAGAGTTTCGGGAGGGTGATGGTATTGACATCGGTTGCATTTTGGGTGTGGACCGGTGTATGGCTTTTTAAATGGTGCAGCTGAGGGAGCGATTTGGGTGATTGGTGCAGCAGTAATAGGAGGGTTGGTTTGAGTGACAGCAAAATTCTTGCCATTACGTTTCCTCTTACCAGCAAACCTTGAGGATGAGATTGTGTGGTTTGTAGTTGAGGTCTCTATGGGTGCTTTCTTCTTTTCATCTTTGAATTTGCCGTTTCGAATGCGGTTCTCAGTGAGTTCGGTAGCTAGTTCCATTGCGGCTTCAAGTGTTGCAGGCGAAGTGCTTAGAACCGAGTCTTGAATTTTCGAGGGAAGACCTCGAATGTAGTGTTCAACCAAGCGGTACACGGGGTGAACAGATTAGGGATCATCTGGTTTAGCTCGAGAAATCTTTTATTATAGGAAGTGTGATCTCCTTCCTTTTGTTTTAACGCGTGGAATTCATCTTCCAACTTTTTGATTTCGGTTCTTGGGCAGAAGCGTCTGGTCATGAGTTCCCTTAACTCTTCCCATGTTAAGGCCATGGCATCTTCAACTCCTCGTTTGCCCTTTCCCGTGTTCCACCAGGTAAGGGCTACCCCAAACAGTCTTCCAGTTGCATAACGTACCTTGCGATCCTCGGGACAATCGCAATTGAGGAAAGTGTTCTCCATTTCTTCAAACTAGTGAAGGAGAGCAGTAACACCTTCGGTCCCTTCATACTTTGGGGGAACGCAAGATTTGAAGTGTTTGTAGGAGTACTTTTTGGAGGGAGGGTTGGCGACGCTCTGGTCTTCTTGATTGGGAGGGTTGATGGGATTTGCGGTGAGAGCTTGTTGAACTTGAATTACGATGTCAGGAAGCACTGCAGCCATTTGTTTAGCAATTTGTGTGGCCAAGCATTCATTGGATCTTCCTGACTTTCAACCTCCACGTAGTTGCCTAGCCGACATCTACAGGAACATACATAGGAAGATTGTGAGTTTAAGAAGTTTCTAGGTGTCATGTGTCGTTAAAAGAATAAAAATAACATAACTAACAATAATGCAACTACATCCATAGGATGTCTTGGGTGCTCATGTTTGGGCCTCCAATGTCCCCCATACCATCGCCTGTATAGTCATGTGGGTCCCCATGACTATTGGGCTTGGTAGGATTCACATTGGTGTTGGCGGATTAACGCTCGCATCACCCAAATGAAAACCGTAAAATATGATTGCGAGATGTATGGTAGGAGGGTGTCCAGGTGTAGACACAATGACAACTCAAAGTAGGGTTAGCTCACACGACGTTTGGTATAGCATGCTTTGGCCTAATAGGTCCTTCGTACTCTCATCGTTAGTCCCCAGGTAGGTAAACTGGTCCTTTATTTTGGATTTATACGAATGTCAAGCCTAGACAGGACGTTCCGACTACCGGTACTCGTACCTTTCCAGTTACTACATGCCCGTCATGAGAACTCACTTTGATGTGATTTGAAAATACAAAAATCATTGCAAAAATCATGGGAATTGTGAGGTGTGTGCTCTCATGGATATGATATGTTATGAGGATATGATTTATGATGAGCATTGTATAATAACATGTATTGGTGAGCATGCTTGCATAACATTGAGTGTAAAAATAAACATAAAGCATATAAACATCATGAATTTTGTATGTAACGCATAAACAATTTAAAATTTTAATCAACTATAGTATAGGCTCTAAGGGTCTAATAATCTATCCTATATCCCTATAGTCATGGCTCTGATACCAATGTGTCACACCCCGACTCGCAGCGGAATAAGAGTCGGGGTATAATTGGGTTATTACCAAAGCTCATGATGTTTACTAAAATGTTTCATATTTATTAAATTCAAATTACAACTTAAATATCCAAATCAAAATTCATACAATTACAAGGAAATGAAACTATGTAAATAATCCAAGGCTTAAACTGGTTTATTCTTCTAGGCCTTCCGATGTGTTTCTTGCCTCAGCTAGATCACCTGTATCATGTGTAAAACGGGGGATATTTTGGGTCAACAAAAGTTGGCGAGTGAACCTTGATAAAACATTGTTATTAATTTCTTGTTTTATTTAATATGGAAAATTTGTGCAATATCACATGTGAGCAAACATATATAGATAAACAAACACAAACCACTTTGAATGAGTATATGATATGAATGATGATGAATGTGAGATCAAGGCTCAATCAAACGGAGCCGATCTTATGAGGCACCTGATGCTCAACCCGTCTCCCACGGGGAACTGATGGGCCTAATGATATGCGTGCACTGAAAATGATAAATCCAAACTACATATAATCCACACAACAATTTATACACATTTGATACACATTTGATCACGGATATGATGTATGCACAAGTGTTTAAATATAATAAAGAATTAAACGACACATGATACACCCCAAAACATGATTAAAACGGGGAATTGATAGAGATTCACTCACAATGGGTGCGTTCTTTGATGATGATGAAGGCGC
This sequence comes from Scalesia atractyloides, assembly GCA_947069175.1. Lineage (NCBI taxonomy): Eukaryota > Viridiplantae > Streptophyta > Magnoliopsida > Asterales > Asteraceae > Scalesia > Scalesia atractyloides. The sequence goes on from CAMTDV010000022.1 coordinate 8,578,535, forward strand.
ACGAATTTATGATTTGATTGACGAGGAAGAACTAACCTAGATGATAACAAAATGATTTGATAAATAAATAAATTTTGGTTGAGATTAATATTTTTAATTAGTGTTCTTAAATGGGATTTTTAGAATTATTTTTGTGAGTTTAAGGAAGTTTTATAACCTTAATAATCTTATTTTTAAGTATTTTTAAATAATTTTCTAATTAAATAAATAACTAAAAAGAAATAAATAAAATAAAAAAAATTTGACTTTTGACCGTTGACCGTTGACCGTCGGACTGTGTTTTTATATGCGCTGAGTGAGGTTCGAACTCGGGACCTCTCGTATACGTGCACGTAGCTCTACCAACTGAGCTACGTGTCTAACCCGATATATTCTCTGTTTTAATTATATTTATATACTAATTAATTTTAAACTTATTTGGTTTTATTAAAAATGGTTTATATGGCCGAACCGGTTGCAGGGACCCGGCGTCAAACTCGGGTCCTTCGGTTCGAGTGCGCACAGCCCAACCAGTTGGGTTGTGTGTCAAATCTGTTAAACTTATGAATTACATTACTCTTATAAACATTCTGTGACTTGTTCTGATTCAGTTGTAAAAATGTTGGTTTTAATTCTGAAATTCGGTAACGTGTGCGATTCGAACTCGGGACGTGCGTGTTTTATTTGCACACAGTCCACCGCTAGACTATGTGTCTAACCCGTTTAATTATCTGGTTTTAATTATACTTATACACTTACCACACCTTTTCTTACACTGATTAAATAAAAAGGTTTGATTATTGCAGGGGCTATGGCATGGAACCAATTCGAACTCATGACCTTTGCTTCGAGTGTGTGCACAGCCCGACCAATTGGGCTGTGTGTTTAACTCGCTGGATATACAATTTTTAATTAACTTTATATACTTACTGCCGTGATTCATAATTTTGTTTTATAAAAAGGTTTGAATCTTTGAAGCGGATCAGAACATGAACGTGGTTTGAACCCGGGACCTTGGACTTTATATGCACACAGTACAACCAACTGGACTGTGTGTCTAACCCGGTTTATATCGGTTTTTAAATTCTTTTAACCAATGACTCCAGTTCATCTTCTTTATTGAGAAGATCAGGATTGTTGAACCTGATTTTTGGTTGATTTGTTTTAGCATTTCATTCATAAATCTCCAACTAATTACACATGATATAAATAATAATGAAAAGGGTAGTGAAGAATATACCGAACAGAGGTTTCTGATTTTTCCGGCGAGAATTCTGACGAATATCAAGTGTTTTCCGACGAGGTTTCTGATGACTAAAGATTGCAAGCAGTTTTAGGAGTGTGTAAGCCTTCTAATGATTTCAGAACTCTCTATTTATAGTGAAAGGAGGTTCTTGAATTGTGCTTCGGTTTTGGTCAAAAGCGGTTATGGTTAATCGACTTTTATTCACGATTTGAATATGGTTTGACTCATAATTGAGTCTAGGTCCATGATTAGAGTAAATTTCATGATCAATTTCAGAGGAACGGAAATCTTGGTGATTTCGGTTGACTGGGTGACGTTACACTGGGCGGCAATTTGAACCCGTCCAAGATATACGAAAGTATAAAAGGTTATTTGATTTGGTTGTATCATATGTTGAGTATGTGGTGTAGCGGTGTATTGTGTGTTTGGATTCGCGGGTGACCCGGGTTCGAAACCCGGCGTCTACATTTATTTTTTATTCATTATATATTAGTAATTTTAAATTATGGTTTTTTAATTCTAATATATTTATTAATTATGTATCGTTTAAAATTAATATCAACCATAAATACACAACGAAATTTATAACTGGATATTTAATTGATACACGAAGCGGGTTTTGAAAACCCGTTTTTCTACGAATGTTACCCTCCTATATGTAATAGGTCATCTTTTTCTCATTAGAGATTTGTTCCGGTCTCTGCATGGGTGAAATTTTTTTATCTTTTGTCGAGCGTTGTATATGTCCTTCGGAACACATGTGTTTTCCGGGTTCCGTTTGGTTACGGCTATCTAGATTGTATAGGGTTGTATGTCTTGATCTGTCAAAAATAGATAACATTTATAATACATTTTAAAAAAATATATAACATTTATAATACTATTTTTAACAAAATATATGTCATTCACACCTGCTCAGTTTTGTATGAAACTTCCTGCTAAATGGGTTATTCGACACCCAATGGCTCTTGGGCGTAAGAAGGCTCACCAACGTCTTGTTATACATACGAGGCATCACTAACGAAAAAGTTGTTGCCATAGTTTTCTTGTCCGTACGAGGCACCATAACCGTCTTCATAACCGGACACCCGTAACCATAATCACCGCTAGGCACAAAAACCTGAAAAAACACAACGGTCAGAAGATGAAGGTACATCTAACGCCTAATTAAAAATAAGTAAATAAATGTTTAACTCGTTCAGGTCTAGCAACAACGGTTCTTGAGGTACAACAAACTTAAAAAAACAACGGGTAAAAGAAAAGGTGATTTTACCACCGAATACAAGTAAGTAAATCAATACTTATCTCGTTAAGATCTGGCAACAACGATTCCTTGTGATGGCAAAGAAAGCCGGACACGAATTCCTCCGCTGATCATCATTTATTTTCTCATGGTAAGCATGGGGACAACATACCCCTCCTAAAACAACGACATGGTAAGAATTTCATAAACAAAAAAGGTTAAAAAATGCTATACCACGTTGTTTTCCGGAATAAACGTGCCCGTGTTGGAGTCGAATGACTTGCCAAAATAGTGATTGAGGTCGAAATAAAACATGGTCGAATGAAAGCTTTGTCGAAAGAAAGAATAAAGAGAAGAAAAAGAAATGAATCCTTCGTCTTCCTCTTCATTGTTTATAAAGGCAAAGCAGAATTTAATTTCACATATCAATACGGGTTGTATAGGCCTAAACGACCAATATAGGGCTGACGTAACATCACTTTATGTCTCTTTGTTGAGTGACGAAAAGCTAACCTCGAACTTGATACCGGTTGTATAGGTCTATACACCCTGTTTAGGGTTTGCACGTTAACAATAGTGTCAGAAGAGCTGTCTGACAACCTCGTATTGATACGGAGCGTATAGACCCGTACGGCCCGTATAGGTCTAGCATGTGAATACATTATCAGCCTTTGACTGACCTTGAGAATTGATTTTTGCATAATACGGGTCGTATAGGCGTACATGACCCATATAGGTAGTGTCAATTTAAGAATCCCAAGTGTGCCAATAATACAACCCTACCATTATTCCATCTTTATTAATAGCAAAATATGTCACTACAAATTACAAAAGATCAAACAGATTAGTTATGATGTAGCAATATAGGTTGAATAATCATTTGCTATTCAGGTTGCTAAATGGTCAATTACAACAGTTGTGAGTAGCGTATAGCGTTTAAAAATGACATTTAATGCATATCAAAATGGGTCGGTTCGGGTTAGATTAACTCAAGCCACTTTTTTATCCATTTATATTTAACTTATATGATAAGAAAACTGTTTAACATTTAATTACTAAAACAATATTCTTCTATATTATAGAGTAAGTATAAAGAATTTGAGGTATAGCGGCGACATATGTCACCGCTAATGGTGCCAAAAGTCGCCGCTAATACCGTTCTGTCACCAGTGACCCATATGTCGCCACTGAAGAGATCAAAACCATAAGATATAACCTTGATTGTTAGATCAAACACCATATCAACGGTCAGAATTATCCCCTGAAACACGTATTGATAGTAATAGCGATGACCGCTAATTAGGTCGCAGCTAATTCTTAGCTTTCTTGTAGACCTCACAAGCTCTATATATAAACCCCGATTGCATATGATATATTTTACTTTTCTCTCTCTAGAGTATTAGTAAAAAAAAACTAATTAGTATGCAAAGAAATTATCGGCTTGCACCGTCAAAGTGCAAAACTGGCCGGGCCGCGGGCGTACCGCGAACATCCAAGATAGATGTCGATCCAGATTCCAGAGACGTGAATTTCCTGGTAACATGTTACAAGAAATGTTCAATTTCAATACACCACATAAGTTTCTAATTACTTCAATAATATGCATGATGGTCACATCAGAGCTATTCTACATTGAACACAAGAAAACTAGCAGCAAGCATATCATTTGAGAGTGCATAGTTTCATATTCATTAACATTCTGTTACATGCAATTCAAGTTTAGGGATTAAAATAGAAGGAAATTTGAACCCTCTTTAAAAGATAAAATGCTTCTTACTCCAAACATCAAATTCAATTTCACTAATTGTTTTTTTTTAATCGAGCACACTCAGATTCCACCCAGTTACTCGAGAACATAACGTTACCCCAAATTCAAAACAATAATAAAAGCATATACATAGACATATGTAAAGAAGGAAATTAAAAGAAAGACACCTTGCCGTCCTGGTGAAGAGCGATCCACACATGAAATTGCGGACGGGTGTTCGATTGAGCTTACCAAGCTGATTAACAACATTCTATGATGACGATGATCATGTTTGATCAAGTCCCGAATTACAAATGCTTTCTATCAGTTGTTTCTTGAGGAACGATGATGTCGATGAATATGACAAATTGTTAAATCCAACTTTTGGAAAACCTAAAAAATGTGGTAGCTGTTGTGACGATGGAGGTTAGCCGATGTGGGGGAAGAAGTCGGTGCCGGAAGCAAGCGGCGGTGTTCGGTGGTATAATCGATGCAGAACTTAAGATGGCAGGTGGGTGACATGTGTGTGTGCTATTGTTCCTTACACCCGACAGTAATTGTTATTATAGTATAATATGACTACACTTATTAGAGATTAAATCACGTAAGGCCAAACTATTTTTAACAGAAAACAAAATTAATCATCCAACGTGCTAACAAATTGAGATTTCAACTCGATTGAGCAATTTATATAGTGCATTGATTTGAGAAGTTCACCAAGCTGATTAACAACATTCTATGATGACGATGATCATGTTTGATCAAGTCCCGAATTACAAATGCTTTCTATCAGTTGTTTCTTGAGGAACGATGATGTCGATGAATATGACAAATTGTTAAATCCAACTTTTGGAAAACCTAAAAAATGTGGTATCAATAGATTGTAATAAGAAAGTTGCTATTTAACCTAGAAAAATCACCACCAACTACATTTGGGAAATAACCCCGTTTTAATACAAGTGAGCGCTCCGTTTCAAAATCACATAAAACTAACGTGTACTTTTTTGGTTATCCTGAAAATATTCTTAGCACATGGGGTTGATGCTGACATAACGATACATTAGTTGAACGAGGGGCGAAAATCAATATGATAATAGTCTTAGAGAAGTTAAGGGCTGTGTGAAAGTCTTGCAGAGTTGTATGTTAAATTAAGACAACCAATTAGGGATAAGCACGGTATTCGTTCGGTATCGAAAAACGGAACAAGTGGGTACCGGTACCGAATATACCTGTTCGGTGTAAATACCGGTACCGCTACCGAAAACGGAGATAGTTGGAACCGGTACCGGTATCGAATATACCCAGTACGGTTCGATACCGATACCCGATATCAAATGCTCATCCCTACAACCAATGATAGATATTTTAATGTGAGTGGATTTGCAAATTATGACTTCACTGATTAAAAGGCCAAATGTAATGGTAACACAACAACTCTCTTAGTGGGGAAAAAGGTGTAAATGGGAGGTTATATATGTAACATATTTTTTTTTTCATTTAATCCCTAAATTTATAAATTTAAAAATAAATAAGATTTCATTAAATTAAAAGAACATTATAATAAAATATATTTAATACTACTCGTCTTCATCGTCGTTGTCTTCTTCTTCTTCGTTATCTCCGTCTCTAAACATTCGCCTTCAAAGCCTCCAACTTCGAAATCTTCTTATTCGGAGTCCTCTTCGTCGTCGCAATCGTGTCGAATTGGTGAATCGCTCGAGCATGCTCGACCAAAACCGCATTTAACGCGTTATGTAATTCCCTAGAACGCATGAGATGACTGTTTAAGATTCTCTCCTCCATTGTTGCTAGCGTTCCTTCAACAACATCTTCCGGAAAATAGTTTGGGCATAAAATCTTTCATTAAACGCTCATTTGCGGCTTTACGGTCTCGTACAACATATTTCCTCCTCAAGTTCGGGTGCGGAGGAGAATAGTTAACCTGTTGCATACGTTAATCACGAGGGCACACGCACTCGTAACCGCTTCTTCCTCCTCCGTGGCTTCGTCGTAGGAAAAAAATCTTTGGTATAGATCGAGGAACGAATCTTCCGATGCAGGCGAAGACATTGCAAATAGTATTTTTGTGAGATTATTGGATGTAGAATGGATTTTGTGAGAGGTTTGTTTGTTTAAATTGGTAAAGAGTATATATATGTATATAAATTTAGTAAATTGTTTTTTAATTCTTTTTGACCATTCACAACGGTTATATAAGTTAAAACTTTCCCCATCGTGTTGTTATAATTTTTGTGAGAATCTGGATCGAGTGGTATAGCGCTGTGAGGGGCGGTGTGGGGAGGCACCATAGGGCGCCATACCAGGCTATGGCGCGATATCTAGTTCAAGTACACATGGTCTAAGGACTAGAGTGTTGATCACTTCTGTCTAAACATAATGGAAAATATGAATGAAATACATGTGAAGGCAGACAGGCCAGCATAGAATCCAATCAAAGACGCAGCCATGGAGTTCAACATCTTTTTCAGTGTGTTCTGGTTCTTCCTTAGGTTGTAAGATTATGATGGTGATAACCGAATACTAGGGATGAATTCGGTTTAGGTTATGGAAAGAGAGATGTGGGACGATGATGATGATGATGATGATATTATGAGTAAATGTCTAACCCTAAAACTCTCTAATCATCTCCTTATATATACACCCAAAAGAAAACCATAATTAGTTAATAAGGGTAATATGGTCCATCAACAATTACCAACTAATATAAATAGGTTTAATATTATTTTTATCTAATATAATATAAATGATTATAATGGCTACATGATTAATTATTATAAATATATTTAATCTTACATTCTCCCACTTAGCCGAGTAATCATTTATCATGAGTATTAGATAAGCCTGATCAGGAGTTAACACTCATTTTAGCTTTAAACCTAGAACGTAGTAGAGAAATACAACCGTTGAATCATCATTCGACTCAGGACCCCCATTAGTCATACTACAGCCAAAATTTAAAACCTAACCGTTGTGATCAAAATATGCAAATAAGACCTTTAGCGTTTAAGTTGTATTTATATTTGTCTATATGTTATTATACCGGCAGAACATATATTAGAGACATACAAAATCAAACTGAGAAAATTTCATTAATTAAAACATAAGTAAGTACAATATGCTATTAAATAAGGTCTTTAGTAAATCCCATATTCGAACATGTTCTTCAAAACCATAGTTGGGAGACCTTTAGTTATCGGATCCGTAAGCATATTTTTAGTACTAATATATTCAATACAAAGATTATTTTCCTCAACTTGTTTACGTACGAACAAGTATTTCGTATCGAGATATAAACCAGCTCCAGTCAAACTGTTACTGTTCTAGAAACTAAGGGCAGCTGAGTTATAACAGTAAAGCTTCAATGGTCTAGAGATGGAATTAACGATTTTGATTCCACTGATCAGATTTCTAAGCAACATTCCAAGATAGGTTGCGTTATAAGCAGCAATATATTCTGCCATCATTGTGGAAGTTATGGTTAACTGTTTTTTATGACTCTTCCATGAGATAGGTCCGCCTGCTAACATAAAAATATAGCCCGAAGTGGATTTCTTGTCATCTTTGCACATGGCAAAGTCAGAATCAGAATAGCCTACCACTTCTAAATGATCACTTCTTCTATAAGTCAGTTTATAATCTTTCGTCCCTTGAAAATATCTAAGTACTTTCTTAGCTGCTTTCCAGTGATCTAGGCCAGGATTAGTCTGATAACGGCCTAGCATTCCAGCAATATAAGCGATAACTGGGCGAGTACAGACTTGAGAATACATCAGGCTCCCGACTACTGACGCATAAGGTAACTGACTCTTCTGCTCCTTTTCAATCTCTGTTGTCGGACATTGGAATTAACCGAAAACATCTCCCTTAACTACCGGAGCGACCGAGGGTTTGCACTGTTGCATGTTATAACGTGTAAGGACACAATCTATGTAAGCCTTTTGGGAGAATCCTAAGATCCCTTTGTGTCTGTCTCGGTGAATTTCGATGCCAATGACGTAAGAAGCATCTTCGAGATCCTTCATGTCGAAGTTATGCCAGAGTAATCACTTCGACTCATGAAACATGTCTAAACTATTACTTGCCGATGGAATCTCATCTACGTAAAGGACAAGTATAGTAAAGTTGCTCCCACTCATCTTGAGGTAGGTGTATTGATCCACTTGATTCTTTATAAAACCTTGCTTCTTCATGACTTCATCAAACTTAAGGTACCATTGACATGATGCTTGTGTAACCCGTAAATGGATTTCTTCAACTTACAGACTAGATGTTCCTGACCTTCTGGTTGTTTCATGTAAACATCTTCGTCTAAATCTCCGTTAAGGAAAGTGGTTTTAACGTCCATCTGATGCAGCTCTACATCAAAATGAGCTACTAGGGCCATAACTATCCTTAATGAATCTTTACGAGAGAGAGGTGAAAATGTCACTTGATAATCAATTCCCTCTTTTTGAGTGTAGCCCTTTGCAACCAATCTCGCTTTATATCGTTCAACGTTCCCATCCAGATCTAGTTTTGTTTTGAATACCCATTTACATCCTACGGGTTTGACACCATTGGGTAATTCTACCAAATCCCAAACGCCATTTTTCTCATGGATTCAAGCTCATCATTCATTGCTTTATTCCATTCAGAAGACTGATCACTACTAATGGCTTCATTATAAGAGATAGGATCATTGAGCTTTTTGGCATCCATTTCAGTCACGTAGGTAAGATAATCATCCCAATTAGTAGGCCTTCTTTGACTGGATAACCTCCTGAGTTGATTATCGAGTTCAGTGGTGTCTTGGTTTCGAGCGTTTGATGTGCCTTCGTTATGAAATATAATGGGTTCTGAGTGTGGAGGTAAATTTGGAGTTGGTGCAGTAGCTTCAGGTGCAGTTGTGGCATTTGGTATAAGAGGAGTAAATGGAGTTATGGTAAGCGACGAGTCTCCCCCCCCCCCGCGTCTTGTACTTCTTGCAATTCTTCGTAAGGGTTGTACTACTCCCACTAACCTTAAAATCCTCCGGGAATGCAGCACGCTTGGTTTCAACAATACGGGTGACATGGAAAGGACAATAGAAACTATAACCCTTTGAGTGATCAGGATACCAGATAAAGAAGCAGTAGCTGTTTTAAGGTCAAGTTTCCTTAGGAAAGGATGATAAAGATTTGCTTCAGCAATGCAGCCCCATACTATCATAGATTTAAGACTCGGTTTCCAACCTGTCCAAAGTTCATAAGGAGTTTTCAGGATAGACTTAGAAGGAACTCTATTGAGTATATGAACAGTTTTTTTAACGCTTCAATCCAGAGAAATAATGGTAAATTAGTGTTAGCTAACATACTATGCACCATGTTCATAAGGGTACGCTTTCTTTGTTGAGCGACACCATTCTGCTGAGGTGTACCTGGCATGGTGTATTGGTTTACAATCCCTTGGCCCTTACAAAACTCATAAAATGGACCAGGAGCTTGACCCACATCAGTGTGTCTTCCATAATATTCACCGCCTCTATCTGATCTTACTACTTCAATTTTACGATCTAGTTGTTTTTCAACTTCAGTTTTATAATCTTTAAAAGTTGTAAGAGATTCAGATTTTTCCTTAATGAGATACAAGTACATGTAACGAGAATAATCATCAATGAAAGTGATAAATGAACTATGTCCTGTTATGCCAGCGATTTGGTAAGGACCACTAATGTCAGTATGAATGAGTTCTAATAAATAGAGCTCCTAGTGGCACCTTTCTTATCGCTAATGTCATTTTACCTTTAAGACATTTGACACATGTTCCAAAATCAGTAAAATCGAGAGGAGGTAAGACTTCATCCTTTACAAGTCGATTTAATCGTTCTCGTGAAATGTGGCCTAAACGTTGATGCCACAACATGGATGAAGTCTCTAAGTCTCGATTCTGTTTCATCTTTGTGAATGATTCATTAATATTATATGACAACAAAGATTTGGAAAAGTCATCATCTAGTTCTAATCTATATAGACCACCATCCAGAATGTCAGTACCATAAACCACAGAATCATAGAGAATAGAGAGTTTGTGATGACTATGAGTAATATCAAAACCGTCTATGCCTAACTTTGGTCCTGATACAAGGTTCCGAGTTACCTTAGGAACATATAAGGTATTATAAAGTTTAATGCATAAACTAGTTTTCATAAATAATTGTAAAGTTCCTATGGCCTTCACTTCTAATTCTCTATCATCCCCCACTTTAAGGGTTCTTTGGTTTCTTCCCAGCCTCCGGATTGTAAGGAATCCCTAAGTAGAGTTAGTGACATGAGTCATAGCACCAGAATCAAACCACCAAAAATTAGCAGGAACATTAATATTATAGGACTCAAGTATCATGAAAAAATCATTACCTTTCTTAGCCAGTCACTCCTTAAAGTCAGGGCATTCCTTCTGCTTATGTCCTGCCTTTTTACAGAACTTGCAGTAGGGTTTGCCTAAGGAGTTCTTAGAGCTGGAAGGTGCACTTGTACTAGGATTGGGCTTTTGGACTTTAGAAACATCCTTCCTTGGATAAGTGTTCTTCCTCTTCTAAGAGCTGGAGGTAGTAAAGTGTGCAACATCAGTAGTCCGATCCATCTTCATAAGTGTCACACCCGCTCATAGGCGGAAGCGCACGGTGTGATCTGATTGTTTCTCATTGCATACAACATAAGTGAACATACTATATGAATAAAAAATTCTCCATATGCCATTACTGAAATTGTTTCAAAATGCAACATAGGTTAAGTATATGGTTAAAGACCATTTGATTTGTCAAATTGTTAAATATCCAACATGCAAGATTTTAAATACTAAGGTTTTGACCCTTATATCACTGCAAGTAGGCGGGATATACTGGACAAATCCTTCAAAAGATGGCATAGGATACTTGATACTTGTTCGTAGATTTGCAGCCTTCTGCATAGAATCACTAATTACCTGAAATACATGTTAAGTTGAAAATCAACAAAAGTTGGCGAGTTCATGAGTTTTAATTGTATGAGTTGGATCCAATAAAATGTAAGTAGTATTTTTGTATCACAACAACCCGATATGTAAAGCATTAATGAAATCATGATTATTACTGTTTTACAAGGACATTAATATGTGTGACGACATAGGAAGCATCCAAACCTAGACGATTTTTGTCGATTAACCTTGACTGGGACAAAAAATTCACTCTTCCGTGTGGGTCCATAACCAATAGTGGGGCTCGCCAACACCAGCTAGATCTAACCTTTGTACCGTGGTCTTAAACAAGATTAATGGTGCTTACGCCCACCCTATTCGCACATGATCTAGTTATTTCATTCCCTAGCTATCATACCATAGACACGTATTTCACCCCCGATAGTTGTAAAACTGTAAAACATTTGAGATGAAAAGGGGGACATGAACTCACTGTTTTGCTTCCCCTTCCCACTAATTAACTCAAGTACCTTTCTTTGAATTCGTACCACAACCTACAAATGCGTTAGGTTTTGTTAGACACATTGGTCTTTGTAATGATTCATGTTCTTGTTTCTTGTCTTAATTATTTGTTAAGACTTTTTTAGTGCTTGGTTTCGTTAAGATATACATCTCGGTGTATGACGCCACTAGATATACTTCATTAAGTATATGTGTATCCTTGAAACGCATGTGTGCTAGCACGGGCCCAGCCCGCTAGACTCCGTGCCTTGCACGAGTAAGACGTATGTATTTCCATGACACCTCATAGACGGGTCCCACCCGTTTGCCTCGACGATTACTTCGTTAGGTATATTCCATATATAATTCTATTTAATTATATATAATTCCAAGTTCGATGTGTTAGTTAAAATATTATATTTTAACTTGTATTATTTGTATGCACCACTTTATATATTATTTTGTTTACGATGGGTTTGTTAAAAATAATATATTTTTGACGTGTCTTGATATATATAATTATTTCATTGGTATCATGATTTACATATCCATGTTTTTATAATTGTCAAGTATTATGCATGTGTATTCCCCCCAAGTATAAGCATACTTGTCTTATGTGTATTTGTGCATTTATATTCGTATTCTCATGGTTAAGTATAATACTTGTATAGGTGTTCTCATTAAATATTAATGGTATATATTGGCATGTAGTTGTACATATAGGAATATATATATATTACTTGTACTTATTAACTACTCACTTCTGTGTATTCTTAAATTATATCATTTTAAGATATATTCCAATTAGTATATGTATTATTATGCTTGGTAAGTGTATATATGTCCAAATAATACATATTTTTGCGATTAGTTCTAGAAAAATATATATTTTCGTTTCCACTAAAAATAATATATTTATGGGAGGTTTGTGAAATATATATTGTTATACACTTTGAAAATAATATGTTTTTAGTATCAACAAAATACGATATAGTTTATATACTTGTAAAAATATATATTTTGTCACTGTTCGGTTTTGAAAATATTACTTAGCATGTTTCAATTTGTTATATATTTTTAGTCCATAATTCATATATAGTCCAATCGTCCGAATAGTCCATGTTTGTTTTCCATGTATGGTTATGGATATGTATACATATATTTTGTAATTCTTTGTTTGCCAATTATTGTGTATTTATTTGTATGATTTATTTTTCAAGTTCCTAACTATATACATATGTAAATAAACACAGAAATTGTGATTCCTATTATCACTAAATATATATTTTTCCAAAAATATATATTTATGCCCATTTTAATCTTTATAAAAATCGTGTCTTTCTTGAACTTATATTTTATACAATACATGGGGATTTTTATGTTTATGGTTTTTAAACAAGTTTACTTGAAAGAACTTTATAACCATATATTTCTCTAAGTGTTTAATTTTTATAAAACTTTTGCCATAGTCTCCCCTAGATTTAGGAGGTTTCCCATGTTTTTAAAATATCTGTTAAGCTTCAAAACTCATCAATTTACTCACCACAACTTCAACAGTTATTCTTTAAAGATATTCATGCATCTTTTGATCATGATGAACATGGAACTTTATCAAAACATGTAGTCTATTAATTTTCTGATCAAGATGTTCATACTTCTTCAAAAATGGATTTAGTTACTATTATTCACTAACTTTGTTAAAAATCATTTTTAACATTATATTTATATGTATTTTTGGGAAGCATCATATGTCACTTTAATCACATTTTCAAGTTCATCCATTTTGTTAAACATGTTTGTTAGGACTTTTTAGGAAATAATTTATGAACTTGTGTCCATCCATTTTTCAAGAAGTCTAAAATTTGTGTGTAATAACTTATACACTTTAACAACTTCAACTTTTAAAGGTCGTGCTTAGCTCTAGTCGAGATCCAAAGGCCTTTTGAAAAGATTGCCAAATTCTTGACACAAAACGACCATCTGGGTCTGAGATGATAGAAATAAGCACTCCATGACGAGCCACTATTTCTTTAAGATATAGCTCGGCTAGCTTCTCAGTGCTGTCTTTTTCAGAACTCTGTATCTATCCATTATTACCCAAATCATGTCATGACCTCTTGAGGTTCTGGATAATTTTGTAATAAAGTCCATGGATATCTGCTCCCATTTCCATACGGGGATCTTGGGTTGTTGTAATAATCCCGAAGGCTTCTGATACTCGGCCTTAACTTTTGCACAAGTTAAACATTTACCGACATAAGTTGTGATGTCGCTTTTGAGGTTAGGCCACCAATAATATTCCTTCAAATCTTGGTACATTTTATCCGAACCCGGATGGATTGAATATTTAGACTTGTGTGCCTCGTCCATCACTACTTCCCGGATACCGCCAAAAAGTGGGACCTAGACTCGTCCCATAAGGTATAAAGTTCCATCTTCTTTCGGCACGAATTGTTTCTCCATACCTCGGAGAAGTTCTGCTTTAATATTCTCTTCCTTTAGTGCTTCTACTTGCACGTCATGAATCTGAGTAGTAAGGTTTGTTTGAATGGTCATCTCTAATGCTCGAACCCTTAAGGTTTTAACTCGTTCCTTACGGCTCAACGCATCTGCTACGACGTTCGCTTTGGCCGGATGGTACTTGATCTCGCAATCATAATCATTTAACAGTTCAACCTAACGTCGTTGGCGCATTGCAGACTTTTGTGGTCTGTGAATATAGTACGCTGAGTACCATATAAATAATGTCGCCATATCTTCTAGGCGAATACCACCGCACCTAACTCAAGGTCATGCATGGTGTAGTTCTTTTCATGCACTTTTAGTTGTCGTGATGCATATGCGATGACTTTTTCACATTGCATAAGCACGCAACGTAATCCTTGATGCGAAGCATCACATTACACCAAGAAATCATCGTTACCTTTAGGGAGTGAAAGGATTGGTGCATCATATAATTTATCTTTTAGGAGTTGAAATGCCTCTTCCTGTTTCTCTCCCCATACGATCTTCCGGTCTTTCTGCATGAGTGAGGTTAGTGGTTGAGCAACCATGAAAAAGTTCTCAATAAATCTCTGATAGTAACCCGCTAAACCCAAAAATTATCGAACCTCGGTTGGCGTCTTGGGTGCTTCCCAATTCTTGATAGCTTCAATCTTTGAGGGGTCTACATGAATACCTTTCTCGTTTACTACATGCCCGAGAAATTGCACTTCCCGGAACCAAAACTCACATTTAGAAAATTTCACGTAAAGCTTCTCTTTCTTCAATAGCTCCAACATGGCTCTCAAATGTTGCTCATGCTCGTCCTTCGACTGTGAATATATTAATATATCATTGATAAATACTATCACAAATTTATCGAGTTACGGTTTGCACACTCGATTCATTAAATCCATAAATACTGCCGGGGCGTTGGTTAAGCCAAACGGCATAACAAGAAACTCGTAGTGACCATAATGAGTTCTGAATGCCGTCTTCGGTATGCTATCTTCTTGTATCCATAATTGGTGACATCCAGACCTCAAGTCTATCTTGGAGTAGAAGCTCGATCCTTGCAATTGGTCGAATAAGTCATCAATTCTCGGTAGTGGGTACCTAATCTTGATAGTGAGTTTGTTCAACTCTCGGTAATCTATGCACATCCTGAACGTTCCGTCCTTTTTCTTCACAAATAAAACTGGAGCTCCCCAAGGTGAAAAGCTTGGTCGAATGAATCCCTTATCCAACAACTCTTGAAGTTGTGTGGATAACTCCTGCATCTCTGAGGGTGCTAGACGATATGGAGACTTGGCTACGGGTGCAGCTCCCGGCACCAAGTCGATGTGAAACTCGACTTGCCGTTGGGGTGGTAATCCTGGCAAGTCCTCAGGGTATTCTTCTACCACAGGAATTTCTTCAAGCTTAGGCTCCTTGGCCTTCTTGTCAACTACATGTTCTAGGAAGGCTACGCAACCTTTCCGTAGACACTTTTGTGCTTTCATACAATTAATGATCCGCAATGGTGTGTCGCGTTTTTCTCCGTGAATAACAATGGTCTCCTCATTTGGTAGCGGTGCGCGGATAATCTTCTCATGACACACGACTTCGGCTCGGTTATCGGACAACTAATCCATACCGACTACTACGTCGACGCTACCTAACTGAACTGGTAAGAGATCTATGTTGAACTTTTGCTGACCCAACTCAAACGAACATCCTTTAATGATTTCCTTCGACTCAACTAATTTACAATTCGCCAACTCTATAGAATAAGGAATATCTAGTTTACTTGATTCTACGCCCAATATATTTTTAAATTCCATGGAAATAAAGATAAAATCGGCACCGGTATCAAATAATATGGATGCAAAATGATTGTTGATAGGGAACGTACCAGTGACCACGTTGGGGTCTCTGCGTGCATCCTTTGCCCCGATCACAAAAGCTCTCCCACGAGCTTGATTTCCCATGGGACAATCTTTTCTCCAATGATCTTTGCTTCCACAACCATAGCACCCAGTTTCGCGCCCAGCACCATTCCAGTACCAACACCGTTTCCATTTCCTCCTCTACCCGCATTCGTCCAACATGCCTCGGTATGATGTCCAAGTTTACCACACTTATCACACTTGGTAGTCCGGCTGGCACCAATATGGTGGTACGTGCATTTGGCGCACTTGGAGTGAGGACCTTCATATTTCTTTGGAGCAACGGTGGTTGTGGCTACAAAAATTCTTGCTTCCCTCGGCTGATTAGCCGCCCTTCTCTTGTTACCACCATTGTTGTTGTTGGAATGGTTGGTGTGGTTATTGTTGTTGTAGTTCGCCTGTGTACCCTT
Organism: Scalesia atractyloides; assembly: GCA_947069175.1. NCBI lineage: Eukaryota > Viridiplantae > Streptophyta > Magnoliopsida > Asterales > Asteraceae > Scalesia > Scalesia atractyloides. The sequence continues at coordinate 8,595,000 of CAMTDV010000022.1, forward strand.
CTTGAAGTGTGAATATTTCATTTTCCCATCATTTGCCGATTCGAGGTGCGATTCTTTCTATTATGTCCCCTACACAAACAATTTCTTCATCCTTACAACATCTTCTGCAGCGTCACCCAGATATAGCGCTCAATGCGCTTGAACTCTGGTGTTACAAGGTATGGTATCACACGAGATAGGTCATGGAATCTCTGGGTATAACCCAAAATGTCAGCTCCATTCATAGACAAGTTCCAGAACTCAGTTTCTAGGTTTTGTAGTTTAGCCCTTGAACAGTATTTTCCTCTCATTCTTTCCTTCAAACTTTCCCAAGTCATTCCATACGCAGCGTCATCACCCAGCGTTTGTACTTGTAGGTTCCACCATGTAAGTGCTTTATCAATGAACATACCAGTAATAAAAGTGACTTGCTGATTTGGGGAACATTTGCTCATTCGAAGCGTGGAATCTGTTTTCTCTGTCCAGCGTACAAAGGCCACGGCACCACCGGTACCATCATAATTTAGCTGCCTGCAGTCCAAAAACTGCTTGTAGGTGCACCCTGAAATGTTTAATAACAGATTAGGAATGAGTAAATAGTGAAACGCACGAATAGATTAAAAAGAATTATTTGAGTTGTAATAACAACTGAATATTACCATTCGCTTGGTTCCTACCGGAGAAACTGCCTTGTCCCTGGCTTCCTGATCCGCCAGTTCCACCACTTCCACCTGCTCCGCCCGTTCCACCAGTCCCCCCAATATTACTTTCATTTTGTTTGGCCTCATATTGGGCTAGGACCTGGGATATTCTCTGTTCCAACAAGGCCTTCAGTTCGGCCTCATTCCTAGGCATGGGTTGTGATTGGTTTACGTTCCGAGTGCGAGGGGCTGTTCGTCTTGGTGGCATGATCTTTCAAGATAATATAATAGCAAAGATTAGACTTTTATTTATTATATATTCTTTTAGTTAGTTATAATTTATAATTATTCATATATATATAAGCAAATAATCAAGTAAGCAAGCAATTAAATAACACATAATAATTTAAATATATATAAACGATCCACCAAATAAATAAGCCGGCTCCGCGCAATACACCATGCATAGAAATCGATATAATGCATCATAATGAAGACATCAAATTTTTATATAATAAGACAACTTGTTACACCATCGTTTGTAAAGGAAACGATAAAGTACTCGGGTCACACCACCCGGTCATACAAGTTTAATACATATAAAAACAAAATCTTCCTTCACTTGTGATCTTCATTCTTCGAGTTGTCTTCAAAACTTAACATGTAGTCTTCACCAAAAACGGGTACCTAGTTCCCGTTCAAAAGTACCTAAAAATAAAACCCTAAGGTGCTGGGGGAGATGATGGTGGGGTAGGGGTAACTAGACTACGGAGGTGGATAACCTCCTGCTCAAGCTCACGAACTCGACAGAGTAAGACGCCTATTTGCTGCTTGAGCATCAGGATACGAGCAGCGTGACCGTCGAATGGCATGGGAGGTGGTGTTGGAGGCATGATAATCGCCTGCCTCTCCATGTCATAGACCATCTGACATAGGGTCTGAATCTGATGCTCTAGAGAGCGAATCCAACTGTCCGTGGAGAAAGGGTTATAGTGGCAGGGATGGTAGAGGTCGGACATGGGCATTACGTGTGGCGATGAGCATGGGTTAGGGCTAATCGGCACTCGGGATGGACCTGCCTCAAAGTGTGGGGATGGTGGTATGTATGATGGTCCAGAGGAGTGGGGGTGACGGGAACCAAAAGCCTCCTGATAAGGAATTGATCTAATCCGAGCAGGGTCTCCTACGGGTCTTGAATTAGGAATAGTACTCTCAGTGGATGGTGTGAGGGTACAAACGGATGTATGGGTGGGGACGGGTATGGGAGTCAGGGTAGCGATAGGTATGGTATCAAAGCTGCTGTCAGTGGCATCCGCCCGAAGCTCGGCCCGGCGGATGGCAGAAGAGGACATGCGGTCGCTCTCATCCGATGATGAGATAGCCACGACAGAAACTACTGGGGAGGATACCTCAAAAATGGCGACGTCAATCACCTCTCCATCACCAAGATCCTCGTCTAAGTGATCAACATGGAATACCGGGACCTCGTCTTCGTCGTCTGATATGTCGATAATAAGGGGCCAAACAGCAAGAAGGATGGCATCGATAGGGAGAATCTCTATTAGGTGTTCACCCTCAGGGTGACCTATGATAATCTACTGATGATCTGGGGAGGTAAGCCTAAAACGTCGTCCACCAAAGGGACGTATGCGTCGGCTACGAAATCAGGGTCCTCCTCAGGCTCTAACTCACTATCCGAGGAGACGTAGTATACGATGGGTCCAATCTCACCGTCCAGGTCAATCTCCATGGGGTCATGGTCGTCGTAAATCCCACTTTCTGCTGAAGACATAGTAACCTAGAAAAAGGATTTGTACGACATGTATAATTAATTGTTATTATATATATATATGTGTTTGTGTGTGTATAAACACACAAAATGCAGGCATCACGTATTGTTCTTCTCAAGTTACACTATTTGTTTTGGGTGAATCAACTTATTGTTCTGTGTCTATCATTTGTAGGCTAAGTCCCATAATGTCCTTGTATCATTTGCAAAATAAGTTTATGTAGCGGATCTTTTGAAATAGGTATGCAATGAAAACATTTTGTTGATGTAAAAATTGTTTTCATGAGAGGATCCTAGTGATTGTAGACTAGACTCGAGAAGCAATCTTGGTTCACTACAACCTTGCTATGATACCAATCTGTCACACCCGCTCATACGCGGAAGCGCACGGTGTGATATGATTGGTTCTCATTGCATACAACATAAGTGAACATACTATATGAATAAAATATTCTCCATATGTCATTACTGAAATTGTTTCAAAATGCAACATAGGTTAAATATATTGTTACAGACCATTTAATTTGTCAAATTGTTAAATATCCAACATGCAAGATTTTAAATACTAAAGTTTTGACCCTTATATCACCGCAAGTAGGCAGGATATACTGGACAAATCCATCAAAAGATTGCATAGGAGACTTGATACTTGTTCGTTGATTTGCAGCCTTCTGTATAGAATCACTAATTACCTGAAATACATGTTAAGTTGAAAATCAACAAAAGTTGGCGAGTTCATGAGTTTTAACTGTATGAGTTGGATCCAATAAATTGTAAGTAGTATTTTTGTATCACAACATCCCGATATGTAAAGCGTTAATGAAATCATGATCATTAATGTTTTGCAAGGACATTAATATGTCTGACGACATAGGAAGCATCCAAACCTAGACGATTTTTGTCGATTAACCTTGACTGGGACAACAAATTCACTCTTCTGTGTGGGTCCATAACCAATAGTGGGGCTCGCCAACACCAGCTAGATCTAACCTTTGTACCGTGGTCTTAAACAAGATTAATGGTGCTTACACCCACCCTATTCACACATGATCTAGTTATTTCATTCCTTAGCTTATCATACCATAGACACGTATTTCACCCCGATAGTTGTAAAACTGTAAAACATTTAAGATGAAAAGGTGGACACGAACTCACTGTTTTGCTTCCCGTTCCCACTAATTAACTCAAGTACCTTTCTTTGAATTCGTACCACAACCTACAAATGCGTTAGGTTTTGTTAGACACATTGGTTTTTGTAATGATTCATGTTCTTGTTTCTTGTCTTAACTATTTGTTAAGACTTTTTAGTGCTTGGTTTCGTTAAGATATACATCTCGGTGTATGACGCCACTAGATATACTTCATTAAGTATATGTGTATCCTTGCAACGCATGTGTTGCTAGCACGGGCCTAGCCCGCTAGACTCCGTGCCTTGCACGAGTAAGACGTATGTATTTCCATGACACCTCATAGATGGGTCCCACCCGTTTGCCTCGACGATTCCTTCGTTGGGTATATTCCATACATAATTATTTTTAATTATATATAATTCCAAGTTCGATTTGTTAGCTAAAATATTATATTTTAACTTGTATTATTTGTATGCACCACTTTATATATTATTTTGTTTACGATGGGTTTGTTAAAAATAATCTATTTTTGACGTGTCTTGATTTATATAACTATTTCATTGGTATCATGGTTTACATATCCGTGTTTTAATAATTGTCAAGTATTATGCATGTGTATTCCCCTAAGTATAAGTATACTTGTATTGTGTGTATTTGTGCATTTATATTCGTATTCTCATAGTTAAGTATAATACATGTATAGGTGTTCTCATTAAATATTAATGGTATATTGGCATGTAGTTGTACGTATAGGAATACATATATTACTTGTACTTATTAACTCCTCACTTTTGTGTATTCTTAAATTATATCATTTTAAGATATATTCCAATTAGTATATGTATTATTATGCTTGGTAAGTGTATATATATCTAAATAATATATATTTTTGCGATTAGTTCTAGAAAAATATATATTTTAGTTTCCACCAAAAATAATATATTTTTAGGAGGTTTGTGAAATATATATTTTTTATTCACTTCGAAAATAATAAGTTTTTAGTATCGACAAAATACGATATAGTTTATATACTTGTAAAAATATATATTTTGTCACTTGTTCGGTTTTTAAAGTATTACTTACCATGTTTCAATATGTTATATAATTTTAGTCCATAATTCATATATAGTCCAATCGTCCGAATAGTCCATGTTTGTTTTCCATGTATGGTTATGGATAGGTATATATATATTTTGTAATTCTTTGTTTGCCAATTATTGTGTATTTATTTGTATAATTTATTTTTCAAGTTCCTAACTATATACATATGTAAATAAACACATAAATTGTGATTCCTATGATCATTAAATATATATTTTTCCAAAAATATATATTTATGCCCATTTTTATCTTTATAAAAATCATATCTTCTTGTACTTATATTTTATACAAAAACATGTGGATTTTTATGTTTATGGTTTTTAAACAAGTTTACTTGAAAGAACTTTATAACCATATATTTTCTAAGTGTTTAGTTTTTATAAACATTTTGCCATAGTCTCCCCTAGATTTAGGAGGTTTCCCATGTTTTAAAAACATGTGTTAAGCTTCAAAACTCATCAATTTACCCACCACGACTTCAACAATTATTGTTTAAACATATTCATGTATTTTTGATCATGATGAACATGGAGCTTTATCAAAACATGTAGTCTTTATTTTTATGATCAAGATGTTCATATTTCTTAAAAAAGGATTTAGTTACTATTATTCACTAACTTTGTTAAAAATCATTTTTAACATTATATTTATATATTTTGGGGAAGCATCACATGTCACTTTAATCACATTTTCAATTTCATCCATTTTGTTAAACATGTTTGTTTAGACTTTTTAGGAAATAATTTATGAACTTGTGTCAATCCATTTTTCAAAAAGTCTAAAATTTGTGTGTAATAACTTATACACTTTAAGAACTTCAACTTTTATGTTCATGCATTTTTATTAACATGTTCATCATGAATCTTTCAAGAACCTTGTGTTTACTTGTTAGATCATGGTTTTAATCAGCATTTAACAAGTCCACATATAATGTTTATCACCACTAGCTCAAACTACCAACTAACAACTTCCATAACACAACATAAGCAACTTGTTTCTTATAATTTTTAGCTTAGTTTGAAGGTTCTTCATCTTTGTTTAGTATGAATCTTTAGGTGTTATGTTGTACATATGTTATATACACTTTAACTAAATGAAAATTAAGATTCAAGGGAACTTACTACTAGCACAAGGCTAGGGAAGCAACACACAAGAATAAGAAGATGAAGATAAAGAAAATAGGTGGTTAATAGCTCCTTGAAGAGGTCCTTCCACTTCCAAGACTTGTCACCTTCCTAGTTATGCTTGAGACACCCTTGGATAACCATAGATTGCCTTGAATTGGACTTGAAAATGGAGGTGGTATGTAGGTAAAAGTGGCCGTGAGTTTTGAAAGGTTGAAGGAGTTCTTGTTGTTGATTTTTGGTGTTTAGAATTTGTAAGTGAGCATGGGGTGACAAGGTGATTACTTATGTTGGCCAAGAACACAATATCCTCTAGTCCAAGTGTTAACCTTTCCAACAAGGAGACAAGGGAGACAAGTTTGTTGGTGGCTAGTGGCCCCCTCTTCTTTGGCCGTCCATGCATGCTTGTTTTGTATTAAACATGGTTAAGTTTCATAGTTAGGCATTTAGTTAGAATTAGGGGTTAAGGTAGGGGTTTTTATGTATTAGGGGTTTTGGTGTATTTTGAAGTATAACATGCCATATACTAGTTTAATGGTATTAAACAATGTTAACTAGTTTATATTTTATGTCTAGTTCGTGTTCGGTTGCTTAACGGGTGCTAGGTTCGTTAACGGGTCTTTAGAAGGAGATTTAAGTAACTTGTAGGGATTTTTTGGGATTTTCAATCAAAACAATGTGTTTAATGATTTTAACTAGTTATATGATGTAAAAATATTGTTAACTAGCTCATATGATGTTGCAACATTAATTTTCAAGACTTATGTGATATGATATGTTTTTTTGCCAACATGATACTTTCAATGTCTTTTAAGCAGTGGATGATGTTTAACAATATTTTTGCATATTACACAAGTTTGTATTTGCTGAATTTTGCTGAATTGTTGTTTAGTGTATGTTTCGGACAGTTTTCAGTGCGCGTATGGTTTCCGGAAAGTGTTGACATTACTCCTTGCTTTCCCACATGGGGTTTAATATACAGTTTGCATTGGACTCTCGTCTAAGTCCTAATCTGTAGTTTAACTGCGTACTGACACTATACTGCCACAGCTAGTCTAGTAGTTGTTTCCGACGCACTGTTTTTTAAATGATAATCACTAAACAAATAATATGCATCATGTAATATATTCAGTGCACTCTCTAGATTGATGCCATGCAATTCACGCAGTTTAATTGTTCAAAACACGTAACTAGGTCACATAATTCACTTGTTTAATGTACAGAATTATCCCAAAAGTGGCAGTTGTCACAATAAGCTCCTCCTCCTGCACGCACATGGCGATCACCTCACCCATCGACCATTTTTCTTTCTGAGTGAATTGATCTTGAATGCTTCATAGGACGAAGGAAGCGAAGTCATGATGAAATGAACAAGAAAACCATCATTAATCACCATGTCTAATCCCTTGAGCTTATGGGCCATGTCGTTCATCATCATGATGTGTTCACGGATGCCGCTCCTCCCATCATACTTAGTAGTCACCAGCTTGAGGATTAGAGTACTAGAGTGTGCTTTAGACATTCCCTTGAACTTCTTCTCCACAGAAGCCAAGTAGGTTTTAGCATCTTCAGAATCAGGAATAGCTCCTCGAAATGCATTGCTTATGGATTGCTTCATGAACATGAGAGACATGCGGTTACACCTAGTCCATTTTTCATGAGCCAACTACTCAGCAGCGGTACTCTGAGGAGTAAGGTCTTCAGGCTTATTCTCTCTTAAAGCGTAATCGAAATCCAGCAAAGCAAGAGTAAGCATGAGAGAGTCTTTCCATGTAGCAAAGTTATCACTAGTCAATGGTGGAATCCCACAATTGGGCGTTGAGAATGGAAATAATATGAGCAAATTATAATACTAAAAAAGAAGTCTTAGTGTGATCTAAGGGCAAGTTACACTAAGGCAGGCATAAGTAATGACCGTTTAATTATGAAGCTGTGATATTGTCTATTACTAACATCAAAATAATAGACTTAGTTAAAATTCTACTTTAATAAAGACAAATCAGCTTTGGCCAGAAGTGTAATCATCTAAGTATGTGTGCAAAGTAATTGTGACAAATCAGCTTTGGCTAGAAATAAGACAATCACTTTAGTTATGCACTTGTTAAGTATGCTAGACATAAATGAATTAGATCAGCTTTGGCCAGAAATAGGACACTCACATTTATAATGCATAATTAACATAGCTTTTGTAATACTTGAACAATAAATAGATGCATCAAATCACCTTTGGGTAGAAGTGATACATCAGAAGCTTATTCAAGTTAAGTTATTTGGTGTTGTAAAAGGTTATCTGATTATGATTAATTAAGTATTGAAAAACCATTTATTTAGTTCACAATAATAGCCTAATGTAGTAATGAGATTTCGGATAAAATCTTGGATTTTGAATGGATTTCGGATGAGACTTGAATTAGTCTGAGATAGGCATCTCGAATGAGTTTCGAATTAGTCCGAGATAGGCATCTCGGATGAGTTTCAAATTAGTCCGAGATGGTGATCTCGGATGAGACTCGAATTAGTCTGAGATGGTGATCTTGGATAAGACTCGAATTAGTCCGAGATGGGCATCTCAGAGATTCGAATTAGTCTGAGATGGTGATCTTGGATGAGACTCGAATTAGTCCGAGATGGTGATCTCGGATGAGACTCGAATTAGTCCGAGATGGGCATCTCGGATGAGTTCGAGATGGGCATCTCGAATGGATCTCTGATGAGACAGACTTGAATTAACTCGAGATGTTCATCTCGAATGGATCTCTAAGGAGACTCGAGTTAGTTCGAGATGGGCATCTCGAATGGATCTCTAATCCATCCGAAACTTGTTCTCCAAGATTTCGAATTCTCTAATCATGGCAGTTAGTTGTGATAAGTTCTGAAAAATCGAAAATTAAGAGATTATGGGATAATTTGTTTCATGTTTTAGTGCTGATTAAATTTATCTCATTAATTCGAAAAGTATATCTATTTATAATAATAACAGATTTCGAATAACTTTAAGTAGATAAAATAGATCAAAACAGGAAAAACACCCAAATAATCCAAATTTCATTTCAAAATATAGGAATTTCTTCGAATTTCGTAAGAACATGTGATGAACCCTAAAAATTAAAATATCATCTTGAATCCGAAATCTGAAGTTTTAAGTTCTATAATACGGATTTCGAAACAATACCAATTTCGAATGTGATTAAACATCCCTTTAGAACATAAAATTCGTGAATTTTAAGGGTTTTATCCGAATTCTTGTTCTTAAATTTTATTAGTTTTTTATAAAGTTTGTTTTTCAGATTTTAATTCCAAATTCATGGAAACAAACAGAACTGATTTATCAACATATGCTCTGATACTAGATGTTGATCAGTTCTGTTTAAACGTAATGGAAAACATGAATGAAATACCTGTGACGGCAGACATGCCAGCAAAGAATCTAGTCAAAGACGCAGCCATGGAATTCGACATCTTTGTCAGTGTGTTCTGGTTCCTCCTTAAGGTTTAAGATTATGATGGTGATAACCGAATACTAGGGATGAATTCGGTTTTTGGTTATGGAGAGAGAGATATGGGACGATGATGATGATGATGTTATGAGTAAATGTCTAACCCTAAACCTCTCTAATCATCTTCTTATATATACACCCAGAAGTAAACCCTAATTAGTTAATAAGGGTAATATGGTCTATCGACAATTACCAACTAATATATAATAGATTTAATATTATTTTGATCTAATATAATATAAATAATTATAATAGTTACATAATTAAATATTATAAAATATTAATCTTAGACTAGAGTACATGCTTGAGTTAAAGTAATTTGGTATGAACTATGGATATGTCTAAACTTGCGTTCAGATTCACTTAGCAAAACATATGCTACCTAATGTAGGACTGTTAACAGATCATTTCGCGGTCAAGGTGTTGAATACCGAGTCGTATGATATTCTCTTTGCAATTATGGAATGACTGTATGAACTTTTTAAAACATGACTTTTCTTTATACCAACCTTATGAATACGCCACATGGAGTTAGATTTAACATTCGTTTTATGCAACTTCAATAAAATAGTTATAACAATATTTCCATGTTAAAAATAAAATCATGTCATATCCATAACTTCCTTTACGTGAACATCTGCAATGTTGAATGAAAAAGTCCATTGCGTAAAGCAAAAACTAATTTCCATCCACTCAAAGAACCACCATAGTTACAAAATGCGTACCATCAAAAAAATTTGTGTAATTTCAAAGTTCTAAGGATCAAAGTTACAATATATGCAAAGCATAAGGACCATGCATGTAATGAACTCTTTATTTATTTAGTGTTAAAGCAATTACGATTGACCAAGGAGTTACACCAACAAACGAAAACAGAAAACATAAACACTAGCTACATGCTAATACAAAAGGAAGAATTAGAAAGATAAGTGAAACAAATTTGTTCAAGACTAAGCTGGGGGCGGCCCAATAGGCATGGCACTAAATCAAGCCGGCAAGGGCCCCGTTTTGTAATTTTTAAAGTTATGTGAAATTGGCATTGTGGCATTAGGTTCACTCCCCCGGTTGTGATTTCTTAAGAACGAATCCTATATAAAAATTAGCCCTAATGCTTAAAGAGTTTCAAAGCTAGTCATCAAATCCTAATGCTTTAGTTGGGCTGCTGCCGTTATATTTAATTGGATTCACCACCTATATCTAAGTGGGCTACGTCTTGGGCTGATGTAAACGTTTAAAGGAAAGAAGAAAATAGAAGGCCCATAAAGATAACAGAGGCCGATTATGGGAGCAAAAAGAGAGGACTCGCAATTGGGCCATAGTCCAGCGTTTATCTTATATTCGTGATTCGGTCCAAACAAATTAGGTCGGTTTTCTTGAGTCTTTGGACCGGAACCTACCCGAACCTGATATCATAGAATATATTAGAACCAAACACAATACCTAAATACTTAGTTCGGGTCGGGTTTGGTTTTTTTTTACGGCCGGTCATCAGTTATTTTCGGTCCAAACTTGAAAATGCTCACCCCTAACGATAACAATTGGAAAGGCAGTTTTGGGTGTTTTTTTTTTTTTGCAAAAATAGGTATTCGACCGTTTAAATAGTTTTTTAATAAAGTATTAAACCCGTACTTTGTTTAATATTGATGCATCATATTTGTATTTGATGTTTAAGTATTTCCGAATCCTAACATTGGGATTATAATTAGGTTTGTGATAATAAACCTGTAAGACCCTAAAACACGTTTTGACCCAAACGACGCAGCGGAAATATGAATTATAAAATTTCTTCCTTTATAATTGTTCTAACGTACTTCAAACCATTTAATTCAACATTCTTTAATTTAAGCCACATTTTTTTCATTCTAAATTGAGATAACTACGTTAACATATGATTACAACCACGTCACCACTTCTCCGTACAATCCATGATCTTTAACTCGATCTTCGTCCACGTATCTCCAATGATGATAATGATGATCTGACTAATCTGCGGTCACCAAATACATAACCAACACATTAGTAGAGGGTGACATCTTACATAATTAAATGGATACATAATAAATCAATAACCACATAGTATTCTATCTATCTATACTTCTCCATAATTATATCCTTCTAAATTTGTTCTTTATACCGGACTTTGCACTTTCGAAAGCCCGACTCTTACATACCTGCATTGTTGTTTCATTCTCATTAGCAGTACAATTAGTTAGACATAATATCAACGTAGTGCAGACCTCCAACTTCGCGTAAGCACATACCACTTATCTACATTGAATAAATTACACTTCCTGTTTACACTCGCACGCATCCATATACATACATACATACATGTCGCATACAAACGTCTCACACATATACACATGACATGTACCCACTATAACTCTATACCTACTACATACATGCAAGTTACGTTTGCTTGTTCACATGCAATTACCGTACTTAAATCGTATACTCTCTATTCATCAATGTTCGTACATGTAAATAAGTTGATTCTTTCATGCCTATAACACATCTACTCAATCCGAGTTTTAATCATACAATTACATAACTTGGTGTTGGCACCCTCACATGGAACCACATTCCCTATACGTATATCAAGACTCGTACTTTCACTCTTACTTTAGTTTTACATGCCTAGCATCACTTAATAGCCTTAAAAACATCTTACAGGATACCGGGTTGGAGCCGGAATTAGTCGATACAAGAAACAAAATAATTAGAAAGTTGGCTATACCAGCCGTAAGCTACGGCCTGCCTACTGTAGCTTATGGTAGCCACTGTCAAAAATTAAATCCTCTACCTTATGCTATGGTTGTAACATTTGTCGAAAACGGGTTTTACCAAACCCGCTTCATTTGTAATCGAATATCAAGTTATAAATGTGTCGTTGCTTATTTATGTTTATTTTAATTTTTAATGATACATAATTAATAAACAAACTAAACCCTAAAAGTTATAATTGATAAAAAGTATAAATAAAACAATTAAAAATAAAATGGGGCTGCCGGGACTCGAACCCGGGTCAGCCGGGTTGTAACTCCAAAGATTTAACACTCACACGCATAACCACTCCGCCACTTGTTTGTTTTCTGTCAACTCTAGGAAACAAATAAGTCTTATATACAAACCTAGATGAACCGGTTGCGCCAACTGAAAACCGAAATCGGCTATTCAACCGTCTAAAACGTTTGAATAATCGCGAATTCAGATTTATAACAATGCACCGACAATTCTAATCAATTCAGACTTGAATTGACTTGAATTCTGATGATGATGGGTTTTATAACCGAAGTTATCCAATAATCCGAATTACTGCAATCAAACATCTTTCTCGCGACTCAGAAACATTCCACAAACCTGCCATTTCATTTTCGTCATACTTTCAGTTCACCTGAAAAGTTTATTTTACTCGCCGAAAATTCTGCAAGTTTGCCGGAAAACCGTATTTTTCATCAAACGGTAAGTCCTTCAATACCGTCGTAGTCTAACAATTGTTAAGCTATTTCTAACTCAAACCTTTCACTTGAAATCAAATTCAGACGCTGCTATCGGATAATTCCAGTTCGCCGGAAAATATCTGGAAATCTTTATTTTCATCTGTGAATCGGTAAGGACATTCAAACACTTTGTTAACGTTTGTTTATCACTTCAATTCCACGATTAGCTAATCAAAACGGTTAATTGTCTGGTTCAGTTGAAGTTCATAACAACAGAGACCGACACCTTGCCGGAATCCTGAAATAAATCGTTCACCGGTATGTTTACTTCTAATTATCGTCTCTGCCATTTCATATTAGTTTGTACAATGTTTATCAATCGAACTAAACAAGATATAACGGTGTAATCTACTGCCTGTAAAAACGAACGAAGAAGATGAACTGTGATAACATTATTAGAATAATTAAAATTGGTATTTTGAACGGGTTAGACACACAGTGCAGCAGTGGACTGTGTGCGAACAAAAACACGCATACGTCCCGAGTTCGATTCTTGACACACGCACCTTCGCAGTAATAAAATGCCTTTTGTTTAAAACTGAACCGGGTTAATTCAAGTTAGTTGTTAAGTATAATAAAAAGTGGTATATTAACCAAGTTAGACACACAGTCCAGCGGTGGACTGTGTGTCACGTTAAAGCACAGGTCCCGGGTTCGAGACCTGTTAGTGTCACCGGTTCGAGGATTTAAAATGTTTTTGAAAATAAAAGAATTTTGAATAAACTAATTAGTATATAAATATAATTAAAAACAGAATTATTTCAGGTTAGACACGTAGCTCAGTTGGTAGAGCTGCGTGCACGCGTACGGGAGGTCTCGGGTTCGAGCCTCACCCAGCGCATTTCAGTCATACAATAAATCGGTCAACAAGTCAACAAGTCAACGGTCAACGGTCGCAAAAAGTCAACATGTTTTTATATTTTTATTTATTTAATTTAATTTAATTTAAAAATCAATTAAAAATACTTAAAAATAATGTTTTTAAAGATAGGAAATAGCCTTAAACTCTTAAAAATATATCTAAAAATTCTATTAAAATCCTTAATAAAATCCGCTCATTTACTATATTTTCCGTTATTATTTAGGTTAGTTAATTCTCATTGTTCCGCTCTTACAACTCGTGCGCATCTCGCCATCTCCAATCAAACGCACCCAATGTGAGTGAATCTTTACAAATTCCCCGTTTTAATCACGTTTTTGGGGTGTATCATGTGTCTTGCTATATATTATATTTTAATCTTTGTGCATACATCATGTCATGAACAAAAGTGTATTCAGCTTGTTTCCACTGTTTGTGTTGTTATTGTTAGATTCAATTTATTATTTTCAGTACATGCAATTTCATAGGCCGCCGCTCCCCATTACATTATGAGCGTTGAGCAAGTTCCCCATTACATTATGAGCGTGAACCTGGCGTGCCAACATACGATCGGCTCCGTTTGATTGAGCCTTGATCGCACAGACATTTTTCATTTTCAGTACATGCAATACGATCGGCTCCGTTTGATTGAGCCTTGATCGCACAGTTTCATTCATGTTATTTATTGTATGATGTTGGTATGTTAATGTATGCTATCATATGTTATTGTATGTTATAGTTGTGACTGCTATTGCTGCTGTTTGATTATTTACATTTGCTCATTTATGATTATGCACAATTTTTCATTGATAAACTAACAAGAAAATAAATAATAAATGTTTATCTAACAAGGTTCACTCGCCAACTTATGTTGACCCAAAAACCCCCATTTTTACACATGATACAGGTGAACCAGCTGCAGCAAGAAACACATAGGATTGGACTAGAAGAATAAACTGATTTAGAGCTTGGAATTGTTTTGTTTGGTTATTTTCTTTGTATTGTATGGACATGTTTGGATTATTGGGAATGTAATTTTGACTTTAATAAATATGAAACATATTAGTAAATATCATGAGCTTTGGTGATAACCCAATTATGCCCCGACTCTTATTCCGCTGCGGGTCGGGGTGTGACAATGGTTAGCTACCGTAGCTTACGGTAGCCACGTTCTGCCAAAAATTAAATCCTTTACCCTAAGCTACGGTTAGCTACCGTAGCTTACGGTCAGCTGCTGCTGATTTGGGGCTGCACCTTATTTGACCTGTTTCGGGTCCCATTCGTTCATGTATGTTCCGATTCATTTCAAATTAAACATTTAACATCTAAACAAGGTCACGTTCCTCTTTACACTACCGCGGTCTCACTTTAACAATAAATTCTACATGTGCACAAGTCCAATTGTACTTTAATTATGTCATTTAAGCGATAGCTTACTACTTGGATTTGCTCCATTCGGTTTATATCATACAACATCAAATTTAGTTTACCATTATCAACCCAATATGATCAAACTCATCTTAGTACCTCCATTGTTCTTACGTTCCCACAAGCTTCTTCAACAATTAAAATAAAACATTTCCCTTAAAGTATTTGAAGAGTGATTCCGGAAATCACTTACCTTAAGCGTCCGTTTCGTACTTGCTTCCTCGCATCCTTTCTGTTAGCCTTCCATGCTTCTACCCACCTTGACATGATCCTATACCTTCATGTCATTATGCTTTCAATATTATTAACATATACACACATTCTAAATTACAATCATTTCACATTCACACCCTATATCCACTTACTTTTCGGTTAAATCAAGCCACATTCTAAATTAGATTCATATTACTTTCACCTTGTCCTTTCAACATATTCTAACATGATTGCTTGCTAGTGAGTTCGAGTATCTCATAACTAACACAATTTCACTTATTGAATTACATCAAGCATACATTTAAACACATGGCGGACATACCACGTACTAAGCTCCTAGTACGAGCTTTTAATGCACATATTCGACCAATTTCATATGAAAATCATAGATTACATCATATCTTACATTCCATTCATGTTCGTCAAGTAGTTACATGCAAATTCACTTACAATCATCTACTAGACATTTTATCGAACACTTGGCGTACGAACCATATCTAAGGCACAATGTACAAGTACTTTATGCCTACCTTCCTTGTTCACAACATTAAGCATCATGAACATTTTTCTAGTCGTAGATTGCACATGCAATACCATTAGACCATCCGTAGAACACCATCAATTTCCTAATTTTCGTACAAGAAATTTGTTATAAACTAACTTTAGTTCCCTACCTCTGATCGGAATTTACTTTGGAGGTATTTAAGATCCATATGTCAGAAAGCTACAGTCAAAATTTCAGCTCAATCCAACGGTCGGATCTTTGGGAAAATCGATTATACTAAGCTGTATTTTAACTTAAATGGGAATACGAACTGCTATGAAAATGGGTTTCAAAGTCACACTTAAACAGCTCTATTTCTTATTTCCACCGTTCAAAATTATCATCTATATGTTGTAAACCATGTGTAAAAAATCAAGACGTTTCAACGGTCGGATTTCGCGGATCATTCGGTTCTTTGTAACTGGGTTATTAGATAACATTCTGGACAGATTTGATTTATACGATTTTAATGACTTTAAGCAAGGATTTAGAGAAATCGGAGCTTACCATTAGATTCATAGCATTGATAATTGGTTCCAGGTTGTAACCCAAACTCCGACCACCTCCGGCCACCACGGCCACCGCGAATCGCCGCTAACCGCCACCGCCGGCCACCCCTCTTTCTCTAGTTCTCACTCTCTCTCTTATTTCTCTCTCTAACTTGAGAGAAAAATCTGTCCAAATGAGCCATAAGGGCTTTATATATATTAAACTTTTGGATCTTTACATAATCCTCCCCTCATGTTTGCTTTTTACAACAATGCCCCGTCAAGTTATGGCGAGTCACAATATGAGTTAGCCGTATATCACTGAACCGAGCCCGTCATATTTATCGACATAATTACTAAAATACATTCCGTTACAATATGCTGATACTCAGAAAAGTATTTTTCCCTTATAAATAATTCACAACGAATTATAAAATAATATTGTATAACTTCATCTAAAATGGTAACCATACTAATGTGCTCTAATATCTCTAATTACATAACACGAATTAATCTCATTTACGCATTTGGGGGTATTACAAATCTACCCCCCTTAAAAGAGGTTTCGTCCTCGAAACCTTGTTCATTCCCACTAGACAATATCTTCGTTCACCTTCTTTTTCTTATTCTCACCTTATCATTGTACTCGTTAAAAGTGTATACCGCAACATGAATACATTTGTAATCTCGAAAAAAGGTTTCATTCATGAATAAATATAATGGTGTGCATTGTCTCTAATTTCTTAGATAAAGCGATTCACTTTCATAATCACATAAAAGTCGGAATCCAATCCAGAGCTCTTATTAGTGTCATTTTCTTTGTATGATACTAATTCCTAGCAAAAATCCTCACTAGCGATTCATTCATTGAATTCATTCAATGTGCATACTAATGCAAAAACGTACTCGAGGTTTCGCACAAACCTAAATTTACGGTTTGTTTATACCTTCCTAATTAAACATAATACATTCATACATTTATTAATCTTAATAAATCGATTTATTCCCTTTCACGGATATATCATCTACGATGTTTCATGTTTGTTCACCGTAAAACCTCAACATCACATTACTAATGTTTCCTCTAATTACTTTCACATTCATATGAGGGGTCAACATATCATCATAAGCATACTATAAACATTTAATTATATTAATACTTACTCACTCATAATCACAAGCTAAACATCCTACTAACCTTGATTTTATTGCATAACCCGACGATTTGTAACCCGAATCGGCTCGTTTCTTCATGAGTTCTTGCAATGCCAAGATTGATCGCATCCATTCATTTATTGATCTTACGCCTACGCGCATCCTTTCAACAATATCTTGTTCAGATGAACATGGCCAACAAGCCCAACATCAAAGTTAGCATTTTCTGACAGTACTTACCATTAATGCATTCCCTTCAAATACTTATTCTTCTTGGTGTTTAAGCACCTACCATTCTTTCATAAATTTCCTACATGTATGCTATTACATATCACACATACTATTTCTTCCATTCAATCCTTTCATTTTGCTAACTATTTCCCCTACCTTTTGCCGTTTGACTTTTTCCAAGGTCAAACTAGCACTTCTACCTATCATATATGTATTGAAGCACACGTTTGTACTCTTCCCAATTCAAGCATACTTACAAGGCGTAGCTTTTCTTGTGAAAGTTTTCATTTCCTTGTCAATTTCATAAGTCATTCATCCGAATCCTAGCCTATCATTCATTTTGACTCGCATGAGTCGATTACTCACATATCTCTCCCGTAATGTATTCAAAACTTATTTCTTTCAACTAGGTTTCTTGCTACTACAATGGCTTTCATCGGTTATACTCACTTAATGAATCAATTATGTCATGCTAGTTTACTATTACTTGCTTAATAATTATTAACTTAACTCTGTTTGACCTTTCGGAAACCCAACTGTAAATACATTCTTATCTATGTTTTATTTATTACTCAACTGACCCGTTAGGAGGCGTTTCGCATTCAAGCTTGTGCATCCTACTTTTATCAAAATTTTCATTACATCTTTCAACACATCTTCCTTTATGGTGGTTTTTTCTAGAAAACCTTTATATTTTAATTTTCACCCTCCAGTAAGACATTAGACCAGAATGACCGTTAACCCAAATTACTAGATGCATTTCACCCGGGTTATTCTATTACTCAATTATGATACATCACTCTCTAGTCTAGCCATAAGTTCCTACCGAAAGCATAACCTTTTTATAACTACCTGATGCAAACCACTGACTCGTTACCCATACCTTGCGATGGTTATTTCTTTCCAATTTGTGGCAATGCATGCCCATACATTACGCTTACCTGTAAGCATAAAACTTGACAAACAAAACATTAAATACCGGGTTCAAATGGCGATCACCATTTGACCCGCATGATTAATTTGTCCTTTTATCCATTCTTACATACAAACATATTTGCATATATATGTGTATATATCAAAGTGTGCGTTCATAATTATCTTCAGTTCGATCATACTTACGAAACGTCATTTCATCAGTTTAGCATTTTTCTCAAAAACCTTTTCCTCACATCCATACTAAATCTATCACCATCTACTTTATACTTACTTATAAGACTTGTTTGACTCCAACAAGGTCAAATCGTTAACACATTCTTATGTAGGGGATTTCATTCTTCTTATGTTTAGAATCCATCTCGCGGATTCAAACCTTTCTTTTTACACTTTTCATTCTTACTTGTTTGAATCGATTTAGTGGGTTCAAACCTATTACTTATACTTATCATTCATTTCCATCGTTTGACGCGTTCGTAATGTGTCAACTTCCTTATCATACTTTTCCATCCGTTGTGACCCATTCATAACGGGTAAATTCTTTAACATACTTAATTACATTTATTACTATAATCACAAGTTATAACAATGAGCATTACTACAAGTGAAACTAGAAATATAACAAGTATCATATAGATTCAACATTCTATTCTTACTTGGTTGGTCCATTCTTGCTTACGAATTCATACACTTCCTTCCAAAATTTTCATTCAACATAAAATTCTCCCAAGTTACATGGGAATCTTGCCATTCTCTTTACACACGTGACCGCTTACTTCTCAATTCTACCGGACATACCTGTGATGATTATCAAGGTCTCACGAGTATCATATATTTCTTGCGCACTGGCCGGGCGCGCAATCCACATACTAGTCTCGTGCCTTCATGAAATCATCACCTTATGTCCGTAGAAGTGGATTTCAGTTCGTGCATCATTTTAATATCCTATCAAGGCAACCTTAGTGTCTTCCAGTCATCATTTACCCTCCCTTGAGAGATCTTCCCAACACCAGTACCCTTATTTATTAAAAGTGTGTACTTAGGGGTTCAAGAGTTCAATCACATACTTTGGTGTTTGCCCTAGATCGCATCCTTGGATCATTCTTCTCAATCATCTAAGCTTACCTTTCATAAATAGCATGGTTAGTTTCTTTATATAAACATGTATATACATGTTCCCATTCGAATTTTACCTTCAAGCCTGATCGAGTCTTGGATTGTACGGTTTCCAAGTCGCAAGAGCACACGGGTTTGAGTTCAAGTACTTACCTTCTCGTACTTAGTTTCACTCAAACCAGGGCTCTGATACCAACTTGTAAGACCCTAAAACACGTTTTGACCCAAATGACGCAACGGAAATATGAACTACAAAATTTCTTCCTTTATAGTTGTTCTAACGTACTTCAAACCATTTAATTCAACATTCTTTAATTTAAGCCACATTTTTTTCATTCTAAATTGAGATAACTACGTTAACATATGATTACAACCACGTCACCATTTCTCCATACAATCCATGATCTTTGACTCGATCTTCGTCCACGTATCTCCCATGATGATAATGATGATCTGACTAATCTGCGGTCACCAAATACATAACCAACATATTAGTAGAGGGTGACATCTTACATAATTAAATGGATATATAATAAATCAATAACCATATAGTATTCTATCTATGTATACTTATCCATAATTATATCCTTCTAAATTTGTTCTTTATACCGGACTTTGCACTTTCGAAAGCCCGACTCTTACATACCTGCATTGTTGTTTCATTCTCATTAGCAGTACAATTAGTTAGACATAATATCAACGTAGTGCAGACCTCCAACTTCGCGTAAGCACATACCACTTATCTACATTCAATAAATTACACTTCCTGTTTACACTCGCACGCATCCATACACATACATGCATACATGTCGCATACAAACGTCTCACACATATACACATGACATGTACCCACTATAACTTTATACCTACTACATACATGCAAGTTACGTTTGCTTGTTCACATGCAATTACCGTACTTAAATCGTATACTCTCTATTAATCAATGTTCGTACATGTAAATAAGTTGATTCTTTCATGCCTATAACACATCTACTCAATCCGATTTTTAATCATACAATTACATAACTTGGTGTTGGCACCCTCACATTTGATTCTTTCATGCCTATAACACATCTACTTAATCCGAGTTTTAATCATACAATTACATAACTTGGTGTTGGCACCCTCACATGAAACCACATTCCCTATACGTATATCAAGACTCGTACTTTCACTCTTACTTTAGTTTTACAAGCCTAGCATCACTTAATAGCCTTAAAAACATCTTACAGGATACCGGGTTGGAGCCGGAATTAGTCGATACAAGAAACAAAACAATTAGAAAGTTGGCTATACCCGCCGTAAGCTACGGCCTACCTACCGTAGCTTACGGTAGCCATGTTCTGTCAAAAATTAAATCCTCTACCATAAGCTATGGTTAGCTACCGTAGCTTACGTAGCCACGTTCTGCCAAAAATTAAATCCTTTACCGTAAGCTGCTGATTTGGGGTTGCAGCTTATTTGACCCGTTTCGAGTCCCGTTCATTCATGCGTGTTCCGATTCATTTCAAATTAAATATTTAACATCTAAACGAGGTCCCGTTCCTCTTTACACTACCGTAGTCTCACTTTAACAATAAATTCTACATGTGCACAAGTCCAATTGTACTTTAATTATGTCATTTAAGCGATAGCTTATTACTTGGATTTGCTCCATTCGGTTTATATCATACAACATCAAATTTAGTTTACCATTATCAACCCAATATGATCAAACCCATCTTAGTACCTCTATTGTTCTTACGTTCCCACAAGCTTCTTCAACAATTAAAATAAAACATTTCCCTTAAAGTATTTGAAGAGTGATTCCGGAAATCACTTACCTTAAGCGTCCGTTTCGTACTTGCTTCCTCGCATCCTTTCTGTTAGCCTTCCATGCTTCTACCCACCTTGACATGATCCTATACCTTCATGTCATTATGCTTTCAATATTATTAACATATACACACATTCTAAATTACAATCATTTCACATTCATACCCTATATCCACTTACTTTTCGGTTAAATCAAGCCACATTCTAAATTAGATTCATATTACTTTCACCTTGTCCTTTCAACATATTCTAACATGATTGCTTGCTAGTGAGTTCGAGTATCTCATAACTAACACAATTTCACTTATTGAATTACATCAAGCATACATTTAAACACATGGCGGACATACCACGTACTAAGCTCCTAGTACAAGCTTTTAATGCACATATTCAACCAATTTCATATGAAAATCATAGATTACATCATATCTTACATTCCATTCATGTTCGTCAAGTAGTTACATGCAAATTCACTTACAATCATCTACTAGACATTTTATCGAACACTTGGCGTACGAACCATATCTAAGGCACAATGTACAAGTAATTTATGCCTACCTTCCTTGTTCACAACATTAAGCATCATGAACAATTTTTCTAGTCGTAGATTGCACATGCAATACCATTAGACCATTCTTAGAACACCATCAACTTTCTAATTTTTGTACAAGAAATTTGTTATAAACTAACTTTAGTTCCCTACCTCTAATCGGAATTTACTTTGCAGGTATTTAAGATCCATATGTCAGAAAGCTACAGTCAAAATTTCAACTCAATCCAACGGTCGGATCTTCGGGAAAATCGATTATACTAAGCTGTATTTTAACTAAAACGGGAATACGAACTGCTATGAAAATGGGTTTCAAAGTCACACTTAAACAGCTCTATTTCTTATTTCCACCGTTCGAAATTATCATCTGTATGTTGTAAACCATGTGTAAAAAATCAAGTCGTTTCAACGGTCGGATTTCGCGGATCGTTCGGTTCTTTGTAACTGGTTTATTAGATAACATTCTGGACAGATTTGATTTACACGATTTTAATGACTTTAAGCAAGGATTTAGAGAAATTGGAGCTTACCATTAGATTAATAGCATCGATAATTGGTTCTAGGTTGTAACCCGCAACTCCGACCACCTCCGGCCACCACCGGCCACCGCGAATCGCCGCTAACCACCACCGCCGGCCACCCCTCTTTCTCTAGTTCTCACTCTCTCTCTTATTTCTCTCTCTAACTTGAGAGAAAAATCTGTCCAAATAAGCCATAAGGGCTTTATATATATTGAACTTTTGGATATTTAAATAATCCTCCCCTCATGTTTGCTTTTTACAACAATGCCCCGTCAAGTTATGGCGAGTCACAATATGAGGTAGCCGTATATCACTGAACCGGGCCCGTCATATTTATCGACATAATTACTAAAATACATTCCGTTACGATATGCTGATACTCAGAAAATTATTTTTCCCTTATAAATAATTCACAACGATTTATAAAATAATATTGTATAACTTCATCTAAAATGGTAACCATACTAATGTGTTCTAATATCTCTTCAATTACATAACACGAATTAATCTCATTTACGCATTTTGGGGTGTTACAAAACCATTTATTGAAACGAATCTCTCATTAAACCGCTTATTTTGCCTTTGTGTGTTAACATAGATGTTAGTGTGAGTTTGGCCCGTTAGATATTTATTCTTTATATGATTGTAGCTCTTTCATTTGTTTTATAATATTTTATGTTATAATAAAACCCTGCCGTACTCTTCTTTGTTCCCTATTTGATCCATGTTAATGGATTTGATTATAGAAAAGTGTGTACCGTGTATCAAGCACTAGCTTTATGGATTGAACTGCACAGTGAGTTTGTTGGCATTAGGGTGCACGATTCTTCACGGTTGGATTTTGGATTGCTTCTATATTTCTTCATCAGTTTGTTCCATTTACTTTTAGTTTATCCTTTGAGATAATTATTATTAATCTATTCAGAACCAAACCGGACATTGAACTGGAACCCTTACTGGGTCACGTGTTGGACCGGTAAACTGGATTAACAACCAGTATAAATAATTTAATAATTTAAAAATATAGAATTGGAAAAATATATGATATAATTTAGACAGAAGAAAACTAAAATTAAAAAATTTAAAAAATGTATATAATTTGTTATTCTTTTTGTAAACAATAAAAATATGAATCTTTTTATATGTATGATTAAAAATAAGTGTAAGTAATTTTGTATAATTGTTTGTAGTTTATAAATAATAAACGATGATATTTCTAATATGATTATTAGTTTGTGGTATCTTATATCAACACATTAAAATGCCAAAATAATAAATTACAAAGGTAGGTAAACGGGCAACGAGCTGCGCCGCAACCCGTTTTTAATTCTAAAACACTTCCTACTAAAGAAAAAGCGACTCTTAAGAGTCGATAAATTTACCATTCAAGACCTGTTAGACCCTGTTCAGTAATTTCACGGCTTTTAAGGCTAGGGAACCAAATGTATTAATGGCAAATGAGATAACACGTGTTAAATCTCTAAACAAGCATTCTTGTGTTTATGGACCTTGCCTAACAAACTAAAAGTGTTTTATTATAACAAAAGTGTATGTAAACAAAAATTAATAAAAATAAAGTTAAATGTAAATGAAAAATAAATATGACATGACATTGGGACCGAAAATATTTATCGAAACTCAACAAACCATCTCACCACTTTTTAATTTTACTTTCAATATTTTAGTTTTTTTTGTTGATTTTACTCTTCATCTTCCTTATTTGGCTGGTCATCTTCAAGTCAGTCATGGCGTAAATGACTACATGTTTGCACTTTGCAATATATATCTGATCTGACATTCTAATTATTTTTCGTTCATATTTCTTATTCTCTACTAACAGCTATCTGATCCCGCCAAATCGTTATTTTCATCGAATTTTTAGCATGGCCGCCGGTTCTGCCGGTCTTCAAAACATTGATTGTTATACACTATATTTTGTTGTTGACTTTCAAACATTACAGCTCATTACAAGACTTCATCCCTTCATTCCATTTAAATACTTGTTAGTATTGTGGAAGAGAAAAAAAAATATTTGGTGCATCGAGATCATATTAAGGAGTTGTTGAAGGAACTTTAAATTGGATTCTGTTATGCATCGCGGAAGAATTTCTTGGTGAAGAATCCTTACTTAATTTTTTATTCATATTTGTCTTCGTTCATCTTTAGTTTGTATTTGCTTTCGCTGTTGAGTTCATATTTGGTGCTGTTATTTTCGTTGGATTTAACTGGGTTTTGGTGAATTGTTGACCGTGGCGAATTATTAGGTTTGTCGAATTATTGACCTTGGTAATTTGTTGGTGTTTGGCATAACGTTGGTCTCTTGTCAATTTTCGAGTTTTGGTGAAAAGGTTGTTTGTGGCAAAAAGTTAGTTTGGATGAAAAAGTTAGTATGGCAAAAAGTTTGGCTTAGTTCAACTTGATTGGTTTGATTTGAGTTTCGTGAAGGTCCCCTAGTCCTTATGGGTCTTGACAGAATCGTCTATCTAACTAGAGTGCGGAATCCCCTAGATCAGATTTCACAGAAAACACTAAGAACACGAACACGAACACAAAGAATTCCTTCAAACTGTCTTCTATTGATTATCGAACACAAAGTGTTTACAACCAATTCAAGACTCTCTCTCTAAAACTCTCTGAAGCAATTCTCTCTGCAACTGAACAATAGAACCAACAACCTTAACCCTAATGCAAACCTCCCTATATATAGAGATAGGTTATGCTCATGGGCTAGGGTTTCCTACATGGACTGCTAATGGGTTTAATGCCCAATTCGCCTACCATGTGTTATATTGTATCTAGTTCAGCCCAATTACTTCTAATTCACTATTACAAAACTAAACCCGCTAACCTTTTATCATTCTACTAATTACAAGATATCCAAAGACCAAATCTAAGCTGTTGTCACAAATAAGCACGAATAAACTCCCCCTTGACAATAGCTTCATAAAATAACTTTATCTTCAGACTTCTTGCAATCTTTAACATCTTTTGAAAAACGTTGGTCTTTGGATAGCTTCATCTTTAACAGCTTCTGTCAGCAACTGACTCCCCCTAAGCTGATGTATCCAATCACCAAATCTTCTAAATCGTTAGCGATTGAGTAAACTCCTGTTTAGTCCTTGCATGGCAATCTTCAAAACTCTTCAACTTTTGTCTGCAATGTAGAAAGGAGGTTCTACCATGCATCCAAGCAAACTCCTCTGCACCAAACTTCTCAGCAACATACTGCTACAATTTGTATACTATAAAACAAACATCTCGAGAAACAATAAGAATTTTTCAACACAAGTTAAACAAATTATTATTATTCAAGAGATAGTAAAACTGTATCACAGATTAAGCACTTCTCAACTCAAACCACATACTCAAAAATTTTAAGTACACACAACCTGCAAGATTTTAAAATTTTGAACTCAGCTTCTAACACCGTCTCCCCCTATCGGTAACAACTCCTCCATGAAAAACCAATATCCCATACATTAAAAATATACAAGAAAATGAAATATTTTTGGACTTTTATATTTTCTGAAAGAAAATAAATAACAAAATAATAAACACTCTATTTTTGTGAGATTCACCAGTAAGAAGATCATATCAGCAACATCAAACTGTTTTCACATTATCTGATTATTTTCTATGCAATATTCATGAATAGCAGTTCAAGACGATTAACAGTATTGTTTGTCCACTTAAACAAAATACATGAACATTTCAAGTACCATTACCTCGTGACCTGTTTCGATAATTTTTACTGATATACTAATCTGTCCCACTTCAGGACATGCCCCGCGATCAAGGTATGCACAAAAATTCATCGTAGTAGGTGAGTATATCGAAATTCATCCTTTTTGATTTACAACGTTAGGTAATTTGTGGTCAGGTCAGTACTTCCGTACAACAAAGAGACCAATATCCAACGAGGGTTAGGACAAATACAAATGTTGGTACGAATAATGCAATCTGCACATTTGAATGACTCTCTATGAGAGCTTCTTCAATATTTGGGATTTGGCATTTTAGCTCTTTTAAGATATCCTGGTTGTGCCTAGGTCAGCATATATCTGGATGTAGCAGAAGGATAACCTTGATACCCCAGATGAAATAACGATATAAAGACCTAAAACCTCAGATTTTGGCAATCTATCAACTCAAGATTTAAGGTTATAAAACCATACACCACTGATATGTTACCCACTCATACATAGTTTATTATGTTTATATCACCAAGGTAAGTTGATTATTTCATGCCTTTTGCCTACTGATACGTCATATGATAAAGCTGCTATCACACTTATGCAATTTTCTTTTAATTTCAGTGTGACAGTCTAACTTGCTGATGTACTGTCATTTCTTCTTTTTTCACACAGTGAAAACTCATTTTTGATTTTCCATTTTTTTATGTTTTTGATTTTTGAAAAGCAGTAAAATTATTTACAAACAATTTTTATGGAAAAATGGTTATTCAGGATTCCTCATCCCGTTGAGTTCGACTAAATGTTCAAAACGAGCCCTGTCAAAAGCTTTTGTGTAAAGATATGTCAGGTTATCAAGTGTGTCGACTCGATGCAGTTCAATTAATTTCTTTTCAGCACAATCCCGTATAAAATGATAACGAATGTCAATATGTTTTGTGCGACTGTGTTTTACGGGATTGTTGGTGATTGATATAGTGGCATTATTGTCTATCATAATAGGAGTACGAGTGAAATTCAAACCGTAATCGCGCATCTGCTATTGGATCCAGAGAACCTGAGTGCAACAGCTACCCGCAGCAATATATTCAGCTTCACACGTCGATGTGGACACGCAAGACTGCTTCTTGCATTGCCATGACACGAGCCTCCCTCCTAAGAACTGACAACCACATGTGGTAGACTTCCTTGTAGATTTGCATCCTCCAAAGTCCGAATCAGTGAAAGAAACAAACTTCAAATCACTAGCAGCTGGATACCATAACCCAAGTTTAGGTTTCCCCTTCAAATAACGAAGAATCCGCTTCACCGCTTTCATGTGGGACTCCTTTGGATTCGCTTGATATCTGGCACAAAGACATATTGCGAACATGATGTCGGGTCTGGAAGCAGTCAAGTACATCAGAGAACCAATCATTTCCCTGTATTGAGTTGGATCAACATCCTCCACACTCTCATGATCTGGACCAAGATTGTGATTCTAACAGATAGGTGTATTGAAAGTAGCGCAATCCTCCATTTTGAAACGAGACAAAATGTCATACACATACTTTGTCTGATGTATAAACATCCCATCCTTCTTCTGTTAAACTTGTAAACCCAAAAAGTAGGATAATTCACCCATCGCACTCATCTCAAACTGGCTCTTCATCACCTCTTCGAAATCATGACACATGTTCTCATCAGATGACCCAAAGATGATGTCATCTACGTATACCTGTACCAGCAGAAAGTCTTCCTTCTTCCTTTTAATGAACAGTGTACTGTCAATCTGACCTCTTTCGAAACCATGTTTTAACAAATGTGCTGACAGTGTCTCATACCACGCCCTAGGTGCCTGATGCAATCCATACAATGCCTTATCAAGTCGATAGACTCGATCTGGATAGTCTAGATCAGTAAACCCCTCTGGTTGTGAGACATACACCACTTCTTGGACTTTCTCGTAAAGAAATGCACTCTTCACGTCGAGTTGGTAAACTTTGAAGCCTTTGAAGGAAGCAAAAGATAAGAACAAACGAATTGCTTCCAACCTTGCTACTGGTGCAAACACTTCATTTTAATCAATCCCTTCTTGCTGGTTGAACCCTTTCACTACCAACTGAGCCTTATTCCTTATTACGATCCCTCGGTCGTCTTTCTTGCACTCAAACACCCATTTGGTGTCTATTTTTTTCTCTCCTTCAGGCAAGTCAACTAGCTCCCAAACTTTCAACTTCTTGAACTGAGCTAGTTCCTCTTGCATAGCTTCAACCCAACAATTGTCTTTTAGAGCCATATAAACATTTTTCAGCTCCTCTTGGGCAATAAAGCAGCTATATAAACACTCATGAATCAACCCAGTCTTCTGAATCGAAGTAAACAAACAGGAACCTTCGAGCACACCTCTTCTCATCTGAACACCTGCAGTAGGATCACCAATGATGTTTTCAACTGGATGATCTCTGTGTACTCATGTGGTAGCAATGGTGTCAACAACCAGATTATCTCCCAGATTAGATCCAACCTCCCCTGAATATTAGCATTAGAAAACGGATTAGTGAATTCCTCCCCTAAATAGGTTCAGACTCACTATCACTTGAGTCCTCTGGAGCTGCACTAGAAGAAGTTTCTGGAGCATCTGTCATCAATACACTCGATCTAGGCATGAAGTCACACTCTCCATCTTCACTGATCACAATATGGATCACTTGAGATTCATATGCATTGGAAAAATCAGGAATACTAAATGATTTAAACACATTGTCATAATCATATAATATAGCAGGACCACTCGTTATTGTTGAGGTGAATAACTAGTGATTTCCATGTTAAACACCACCTCAATTTTACCAGTTTTTAGATTAAAGACCATTTTATTCGGTGTTCCAGGCATATAGCCTAGAAAGTAACCCTCATCAGCTACCTCAATGAATTTTTGCTTATCATTGTTTCGCTGGTGCAGGGTAATCCAAATGGTTCAAATCCTTTTAAGTTTGGTTTTCGGTTAAACAATAGTTCGTGACATGTTTTGTTAAACCGTTTAACCGTCAAAACTTTGTTCAGGACATAACAAGCTGTGTTCATAGCTTCTCCCTAGAAAAGAACTGGAAGGTTTGAATCAGAAAGCATAGTCCTTGCGACTTCAATCAACGTCCTGTTTTTCCTCTTAGCGACTCCATTCTGTTGAGGTGATAAGGAGCAGAATATTGATGTTCAATTTTCTTGCAAAGACAATAGAGATCTAGAACTTGGTTCTTGAACTCCGTGCCATTATCACTCCTTATCCTCTTGATCCATGCATCATGGACATTTTCCAATTTTGTAAAAGATCAATCAGCATCTCCGCTGTCTCATCTTTTGTACCTAAAAAGAAAACCCATGAATAACGTGAGTAATCATCAGTGACAACTAAACAATAGTACTTTCCACCTATGCTCCTTACGTTCACCGGACCGAATAGATCCATAGGAAATAATTCATAAGGGGCATCTATGGAATTTAGAGTTTTAGACTTGTGAGGTTTCTTATGTTGTTTTCCCTTTTGACATGGAAGACATTTATCTTCCACGTGAAACCTCTGCACTGGCACCCCTTCCACTAAACCATTTTTAATTATGTAATTCATTTTTCTGTAGTTGATGTGGGCCATGCGTCTGTGCCACAACAATGACTCAGCCTCAGATGCTTTTGATAGTAAACACGCCACCACATTGGATGAATCCTTTGCACCCATTTCCATGACACAAGTGTCATTTCTCCTTGGTGCTCTCATCACTATCCAGTCATCCGGTATTACCAAACCTGGTTTCAACACCAAAGCTTCAGACTTTATGAAGTAGACCGAGTGACCCTTGTCGCAGACTTGAGACACGCTCATCAGATTGTGCTTTAGTTGCTCAACATAGTTCACTTTGTCCAGTGTGATCTTCCCGTTAATCACTTTTCCTCGACCGGTAATGTGCCCTCCTTTAGCACCTGCGAACTTCACATATCCACCATCTATATTCTCAAACTCTGTCAACAGCCTCGCATCCCCCGTCATGTGCCTGGAGCAGCCACTATCAACATACCACAAGTTGATAATCCTCCTTAGCAGCTCCTGCACCATCCAACAGAATTAGTTAGATTGGGGGACCCAAGCCTTAATGGTCTTGGGTCTTCCAGATTCATCAATCATAGGAACAGCCATCCAGTATCCATTGACGGGTGGTCTTTTGGACAACCCGTAAGTGCGTTAAGATGATATATATTCCACATTTTGAACGTTTATTTGTTACGATTTGATGTCTACGGTGTGTTTGGCTTTTCAGGTACAGAAGAGCATAATGGGGAAGTTTAAATGTGCTTTATCAGGTATTTGCAAGACCCTAATTGAAGATGGGACTCAAGAAATTGAACGAAGGGCAAAAATGGAAAAATCAAGCTGACCACCGTAAGCTACGGTGGCCTACGGTGGCGTCCACCCTCAATAATCACCTTAAGACAAACATTTAGCACTGTAAAGGAAAATTGCCTACCGTAAGCTACGGTGGGCACCATAGCTTACGGTGGTGAGCTACGGGAAAGTTGTAACTGCCCAATTTAAGCTGAGTTATGGAGTTTTCTTCAAATTATCAATGATTGGTACGAGTTGCAGAGCAAATAGGAGGCGATTTTGAGTGTCTTTCATTGATTCTAACAAATTCTAAACAATATTTTGGTGTGTTTGATTTGTATGAACAAGACAATTGAAGTTTGATTGATTGTGAGAACATGAGTGGCTAAACATTTCGGTGATCATCTTGTTTGGAAGGTTCGGTAAACAATTGTGTTTCAATTTACTTATTTCTAGAATAATTGCTATGTTATTATGATTATGGTGTTGATTGATTGTTTGTAAGTTGTCTGTTGATATCGTGCTTATTGCTTATTTCGTACGTTCTTGGTGTCGTTGACAATCAAGATATCACGGGAAGGTTTACGGGTTGGGTATTAATCAATTGGTCATCGGGTAACGACCTCGCATTTCAATCCGAGTACTTTGTTCCCTTTTATCACAAATAGTTAATCAAACACGAGTCATGTCTATGTGACTCTTTCTAGTAAAATAGAAACACATGCGTTTGAACCGGAAACCCGAGGTGATCATTCTCTTATTAATCAGTTAAAAGAACCAATCTTTGAATCATTAAGTAGTTAAAGTCTAAATCCATTAATCGAAAATTTGAAATTAAATTTGTCCAAACTAGGTAATTAGTATAATAGTACAACCTTTTGATAGCATTAGTTCCACAAATCCTTGTGTTCGATACCCACTTACCGCTAGCTAGTAGCAGTTTTGGGATTAAATTTGCGTGTTTCAACGACCTCACGTCAAATTTTGGCGCCATTGCCGGGGATTTGTGTGCAACGTGTGTTATTTCGTGTTAGTATAGTTTGTTATTTTTCCGGGTTTACGCTGGTTGTGTTAGTGTGTAGGTTCTTACAGGTGTATGCATACTAGAGGATCTAACAAGCTATCACCATTGGTATTTGATCCGGAAATTAAACGTACTTTACGACGTAACAGGGTTTTTCTAAGGGAGAATAAAATCTCTGGTTCCCCAACAACACCATCAACACTTATTTCACCACTCCATACCATGGAAAATTTACCTACCACCACAAATCAAACCTCACCATCCACACCTCCACCAAATTCCACCACTCACCCGACTTCGACACATGAAGTTGACCCATCTAACGCCGCATCACTAGTACCACCATTCTCATCTTTCTTTCCCACATCCGGTCAATCCTCATTCACACAATACCCTTTACCAAATCAACCTTTACCTAGCTCCACCATTATCCATACTTCATCTACATTTCAACCACCAAACCAACCGGGTTCCCATAATCCTTCTTAACAGTTTGTGCAAACATCGGGTGTAGGAGGAGACGGGTATGATGATGGTTATGAATAAGAATTCGGAGGGTATGAAGATAAAGGGTACTATTATGGGGGTGATGGAGGTAACTTGGGACCGCAAGAGGGAATGGGTTATCCACCAAGGCAACCTACGGGGGTGCAACAAGTTCGTCCTCAAGGGCCACCATTCCAACAACCAATGCCTCTACAACAACTCTAAGTTCAACATCAACAACCGCAATTCCAAAGACCGATGCATCAACCTCCACCTCAACAACACTTTGTACCTCAAGGGTTAAGACAAGGTCCGGTGGGCCGACCAAGAGTACCATTGGGTGCCCCGCGTCGACATCATCGAGAAGTAGTGCGGGGGGTTGAAACGCATTTTCATCCGGTTATTACCAATAATCCTTCTCCGGTACTGATACCTCAACGCCCGGATGGGAGGACATTCGAGGTAAGGATGACTGCATTGCAAAGCTTGCCAAAGTACAAGGGTCTAGCAACGGACGAACCCTACTTCCATTTGGAAACGTATGATTCTATTTATAACACTATTGGGCAGCAAGGATTCTCATCGGATGATGTTAAGTTGGTGTTGTTTCAATTCTCGTTGGAGGATAAAGCGAAAAGGTGGTTTCATACTTTACCGTCCGCATCGATATATACTTGGACTGACATGCAACAATGATTTCTCGAGGAATTCTTTTCAGCCCAAAAGACAAATGAAGCGAGGCGGAGTATAAGGAGTTTCCAACAACAGCCAAGTGAAATGTTCCATGAGACGTTTGAGAGATTTAACATGATGTTGAAAAATTGCCCTCATCAAGGTATAGCGTTGTGGGAATTGTTAAATGCATTTTATGAAGGTTTGAGCTCGAAGGATGCAAGGGATTTAATGTCTATCACGAATGGTACATTCGAAACAAATTATGAGCAGGATGATTGGGCATTTCCAGAACAAGTGGCGGTCACATCAAAAAGAAAAGCACAATCATCGAGGCGAGCTAGACATGTAATCACAAGGTCTCAAGTGTATGCGGTGGAGGATGGTGAAGCACAAGCATCAAACCAGGTATATAATGTTTGTACTAATTGTAATGAACTTGGTCATGCAGCGGAGGTGTGCTTGGTGGGAGTAAATGCAAATCAAGTAAAGGAGGTGAACGCAATTGGAGGGGGTGGTCGGAACTTTAACATGAATTCGAACACGTACCACCCCGGACTACGGAATCATCTGAACTTCCGCTATGGGAACCCAACCAATTAGGCCAACCCTAATTTTCAAGGAGCTCAACTGAGTTTTGCTTCCCGCCCACAATATAACCAAGGGAACTTTAGGGGCGGAAATATTCAAGGGTATCAAAGTCAAAGTCAACAAGGGGGTGACCAAGGTGGAAATATGGGTCAAAATGCATCGAAGGGTAATGAAGTGATGGATATGCTTCGCATGATGCAACAAGACATGAAACGGAGGAATCAACTTGATGAAGCTCGTTTGCAAAAGGATGAAGTCCGGGACAAAAGTATCCAAGCACTCACCACACAAATGGGTCAACTTGCATCGGAGGTAGCGGATCTTAAGAAAGGTAAGGGTCAACTTCCGAGTGACACAAAGGTAAATCCCTTTCATAATACTTCACGTAATATCAATATTAACCATGTAAGTGTCTTACGAAGCGGTAAAGAATTTAAAGCAAATTTAGAACCGGTTTTGGTTGAGGGGGGAGAGTGATGAGGATGATGTCTCATCACTAAATGTGTTAAAGGAACCTCTTGTTGAAAATGTAACTAATAAACCGGGTTTGAGTGAATTGTTAAATAAACCAAAGGAGGAAGGGAGATCGAATCAAGTCCCGTTTCCTTCCGCTTTAGTCGACCCCGGAAATAAAAATTTTATTTCAACAAGGGGTCCCCAAAAGGAAGAACTCTTAGATGTTTTCAAAGAAGTAAAAGTGAACCTTCCATTACTTGATGCTATTAAGCAAGTACCCGCTTACGCAAAATTCTTAAAAGAATTATGCACTCAAAAACGACAACAAAAAAAGAAGCTGCCTAAGTGGGTAGATCTGACCGGACAAGTTAGTGCGGTGCTAAAAGGAATTCTTCCTCCAAAGCTTCAAGATCCGGGAATGCATCTAATCAATATTCAAGTTGGAAACTTTCCAATGTCAAAAGCGTTGCTAGATCTTGGAGCCGGGGTAAGTATTCTACCGGGTGGGTTATTTAACCAATATGATTTTGGTCCATTGGCTCGGGTCGAGACGACGGTAGTTTTAGCCGATTTGTCTCACAAACTACCCCGAGGGATGGTCCAAGATGTAATTGTAAAAGTTGACGAGTTCTACTAGCCGGTAGACTTTTTGGTACTCGACTACTCGTCCGGTGACCCAAAACAACAGAATGTTATTTTGGGCCGGCCATTCTTAAGCAACGGTCATGCTGTAATTGATTGTCGACTTAGTACAGTTGACATGACATTCGGCAACAGAAAAATGTGTTTAAATGTTTTTACTAACACATCTAATTCTGTTGGTGTTGACGAGTGTTTCATGGCAGATTTGGTGATGGGTGCAACCCACATGAATATACGGAATAGGATACTTGTGTTTGTGTTTGTGATGTGTTTGAACAGGTACATGCTAATGACTTGCGGGTGGAGGAGGAGAAGCAAGATGTGATGGCATTGAAGGAAGGGCGACCACCATGGACTCATCAGTTCGAGAGTCTACCGGCGGAAATTGATTCAGGAACAAAACCATCTTTGGAAGAAGCCCCTATGTTGGAGTTGAAGGAGTTTCCGAGCCACCTGAAATATGCGTTTTTAGGGGATAATGACACATTACCAGTCATTATTGCCTCAAACTTAGAGGTGGCTCAAGAGAAGGAACTGCTAAGGGTGCTGTAGCGAATCGGGCGGCTATAGGATGGACAATTGCTGATTTGAAGGGGATCATCCCATCTATTGTGATGCACAAGATAATTACAAATGAGGATGCAAAGCCGACGAGGGAAGCACAAAGGAGATTGAATCCGAACCTGCATGAGGTAGTGAAAAAAGAGGTACTAAAATGGTTGGATGCAGGTATTATCTATCCTATATCCGATAGTGCTTGGGTAAGTCCTACCCAAGTAGTGGCTAAAAAGGCCGGTATTCAAGCTGTTAAAGATGAAAATGGTGAACAAATAGCCACCCGACAGGTCACCGGGTGGCGGGTTTGTATCGATTATAGAAAACAGAATACCACAACCTCCAAGGACCATTTCCCGTTACCTTTTATTGACCAAATAATTGAAAAACTTTCGGGTCAAAAATACTACTGTTTTTTAGATGGGTATTCAGGATATAACAAAATTGCAATTCACCCTGATGACCAACACAAAACCACCTTTACTTGTCCTTGCGGTACTTTTGCCTTTAGGCGAATGCCATTTGGTTTATGCAACGCTCCGGTAACTTTTCAACGATGTATGATGAGTATTTTCTCGGACATGGTTGGAGAGTCACTTGAAGTGTTCATGGATGACTTCTCCATTTTCGGCATAAGTTTTGAGTCATGTCTCGACGAATTAGAAAAAGTTTTAAAGAGATGTGTCGAGAAAAATTTAGTGTTGAGTTGGGAGAAAAGTCATTTCATGGTTCAGGAAGGTATTGTGTTGGGCCATGTTGTGTCCGAAAAAGGGATGGAGGTAGACAAAGCAATAATTCGGGTAATTTCATCGCTACCTCATCCTAAAAATGTTAAAGGGATAAGGTCATTCTTGGGACATGCTGGTTTTTATAGAAGATTCATTAAGGGATTTAGTGTAATTACCAAACCCTTATGTAATTTATTATAGAAAGATGTTCTGTTTGATTTTACTGATGAATGTTTGCAAGCCATTAATGTTTTGAAGGAACAGTTGGTGAAGGCCCATATCTTGCAGCCACCAGATTGGTCAAAACCGTTTGAAATCATGTGCGACGCTAGCGATACAACTATTGGTGCGGTTTTTGGGCAAAGGGTTGATTAGAAACCGGTGGCAATCTATTATGCAAGCAAAACTCTGTCCGAAGCGCAACTGAATTACACCACGACCGAGAAAGAATTATTAGCGGTGGTGAATGCTTTGGATAAGTTTTGGTCATATATTTGGGGGAGCAAAGTGGTGGTTTATTCTGATCATAGCGTGGTGCGGTATTTAATGGAAAAGAAGGATGCTAAACCTCGGTTGATTCGATGGGTACTTTTATTGCAAGAATTTGACTTGCAAATTCGAGACAAAAAAGGAAGTGAAAATGTGGTGGCGGACCACTTGTCTTGGATTTTAGTTGAAGGGGTTGATGATCCAAGTGAGATTAATGAACGATTTCCGGATGAACAGTTGCTCGCTGTCTCTACTTCTACGGCTCCGTGGTATGCTCATTACGTAAATTATTTGGCCACGGGTGCTATTCCCGAACATTGGACAAAGAGAAGACGGCAACAATTCATGGTACAAGTTAAACAGTATATTTGGGATGAACCAGACTTGTTCAAAATTGGGCCTGATCAGGTAATTAGAAGGTGTGTTCTGGAATCGGAAGTGGTTGAAATCTTAACCCATGCTCACTCCTCCGCTTGTGGGGGACACTTTAGCGGTCATAAGACGGGGTACCGGGTGCTCACGTGCGGGTTCTATTAGCCCACAATTTTTAAAGACGCATGTGAGTTTGCCCGGAATTGTCTGAATTGCTAGAAGTTGGGGAGTATTTCAAAGAGGGACGAAATGCTATGCAACCTATCTTGGTAGTAGAAATCTTTGATGTGTGGGGAATAGACTTCATGGGGCCGTTTCCAAGTTCAAATGGGTTTATATATATATATTGGTGGCCGTGGACTATGTTTCGAAGTGGATTGAAGCCATACCGACGCGGACTAATGATCATTCGATTGTATGTAAGTTTATGCAATCGAATATTTTTGCTCGTTTTGGAATTCCACCTGTTATAATCAGTGATGGCGGTTCGCATTTCAAGAATTATAATTTTGGCAAATTATTGAAGAGATTTAATGTGAATTACCGCATTGCCACACCGTATCATCCACAAACAAGTGGACAAGTTGAAGTTTCGAACCGTCAAATCAAAGAAATCTTAATGAAGACGGTGCGAACAGACAGAAAGGATTTGGCAAGTAAATTGGATGATGCGTTGTGGGCATACCGCACGGCTTACAAGACTCCTATTGGTACGACCCTTATTGGATGGTGTTTGGGAAGGGGTGCCATTTACCAATGGAGTTGGCGCATAGAGCGCATTGGGCCATTAAGACAGTAAACGCTGATTATGATGAAGCGGGGAAGATCCGGAAATTTCAATTGAGTGATATCAAAGAGATTCGAGATGAAGCATATGAATGCACAGCTGCATATAAGGATAAACTCAAGAAGGTTCATGACGCAAAGATTCGAAAGCGAACTTTTGAAACGGGTCAGAAAGTATGGTTGTTTAATTTGCGGTTTAAGATGTTCGCGGGCAAGCTAAAGAGCAAGTGGATGGGCCCATATGTTATTACACGTGTGGGAAGGTTTGGAGATGTTGATATCTTGGATGAGCGGACCAACAAGAAGCAAATAGTGAATGGGCATCGGCTCAAACCGTACTTAGAGGGGAATGATATCAAGCATCTTGAACTGAATAAAGTGGGCTACATCTTACGGCCCTTGGACGAGAATTAATGCAAAAGGCCCAGGTTTGGTATTGTAAAATACTTTGTTATTGTTTAGGTGTTTAGTTTGTTTTGTGTCTTTATCCGTACGTGTTGATTTGTGTTTTAAACAAGTGTGGGGAAGTTTTGCGAAATTTCTCGTACACGGTGTTGAGGAAGACACGGATTATTCAAGGGGGGTGGTATTAAAATAGGTTATTGTTCTTTGTTTTTATTGTTAAAAAAAGAAAAATTGAAAAAACTGCCAGTATCCACCGTAGCTTACGGCCCCCACCGTAAGCTACGGCGGGTCATAGTAGTCTTACGGCCCTTATAAACTGTCCTACGACTTCTGTTCTGCCCTTGACCACCGTAAGCTACGGTGGCCGTTGGGCGTAAAGGGGTCCGCAAATAATTTTTTAAACACGGGATTTCTTCCTATCCATTCATTCTCTGCGCAATTTTCAGCCACCACTCCCTTTCTTCTTCTCCTCCATTTAACCTCAAGAACACCCACCTTCATCCACCTAAATCTTTCAATTTCTAACCAAATCAAGCGATTTTTAGGTCTATTTTGGCTAAAATTTCGCAAGGATTTCGATTGTATGCTTGCATTTGATCAAATCTATTGTTTTGGGGATCAAGTTGGGCACTTTTTGATCCGAAATTTCTAGGGTTTTGTGGGTTTTTGATAATCTTGAAGTTTTTAGGTTTTTTCATCTTCTACAAGGCCAAGGTATGCAATTTCTTACATTTTTGTCATTTCATTGTAGGATTTGGAGATTTTGAGATGAACTAGGTTATCATGAGCCATACTTGCTTATATTTGATAATTTTGAGATGAACTTGAATGAGTTTTGAATGATTATGGTCATGGAAGTTAGCTAGGTGATAAAGATATGATTTTTGAGTAAATTTCACTAATTTAGGGGAATTTGTTCAAGTTGATGCATATGATGAACTTCAAGTTTTGTCTAGTTTTCATGACCATATTAATAAGCAAGTGTGGGGATAGTGTGGGTGCTTGAAAAGGTGAATAATATGTGTTCTTCATGTTTATATCTTGCAAGATTATAATAGGGCGCAAGGGTAAAGAAAAGGCGGGTTCATCTAGTAACCTGGCTCCAAGGAAAAGACGGTTAGTAGTGCAAGGTGATAGTGAAGAGGACATAGAGGAAGATGTGCCCGATCGAGGGCCCAAGCCATGATGGACATCCGGTCCATTACATGATCAACCGCAAGAGTGGCATACAGAATTATTTAATGATCAGATTAACCGGTTGGCGCAAAGAAAGGAGGCATTCATTTGTGAGAAAGAGGTTAGGGAGGTTGATTTCGGTCCGTTTGGGATTACGGACAAATTCAGGGCTTTAGGATGGGAGGCGGCTTTAAAGTGTTATGACTATGAGGGCACCAATCTGTACGATACGAAAATTCAAGAGTGCATGGCCACTCTTAGGTGCCCTTCATACAAGGGTGGAGCATCAGAATGAGGTTAACTGGCACTGTAAATGGCATTGAGGTAGAGATGTCCTTTGATTCTTTAAGGAGGGTTGCGAAATTTGATAGTAAACCAGTTAATCAATATATGCTTCCAAGATTGGAAGATCTTTATTTCGAGCCTGAAAAGCATCCGAGGTGGAATACCATGTTAGATTACTTGTTCTTACCGGGTACCACTCATGGGAAATTATATCGGAAGAATCTAAGGATCGAGGGGAAGCTAATGCTAGCTATTTACATGCAGAATGTCATCCTGAGGCGGGGTGATAAAACCGAAGTTCGACGGCCTGAAGTGCTGGTGCTCTACGCTTTGTTAACTGCGGGTCCCATGTTTCCATTCCGTTTTTTTGTGATGAACAATGTTTGGATTAGTCGGAACAGCGACCAGCGGAAAATCATTCCGCATTGTCGTCTTATCACTGCTTTATTGAAGATGTATGGGGCAATTGATGCAGATGATAAGGGATCTTACAAGAAGTTTAACCGTTTGACATCCGACAACTGGGAGCTGGGTGGAAGTATTCAGAGTCTGAGAGATATCATAAGTTGAAAAGTGAAGGTCAACGATGGAGGGTTTTAAAGGTTGACGTGCGACCATTTCGGCCGAGGGAAGAGGATGACCCCGAAAGTGATGAAGAGGGCCCGAGTGGCGATAATGATTATATAGATGAACCGCAGGTTGCCCCATCGAATGTGGAACAAGGGGGTCGAGTAGTATTCCGACCGGGGGGTTCTTTGACTTTTCTACATTTCCCTATGAGCCAAATTGGGCTCATGAAGGTACCATGCAGGAAGTCATAGAAAATCAAAGGCCCTCGGTTTTTTATAGCTGGAGTGGGGCCGAACGGACTTTTTTGATCACCAAACATATATGGGCGCAAGCATGGAACGTGCGTTAAGGCACAGTTTTGATAAATAAGAATCTTGAAATCGTACACATGCTTACGCCTTTGAGGTGGAGATTAATAACCGATATTTGGATTATCAGCAACGGAAGATGCATGAAGATTGGCATGCAGGGCGTCCAGTGGTTGTGGACCCACCACTAGTTTATTACTCGACCCTACCACCCTATGACGGCAGTGTTTCTTACCCAACACCGCAGATGCATCATTCTCAGTGGGTGGACCCTTGGTATAGGCAGCAGCAGCAACAGAGCTCGGAGCAACAACAAGGAGAAGGAGGAAGTGGCGCATTTGCATTTAATGAATTTTCGGAGATGATGACTTCCATCTTCGGACCTCCTCAGCCGCGCTACTAGTGATCAGGTTATGTTCTTCCTTCGTACAGTAGTGTAGTTTTATTTTGTTGCTTTGTGTTTATGGTTGGGAAGGTCGGGGTGTAAAATGGTTGATAGTTTTGTTGGGTTGGTGTTTGTGGTTGAGTTTTGAGATATATAAAAAAAGCAATCTTGGGATTTAAGTGTTGACCGAAAGGTGATTTTGGAGATAACTGGAGTGATCCTTCCTCTAAAACCATACATTAGGGACAATGTATCCCAAGTGTGTGGATGGGGGAAAATTTTTAGGAATTTTTAAAAATTTTTTTTTTTTTTTGTGAACCGAATGAAACAGTTGC
The DNA here is from genome assembly GCA_947069175.1 of Scalesia atractyloides. Classification (NCBI taxonomy): domain Eukaryota; kingdom Viridiplantae; phylum Streptophyta; class Magnoliopsida; order Asterales; family Asteraceae; genus Scalesia; species Scalesia atractyloides. Next base: position 8,635,928 of record CAMTDV010000022.1, read on the forward strand.
TAAAGTTTGAAAGTAATGCCATATTATGCATGACACATCATTATCCCAATTCCATTTCTTTCTTGGTGAGGATTGAGCCACACATATATGTCATTGAGAAATTTATTGTTTTATTTGATTCAGTGGCGGTGTGTATGGTGTGTTAATAGAACTTGGGTAATATATGCTTGTAGAAACCTGAATTTACATGCTGGTAAATATGACGAGGGCATTTAGGTAGCCTCGTTTGGATGTGTGTTGAGTGTGGGTTTGGGGGGTTGGACCTCATAAGTTATGAATATGAGCTTGGTAGTGAGCGGGACGGGGGGTTGGACATTAGTAGCCACATTTGAGCTTGTAGCCTTTCAATTGTCACCCGAACCTATGTCCTACAAAATTCTACTTTTTAATCAACCCCGATTAGATAGTTGTACTTGTTATGTTAGTATGTTCCCTTTCAATAGTGTAATGCAATATGTTATGGTGAAAAAAAAGAAAAGAAAAAAAAAGAAGGAAGATTAGTTGTACAAATTGAGTGTGTTTTTTATCTTGATGTAATAACGAATCGGGTCGATTAAGCAAGCTACATGAATATTTCCCACCAATTTCCACCTATACGCATAACCTTGTTACAACCCGGAAGTCCTTCTGATTCGCGAGCATGTTACAAATTTTTAGGCAAAGACTTGATTGTTATCCAAGCTTATTGTCGCACATTTGCATATTTGCATTGATTGATCTAGCACAATTTTGCTAGTGTTACTTTGTCACCGGGATAAGAGTTTAGTGAGGGGTGTGTTATGTGTTATGATGGTAAAAGTTGATAACGAGGCAACTTGTTTGTGTTTGGTTTACATGATGATCACTTGCTTGTTTAAAACTTTTGTGAAATGGTTGCTTGGGGCAAGCAACGTTTGTGGGGATGTGACGGGTGGTCTTTTGGACAACCCGTAAGTGCGTTAAAATGATATATATTCCACGCTTTAAACGTTTTTTTGTTACGATTTGATGTCTACGGTGTGTTTGGCTTTTCAGGTACCGAAGAGCATAATGAGGAAGTTTAAACATGCTTTATCGGGTATTTGCAAGAGCCTAAATGAAGATGGGACTCAAGAGATTGAACGAAGGGCAAAAATGGAAAAATCAAGCTGACCATCGTAAGCTACGGTGGCCACCGTAGCTTACGGTGGAGTCCACCCTCAATTGTCACCATAAGACAAACATTTAGCACCGTAAAGGAAAATTGCCCACCGTAAGCTACGGTGGGCACCGTAACTTACGGTGGTGAGCTACGGGAAAGTTGTAACTGCCCAATTTAAGCTGAGTTATGGAGTCTTTTCACATTATCAATGATTGGTACGAGTTGCAGAGCAAATAGGAGGCGATTTTGAGTGTATTTCGTATGAACAAGACAATTAAAGTTTGTTTGATTGTGAGAACATGAGTGGCTAAACATTTTGGTGATCATCTTGTTTGGAAAGTTCGGTAAACAATTTTGTTTCAATTTACTTATTTCTAGAATAATTGCTATGTTATTGTGATTATGGTGTTGATTGATTGTTTGTAAGTTGTTGGTTGATATCGTGCTTATTGCTTATTTCGTACGTTCTTGGTGTCGTTGACAATCAAGATATCACGGGAAGGTTTACAGGTTGGTATTAATCAATTGGTCATTGGGTAACGACCTCGCATTTCAATCCGAGTACTTTGTTCCCTTTTATCACAAATAATTAATCAAACACGAGTCATGTCTATGTGACTCTTTCTAGTAAAATTGAAACACATGCGTTTGAACCGGAAACCTGAGGTGATCATTCTCTTATTAATCAGTTAAAAGAACCAATCTTTGAATCATTAAGTAGTTAAAGTCTAAATCCATTAATCGAAAATCTAAAATTAAATTTGTGCAAACTAGGTAATTAGTATAATAGTACAACCTTTTGATAGCATTAGTTCCACAAATCCTTGTGTTCGATACCCACTTACCGCAAGCTAGTAGCAGTTTTGGGATTAAATTTGCGTGTGTCAACGACCTCACGTCACCCATCACTCCTTACAGGAGTCTTGGATCTTAGACCTGTTGATGGAAATAGTTTTTTATTTCCAGTAGGTCTGTGGTCCTGAGGTTTCCTAACCATAGTTGGACTTTGCGAACTTTGGAAATTATGATTTTGGTTCCATGAATTTTGATGATGATATTTTCTAAAGCCATCGTTATAAAAATTTTGACTACGAACATTCTGGTATCGATTTTGATATTAACCTTGACTTCTGCAATTATTTGATGGACCATTAAAGTTATTCATTCTTGGTGAACTACTTCTAGGTCTATCATATCTGCCTGATGTAGATGCATGCTGAAATCTTTGTTGATTTCTTTGAAAACGAGGAACTTGGTGAGTTCCTTTTTCAGCCTTATCTACACCAACAACAACCCTCTGTTGCTTGGTAGGAGATATCCTTGGTGAGTTAACCTTCTTCTCACCATCACCACTTTTTGCTGGTGATTTTTCTCTCTGTCTCTCACTTACCTGTGCTTCACTCTTTTTGTTAGGACAACAGCTAGCTACATGTCCCTTTTCATGACATTTGAAGCATGATTTTCTAGCCGAAGACTTCTTTACAGAAGCCTCTTGCTTAGATTCATCGGGTGATGATGATGCCTTTAAAAGATCTTGTTTAGTTTGCTTAACTTTTGATTTTTCTTTGTTTTTGTTTTTAGCAAACTGCACATTAGACTCTTTAGTAATAACAGGGACCTCTTCATTCATGACACCCCCTTTAACAAAATCAACATTTTTAACAAAAAATTGTTTTTGATTCTTAGGGTGTGCATTTTTTGTTTTTAAAACTATGTCTTTGTTATTCTCCTTCTTGGGATTTTCAGTCAAATCAACATCCTCTGATGTGGAACTATAGGTGTAGTTGATACTAAGTCTGTAAGCTCTTCTTCATTTGGCAAGAAAGAATAGTGGTGACCAAGAGGTGGTGGAACTTCATTCAAACCTTTGAAGCCCACACAAGTCTTGTTATTACTCTTCTTTAGGCCATTGATCATGTGTTTCATGACAAAGATGAATCTCTGAATTGATTTAATTTCTTTTCAAGCTCACAAATTTTAAGTTGTGCTTCAAACAATTCTTTGCACTTTTCAGAAACCTCTTTTGTTTTCTCACTCATCGTATCGTGAGCTAAGTCAATAACTTGAAGTTTTTCATTTAGCTTACAGGTTAGAATATTGATTTCTTCTTCATAACCTTTAATTTTCTTCAAGTATAGTGACTCATTTCATTTTACGAAAAAGTTTGATTCTTTTAGGTTTGAGAGCTCATTAGCCAGGCTTTGGTTTTGCTTTGTTAATGTCTCAACTTCACTTTGCAGTTCACTACACTTCAAACAAACAGAACTACCAGAGTTAGAACATACCTTGCCTGTTGATTTGCTTAGATCAGCCATGAAAGCATCAAAATCAACAGCCATCTTCTTCTCTGTAGCAGTCTGTTCTCCATCAGCTTTTTCAGCTACCTTCTCTTGCTCCTCCTCAGCATCAGCTTTCACTTCTTCATCAACCACTGTAGCTATCTCAACCATAAACGCCTGTGATGCATTGTTGTCATTCTCCAGATGAACACTCCAATCATAAGAACCCTCTCTGGCAGTCGAAATCAGGGCCATTGATCCAGTGTTGTTTGACAAATTCCTGTTGCTTGAACCGTGACCAGGAGAATCTTGAAAGGATGAACTAGAACGAGATTCAGACTTATTCCTTTGACACTCTCTAGAGAAATGTCCGTAGTTGTGACAGTTGTAGCACTTCACTTTCGACTTGTCAAAGCCCACACTCTTTCCAACAAACTTCCTGCTCGTTCTGTTCATGAACCTCTTCACCCTTCTAGAGATCATGGCCATCTGCCATTGCAAATCCATCTCCTCTAGGTCATCAGGGTCAATCTGATCATAATCTTCATCAAATGTAGCAGGATCAGATATTTTTCCCTGAATGTAGTTCTCGTAGGAAGCAACGAAAGAAGCAAGCAATACCAGGTGTTCTTCAGCACTTTTGACACTCAGAGGCATAGACTTAGAACTGCTGTTACTAGATTCTCTTAGTCCCTGACGAGCCTCCTGAAGCAGCAACAAAACATACTTCACCCTCAGAATTTGTCACGATCTGCTCATTCTCACATGAGAGAAACGCCGTTGCAGTATCACTGGAAGCATTGTTGGAAGATGAATGTGTAAGACCTTTATAAATTCCCGGATCTTGAACCTGGTCATAACCCGTTTCCTTCTTCTTCATATTGAGCTCATAAGCTCTCAATTTTCCAACAACCTCTTCCAAGTCTTTCTTTTCATAATCAGCTTCACCCTTTATCATCAACGTGTAAATATCCCACTTTGCAGGTAAAGCATCCAACAACTTGTCGTTTATCTCCACATCTGTGTATCCCTCTATGTCATAATTATCTATTTTGACATCAGATGATAATATCTCATGATAATATCTTCTAGGGATTCATTTCTCATGCGTTTAAACACAGCAAATTGTTTCTTTAGCAGATCGACCTTATTCTTCTTTACGTCAGTATTGCCCTCATATCTCTTCTCTAAGGCATCCCACATCTCCTTCGACGTTGTGTAACGCTTAAATGTATGTTTGATGCCATCAGGTAATGACATCTTAATAGCACCTAAGGCTTTCTGCTCTGACTCATACATTCTCTTCTCAGTTTCAGACATATTCACGTAATCATGCGTTGGGTTAGTGTACCCATCTTGAATACAGATCCACATCCGTGTGTCCGGATATTCAATAAAGGATTGAAATATATCCTTCCAAGTAAGATAGTTCTCCACCTTTAGCATCTTTGGAGGTTTATTTGTGGTGCCAGCCTCATGCTCCATTCTTAACAGCTCATTTAGGTTAGACATATTCGACATTTTTACCGAACCGACTCGTTAAAAACGTTAAAACTTGTCACAAATGAGTGGTTACCAAATTATACCGTTAGACTTGTCTCGACGATACGATTCTAATGACGTATATTGTCCGATTATGATTTTTGGATTTTTCGTGCCTTTTTTTTGTCCTAAAAATCATGAGTCTATCTGTCCAATCGGTTCCTCAAAAATTGTCTATGGATCAATTTCTATGTCCAAATACGTTTAACTCTGGTTACGTCAGCTGGTTAAGTTTCCACCTTTTTATGTGTAACCCAAAACAATGTAAAATCCGAAATGGTAACTCTGAATGACAATCCGAAATGAAAATTCGGAACAGTAATCGGAATTACTAATCCAAGCTGGTGATCCGGAATAGTGATCCGAGATGAAATCCGGAATGCACTGTTCTGATCCGAAATGGAATCCGGAATAGTGATCCGAGATGAAATCCGGAATGCACTGTTCTGATCCGGAATGGAAATCCGAAATGGCTTTTCTGAAATCCGGATTACACTTCTAATCCGAATTTGAATCTGAAATGGAATCCGAAATGGCTTTTCTGATCCGAATTGCACTGTTTTCCTGATCCGAATTGCAGATTCTGGTCCGAAATTCAAGTCTTCAATCCGAAATACTTTGCTTTTTGATCCGGAATGCCTTTCTTCAATTCGAATTGCTTGCTGTAATCCGAAATACCTGCAAAAACCCTAAATCAGCCGTCACAAACTTCAAGAACAACCTCCAAAACGCCCAAAAACCCAATTTTTTAGTTGTCACGATTCTGAACTGATCAATAATCAAGAGCCGAATGCTCTGATACCAATTGAAGGTCCCCTAGTCCTTATGGATCTTGACAGAATCATCTATCTAATCTAGAGTGCGGAATCCCCTAGATCAAATTTCACAGAAAATACTAAGAACACGAACACGAACGCAAAGAATTCCTTCAAACTCTCTTCTATTGATTATCGAACACAAAGTGTTTACAACCAATTCAAGACTCTCTCTCTAAAACTCTCTGAAGCAATTCTCTTTGCAACTGAACAATAGAACCAACAACCATAACCCTAATGCAAACCTCCTTATATATAGAGATAGGTTATGCTCCTGGGCTAGGGTTTCCTACATGGACTGCTAATGGGTTTAGGCCCAATTCACCTACCATGTGTTATATTGTATCTAGTTCAGCCCAATTACTTCTAATTCACTATTACAAAACTAAACCCGCTAACCATTTATCATTCTACTAATTACAAGATATCCAAAGACCAAATCTAAGCTGTTGTCACAAATATGCACCAACATTTCGTGTTTTGGTTACTCTAATTTGTTACGTCATTCAGTTTGGGTTTATGTTATTTTTAGCATTGATGATTTTAGTTCGTCTATCCGTGCTTGCATACAGAAAAACTAATGGAGGTCTAGGTGGTCGTTGTTGGTTAACAAAACAACACTTTTCAAATCTGAATGCGCCTTTTGGTCCTGTTTCAATGCTTGCTTTAGATCCCTCCTCGGGTTTTGAGCAATTTAGAGTGTTTCTGAATTCTTGTATGTCTTCGCCTAGTACCTCGGGTATTTCCTTCATCCGTATCCGTTTGGATTTCAAAGTCTGGTGCATCTCATCATATGTCACCCTACTTGTCATCTTATGTATCTTTGACATCACGCTCATCTGCGTCTGTTATGATTGCTAGCGCTATGATGCCAATTGAAGGTGTTGGACCTGTTGTAACGATGTCAGATAGATCTCGTGAATATTGATCCTTTTGTTTGTGACACTGATGCATCAACATCACCTGATCTTCCAACTACATCTATTGAACCTGATGGGCTAGTAGAACCACCTGATGGGTCGATTCAAGACACCCATACTTCGCCAGACACAACTTTAGGACTAGCTTTGCCTAAGACAACTCCTTCATATGTTAAGATAGTTCCACCTTCAAGGAGATCAACTCGTGAATGTAAGTCCACCAAGCTACCAGATTTTACCTACTCTACTTACTCATCTTTGTTTGCTTCCTTTATCGTAAATATACATCATCTATCTACCGTAAGGAGAGACTATCTCTAATCCTCTTTGGAAAAATACTATGGCTAAAGAGCTCACTACTCTTTATCAAACACAAACATGAGATTTAGTTTCACTATCACCTGGTTAGCATGGAATTCGTTGTGGTTGGGTATAAAAAATTAAAACAAAGTTTGATTGGTCTGTTGAGCGATATAAGGCCATACTTGTAGCAAAAGAATACTCATAAAAGTATGGTATGAATTATGAGGAGACATTTTCCCTAGTAGCAAAAATGACTATAGTTGAAACTCTGATAACTATTGCATTTGTTCGTCAGTGGAAGATTTGTCAAATGGATGTCAATAATGCCTTCCTAAATAGTGATCTCCATGAGGAGGTCTACATGACTCCCCCCTTGGGAATTTCTCATCAACCTTGAGAAGTATGTCGGATTCGGAACACTCTGTATGGCCTCAAATGGGCCCCTCGTGCCTAGTTTGATAAATTCTATACAGTGATCAGTCTTGGTGTTGTTCCTAGTAATCACAATTCAACATTATTTGTTTGATGTATAGGATCAAGGTGCATCCTTTTGCCGTTATATGTGCATGATATGATTATTACAGGCGATAATTATGATGGTATTGAGTCCTTGAAGTGTGATTTGGCTCACCATTTTGCTCTGAAGGATTTGGGCTTACTACAATATTTCTTGGGTATTGAGGTGGCTCAATCTCCGAAAGGATATCTCCTTTCTCAAACAAAGTACATATCTGATCTATTTCAGCGGAAAAAAACTTTATGGTAATAGAACTATAGACACTTCTCTTGAGACCAATGCACACTATTCTCCCACCGATGGCGTTCCTTTATCTGATCCAAGCCTATAATGTACTATTATACGCAACTTGGTTTATCTTACAGTTACTCAACCCTAAATTACTCAAGTTGTGTATGTGGTTATGCAGTTTGTTATTGCTCCTACTTCCATTCATATGGGAGTTGTACTTTGTATCCTTAGATATCTTTGTGGGGCTCAATTTCAAAGTCTTCTATTTGCCTCGACATCATCTTTGGAGTTGCGTGCCTACAGTGATGCTGATTGGGATAGTGATCCTAATGATCGGAAAACAACCATTGGTTTCTGTGTTTTCCTAGGAGATTCTTTAATCTCATGGAAAATTAAGAAGCATGATGTTGTTTCCAGATCTTCTACTTAGGTTGAGTATCATGTTATGATTGTGGCTACATATGAGATTTATAAGTTATGATAGCTCCTAAGAGATATGAGTGTCACTACGTCTTAGCCTACCCCTTTGCATTGTGATAACCCAAGTGGTAGGCAGATCACAAATAACTATGTTTTCCATGAGCGGACAAAACATATTGATATTGATTATCATTTTACTGGTCATCATCTTCAGCTTGGAATCACCTCACTTCCCTTTTATTCCACCGCCTCTGCAGATTGCAGATGTTTTTACCAAGGCTCAGTCGGTGTAACATTCGCTATTTTACTAGAAAAAACTGACCCGTTTCGAAAATCGGATCCAAACCATTTGTAAACCGGTTCGAATCGTTATAAATAAAATATATTATATTATATTTTACCCTACTCTGATTTTTATGAAACTTAGGTCATATGTTAGAGAAAAATACGCTTATCCTAAAGGTATATTTGTATTTTTGTTAAACATTACGTGTATCGAGTTATACGAGAAAACCGAGTTAAGCAGCTGAATTTATTATATGTATAAAATAATAATAATATTATAATAATAATAATAATAATAATAATAATAATAATAATAATAATAATAATAATAATATAAGACCATCTTTTAATTTTAAACGATAGCAAGTTTTTCAAATGATACAGTGTGCATTTCTCATTCTTCTGCATCGCGATACCTTTTTGCTTCAAGTTTTGATCCAGTTGTACTTAAAAATTTACCCCAAATAAACCTAAACACCAACACACACACTTTAAAATTGTCCAAACACATTGTGTAACCTCCTTGTTTTATTAAAAATCAAATCTCAATTAAAATTTATGAAACTTTATAAACTTTATAATAAAAAATCATCCATCATATAGACCCTAGTCACCCTCTAACGATTTCTCCACCTTTTACAAACAAAATCTCACCTCCAAATCGTTCTAACACGTCTCTCAACACTACAAGAAAAGGGTAGGTTTAGTGTCGACAGGCGTCGCCACTATTGATAGACCGCCAAAACCACTAAAGACAAAATAGGGCATTAGCGGCGACACGTGGCCGCTAAAGCGTCGCCGCTATTACTGGGCCGCTATTGGTCTGGCTGTCGCCGCTAAAGGTATATGTCGCCGCTAATGCCCTATTTTGTCTTTAGTGGTTTTGGCGGACTATCAATAGCGGCGACGCCTGTCGCCGCTAAAAGTCAAATTTTTTTAACAGCAGCTAAAAACAATTGCCAAACCTTTTTCCGACCGAAAAACGCAACCTGTATCAAATCGCAACCTGGAAACAACTTCATTCTAATTTATCAAACTCCAACAACACATACAAAACGTAATAAAGTTATAAACAACATTTAAGTCCTATATTATCATCCTAAAACGATAAAAATAACAACCCATACTTCGAAATCATCCTAATCTTCGTCATCTTCTTGGTTCTCTAAATAAGGGTTGTAACAGTCGTCGTCGTCATTTGCCGGTGCTTTTCCTTTTAAGCTTAGGTAGTCGTCAAGTCGATTCTGGAAAGCCGAGCTTTGTAACAAGTTGTCAACAAATCCCTACAATAATAAATATCAAAACGTATATTAGCATATTAATTAACGCTAGAAACATATATTTAACAAGGAAACACGCGTTCGTTTATCATTTTATAAATTGTGTAGTTTACCTGAGAAAAGGGTTCTTGAGTCTCAGGTTGGGAAGCCGACAAATTCGGGGGCGTATTTGAAGACGGTTTATGCCCCATCCCCGGTACCATCCTCTCCGCTCTCCCAAGGCTTCCTGAAATGGGGCAAGCGGAGGACCATCACCGTGCCAATCGTTTGTGGCCTCTTCTAAGTTCAGCTGTATATTACGAAGATGATTAAATATATTTCTCTCTCTCTCTATATATATATATATATTTGTTTGTTATAGAAAAATATACTTAAAAGAAAATACTTACGTAGTTTTGTTCGGCAACCGGGTCAACCAATGCCCCTCCCTATCCTGGTGGGTTTTTGCGTACGTAGGTAGCCAATCTATATCCTGTTGAACATTAAACTTAGATTAGACATTAAATAAACAAAAGCTTACACAAACACATATATAAAACATTACATTTTTGTAGCCTGGCTACCATATGACGTCGTCCCCCCGCGGAATGGGAATTGTTGTTTCACGCGGACACCCTTGTTAGCCTCGCATCGTTTGATATATTTTCGTCTAAAAATCCGTCGACAACTTTCACCCAGTTATCATAGGGCATATCTTTGGGACGGTATGCCCTTGCGCTTTCAACATCCTCGTACCCACCTTGTCTCACAAATATTTTTTTTGCATCGTGTTTGCGGTCAGAGTACCGTTTCATAATCAAACTCTTGATGCCACCCTTTATGTTTTTTGCTTGTAGATCCCGTTCAATTTCGTCAAAGTTAAACATTTCCTACAAATTCAATAAGAAAAGTTAAAATATTATTATAAATTAAGTCTAACGACCCGTGAAATGGCGGAAAATTATATGCATATAACTTATTTACCCTCAGGTGGCTCATGAGCGCATCCTTGTACGGTTGTGCCACATTCTCCCATCCAACTTTATCGAACGGGATGTACCGCCACATAAATAAACCGGCCTCTCTTGTAAACATGTCCCTTCCTTCACCAACAGGGGTAAACGTGACATCCCTTTCAAATGTCAAGGATACGGGCCCCCCGCCTTAACCTTACGACGGAGTTTTTCATTTTTGGCTTTCCCCCTAACCCTCTTCGGGGGATCAGCTGCAATTAAAACATAAATAATGAGTAACAACATTTATAATATATGAAACATAACAACTAAAAAAATATTTAAAACAAAAATAATTAGAAACAACATTTATAATATATCAAATATAAGAACTAAAAAATAATTTATTAAAAGACTTACCATCAAGCTCGTGCGTGCCTCTCAAAAAATGATTTGGAGGCGGTGGATCAACGGCGTCGTCTCCCCCATGTCCCCACGGGGCCAGATCGGCCATCAAATAAGCAAGTATAAACAGTACCGAAATCACGATTCCTAAAAACTTGCAAATGTTACAGCATGTATATCTAATAGAAATTAATGAAAAGTACAACAAGTGTAACTCATATTCAGATAAATATTTCAACAAGTGTTTATCAAATACAAATTAATATAAATTACAATAACTTTTCTTTTAATCAGACTCCACGTAATTGGGATCGTCCTCATCACAATCAGTCTCGACCTCAAACACTTCATCGACGGCAGCCGTTGGGGGATCAACTTCAACTGCAGGCTCACCCGCAGTAACATGAGAAGAAGATCCAATTTGAAAATATTGGGTCAAGTCAATGACAAGTGGACAGTAAGATGAAGAGTTGTTGTTGACAACGTCAGTATCTTCTAAGCCTTTGTTAGCATTTTGAACCTTCTTGGTGTGGTCATCAATTAATGGTTGATCCCAAATTTTTTGATGATTAACATTTTCAACTACCCACCTATGTTTATTTCTTTGGTTTCGAGACGGTTCTTTGATGAAGAACACTTGTTTGGCTTGCGAAGCAAATATGAGTTGATCGTCTTTGTCCCATTCATGTTCGGTGCTTATACTGGTGATATTATTGTCATGGTTTACACCCTTTCAAGTATCAAACCACTTGCACCGAAATAGGACAGTTGAATAATCATTTGTATAACGCAACTCAATAATTTCTTCTATTTGGCCATAAAATTTGACACCGTTCTCTCTAACCACTTCCACCCGAGAGTTTTGCGTTGCGCAGTTTGCATCACGTTCAGGTGTCTTAAACCTAACAACGTTGACTACGCAAGCAGTGTAAGTATAAGCATGCATTTTCGCACAAATTGAAAGGGCATACAACTCTGGGTGGAATTCTAGAGAATTTTATGTTTTCATCGAATGGACCTAACAAATAGAGTGTAATAATGTTTGTTATATATGTATTACCTAGCAAATGTAGAGTAATGCGTGCTATATATCTATATATGTATTATACCTTATGGAGAAACCATCCCGGAAATGCGGTTTTAAGATCATCTTGGGGATGTATATGTTTGAATTCACTACATTGATCACTAACATAAGCAGAGAATGAAAAATACTATTTAACAAATTATGAAAAGTTAAAAGATAGAAATACTCACTTCATGTACTCCCTGACATCTGCGCAGTTTTCGAGGATAAACCATTCCAACTTGCTTTTTCAATGAATGATAGATGTTTGTCCTTTATTGCGCCAATATGACGACATTTGGACTCAAACACCCATAACTTTCTTTTTTCAACAACGACATCCTCGTTTCTATCTGGGTGATTGAACTTAGTTTGAACATCTTGAAGGTACATTGAACAAAATGTTAGAGCTTCTTCAAGCACATAACCTTCAGCTATACAACCTTCCGGCCTTGCCGTATTTTTGACATAGTTCTTTAGGTTTTTCATGTATCGTTCAAATAGATACATCCATCTAAAAGCTACTGAACCTCTAGCAATCGCCTCATCAGGTAAATACACAAGTAAATGAACCATAATGTCAAAGAATGCAGGTGGATAGATCATCTCTAACTTGCATAACTAATATATATCCGGCGAGTCTTTTATTAGCTCCTTTTCTTTTAAATAAAGATTTCAATTTTGGCGGGTATTTTTTATGTTCGTTATGGTTTAAATGATGATTTTAATTTAAGGGGGGTATTTCCTAACTAATATATATTTGTCAAACTTACATAAACATAGATTATTATCAAAGTTAAACTTTTTTTTTCAAACCTACACATAAACATTAAAATTATGAAGTTAAATATATTTTTTTCTCAAACCTAAATATAAACATAGAGATTATCAAGTTAAACATATTTTTTTTCAAACATAACCATAAACATAGAAATCATGAAATTTAAACATAATTTATACTACCAACACATATACATACTTATAAACATACATACTAGCATACACATTTTTTACCAATTGCAAACATATAGATGCACAACTGTTCATCAATTACATACACCTACATACTAACATACAACTATATACATTCATTCATAGACTTACATACACATAAACATTCATCCTTACATACACCTACATCAACAAATACATAGATTTCCATATATACATTTTCACCAAACACCTACATTATACATTTTACATACAAACATTCATCCTTACATACACCTACATCAACAAATACATAGATTTTTACAAACACATTTTCACCAAACATACCCACATTATACATTTTACATACAAACATTCATCCTTACATACACCTACATCAACAAATACATAGATTTTTACAAACACATTTTCACCAAGCACACCTACATTATACATTTTACATACAAACATCCATCCTTACATAAACCTACATCAACAAATATATAGATTTCCATATATACATTTTCACCAAACACACCTACATTATACATTTTACATACAAACATTCATCCTTACATACACCTACATCAACAAATACATAGATTTTTACAAACACATTTTCACCAAACATACCCACATTATACATTTTACATACAAACATTCATCCTTACATACACCTACATCAACAAATACATAGATTTTTACAAACACATTTTCACCAAACACACCTACATTATACATTTTACATACAAACATCCATCCTTACATAAACCTACATCAACAAATACATAGATTTTTACATACACATTTTCACCAAACACACCTAAATTATACATTTTTACATACAAAAATTCATCCTTCCATACACATTTACACACCTAAACAAAAAATTATACAATTTCTAAACAAAAAAAAATACATATAAAACTAACCTTTTTTTAAAGCTTCAAGGAAACGAAGACCGCGGAGAAGAGGTGGTGCCGGAGAAATGATGGTGGTGACCGAAAAAGAGAGGTGGTGATCCGAGTTTTCTTCCACAAACACAAAAACGCGCAAAAATTAAAGCCTATAACATGAATATAACAAATGTAGATAAGAAATTTAACATAAAGAGAGTTAAACTAACCGATTTGGGCAAAAAATGGGGGTCTCCGACGGTGCTCAGGCGACTTTTGGGGGAAAAATGAAGGAGGGAAGAAATAGCGCTGTATAGGGACTGGTACGTCGACACTTTTAGCGGCGACGGCGCGTCGCCGGTATTGATAACGTGTCGCCGCTATTGGGTTAACTTGGATAAGATTTATGTGGCTAGGGTTTATTGTGGTTAAGGGACCTTTAGCGGAGACGCCGTCGCCGCTAATGGCCATATATATGTCGCCGCTATTGCTTGTTAAATCCCCAACCATCAGATCTTGAAAATGATCAACGGCTGGGGTTTGGACTGAGAGCTCGGGACACGGATCTACCAATAGCGGCGACACTTTGGCTGTCGCCGCTAAAGATGTCGCCGCTAAAGGGGGGTATTTCTTGTAGTGCAATTCGCGGATTGAAAGCAAAGACAATCTAGTGCTTGAAACTTCATCTCTTCAGATCCACTTCAATTCTTCACTAAACGATGTTAGTTCTTGTGTTTATCCCATTTAATTTTTCGAGATCTACAAAACCTCTCTATGAATTTCTAAGATAGAGGGCATCCAAAATCGAAATTAAATTCTAGGGTTCTTTGATGATAAAAATATGTGATATATCTTCGTTTATGGTGTTTTCATCTTACAAAATTCACTGCCGTGAAATTTTTATCTTAATTTTGTTATAAAAAAGCAGACATTAAAATTTGAATTTACAAAATTAAAAACCAAGGCTGAAAGTTAAAATTTGAACTGGTATTATACCTTGACAATATGTAAAAGTATAGGCAAATTGAAGAATGTAAAAGCATAACTAATATTCATAACTTCTAGAAAAAAAATTAATATCTATATTCCAGTATACTTGTATCATCACTTCTGTCTCTACAAGCATCGATGTCCTAGTCCTAGCAGGCAGCAAACTGATAAAAGTTGCCATTTTCCGGAAAATAATATTAGTTATCTTGATAAAAGTTGGAATACCGATTTTTTTCTTTATTCGGTAAATTCTTGAATTTTTCTTTACGATGTATCAAAACTAAATCAGGGTGCAAAATTGAATTGTATTGGATGAAGGACTTGATAATAGTGAGTAAGTTAAGATTGAGCTTCTCGTTTGACTTGTATCTTATAGGTACATATATCTTTCAGCTTATCTACCGTTCAACATTGTACTGCTAAGATCATTATTAGAATTCAATTCAAATGAACTTGAAGATTGTGAGGTATCTTGCATAGTTTCTCCATTTTAAAAACCGGGTTCTTTGGGTGAAGGCAATTAACCCCCATTCCCCAACATCAGGATCACAGAAGCCATAGTTGGTCTATCTTCAGGATGACGTTGAACACACAATAAACCAACGTGGATTGATCGTAAAACCTGAGAGACATTGATTGATTTACCTAGGCCTTTAACAACTAACTGCAAGGATCTATCTTCATTATTGAGTACCCATGCCTGTCAAGCACAAAGAACACATTTATTATGTTTACTCGTTGCAAAATGGCATATTGCATTGAAAAGTTAATCACCTTTATTCCCATTTGGTAGTCTTTAGGTAAACATCAACATGTAAAATTTACCACAAAACAAATAACCACACTTTGACAGAAACCTGGTTAGATTACCTTAAATACACTTTTTTCTGAATGTATTTAAATAAAAAGAATTTTAGTCATTATTTTTTAGGGGTGCTAAATGGTTCGTGTTCGCGGGTTAGCAGGTTCAACCCGATCCGAACCCGAAAATTTTACACGAACCCGAATCCCACTCGAACTCGAAAATTATGTCATACATATGAACCCGAACCCAACCTGAATATTTGTGGATTGACCTGAACACGACCTGTTCAACCCGAATTTTTTTATTTTTTTGCCACAAATTAATATATTAAACTAAAATTTACTTTAAAAACACAAATGTATATAATACAATTACATTAATTTATAAAAATTTATATGAATTTCTCTTTTTAAGTTATAATCATAGTATAAAATACACACCCAATTTAATCTATAACATAAAAACATTTCGTAAAAAAAAATAATATAATATAAAGAGGTGCGGGTTGACCCGAACCCGACCCGTTTAGCTAAACGGGTTCGCGGGTTCAATCTGAAACTAACCCTAACCCGTTTAGACTAAACCTAAACCCTTGAATTTCGTGTTAGGTTCGTGTCGTGTTTTCGGGTCGTGTCAAAAGTTAACACCCCTAGATTTTTTATTGGTTGAAGCAAATATAACTATCCTAAACCAATATAACCAAAGCTTTCTGAGCTTACATGTCCAACAAGGTTGTTGCAATGTTCTTTGTCAACGAATCCTCTATTTTTCATGCCACACATAATTTCCAGCACTAGTACGCCAAAGCTATATACGTCTGATTTTATTGAAAAGGTACCATCTCCTGCATACTCTGGCGCCATGTAGCCAATGCGAGGAATCAATTTCATCTAAGTTTTTCACTAACTAAATGGAACGAAGATAGGGTAGGTGAAGCTCACAATGTTTCAACAACTCTATTTGTGTTTGCCTCTATTTGGGTTCCTCCAAAAGTTCTAACCATGCCAAAATCTAATATCTTTGGAATCATATCTTGGTCAAGCAAAATATTACTTGCTTTGAGATCTCTGTGTATGATTCTGAGCCGAGAATCCTAGTGAAGATAAAGAAGTCCACGAGCAATTCCATTGATAATGCGGTAACGTGCAGGCCAATCTAGAAGTTTCCCACGATTTTTAACTGTGAATAATTTGAACCTTAGTTTACGTTTACGTTAATTTGATATTCTTATAAGCTTTTTTCATGTTGTTCCATTTACCAAATAGAAAAGAATCGAGGCCTTTATTTTGGATGTATTCATAAATCAACATCTTTTGCCTCCCTCTATACGACATCCCAAGAGTTTGACAAGTATCCAATGTGTAGCTTAGACATTAAGATGGCTTCATTCTTTAACTCTTGAAGTCCTTGAATGGATGGTTTTGATAGCTGTGAAAGTTTCACTGCTATTTCTTGCTAGTGTTCGAGTACACCTTGAAACATAAGTTTTTAAAGCAGGTTTGGCAAGATAAAACCCTATATACATTTTCAAAACTTACAAGTTTTTATTGTTATTTCATTCCACTGTTTTTAAAGAAGGTGTGGCAAGATAAAACCCTATATACATTTTCAAAACTTACAAGTTTTTATTGTTATTTCACTCCACCATTTTTATGGTCGTTATAGTGTGAATTACCATACCAATTGATCATGGATCACCCAAAATACTAGAACACAACTAGGAACACACATACACCTGGTACAAATGAAATTACACATAACTAGAGTTATTATTATTATTCTACAATTTTAAACTAGAGGAATTGCACTACAACAAATGAGATAGAGTAATACTATACTTTAGTGTTAACATAATTACTCTAGTCACGTAAGTATGATGCGAAACTTTTAATCAAATCTATGTATTAGTAACACACGAAGACCATATGTACAACACTATAAGGTAATGGAGTCATGGAATACCTTGTAAACAAGTCCAAAACCGCCCTCTCCAAGTTTGTTGTTCACCGAAAAGTTGTTTGTAGCTTTATGTAGTGTAGACAAGTCAAATAGTGGTAGTCTAGACCTTCACCACTTCTGTTTTCAGGATCAAGTCCAGATTCGTTTCCAGGTGTCCCTATGAAGTGGGTGGCCACAACTACTATTAAAATAACTACTAACACTAATACACATAAGGGTCACCTTTATGATTACAAACATTAGAAAAATGCTTGGTACCCCAAACTTCAATTCATACCTTGTTACTGTTGTTTCTTCCAATTATAACGATAATATAAGCATACTGAAACTAGCATGACGAAAGCTACAAATGCTACTAGGACAATAACACGTATTCTGTTCCCTGCACTTGAGCTTTTACTGTTTTCTATCGAGTCTGTGTCAAAATATAATGTTCATATGACATTAAGAAAGATAATTACGAAGATAGTAATGTAATAAAACTATTGTTTTGATTTACCTAGCTCCGAAGGTGGCATTCGTATATAAAGAGTGTCCCCAGTTTTAGAAAACGTTTTGATATCAATTAGGTCACCAACCATAACAAACAATCACTGGCAGTCCCTGAGGCATTCAAATTTGTATAAGCCGTGCATGAAGAATTGCTTTTACACATCTTCTCGCATTCAACAAGGGTCATGGTCGGGCTATACCATGACCCACAAGTGTCCGGTAACTTCATATTGATATATTTGTTGAACCCTTCACCAGACCTACAATCCAAAGGGGTTATGCGTCGACCCTTGTGACCAATCTGCGACCGTCTACTGTGAAGGAGAAGTGGGTTAGAACCCCTTCAAGCATTCAAAAACAGGGGACTTGTCAATGTTGCAGCTCCCAAACACCTTGCATACCGCGTAGCTATCACAATGATCACTATTTGGAGCCAAATTAGGGGTCCAATCTTGTGTGCTATCAACCCATAACAATCGCTCTATATTACTAGTTGGTTGTAAAACCATCCATGTAAAAACAGAACTATTTATAAGATTATATTGGTAGTAAATTTCTCTCTGATCAATAACAATAGTGAAGTTGTAAATTGAGTTTTGTTTGAAATCAGGTTCTCCACTAAACCTGAGTCCGATCCATGGACCGGCACGGAATTTTATTTCCTCTAACATCCCTTAGGATCACCTGAGGGTAACCTCTGATATCAACCCTTAGCGAAAAGTCACCCGAAGCAGGGTCATCGTTGGATTTCCACGATGTGAAGTATCTTTCGGTTCCAGTAACCAAATTCCAGCCTAGCTTCATTCCAGGAAGTAAAGTGTCAGTCATAAAGTTGAAACTTTGCCATATATATTTTCTTGACCGATGCCATCACCGTAAATTATAAAGTTGCCCGTATCTAAAAGCTGACCAATCGGATTCCTCACTGTCTTTGTTGATGAGTTCGACGACATCGTCCATGGTAGTGTTTTGGACGATTAAAACACCCTGAAGGGTGAGAGTTAGCTCACCACAGGTATGCGTGAGTGATGCGTTCTGGTTAGCTACCCATACGACAGTTTTGGTTGATATTTTTTTGTACCAAATGTCACACCCTGACCCGCAGAAGAAATGGTAGTCGGGCCATGATTGGGTTTTCATCAAAGCTCATAACATTTACTATAATAAAGTTTCATATTTATTATTTTTTAGTTTAAAGAAAAAATTACAACAATCATACAAGCACAACAATATTCATGAACTCTTTATATTTCTTCTAAGGCAATTTCCTATGTGTTCCTTACTTCAACCTGTCTACCTGTATCATGTGTAAAAATATGGTTTTTGGTCAACAAAAGTTGACGAGTGAATCTCATTTAAACATTTGAAAGAATTAGTTATATTGGTTATTTAAATAAAAATGTGCATAAACCAAGTATGAGTATACGCATATGTAAATTTAACCATAAACTGTAAAATCCGTCAAAAAAACCGGATTTACCAAACCCGCTTCGTTTATTAACCGAACAACCAGTTAAAAATTTCGTTGCATATTTAATGCTCAAATTAATTTTAACGATACATAATTAATAAGTATATTAGAATATAAAATTTATAATTCAAATTCTATTAAAAATAATGAAATAAAAATAAAATACTGATGCCGGAACTCGAACCCGTGTCAGCCGTAAAATCCTCCAAGACTTAACTCACACACATATAACCACTCCGCCACTTGATGTTTTCTGTGACTTCTAGGAAACAACTAAATTTTATGATCAATCATGAATCGATCTGTTTACGCTAACTGTAACCGAAATCGGTCACCAAACGTCCAAAAACGTTTGATTGCTCGTGGTTTACCGATTATAACCGATACACCGACACCTTCAATCAATTTGATCTTGAATGGACTTGAATTCATAAGTTGATCGGTTTTAATAACCGAAAAATCTGCACTTCCTGATTTACTCCAACTTTAGTCCCCTCTCGCGACTCAAACTCATCTGCAGACCTTCAATTTCATTTTCGCACTACTTTCAGTTCGCCGGCAGCTTTTTGAACTCGCTGGACTTTCGCCGGAAAACCGTGTCTTCCATCAAATCAGTAAGTCTCTTAATTCTTGCATCGTCTATCAGTTGTTAAGCTATTGCTAACTCAAAACCTTCAGTCGGAAACAGTTGCAGACGTCGATATCGAATAATTCACTCTCGCCGGAAAACTTCTGAAAATTCCTATTTTCCGCTGTAAAACGGTATAGTCATTCAAACCTTATGATAACTCTTGTTTAGTACTTCAATTCCACAATTATCTAATCAAAACTGTTAATTTGTTCGCTCAGTCGAAGTTCATAAAAACCGAGCCGACGACTTCGCCGGAGTTCTGAGAACGATCATCATTCCGGTATGTTCATTCCCGAAACTTTTCCTATCCGTTACATATAAATCATTTGTACGTCTGTTAATCGTTTTAAGCAAGAAACAGTTGATTAAATCATTGTCTGTGAATTTAGCGAAGAAGATGAAGTCTGTTATGATTATAAGATTAATTAAAATCGGTATTATAAACGGGTTAGACACACAGTCCAGCGGTGGACTGTGTGCAAACAATACGCATACGTCCCGAGTTCGATCCTTGACACACACACACTCTCTGTAATTAAAATGTTCTTTTTTTTACTGAACCGGATCCTTTCGCAATTAGATGTTAAGTATGATAAAAATTAGTATATTAACCAAGTTAGACACACAGTCCAGCGGTGGACTGTGTGCAACATTAAATCACAGGTCCCGGGTTCGAGACCTGTTGACGGCACCGGTTTGATAATTAAAATCCTTTTTAAAAATAAATGAATTTTGAATAAATTAAAACAGTATATAAATATAATTAAAAACAGAAATATTTCGGGTTAGACACGTAGCTCAGTTGGTAGAGCTGCGTGCACGCGTATGGGAGGTCTCGGGTTCGAGCCTCACCCAACGCATACATACACACAATAGAACGGTCAAACAGTCAACAGTCACAGTCAAACAGTCAACGGTCAATGGTCAATGCAAAATTCAATTTTTTTTTATATTTTTATTTATTTAATTTAATTTAAAAATCAATTAAAAATACTTAAAAATAATGTTTTTAAAGATAGGAAATAGCCTTAAACTCACAAAAATATATCTAAAAATCCTATTAAAATTGTTAATAAAATCCACTCATTTACTATACCTTCCGTTATTATTTAGGTTAGTTAATCCTCGTTGTTCAATCCTTCAAACTCGTGCGCATCTCATCATCTCCAACCGAACGCACCCAATGTGAGTGAATCTCTACAAATTCCCCGTTTTAATCACGTTTTTGGGGTGTATCATGTGTCTTACTATTTATTATATTTAAATCATTGTGCATACATCATATCATGAACAAGTGTGTATTCAGCTTGTATCAACTGTTTGTGTGGTTATTGTTTAGATTTAATTTATTATTTTCAGTACATGCAGGATCATAGGCCGCCGCTCCCCATTACATTATGAGCGTTGAGCAGTTCCCCATTACATTATGAGCGTGAACCTGGCGTTGCCAACATACGATCAGCTCCGTTTGATTGAGCCTTGATCGCACAGACATTCATCATAGGCCGTCAGTTCCCCATTACATTATGAGCGTGAACGTGACGTTGCCAACATATACAGTTTCATTCATGTTATATATTCATGCAAGTTCATATGTTATTGTATGTTATTGTATGTTATTGTATGTTATGGTTTGTGGTTGTTATTGCTATTGTTTGATTATTTACATTTGCTCACATATGACTATTGCACAATTTTTCCTTGATAAAAATAACAAGAAATCAATAATAAATGTTTATCTAACAAGGTTCACTCGCCAACTTGTATTGACCCAAAAACCCCCATTTTACACATGATACAGGTGATCCAGCCGCAGCAAGAAACACATAGGATTGGCTTAGAAGAATAAACTGGTTTAGAGCTTGGATTGTTTAGTTGGTTATATTTCTTTGTATTTGTATGGACATGTTTGGATTATTGAGAATGTAATTTTTACTTTAATAAATATGAAACATATTAGTAAATATCATGAGCTTTGGTGATAACCCAATTATGCCCCGACTCTTATTCCGCTGCGGGTCGGGGTGTGACAGATTGGTATCAGAGCCATGACTATAGTGATATAGGATAGGTTATTAGACCCTTAGAGCCTATAGTATAGTTGATTAGAATTTTTAAAATTTTTGTATGTTACATGCCAAATTTCATGATGATTATATGTTTAATGTTACATTCAATGTTATGCAAGCATGTTCATAAGTACATATTATTATATAATGCCTATCATGAATCATATTCTCATAACATATCATATTCATGCGAGCACACACCACATCATTTTCATGATTGTTTTTGCAATGATTTTTGTATTTTCAAATCCCATCAAAGTGAGTTCTCATGACGGGCATGTAGTAACTGGAAGGGTACAAATACCGGTAGTCAGAACGTCCTGTCTAGGCTGGCATTCGTATAAATCCAAAATAAAGGACCAGTTTGCCTACCTGGGGACTAACGATGAGAGTACGAAGTACCTATTAGGCCAAAGCATGCTATACCAAACGCCGTGTGAGCTAACCCCACTTTGAGTTGTCATTGTGTCTACACCTGGACACATTCCGACCATACATCTCGTAAACATATTTCATGGTTTTCATTCGGGTGATGCGAGTGTTAAACTGCCAATACTAATGTGAATCCTACCAAGCCAATAGTCATGGGGGCCCACATGACTATACAGGTGAAGGTATGGGGGACATTTGAGGCCCAACATGAGCAAACCCAAGACATCCTATGGATGTAGTTGCATTATTGATATTTATGTTATTTTCATTTTCTTTAAGACACATGACACCAAAAAGACTCCATAAACTCACAATCTTCTTATATATGTTCCTGTAGATGTCGGCTAGGCAACAATGAGGGGGTAGAAAATCAGGAAGGTCACACGAACGCTTGGCCACTCAAATCGCAAAACAAATGGCCGCGGTACTTCCTGACATTGTGGTTCAAGTACAACAAGCTCTCGCCACAAATCCCACCAATCCTCCCCAGCAAGAAAAGCAGAACATCGGCAACCCTCCTACCAACAAGTGCTCATATAAACATTTCAAGTCTTGCGATCCTCCGAAATTTGAAGGGACTGAAGGTGTCACTGCTCTCCTCCACTGGTTTGAGGAAATGGAAAACACCTTCCTCAACTGCGATTGTCCCGAGGATCGCAAGGTACGATACGCAACCGGGAGACTATTTGGGGTAGCTCTTACCTGGTGGAATACTGAAAAGGGTAAGAGAGGAATCGAAGATGCAATGGCCTTAATGTGGGATGAGTTAAGGGAAATCATGACGAGACGATTCTGTCCTAGAAGTGATATTAAGAAGTTGGAAGATGAATTTCATTCATTGAAGCAAAAGGAGGGAGATCATACTTCCTACAACAAGAGGTTTCTAGAGTTGAATCAAATGATCCCCAACTTGTTCACCCCAGTGTACCGCTTGGTTGAACACTATATTCGAGGCCTCCCCTCGAAAATTCAAGACTCAGTTCTAATCACTTCGCCTGCAACACTTGAAGCCGCGATGGAACTAGCTACCGAACTCACCGAAAATCGCATTCGAAACGGTAAATTCAAAGAGGAGAAAAAGAAAGCCCCCATTGAGGCTCAAACTTCAAACCATTCTGGTTCCTCTTCGAAGTTTACTGGTAAAAGGAATCGAAACACCAAAAACTTTGCTGTCACACAAACAAATTTCCCTATCCCTGCTGCACCCATCACTCAAGTTGCCCCCTCACCTGCACCATAATAAAAAGCCATACTCCGGCCCATTACCAAAGTGCAACCGTTGCCAATACCATCACTTTCCTGATCATCCCTGCCAACATTGCACCGGCTGTGGTCGCGCAGGTCATACTGTTCAAACCTGTCGCATACCTCAGCGAACGAACCGCCACCAACCTTCAACCCAAACCCACCAACTAATAATAGGTCAAGCCCAACAACCCCTACTACTACCACCTACCCAACATTTAGCCCAATCATACTACCAACCCAACTATCCCATGGTGCAACCTATGCGGGCTTGTTACAACTGTGGAGACCCAAACCACTTTAGAAACACTTGTCCACGTTTGGTGAACATCATTCATGCCCAAGCTCAAGCAAATCCGGTGAATCAAGCTAACCAAGCTCCACCACCTGCAAGAGGAAGAGCTTACAACATCAACGCCAATCCTGTTGAAAATAATAACGGCTCAAACGAATCACCCAACTAGTTTTTCCTCACCAAGAATCAAGACTCAACTCCAATCTTCTAGTTTTAATGTTTTCTTTATGTTATCTCAATCTTTCCGTATCCCAGTTGTAAAATTTGGAAATTATGTATCCAAGAATTTTAATGTGAATTGATATTACAGTTTTGTTTTATACTTATTGATTTAACAATCATATCATCATACATCTCGACGTATCTCAATCTCATCATTTAAAGAAGTTGGGTTGTGTCACACTTTTACATAGACTGACCCCTTCATCATAACCAACGAGAGAGGTACTGTCATCATTTAGTCATGTATCATTTCAGAATTGAGACTCAAGCTTTGGTTGTTGTGTTTGTTTATGTTTTAGAGTCACATAGAATTGATCATGATTTACTGATAAAGCCAATGAAAATTTGACAAGAATATGGTGGATACGCCGCTGGTACTTCCTATATATAAGTATTCTTGGCAAAGGATCAAAAGCATTACCAGGAGGTTATGAAAAGTCCCGTGTAGGTTTAAATATCGTCATGGTTGAAGTTTTTGTTTTATGATACATACCTTATCATTACAAACGTATCAGTTTCCTCAAAACTATTATGCATAAAATCGTAAGCGACATCAAAGATCAAATCCGAGAAGCCCAGCATGTTTCAGTAACAGAAAAGAGACGTACGCAAGGAGCCGTCTTGTGGAGCTAAACTTAAAATTGAAACTAAATCAGACGGTATTCTATACTGTCTAGATCGCATATGGATTCCTGACCACAATAACCTTCGTGATTTTCTTATGAATGAGGCGCACAAAACACGATATTCTATACACCAGGAGCCGACAAGATGTATCAAGACCTTCGATACACCTACTGGTGGCCTGGAATGAAAAAGGATATTGCTGATTTTGTTTCCAAGTGCTTTACATGTTCCAAAATAAAAGCTGAACATCAAAGACCCTCAGGACTTCTGGTCCAACCTTAAATACCTGTATGGAAGTGGGAAAACATAACCATGGACTTCATTACCGGGTTACCTCGCACTTCTGGTGGGTATGACACTATATGAGTAATCAATGATCGTCTTACAAAATCAGCTCACTTTATTCCGATCCGCGAAGATTTCAAGAACGAGAAGTTAGCTCGTATCTACATCAGTGAAGTCATAAGCCGTCATGGTGTACCGTTAAGCATTATTTCCGATTGTGATGGTCGTTTTACTTCACGAACATGGCAAGCCGTACAAGCCGCTTTGGGTACACGATTAAACCTCAGTACCGCTTATCATCCTCAAACTGATGGGCAATCTGAACGCACCATACAAACTCTTGAAGATATGCTTCGAGCATGTGTCATAGACTTCAAGGGAAATTGGGACGCTCATCTACCATCAGTTGAATTTTCGTACAACAACAGCTATCATTCACGTATCAGCATGGCACCTTTTGAAGCTTTATATGGTCGTAAGTGCCGATCTCCAGTATGTTGGCACGAAATTGGGGAAGCTCAAATTACCGGTCCAGAATTGATTCAAGAAACCACAGACAAGATCCATCAAATTTGAAACAATCTCCTAACGGCTCAAAGCGGTCTGAAAGAGTTATGCAGATAAACGACGAAAGCCTTAGGAGTTTAACATTGGTGATCATGTACTTTTAAAAGTATCACTGTGGAAGGGAATAGTTCGTTTTGGCCAGAAGGGCAAGCTAGCACCACGCTACGTAGGACCTTTCAAGATACTCGAAAGAGTAGGACCTGTAGCATACAAGCTTGACCTACCAGAAGAACTCAACAGAATTCACCCTACGTTCCACGTGTCAAACTTAAAGAAGTGCCTCGCCGATGAAAACCTCCATATTTCCTCTAGAAGATATTCAGATCGATGAATCTATGCATTTCATTGAAAGACCAGTAGAGATAATGGACTTCGGAGAAAAACGTTTAAGACGGAGTCGTATTCCAATTGGTTAGGGTACGCTGGGAGTCGAAACGAGGACCTGAGTTTACTTGGGAACGTGAAGACTCAATGCGCGAAAAATACCCGCATCTTTTTCCTGTTACCACTACAACTTAAATTTCGGGACGAAATTTCTAAAAGTAGGGGATACTGTAAAATCCGTCAAAAAACCGGATTTACCAAACCCGCTTCGTTTATTAACCGAACAACCAGTTAAAAATTTCGTTGCATATTTAATGCTCAAATTAATTTTAAACGATACATAATTAATAAGTATATTAGAATATAAAATTTATAATTGAAAATCTATTAAAAATAATGAAATAAAAATAAAATACTGATGCCGGAACTCGAACCCGGGTCAGCCGTAAAATCCTCCAAGACTTAACTCACACACATATAACCACTCCGCCACTTGATGTTTTTTGTGAATTCTAGGAAACAACTAAATTTTGTGATCAATCATGAATCGATCTGTTTACGCTAACTGTAACCGAAATCGGTCACCAAACGTCCAAAAACGTTTGATTGCTCGCGGTTTACCGATTATAACCGATACACCGACACCTTCAATCAATTTGATCTTGAATGGACTTGAATTCATAAGTAGATCGGTTTTAATAACCGAAAAATCTGCACTTCCTGATTTACTCCAACTTTAGTCCCCTCTCGCGACTCAAACTCATCTGCAGACCTTCAATTTCATTTTCGCACTACTTTCAGTTCGCCGGCAGCTTTTTGAACTCACCGGACTTTCGCCGA
This sequence comes from Scalesia atractyloides, assembly GCA_947069175.1. Classification (NCBI taxonomy): domain Eukaryota; kingdom Viridiplantae; phylum Streptophyta; class Magnoliopsida; order Asterales; family Asteraceae; genus Scalesia; species Scalesia atractyloides. The sequence goes on from CAMTDV010000022.1 coordinate 8,663,123, forward strand.
AAAACCGTGTCTTCCATCAAATCAGTAAGTCTCTTAATTCTTGCATCGTCTATCAGTTGTTAAGCTATTGCTAACTCAAAACCTTCAATTGGAAACAGTTGCAGACGTCGATATCGAATAATTCACTCTCGCCGGAAAACTTCTGAAAATTCCTATTTTCCGCTGTAAAACGGTATAGTCATTCAAACCTTATGATAACTCTTGTTTAGTACTTCAACTCCACAATTATCTAATCAAAACTGTTAATTTGTTCGCTCAGTCGAAGTTCATAAAAACAGAGCCGACGACTTCGCCGGAGTTCTGAGAACGATCATCATTCCGGTATGTTCATTCCCGAAACTTTTCCTATCCGTTACATATAAATCATTTGTACGTCTGTTAATCGTTTTAAGCAAGAAACAGTTGATTAAATCATTGTCTGTGAATTTAGCGAAGAAGATGAAGTCTGTTATGATTATAAGATTAATTAAAATCGGTATTATAAACGGGTTAGACACACAGTCCAGCGGTGGACTGTGTGCAAACAATACGCATACGTCCCGAGTTCGATCCTTGACACACACACACTCTCTGTAATTAAAATGTTCTTTTTTTTACTGAACCGGATCCTTTCGCAATTAGATGTTAAGTATAATAAAAATTAGTATATTAACCAAGTTAGACACACAGTCCAGCGGTGGACTGTGTGCAACATTAAATCACAGGTCCCGGGTTCGAGACCTGTTGACGGCACCGGTTTGATAATTAAAATCCTTTTTAAAAATAAATGAATTTTGAATAAATTAAAACAGTATATAAATATAATTAAAAACAGAAATATTTCGGGTTAGACACGTAGCTCAGTTGATAGAGCTGCGTGCACGCGTACGGGAGGTCTCGGGTTCGAGCCTCACCCAACGCATACATACACACAATAGAACCGGTCAAACAGTCAACAGTCACAGTCAAACAGTCAACGGTCAATGGTCAATGCAAAATTCAATTTTTTTTATATTTTTATTTATTTAATTTAATTTAAAAATCAATTAAAAATACTTAAAAATAATGTTTTTAAAGATAGGAAATAGCCTTAAACTCACAAAAATATATCTAAAAATCCTATTAAAATTGTTAATAAAATCCACTCATTTACTATACCTTCCGTTATTATTTAGGTTAGTTAATCCTCGTTGTTCAATCCTTCAAACTCGTGCGCATCTCATCATCTCCAACCGAACGCACCCAATGTGAGTGAATCTCTACAAATTCCCCGTTTTAATCACGTTTTTGGGGTGTATCATGTGTCTTACTATTTATTATATTTAAATCATTGTGCATACATCATATCATGAACAAATGTGTATTCAGCTTGTATCAACTGTTTGTGTGGTTATTGTTTAGATTTAATTTATTATTTTCAGTACATGCAGGATCATAGGCCGCCGCTCCCCATTACATTATGAGCGTTGAGCAGTTCCCCATTACATTATGAGCGTGAACCTGGCGTTGCCAACATATGATCGGCTCCGTTTGATTGAGCCTTGATCGCACAGACATTCATCATAGGCCGTCAGTTCCCCATTACATTATGAGCGTGAACGTGACGTTGCCAACATATACAGTTTCATTCATGTTATATATTCATGCAAGTTCATATGTTATTGTATGTTATTGTATGTTATGGTTTGTGGTTGTTATTGCTATTGTTTGATTATTTACATTTGCTCACATATGACTATTGCATAATTTTTCCTTGATAAAAATAACAAGAAATCAATAATAAATGTTTATCTAACAAGATTCACTCGCCAACTTATGTTGACACAAAAACCCCCATTTTACACATGATACAGGTGATCCAGCCGCAGCAAGAAACACATAGGATTGGCTTAGAAGAATAAACTGGTTTAGAGCTTGGATTGTTTAGTTGGTTATATTTCTTTGTATTTGTATGGACATGTTTGGATTATTGAGAATGTAATTTTTACTTTAATAAATATTAAAAATATTAGTAAATATCATGAGCTTTGGTGATAACCCAATTATGCCCCGACTCTTATTCCGCTACGGGTCGGGGTGTGACACAAACCACATAATATCAATCAATGCACACACAAGCATGACAAATGATGAACAATGAGATCAAAGCTCAATCAAACGGAGCCGATCTAATGAGGCACCTGATGCATAACTCGTAACCCACGAGGAACTGATGGGCCTTAAATGAATGATTGCACGCAACTTTGACAAAAATGTAAACACACAATACAACATATAACATTACATAACACGTAGGATCATATAATGGTAATAGCACAATTGTTTGAATAAACGAAATATGTAAACGATACATGATACACCCCAAAACATGAATAAAAAGGGAAATTTGTAAGGATTCACTCACAGTGGGTGCGTTTCCTTGATTTGACGACGAACGCGCACGAGTTTGGAATTTAACCACGAGAGAAAACTAGCCTAAATAATACGTAAAAATTGAGTAAATAAGTAAAAGTTAATATTTTAATTAATGCTTTTTATTAGATTTTTAGGTTATTTTTGTGATATTTAATGGAGTTTTTAAACCTAAGAAATGTTGTTTTTAAGTATTTTTAATTGATTTTTAATTTAAATATTAAGCAAAAATAATTATATAAAAAAATTGGATCTTGTCAGACCTGCAAGCTTAGTATTTGGACGATACCGTAGCTTTCGCTGGTAAATACACCCGACTAACTCATTTTGAAAACACTTTTAAAATTTAGATTTAAGTGCATAGGGCACAAATCTTTATTAACTTGGGAAAGTTACTTTGTAACATTGTTAACAGATTCACATGTTTGTCCATACATACAGGGCCCAGTACAGAGACCGAGACATGATTAAATACACACCACTTAGAACTCACATAGGAGTTATCCCCAACGTCTTGGGTAATTTGCATTTGAGCGTCTGTCAGGTGTATGCCTACACCCCCGCTAAGGTCGAGGCCATTAACTAATCTAATGAGCCGAGGATATCCAGGATATGGTAATTTAACCCCCGATATTTAAGTTATCAAACAAAACTGATTAAAACAGAATATGCGGATTTACTAGCCACAATCCGGCATTCGATTAATCTCATTTCCGACCAGGCGGTAATAGTTTACCGTATCCCAAGCCCGTATAGGGAAAATAAGTCGAGAGTATTTACCTGAGCTAGTATTCTTTTTAATTTCAATAACTCAGTCGTATACAAAAGTACTTAATTGCAGATAGCATTTACCGGCAAGGCTCTAGTCTGGATTATGGCATAAGCTAACCAATTAATATTAACGGTCTTTATTTAAGTCATAGACTTAGACCGAGTAGTGTACATGATCAATACGTATAGCACTTGATTAAACGATGATCGGATAGAATGTAGTTTAAACCCGACAAGTACTTTGACTTGCATAATATGGGTAAGCAATTAACATTCTGGATTTTGAAATTTAAATGACAAGGTTAAACCCGTTTCGGTTAAATTCCGTAAACTAGTTACGTATAATCAACCGTACGCTTATAAGAGATAATGGGTAACCGGATAAGTCATGGACAAGTTCTATATGCCATTATATTTTAAATAAGTTAAGATATCAGTAGGATATCAACTTGTATGCCCGTTAAGATTTCAAAATGAATTATGCCTTATAAGGGCATTTAAGTAATTATATACCGTATAAAAGGAACTAGTATATATTTTAATTTTATAAGCATAAGTATTCTGGAAAAATAATTTATTTATGATATAATATCAGTAAGATGTCAATTATATGTGTAAATTACCTTTTATGACCAAACTATGCACCAAAGGGGCATTTTGGTCATTTTACACAAAGTTTAAAATATTTGGGATTCTGAGTTTTTAACATATACCTACTGTAAATATATTTAAAATAAGTTTTAAACTTAGTAGGCAACAAGTCTTACTCAATTAATGTGGTTTAAAACCATACTATATGCCTAAACGGCGCTTATGTCGTAAAATGGCGTCCTTATGCGATTTTTATGAAAACTGATGTTAAGGTCAGATTAAAATGTTTTAGATATGTTATTTAATATAACATATCATTAGGTAAAAGATTTACCTTGAAAATATTTGATTAAAACTATTTTATGAGCCATAAGGGCTAAAATCGCCATTTATCGACATAGTTTAAGGACTTGCTTGAAAACTTAGTTTATAACTTGGTTTAACATCCCAAATAATCCTACTTATAATATTACATCAGTAGAAAACTCATTTTCAAGTTTATTACTATTTAAAACCTTGTTTTATGCAAAAAGGGCATTTTGGTCAAAGATGGCATAATTATGGAACTTGCGCATAAACTTGGATTCTGATTATGATCATGTAATATAACCTCAGAGGGTTATGCTACATTATATTACGATCATAATGCAACTTTAGATCAGTAGGTAACTAATCTAAATCGGGTCAGAATCGAAAGTCAAAGCAGAAGTCAAACTTCGTGACTTTCGGTTGCGAACCGATCCTAGAACTGAAATTGACAAGCCGAACATGTTCTTACATGTTCTAATAATTATTACCAACTTGTTTAAGTGTCGAAACAAGTTTCATAACATATATAAGAACAATTTATGATTTTTCTGAAAAATGGCCTGTTTGACTTTTTAATATCATA